>VDFB02000015.1:361135977-361158622 GCA_007258455.2 Sequoia sempervirens
AAGTATCTGTAACCAAACCACCTCTTCAGAGGCATGTAAAACTATTGAGTGTGTTGAAATCACGTCCAACCAAGGTGTAGGCTTCTCAGTCTTTACTGTTGTGAACCCCAATCCTAGAGCTGCACCAACACAAGAAACAACCATAATATTCGATCAAATGCAAGTGAGAATCAAGATTCCCCATGAAATTCATTTGTAAAACTCAAATAGGAAAGAAAATGAAGAAAATGAACCAAGGAAGCAATGAAATCCTATTTTAAGATGCAAACTCTCAATCCCATGGGGGAATTGGTGCCAATTTGATGTGGAAATTGGCCCTTTCCCAACTCCTATGCAAGCTTGATGAAGATTTGTGGATGATTGAAGCTCGTTGGTAAATTTTTGCATAACCTTGCTATGAAACATGAAAATGATGAACATTTGTGCTGAAATGGAATAAGAGTAGCTCAATGTGAAGAGAAATAAATTTGTTCTAAGTTATGGATCCTAAATGAGAAAGGAAATCCTTCTAGAAATAGAGAACAAAGATGGAAGAATGAGAATAATATGATAATGTGGGATCATTCAACATTCAATGGGAAAGTGCCACTTGTCAAGATGTGAATGGAGGAAGCTTGAGCACATTTTGGAGAATGTGCAAAGAGGGGGGAGATTCAAATTCAAAAGATGGCTTGAAGGATGAGGTGAAGGTGAATTTAATGCCACATGGCTCAAGAAAAGGACATGTAAGAGATTTTAAATGCTTTGTTGGATGCACAAACCCTTTTGGAGGGATTTTTCAAATTTGGGGAATGTTCCAACCATTGATGCCTTTTTGAAAGAAAATAGATGATTTAATAAATTGATAAGTTGATTTTCATGAGCAAATGGCAAAAGCTAGATGATTTGATGGATTAGGATTAAATTAATCAGGTTTTGATTAATTTAATGAGGGATTAGCCAATTTGACCATTTGATTTAGATTTTTGGATTGAAATAAGTCAAAATGAGAGGAGAATGATTTAGACTTAATTAAATAAAGATTTTGATTTATTTAATTAAAGAAGATGGTGTTAGATTAAATCAAATAAATATTAATTTATTTAATTTAATGGAATGACTTTAGAGATTAATTAAATAAAATGAATTATTTAATTAAAAGAGGGACTATAGGATTAATTAAATAAAAAATGATTTATCTAATTAATAGGAGATGATGACTTGATAAGATAAAATTTATTTATTTAATTAAGAGATGAAATGTGATGAATTTAATTAAATGATTAGGAAAGAGATGATTCAGGATGAAATGGTGTTAGTAAAATTAGGATCAAGTGTGATTGGTATATTTTCCATGTCTACATTTTGCCCCTCTTTGAAGCAAAGTAATTGCTGTGTTGGTTCAAAGAATAAATTGTCCTGATTAAAACTAAAAAGTCTCTAATTTTTTTAGATGCTCCACTACTTCCCCAACGGAAAGAATTATGTCGGTATACTGCCCCTTTGAGAGATCAGGCAAAGAGGTTCGATTTGATGGTTGATCTCTTGACAAAGAGGTTCAAGATCAATTCAACTTGAATATATGATGTAGAAAAATTTGATGATGTAGATAGTCATCAACCATGGGTAACCTCATGTCTACTTTGATATATTACACAAATTTGGATAGAAATTTTAGTAAAGATAGAAGAATAAGAAGAAATAAGATGATGACATGAGGATCCAACAAGTCCATGATGCATTAAGACTTTATTGGAGATGACGATGGATGATGGATGATGATGTTGATGATGGTGTTTGCTTGCCAAGAATTGGGATTTTAAAAGAGACCATTTACCTTATGTTTGATAACACACATAGATACGATGCATCAAGGTATAGAAAATTAGGATGGCATTGTATCTAGTGAGATGGACTTTGGCTCAAAAAATAGATAGGAGTATTCTTGTTCACACTTGGCATACGAAATTTTTTATAGGATGCACCCAACAAAGCAAGTATTCGCCAAGTTATATTACAAGAACGTCCAACAAGCACAATAGACAAGATAATGATCAATGCCCCATTCCTCTCTCTAAATCGTTTTGATTAGAAATCATCAAGAGGTAATTGAAATGAGTGCAATAAGATAAATCAAAAGAAAAGATCAAGCACACAAACAAGTCAATGTTCTTCATACCTCTAGCCAAGGGGATGTGTTTTGTTTAGGATAAGTATCCAAAGTGATATCCAAAATGATGCCCATTGTCAGAACGATATATCCTAGGACATGCATTGTATAGGATGATGATGGGTTGGTAAGTTTTTTGAAAGGTTGTTGATATAAGGTCGATTGACATGTTTGCAAATGATCAAGAGTATGATTTTGCATTTAAAAGTTTGTTGTTTTGATTTTGATTTTGCATTTGAAGCTTGCTTTTGCAATTGTTGTACTTGTTTCTGTTTGTGTTGCCAAAGGATGAAGGTGACGATTGATTTATTATGGATGATTGATTATTGTGGGTGAAGCGAAATGGGACAGATGGATTTTTTAAATATTTGGATGTTTTTGGTGTTCTGAAATGTTTTGAGGCTATTTTTTGGGTTTTTTCGAGATTTTACAAATGTTTTGATTTTCCAAATTTTTAAATGTTTTTGTGTTTTTATGAGATTTTATGAATGTTTTTGGATTTTGTGTCTCGGGGGTTGATCAAAGATTAGCCTTGCCTATGTTTAAGCTCATAGATGATGTAGTTTAGATAGCATGTTTTTGACATTTTATATTTTTAATGAGTTTTTTTGGATTTTTATATGATTTGGATGATTTTGGATTTTCTTGACCAGTTTTTTGATTGTTTTTGGATTTTGATATGATTTTTTCTGAATGTTTTTGGATTTTTCACACGATTTTGATGATTTGGATAAGGATGTGTCTGATGATATCAGTGCTATGTTTTGGGATTTTGTTGAAAACCAAGCTAAGGTTGATTGATCTGACCAATGGATTAATGATGATAACATTGTTAAGGATACACAACAATGTAAGGATAGTGTTAAGCAACACAAGGACTGGGAAGGATATCCTGAGATGATGAGGGACTCATGATGATAACATTGTTGAGGATAAACAACAATGCAAGGATAGTGTTAAGCAGCACAAGGACGGAAGGATTTCCCAAGATGATGATGGATTGATTGGATTTTATTGATTAGGATTTTGAAGATTGATTTTGGAAAAAGCTTGTTTTGAATGATTTGATGTGATGTTTGAAGGGAAAATTAGATGCAACTGATATTAATTGTTTGGATTGATGTTTGATGAAAGATGAAGCTTGATAAGGAATGTCTTCTCATCCAAATATGCCATGGGCTAGTGATTTGGATTTTTTCTCTCAAATGTTTGACCAATTTGATTTTACATTTGTCAATGTTTGGATTACCACATAAGTTGGAAGATATAAATCAAGATTTATTCCTGAAGTAAGATGTAAATATCTACCCCCAGTGTCTAGCAATGTTTGAAATGTTGTGGATGGATACCTGGATGGGTGTATGGATGAATAGATATGGATTATCTTGCAATAAGATATGGTGTTCGGATAGAGGATGGTTATTTGGATAATGCTTCATGGCTAAGATAACATTGGGTAGGATAGGATCAATGAAAATGACCCATTTCAAGATGTTTACCATAAGTAAGTGTAAAGTGTGCACCAAACTTTGTCAAGATCAAGATAACTTGGACTATGTATGCAGATGGATGAAAATGGATTGGATAAATGGTTCATGGATGAATGGATTTATTATGGATAAGATGGATGGAATGTTGGATTTATTATGGGTGGAATGAGATGCCTCCACTTGAATTGGTGCACGTAGATGCTTGATTTTACACATGACGCCTGTTTACTAGGTTTTCATCATGGTACCTATCCAAAGCACCACTTTAGTGGTTTTCACTGGAGGATTATTTTTTTCCTTTACTGTTTTCAATCCTTTATTTTTTTATTTTTCTAAAATATTTTAAGCTTGTGCTGAACCACCTAGTGGTGTCGATGTAGATGCTTCTATCATAATGTGCCATCGATATCCTACTTGAAGAAGTTGCTTTGCCAAGATACGTGCACTTGAAAGCAACTTTTGAGATTCCTGATTTGCTTTGTTGATACTGGAACTAACTCTGTCTTTATACGCACATCGCAATAGAGTGCCTTCTAGATAATTATGATGAAGGGTGGCTGCCAATACACAGTCAATGTGAGAATTGGATATCATGTGTGGAGGCATGGATGGAGTGTGTTTAGGAATAAAAGATGGATTGGTTGATAGTTTGGAACCTTTGACTCTCCAAACTTGGGAAGATAAGAAATGATGGGTGGATACAAAAGTGCTTGAAATTATGACCAACTTCTTTATATGCTTTGTACATCATTTCAAAAGCCTGCTTTTTCTTTTGTGGACATTTTTGATGGATACTTTTCCCTTTTTTATTTTTCCCCGTAGTTTCTTTGACTAATGGAGTTTGATAGGGATAATCTTTCTTTGTATTCTTTGGTATCCATTTTTATTTGATTTGTCCATTATGCTTCTCAAATTATTTTTCTTTGATAATGTTCTTTGTGCTTTGATTCAAATCTTTCCTTTGATGTTGGTCCCAATTCATGGATGGGGTGATGGGTGGATGAAGATTCATGACATGGCTGGTTGTAGTATTGGCATCGGTTTGATCATAAGGATTCTTTGTGCTCCCTATGTTGATGTTTGCTTGAGATGAAGTTTCCCCCAGTATGGTGGTAGTAGTACCTTTGTTCCTTGATTCTACCTATTTTGACATGTCTTATTTAGTAAGCATT
Source organism: Sequoia sempervirens (assembly GCA_007258455.2). NCBI lineage: Eukaryota > Viridiplantae > Streptophyta > Pinopsida > Cupressales > Cupressaceae > Sequoia > Sequoia sempervirens. The sequence continues at coordinate 361,140,789 of VDFB02000015.1, forward strand.
TTCTGATAAACAACCACTACAGATGACGCTAGTTCAATTTACTGCTCTGTTGACTTTAGAATATCCTATTTTTTCAAACTTGTTTCCATGAGTGGATAATGTTGGATATCTTCATACACGATGTTCTTAGTTTGAATTCAGGATATATCTAATCCTGATGTTGACAACTCAGTTTGACTGTAGGAATCAATAACTTCTTGTTCAAGAGTAAAGGGATCTTGTTCTAAATGAAGATCATCTACGTGTCCATCCACAAGAAGCATCCCATGGGTAGATGGAGAAGTATGTGTTATATGGATATGATCATCATTTTTGACATCTTGTATAGATAGGAGAGTGTCCATTAGATCATTGCAGTAGCTTGGAGATACAAATTCTTGATCTTGATTAATTTTGGAAATGCTTTTGACATGCTTTGGATCAAGTTCTTAACATGGGTCAATTTCAAAGGATGGATTTCTTATAAAGGGTTCTTGGATATCTTTATTAGGCATGGGAAATGGCTCAATATCCTCTTGATCTTTGAGTGGACTTGGATCAAATGTTGAGTTGAAGATTCCTTCAATATCTACAACCATGAGGCCGAATGATGTCAATATGTCTTGGAAAGGACCATTGCTAGACTTTGGTGAAAGATGTTGATCATGCTTTGGAATGAATTATTGAGATATGTCCTCTAACTCATTGGATGATGTAGAGGTATTGTCAAAATGATCATTGGTGGAAGGATCACTGATTATAGGATTAAATAATGTTAACACTCCATGACATAGGTCATTATTGGATGTTGTTGAGGGGCTCTTATCATGATCAAAAAGTGACTCTTGATGTATGCTGATTTGATCTTTGGATGAGGTAGAAACATATTCAAGGTGCTCATTGATGGATAGATCTTGATCATTGTTTTCAACAATTGTGGTGGGGAGATTGTCAATGCTATCACTAGTCGTTTAAAATTTATTGTCCCCAATAGTTATTATTTTTTGATCAATAAGGTCTTGGATGATATTTTTTAGTCAAATACAATCTAATATTGTGTGTCCCTTTATTTTTTGAAAATCACAAAGGTGATTTTAATTGTACCATGGTGGTTTCACTAAGGGCCCTTGATAATTTTCATAGGTGGGAATTGTGATGAGTTTTTCCTGCACCAATTGTTGCATGATCGATTCGATTGGTTTCTCAAGTGGTGTGTATTTTTCATTTGTTACCTTGTGATATTTGTACTTTAAATTGACCCTTTGGTGATTGATTTTGGAGATGTGGTGATTGATCTTGGACAATGTTCTGATTTGGGATGATGTTCAGATTTGGCATTATAGGTTGAAATTGAACATTGTTGTGGTTGGGAATCCCAATGCCTTGATTTAGGTAACTTTGATTTTGCATAGTGTTACCTTGACTTGGATCAATACATGGAGTCATTAACATATTGTTTGGTCTTTGAACAAAATTTGAAAACATATCTATCCCAAAGTTTACTAGTGTGGATTCAGAATGGTCATGTTTGGTAAAGTTGTACTTGGTATATTCACATTTGGCATGTATGGATTCAGTGGGATAATTTTGTTTGTTTGAAGACTCATGCATTGATTATTTGATTGATAGATTTGCAAGTTCAAACTTTTATTTAAATATATCATTGGAAAGGGTGTTCCAAAATTTAGATTGGGCATACTCAAATTTTTTGTGCCATTGAGGTTTGTAAGAGATAATGATCCCATGTATGGATTGTATAATGTGAGTTTCGATAATCCATTGGTTTTGTAAGGCTTTGATAGTTTGGTTGACTTAGATAACTCATGATGTATGGAGCAAGTTTATATTCCATGTTTCTCTTGTGTTTTGACCTTGTTGACCTCTAAGGGATTTAGGACCAATGATGAGATGAAGGATGAAAGGGGTGAATGATATGGGTGTTGAACTTTTAGGAACCTTGGAGGGATACTAAACTTTAAGACTTTTGGATTTGATTTGGATTTGATAATGAACTCATAAACTCCAAGAGGTTAGATGTTGTCTTGAAATAAAATTGTCCAGAAGATGATAATCTAACTAAGTGTATGGAGAAGGATTCATCTACACACACCTAGTCAAACAAGATGATTTTGTTTTGATTTCAAGAGGATTTTTCCAAAAGTCTAGTATGAATGATTTTTCCAATGGTTCAAAAGTTTTTTGTGAGATGGGTCTTGATTGATGTTTGAGATGGATGAAATGATTGGTTATTTTGATCCTAAATGAACCTAAGAAGAACTTTGTTTACAAGACCAAGGTTTTTAAGAACATGCTTTTCCCTAAGAGTACTTCAAACCAAAAGATCAATGTTTTCTCAATATTCCATAAGACAAAAGATAAACAAGCACATGTGTGGGGTTCAATTGATTTCATCTTGATTAATGAATTGCTTTTACCACAAACACTCTCTTGATTAAGTTTCAAATTGAATGTCTATGTCTCAATTTATTTTCATCCCACAAGGTCCATTATGTGGAAATCAAGAGAATAAAGGCGATAGTTCCCTAATATTAACTTTAGTGAGAGAAAATTGAGATATAAACCCAAGTATTTAGATGCCCCTAAGGATAGAATCCCAAGGGCAAGCAATAGCACTTGGATTTTGTCAAAGGTATTTGCTCCTCCAAAGGGTTTGAAATTTGATGTTCATGTTAAATGTTTGTTTTCCCAATGTTTACAATCAAGCAAAGTGTTTTTGATTCCAAGAACATGCACAACCCTATGGATATGAAAAATAGTATTTGTTGAATCCCCACTTGAACAAGTCCAGCTATGCCTACTTTTAATGAATGGTTAGATGCTTGACCCCACTGACTCTCCTCCATGAAACTCACTTATACGGGGCAGCCAAGAATAAATACCCATGAAACTCCCATAGCATACTTTCCATTTATACTAAAATTTGTAAAAGTGTGGGGTGGCTTCAGAACGATCGTTCTTGAACCAACAAATAGATAGAGATTTTGGCCTTTCTAAACAAGGGTTTTAATGTGAGAATTTTGTTTGTGGGGGACCATCCATGCGGTGAGAGACCATTGTTGCCCTTCTCATCGAAACAATCCTCATGATACTTTCCTTTCCTTGAGTACCCAAACTTATATACCAGTTGGAATTCACTTGGATTTAGCATGTTCCTGGTTGGGTCGTTCCCTTGGGTGATTACTTTTTCCCACAAGGAAGTCCCTCTAAGATTAAAAAAGTGAGCAAACACACATGTAGTTCGATCAATCTTCATTGAGAAACAAAGAGATAACCCATGCAATATGTTCCACTCACACTCGCAAGATTTGTTCAATTCTAGAATCCAAATTGAAGTGTGAAGGTAATCACTTACACAACCCAATATCACCAAAATCCTTTTGATTCTCAAGATCATCGTGAGGCGTGAGAGAAGCGCATACATCTTTTAGATGATATTATTTTGGGTAAGTGATTACAAAAAAAATATGCACATGTTCATTTTAAAACTTTCAAAGAAATGATTAGATTCTTTTTAAAGCACCAAAAAGAAAGATGAAAGTTGTTTGTTCAATTGTTAACCTTAAACAAAATCTAGTAAGTTTGCCTAAATTTCTTTTTAACCATTTTTCTTGTTTGTTTTAAACCCTAATTGAAATCTATTGAGTCCTAAAGAGCTTGAAGAGATAAAGTCCTTTAGACTTGGAATTATAATCTCTTCTAAAGTGTTTAAAAACACTTGTTACAATCATGTGATAATTCTTTTTCTTTCACTTCCATGCTCCATGATCCTTTAAAACCTGCAATCCAAGCTCCAAATTTTATATGAAATCAAGAAACAAGAAGATATGAGGGTTAGATAAATGATTAAACATAAAAACCCTAAGATTTAGACCAAGTTTCATTGTGATTTGACATTAGGTGAAAATTTGAAAATTTTAACTCTATCAAAGTTGAGAAACACCTACACCATTAGATAGCTTATGAAATTCTACCCCATTTAAAAAAAAAGCTATAAAAAGACCACAAAATGACCAAGATATGACCATTTCAAGTTTGAGTGAAAAAGCAAGAAAGCAAAGGCGACACTGTTTGAACTCAAGGTAGTGACACTCGAGTGAAACTAGTGGCTTTGTTTGGAAAAAAAGAGACCGCATATGCATTGCAATTTTTCCTAGTGGTGTTGTTTGACCTGGGAAGACAAAAAACATAAAAAACCAGTAGAATTTCTCAAAAAAACGTGTTAGATTCTATAGATTCGCCCTCCTTCTAGCCGCAAAATGTGAACCCCAATCCTAGACCTACACAAACATAAGAAACAAACATAATATTAGATTAAATGAAAGTGAGAATCAAGATTCCCCATGAAATTCATTTGCAAAACTCAAATAGGAAAGGAAATGAAGAAAATGAACCAAGAAAGCAATGAAATCCTATTTTAAGATGCAAACTCTCAATTCCATGGGGAATTGGTGCCAATTTGATGTGGAAATTGGCCCTTTCCCAACTCCTATGCAAGCTTGATGAATATTTGTGGATGATTGAAGCTCCTTGATGAAATTTTTGCATAACCTTGCTATGAAACCATGAAAATGATGAACATTTGATATGAAATGGATAAAATTAGCTCTCAATGTGAAGAGAGTAACTTTGATCTAAGTTGTGGATCCTAAATGAGAATGAAAGCCTTCTATAAATAGAATAACAAGATGGAAGAATGAGAAAAATGAAGCAATGTGGGATCAACCAATATCCAATGAACAAGTGCCACTTGTCAAGATGTGAAGGAGGAAGCTTGAGCACATTTTGGAGAATGTGCAAAGAGGGGGGAGATTCAAATTCAAAAGATGGCTTGAACGATGAGGTGAAAGGTGAAGTTAATGCCACATGGCTCAAGAAAAGGACATGTAAGATATTTTAAATGCTTTGTTGGATGTACAAACTCTTTTGGAGGGCTTTTTCAAATTTGGGGAATATTCCAACCATTGATGCCTTTTTGAAAGAAAATAGATGATTTAATAAATTGATCAATTGATTTTCATGAGCAAGTGGAAAAAACTAGAGGATTTGATGGATTAGGATTAAATTAATTAGGATTTGATTAATTTAATGAGGGATTAATAATTTGACCATTTGATTTAGATTTTTTGGATTGAAATAAATCAAAATAAGAGGAAAATGATTTAGAATTAATTAAATAAAGATTTTGATTTATTTAATTAAAGAAGATGAGTGTTAGATTAAATCTATTAAAGATTAATTTATTTAATTTAATGGAATGACTTTAGAGATTAATTAAATAAAATGAATTATTTAATTAAAAGATGGACTATTGGATTAATTAAATAAAAAATGATTTATTTAATAAATAGGAGATGATGACTTGATAAGATAAAATTGATTTATTTAATTAAGAGATGAAATATGATGAATTTAATTAAATAGAGATTATTTAATTAAATGATTAGCAAAGAGATGATTTAGGATGAACTAGTGTTAGTAAAATCAGGATTAGGTGTTTGGTATATTTTCCATGTCTACAACTGTTCAAAAATATTTTCTTACAAGTAACCATTCCAACATATATCTCTTACCATAAGACTCAAGCCTCACCTATTTCTCCAAGTATCCATGAGGACCTGTAACCAACCAATCCATGCCAAACTCCAAATGCAACATAGCACTATCATGAAGTAATCAAGCAAATGATTAATGAACACAATAGTTAAGATAACTACACAAGATCAATGTCAAAGCTCCAATCTTGAATCAAGAACATAAACATGACAACATGATCTAACCATCTCCTACTTGGAGATCACATGCACCATAACATATATACATCCTAGTCTCAAGAGAACAAGTACCATGCCAAACTCTAAATGCATATCAAGAGTAAACCATGACATAATAGCAACCACTCTAAACCAAGAAAAAACCATATCCCCAATCACATGAATGTAACCTTACCAATGATGCATCCATGTCACTTCCAACAACTCCCACTGAATTGAGGTATGAGCTACACATGGCATCATGACTACCATCCTCCTCATGAAGATCACTCTTTAACACCAAGCAAAGGGTCATCACTAACATTTTTACATGAAATGATCAAAGCATGATTACAGTCATCCAAGCATTCCTCTGTAGAAGAATCATAACTCTTTTTCTTGTTCCTATAATCCTTCTTCACATGTCCTAGTTTACCACAATTCCAACACTTTACCTTACTTCATCCTTCTAACTTACCCTTCCCTTCCTTGTCTCCCTTAGGTTCCTTTTTCTCAGGCCTACCTTTTACAAACAAGGCATCTCAGATTTCTATTTTAGACTTCCTTCTCATCTCCTCTAATAGGAGAGTAGGAATTATATTGTCCATCTTCAAATATGCACCACTACCACTAATAGAAATGGTTAGATTTTCCCAAGATTCTGGTAAAGAACAAAGTAACAATATGAATTTATCTTCATCTTCTAGGTTTACATCTACAGATGCAAACTGAATTAGTATCAAATTAAAAGCATTCAAATGATTTGCAATAGAATCACCATCTTTCATCTTTAAAGAATACAACTGTCTTTTCAGATACAACTTATTAGTAAGAATTTTGGCTCGATATATATCACCTATTATCTTCCACAACTTATATGCAATATTTTCTTCTGAAACATTCAAGAGAACAACATCAACAATACATAATATTATGGTCCCTCTTGCTTTCTTATCAAGCTTAGCCCAATCCTCATATGACATCATTTTAGGTGACTTTGTCTCATTACCAATAGCTAACCACTGATCTCTCTCTTCAAGGAGATCCTCCATTTTTAGTTTCCACATCTCATAATTAGATCCATTGAATCTTTCAATATCTAAACGAGAATCAAAACTCATTGTAACAAACTTATTTTCCAAAATCAGCAATAAAACAATAGTAAAAGCTCCCACTATAGCCAAAAAACCTTCAAACTTCTAAGAGAAAGGCATCCCAAACTCTACCCAACCTCAGCTTTGATAAAAAATGTTGAAAAATGGAGGTAATTATGTAGCTTAATACTTTGTAAAACTATTGTAGCTATAGATCTAATTAAGTGTTCTTTGTTACAATTTCTTTGTGGATAATTATCTTTTTAGATTTCATTTTACTATTTATAGAAGTAGACAAAAGATTGTAGAAGAATAAGACTAGAAGAAAGGAGTTACACAACATATACCATGGAGAAACCGTTTCAGGAAAAAACTCCACCAAGAATCAATTTATTATTTAATTTCAAAATAAGAATACAATAATTCCAATCCTTGCTTGAGATGCTTCTTTTTCCTTCAACAATTCTTCTTCACAACCTGCAATAAAATCTGATTAAACTCTCTTCAACTTGCTGCAATTTATAGACAATAATGAGCCTTGTAAACTCCAAAGAGTTTACAATTACAAAGCACAAAGCTTATCTCACAAAACCTACACCTATTCTTTGCAAGTAGATTTCCTCCATGAAAAAAAATGTCAAACAAGTCCTTCATCCATTTGGGCATCCCAAACTAAATTCATAACTCAACATTGATTCTGAAGATATCTTCTAAGCTTATCCTCAAATTTGGTGCCCAAGAATGGGACCACTTAACTCATCCTTATAAAATATCTTATCATGCAAAAGTGTTAACGCCAAGATGCCAACTTGGGTGCCCAAGGTGGGTCTGAGTTAATCTCTATTAACTGAAACATATCTCTGCACCATTCATGCAAATACCATGCATGATTGATCATCCCCTATTAATTGAAAATAGTCACTTGTTATCTATCATGCAACTCAGGTCATTTAGTCATGCATTCCAAGTCAATAGAAGTCAACTAGCATTCAACTGAAACTAACTACATGCAACTAAAGATAACTGAACCATAACTGAACTAAACTGAACTGAACTAAATTGAACTAAACTGATATTGAGCTGAGCTAAACTGAACTAAAATGAACTTAACTGAACTAAACTGAACTAAACTGATCTGAACTGAATTGAACTAAACTCCATTCATGTAAACATCAATCCCTAACTTCTAGGATCTTTATACATGCATTACTGAAGTATTATCTTTTACTCCAAATAGTTAACTTAACTCAAGGTGAGTTCCACCTTCCATGTCGGTGCCCCATGTGCTCCAATTTTGTAGGATCTCTTCATGGGCATCCCCACATGTTCCTATCATTTATAATTAATTACAAATGTCAATTAACATGTTCATTTCATTAAAATTTAATCTCTTTCTAATCGTAGTGTTTGGGAAAACTTTCCAAGGACTTAAGAGATACATGAAATATGTTTAGGATCACAATTAAATGGCATCCTATTCCCAATAGTTGTATCCATTAGTCAATCTCAAACAATCTTACAAAATAATACCACACAAGCTTAAAAACAAACTCTTCAAATTAACGACATGTCAATTTGCATAATCGAATTGAGAATGTGGGGTGATTTATCCAACAACTTCAACAAATATGGATTTTAGGGACTTTTTCATTTCTTGTCAGAAGAAAGGCTATATTAATTAGTGATTACAATGGAAAATATGTAGGCACAATCCCCACAAACCAACTGCTAATAAATCTGAATCTTCCTAAGTTTGCACAATTGAGATCTTAGTTTGATGGCAAAGGAAAGAATCTCACTTCTCAATCTATGATAAATGATTTGTTAGATATGATCCAATGTTGAAAACGTGGCTAAAATCAATGTTGATGGAGTTGGTATATCTAACAAAGGGTATTGGATTTTGGTAAAAGCTACATTATCATTCATAAAGCTTGACAATTTATGTTATATGACTTGCCTTTTGGAGAATAATAATAAGAAATACAAGAAAAAGGTGAACAAGACAGGAAATGGTAGTTGGTATTGTAAAAAATGTGAAAAGACTTTCCTTGATTGTGATTATAGATATTTACTGCAACATAAAGTGCAATACCATACTATTTTGACTTGGGTTACTACTTTTGAAAAAGGAGAAAAAATTATTGATATTACAACAAACAAATTAAACATATTGAAGCATGGAGAAGAAGTTGAAATTAATTTTACAAACATGATACAAATATCACTTTTCAAGAAATATGTGGACTCCTACTTCATGTGAAAGAAGAAACTTATAATGATAAATGAAGAATTAAGTGCACAGTCATTAAAGCTAGGAAATTCAATTATTTATATGAAAGCAAGGTTTTATTAGATTTGATAAGTAGAGTTTAGGTTTGTGACAGTTTGTAAATTTTTTTTACAAGTTTTCTTTGAAAGTTGCAAATACTATTTTGTATTTTAAAATACATGCATGTAAACCTTTCTTTTATTTTTTTTTACAAGTTTGCTTTGAAAGTTGTAGATACTATTTTTATCATCAAAATACATGTATGGAAACTTATCTTTAAAAAAAATTACAAGTTCTTGATACTATTTTGTGCTGTCAAAATACATGCATTTAAACCCATCTTTTCAAAAAATGTACAAGTTCAAATCCAAAGTTGGAAATAATATTTTAAACTATTATAAACATATAAAATTCAATAACTTGAAACATTTCTTCAAAAAAAGTTGAAATAATTATGTTCTCTATTTTTGACTTCTATGATAGTGTTTTGAAATATTGATTTTTGCATACAATGTTATTACAAATAATATATATTGTCTTATATGTTTTGTTCCAAGAATTAACAACGAATCTATAGTCTTTCATGCATAATTTTACTCTTTATAGAACTCATTATGAACAATAGTATATTATACAATCATGTATCATAATGAACTAATTGGTTAATTCATTGAGTTCATTTTCTATTATGATTTACTCCATTAATAATATATAATGCACTAATAATAATAGACTACATATTACAATACAATACTCATAACAATATTCTTTTACACATCATGATACATATAATAGCATGATATTTATACAACAATAATATATCTAAATATCATTGAGATAATATAATAAAATAATATTATCCATGATAAGCTTTTAAATAATATACTAATCATAATCATACGACAAAAAAAATCATAAACATAAATAATCCTACAAAAAAATTTAATCAAATTTACTTCTCTATTATGAATATATCACAAAAAACATATATTCAATATACCATACTATACATAACTTTTCATAGTGCTGTCTCTTGGTGTTGTCGTTTCCTTTTTGGGACAGCTGTCTGGTTGTTTGTACCTTTTCTATTTATCTTTTGGTGTTTAAACTCTGTGGTTTCAGGTCCCTGTAAAACCTGTTTTTTCCTTTTCAAAAACTTTTCATAGTGATATAAAAATACTAATATAATACACTAAGAAAACTAATAACATTTGTAAAATTTACAATGAATCTACAATTGTCTATGCATAATTTTACACTTTTTACAACTCACTATGAGCAATAATATGCTATACAATCATGTATCATAATAGTAAAAAATAAATTAACTTTTTTCTAATTATTAAATTATATTACGATAATAACATTAATATATCAGTCATACTTAACTTATGATGAGATATATCAAATCAAACAATTTTGTAATAAAATATATTCCATTAAACAGTCTACTACATAACCAATCATACAATTTCCATATCACATTTATATCATTATACAATAAAAATAAATAATAATATCATTTCAAGAAAATTACAAATAAATTGTACTAATTTATAATACTAAGATCATTCAGTTATATAACATAATATCATGATAGAAGAATAATAAAATTTTTATTTTAATAATCATTATACTTATAAAAGCAATATACTTATATATCAAAAATAGATACATATGAATGATTTGATAATGGTTAAATCATGTATTACTCTAATAATATTAATATAAAAATCGTACATAACTTATCATAATATATAAGTAATCATAGAACATTCTAATCACATTAATTCCATAAATTTATTTCAAAAAATAATAAAAAAATACTCAGAAATATAATAATACTATAATTTATAAATATAACACAATATTACAATATAATAATATGAAAAAAATCATTAGTAAACATCATTATAATTAGAATATAATTATCCTTATAGAATAATAATATATACATATACTTTTAACAAAACATTAAAAAATCATTTATGATACATTATAGGTTTCCAATTTCACATTACTTTAATACACTTATGAATAGTGCTTTTGATTAGTGGAAAAGCATGTTTTGAAGGGACCTGAAACCCTTTACAAGCAGGTTTTGATGGGACCTGAAACCAAATCTACATGAAATGCTAGTCAAGATAATACAAAGACAAACAATAACTAACAATAAATAAATAATCTGCACAATATTAGATCTAAAGCTAACAAAAATCACTAGCCAACAACTAGATCAGAATATTACAAGTGCTTCCAAGATTACAAATACCAGAAAGTATCACCATTACTAATCTCAATTCCCACCTCAATAGGACAAATTAGATCCATACAGAAAATCGGGCAGCAAAAGCTCCCTATCAGCAAAGCCATTAAAAATTAGATGTGGATCCATGATACCATCATCAATCTCCATCTCCACCTCAATAGGAGACAAGAGAGATCAGCCAAAAAGAAGGTAGTTATAGCTACCCAGAAATTGTTCCAACTTCCCAAAAATCTCCACCTCAATAGAAGAGTATGAAGGAAAAATGAAGCCAAAGACAATGAAAACCCCTTGCAACAATACCAAACCCCTTTGGCCAAACCAATCTCCACCTCAATAGGAGAAAGCTCCACCTCTAAAGGAGAAGCTAGAAAGGAGGCCATATGAAGAAGATTAATACCCTCCACCAAATACACAACCTCCACCTCTATAGGAGAAAAATCCACCTCAATAGGAGTCACAAGTTAAAGACCTAAAAAGAGAGTAAAAAAATGAGAAAAGAGGGAAACAATCATACCCTTCACCCTCAAAACCAACTAAGCTATCCAAACTGAAAATATTTTCAATAATACTATCAAGAAAACTCATACTAAACACATTTGTAGCAAGATACCAGCAACAAAATGATTCAACCAAACACAAGTATCCAACCCCATCAACATCAGACACATTATAATCCATATGGGGTTCAAGCTAGCTCCATTTTGTAACAAAAGCATTTGGGTCTTCAAAATAGATTTTAAGTATAACCCAAACATTAGTATAAAAATAGAAAAGAGAGCACCAAACTCTCCCCTCAATAGCTTGACATCTGCAAAAACTCCCTTTATATCCAAAACCAACTCCTACTTCATTGACCTGGGGTATAGGAATGGGCTTTACCCCTAACCTCCTTGAGGTTAGATTTTTAAGTCAGCCACTTGTAGCGGAGTTGGATAAGGCTTGGGGGGTTTGCATCCCTTGAGGTCACAGGTTCAACTCCACTTCATAGTGGGAAATGCAAGGGTTAGAAATATTCTACTTGTTCCTACTCCGTTGACCTGGGGTATATGAATGGGCTTTACCCCTAACCTCCTTGAGGTTAGATTTTAAATATATCAACTATGGCCTTTTACCCAAAAAAAAAAACAACATTAAGCATAACCTAGTCCACAAAATTAGGCCAAAAATCATGGCAACACAGGCTCCCTTTAGCACCCAAAACATATGGGATTTTAAAGTACTTATAGAGCACAACCATCCAGAAACATCTTAACATATGGAAGGGTAGTGAAAGCTCCCTTATAGATGTTTAACCAATGTACCCTCATACAGAGAGAATTTGAAAGGGGAAACCTCCAATACCCGCAAACATAAGCAAATAAAAATAAGGGTAGACCATACTTCATCTACCCATGAAAAATAACCTTCATGTACCACCAAGGGTCAACAACACCGATTTGGGTATAGACAAACCCAATACTCTAGAGAGCCTCTATACCACCCATCAAACAAATCCAACAACAACCCAACACACATTAAACATAGAGAGAAAGCAACCCAAGATCCAAAGAGGGAATCCCAACTGAAAGCACCACAAAAAGAGCCAAAAGAAAAAGAAAATTTAGCTTTGAAAATTCAAGAAGTAGCTTCTGAGAAAATCCAAAAGGAGCTTCACCAATAGTAGATGCACCACACACAAACACACCATTAACTAAAAACAAAAAAAACCACATCTCAATCCCTTACCATCCAACATAGGAACACAACAACAAGGAAGCACAAAGGTGTCAACAAAGAATATCAATGTGAGACGTCAACAAAAAAACCCAAATGTGAGGCATCAATAGAGAAACCACCACAAAAAGAGCTAAGCACAAGTAGAGAAGCATGAAGAATCCCATTTTCCTCTGCATCCTCGCCGCCATCACCATTATTCTCAGTTGAATTCAAACAACCTTTCCCACTCCTCTTCTAGCCTAGCAACCACTCCATACACTTATGAATAGTGTTGACATATACATTTAAGCCAATTGTTTACTTTATCTCAAACAATATTTTTAAAAATCAAATGATACATTTTACTCTTTAAAATTGATAAATACTATTTTTATTTCTAGTTATGGGTAGATCGAAGAGGATCTTTGAATCTGAGGAACAAAAGAAAAAATATCTAAGAGAATACCAAAGAGAATATTAGAAATGATAGAGGGAGATAATGACAAATGTAAAAATAGATGAACATAAAAGAAAAAAGAATGTAGTATAGACATAGCAAGAAATTAAAGATGAAGACTACAAACAATAATAGAAAAAATATATGTAGAAAGAAAAGGGGAAGAAAATACCACCAAATACAAATGGATTACTTGCCACTAATTTCAAAAAATGTAATTGGTATTTCGTAATCACTTAGATTCCTACCATTCATAAAAAATTTATAATATTTGCAAAGAAAGTAACATTTGAATTAAAGTTTTTTGCACTTTAGAAGGTACTATTTTCACAAGATGTAAACAAAAGAGAGCTGAACTAACAAACCTCACACAAGTAGAAGATATGTTGATTGTATGTGTAAGTCTGATTTTACAAGTTACAAATGCAAGAGGCAGTCAATATAAATATAGAGGACACATGATAAGCTTTCCACAAAATATTGAACAAATATCAAATACATTGCCACATTCTATTGAAGATTTTCAAATAATTCTAGTCCAAAGGAAAGATCAATGTGACACATGTTACCACTTCATATTGAATAGGGATTGTGTTTATACAACACTCAAGTACAAAATTATCCACTATAATTTTACTCAAGTGCCACAATTGATGGAAATGCTCTTGACACTCAACCTAGAAACTTAGCTCAAAATATTTTTTATCAACTTACGTTTGTGCATATAGAATTTCAATCAGATACAAATGATATAGTTTTTGTTAGAGCAATGATAGAGAATAATGAAGGTAATATTATTGAACATGCTACATTAATGATTTCTCAACCATCTAATGCAAAAAATAGATGGACTTGATCCATACACTGATGAACAACCCCAACATAAATCTACTAACATTAATTGACTTGCCAATAGTTGGTGTATCACTAATAAATGAATATGTTACAACAAGATTGCTTGATATGGTATTCCCAACATTATTTCCAAATGGTATATGTGGCTAGTTAGAACCACAAACTAGGAAAGTAAATCTACATGAATATGCGAAGCACCTATTTCATTATAGAGATCATCAATTTGGTAAGCATCCAAGATTTTGATATTATATGACAAATATGATAATGAGACATTGTGAAAAGACATCAACTATAGTTTTTATGAAAAGAAATTTCCAGTACATGCCTATCACAATAAATGAGCTTTGTGAACATATAAACAATATACCAAAATCACAACTTGTTGATAGATTGATGCAATTGATAACTTCTTTAAGGGGTACACAATCATATTGGACAAAATGTCTAGAGAAATTGACAAACATGTTGCATCAAATTGGTACACACATAATTTTATTTACATTGAGTGTAACTAACTTCTATTGGCCATAATTACATTCACTAATTCTAGGTACATTAAACAACTCCAAAAAATAACAACTTTGGAAAAAATAAAATGTGATTGACTACCCTCATATAGTAGCACAATACGTGCACTTACAACACTCTCATTTTAGAAAATAAATCCTTTAAAAATGAATGAATGCATGGTGAAAAATATTGGTGCATATATTATTTGCAACATAGAGGATCAACACATGTACACGAATTTTTATGGATAAATGGAGCCCCAAACATGGATACTATTGATTGGAAAAATGAAAAAAAATGAATTATTGTTGAAAGATATTTCAACTTGGTTTTTCATGCATAGAATCCGAGACATGATACCCATGAACGAATTATATAGGTCATAAAAATAATTCACATATCATTACCATAATTATAGATGTTTTTGTATTTCAAAAAAATAACACATTAATCAATTATAATTTATACTGTAGGAATTCCATAATTGTACTATGAATCCATGTCTTAAAACACAAGAAAACTTTAACAAATAGATATTCAAAAGGAATATGATGAGATAGAAACATAGTACACAAACATACAATGTGTAGAGAGGGTTCATGTCTATGAAAGGAGGACAAATGGTTTGCAGGTAGTCATTTTTACAAGCCTGATTAAGTTTAATATTTAACAAATGTATTTTTGTAATGCATTAATTAATAATTTAATGTTAATGATATGACTTATAGATACAATGCTCCATGACCATTAAATTTACAAGGAGAAAAATTGTATGAAGATGTAAAGATTGGTGAAAAAAATGATCATGCTAGAAACAATGATAGACTTAATTCATACAACCACTATATTTTGCAACTATGGAGAAAAAAATATAGATTGGAAACCTATTCTATCAAAACACATAATTAAATATATTGCTAAGTATGCAACCAAATCATAGAAAATCTCAGAAACATACCAACAAATGCTAATACGTCTAGAAAACATTGATATAAGAGTTTATGGTGAACTCCTCACGACTCCAGGAGCACCTACAAGACAAAATAACTTCCACAAGAGATATATGGCAGAAATATCATGCTATGATCAAGGATGCAAGAATGCCAAAATAGAAACCACTAAATATGATAACTGAATATAACAACCACATAATATGGCAATGTACATATGATGCCTTGCCTATATAGGCAAGGTGTGAGATAGGATTAGATAAGATCGTGACAAGTATCTTAATCCTATCACATGAGATAACTAATTCATAACAACCTAGGACACAAGCATTGAATAAATACCAACTAGATAAGATAAGTGATAACTAATGCTTAACTAGAAAGATTCCTTCCTAGGACCTAAGTGGACTTATTAATGTAAATAGGACCTAGATAAGACTAGATAGGAAAAATATTTATTTACACTAACACCCCCCTTTAATTACAACTTAGGGAGTCGATTATTATGCAAATGACACAAAGATGGGTCCTTGACTACGAGGCCATGTTAGGTACCCATGTATAGATGCAAATGCAGTCTCTCACAAACAAAGAAAAGGATAAAAGCCAATGGGAAAAAAATCATCCACAAAAGAGAGTTAAACAAAAAATGATATCCATCACAAATTCAATCAATCTCCATCCACACAAAGGATGACAAGAGAGATCATACAATAACCCCATAATGAGATAACCTACTGTAAAGAAGCAATGGAAAAACACTTGTAGAGTAATAGTAGAATCCTTAATCCGAAAAGCAAAAAAAGATAATTATGTTTGCTAGAAACCATATTAGAGTCACTCAAGGAATCAAGTAGGAATCATGATAAAGTGACAAAAAACCCTATGCTAAAGAACATTGGAAAACTTGTAAACTAGAACAACTCTAGAATCTATGAAGCAATAGTTGATTGAGAAATGATCTGGAAATAAAATGAAGTGCACCCTCCCAACTATCAAAATATCCAAGTAATCTCCTATTGGGTGAATATTTTGTAATTCTTTTACAAATTAAAAAATTGGGACTTTAGCGACAACTATGATGAGATATAAATCTCTCCTCTAATAAAGGGGAGGATCCCTTCTTATTGCTCACTAAAATCAATTAGAAACTAAACTAAGATATGTACACTATGATTATATATGGGGTGTCTCCATTAGCATATTCTTTTTTTCAAAATAAGGGAAAAAAATTACAATGATGTCCTTAAATAAAACTAGTTAGTCAATAATAGATGATATCCACAAGTACCAATGAAAGATAGTAGCGTAGAAAGTCCACAAAAGAAAAAAGTCTTCAGCCACTTTCTCACGATGGTTCCAAAAGTAATGGTAAGATCACATGAGCAAGAGAAACAACTTAAATCTTGAAGACTTCAAGCTATTCCCAAAATGATTCAAAGAGTAACCACATGAACATAGTTAAAAATTGCAGCTCAAAGACTACACACTCTTAACATGATTCATACATAAGAATATAATTGAAAATTGCAACTCAAAGACTACACATTCTTGACTAAATTCAGAAAAGCTCCAAATGCAATATGACAACGCAAATTCTATCAGTACTATATTTGAATTCCCTTTCAATAAAGAAATAACATGCCACTTACAAATCAACTTCAAGATAATATGACAAGAATGACATAAAAAAACTCACATATAACAAATGTGCTCCAAAGCAAAGGTCAGAGGAAATTTGCTTCTTTTGATAAATTTCAATTTGTACATTCAAATCAAAGACTACACTTATGCTCTTCAAAATGGCAACATCTAGTTTCAAAAATCAAAAGGTTCTAAATACAATGAAACTCCATAATATATATATATATATATATATATATATATAGGAGAGTTGAGAGTTAATCTAGGAAAAGAAATAACTACTTTGACTTATTCAAATAGGAGAGTCCAATTTTATTTGGGACTTCTCTATTTTT
>VDFB02000015.1:361158722-361187835 GCA_007258455.2 Sequoia sempervirens
TACATATCCCTTTTTGAACCCTTAATCTCAACCATTTTCAAAAATAAATTAGTAGTTTAGAAAGTAGACTCAGATCACTTCGATCCTTGTTTTTGTTCCATCTCAAAATTTTGAGTGTAACTATCCTCAATTTCACGTCCAAGGTCAGCATTTCCTGATTTCAGAAAAAAAGTGGCCACTTAAGCCCCCTTTTTGGGAACCATCTTGGTGCACTTACCCAACGGTATAACCTTAATGTATGAGGTATTTTTCTTTGCTTCGTGGTTGTGTCTCAGTCATGGAAGAGTGTTGTTGATGGGTGTTTTGTACACTTCTCAACACAAGTAATGTGTATGTGCACTACCTCTCTTGAAAGGAAATCTCCAACTACAAGCTGCTAAAAATCTTTCCAAGGTCTCTCGGGTGTCAGGTCATGACTTGCATGGAACTTCTCAGTTGATTTTTGATGTGATTTTTCAAGTAATCACAGGGTGGACTTACGTAGTTAGATGCGAGGTGGATCTTCAAATCTGAAGTTTTTAAGATGGGAATCAAAGTGTACTTCGTTGTAGGTTTGAACAACAATCTAAAACTTTGATGTTTTCTTCAAGTTTTGTTTTACAATGTGCAATGAACCTTAGCATAGGCTATTTCTTAAAAAAAAAAAAAGAGCAAGGAAGAGGAAAGGTTCTTGGATCTGCAACTAACTATGAACAGTGATCATGGAGGTTCTGCTATGGACAACTTCATTCAAACAAGATTCCACTTAACCAAGAAATCTACAGTATAACAAAATTTGTGCTATCTTCAAAGGTCTGCAAATGTTTTACCATTTATCCACCATTTACATGCATGAATAAAGATAAATATTTAAAGAGCATCTTTAAATTTCAGCCCAAGCTAACTTTACAAGGCCATTTACCAGTAGCAAATAGAAAAAAGTATGGGCTGGAAGACATCAACACAACAGAAATTTCTATAATCACAGAGTAGCATGACTAAAATCTATCACAGAAATGACATAGCTAACTAAAACAACAATGTGAATCTAACTAAAGCATCTAACAATGGAGATTGAACCATGAAACATGTGGAGAAATTAGAATATACACCAAGTCAATATATTTTCATTATAAATTTCCGCAGCATATCATTACAACAACTCTTCTCCCTTTGGAAATGAGAGGAGACCCCCTATTTATAGTGCCCAAAAAGCTAAATGAATGGCCAAGATTCATTACAAAATAGGGTTTCACCTACCCCCAATATATTACAATTTAAAATTACATTCCTGTCCTCTCCCTATTTTGTCCTTTAGTGTCGACACTATAGCATTTTGTCTTTTGCTAACTGCTCTTTTGTTGTAGCTACTCCTTCAGGAGCTCTTCATTGATAATAGGGTTGTCCTCCTGCTTCTTCGAAGCTACATATTCCATGAATTTTAGAACGACCGGCTGGAGCTTGTCTACCTCAATAATCTCATACTGCAGCATCTGGTAACTCCATTCTTTTGCATTATCTTCAAGCTTCTTCCAGTCTTCATCATATTTTACACCTTGATCCCTAAACAGCTTCGACTAGGGAAAGGCACTGGTGGAAAAACTCATGAATTCCATTGTTATTTCATTGGACATCTCATCCTCCATCTTCTTCTGAAAGTAGGGCTTTATCTTCTCTGGATCCATCTGTACTGCGAGCATGTCATATTTGTTGCTATGTGGCGACTGATCATGCTATACTGTATATCCCATGGTATACTGTATGCCTGGCATGTATCCTTGTCGGGGTTTGGGGCCGGGCCAGTCCCTGGGTAGGGGTTCGGGGGTAGCAACCCCCTAGAAAAATTTTCCTCCTACTTTTTCACGTCATCATTGAAAAAGGGAAAAATCAACAAAAAAAAAGAAAAATTAGATTTTGTAGAACCCAAAATCTTGAAGCTTCTAAGCTTGATAAAAAGGGGTTCGGATGGGTGTTATAGTATAATGAAAAACGTGATTATTCATAAGATTGTAATAGGTTTTGTACTGGATAATAAAAGCATTGGATGGTTGCAGTTTGGTGGATGTATCCTGGATTGGGTGAACCACGTTAAATTCTCTATGTTATAATTTATTCTGTGTGTTTTTAGTTTCTCTGTTTATTACTTAAATCTACATTTAATTATTAGATATCTACCATTTCTAACCCTAACAATATTTTGTCATCAGCTTCAGATATCGGGCACAGTCCGCCCTAATTCCCTAACCCATTTGATGTTCAGATCCACTTTATTCATTATCTGTTCCAACCTTTCCTTTTTGTTATTGAAATCCCACCTCCACACGTCCATCAGCTAGTGATCGCCGCTTTTGAATGTGAGCTCCTTTTCCCATGTGGCCTTGGGTAACCAAAGGATGGCCTCAATCTTTGGATAGGTGGAGTCATATGTTGTAGGGAAGTTAGTGCAGAGCTTCTTCATGCTCTCCAGAGATTGCTGCAGATCCAAGAACTTGCTAGCTATTTGAATAGCCTGGCTAATACCCATGTTCCCAACGTACAGGACCTGTCAGAACTAGCTCTCTATAGTTTTTTCCAAGTTCTTTCTTTTCTCCAATTTTTCAATTTTCTCTTTGGACAGCAGTTGGGGTGGAGTTGCAGATGTGGTAGGCATGTCATTCATTGAAGACCATTGTTGGATGTAATCCGTCAAGGCGGCCACCTGTTCTTTAAGTTCGTCCTTTGAGACCTTGTCCTGCTTTATTAGGTGCACCACTGTAGCCACTAACTCCTCAAGATGTCCCACCTTCTGCTCTCTGGTAGTGGTCCCCAAGTTGGTGGTGGAAATTTTATAGCTCACACCTGCTTGGCCTACCACGAGTGTTGCTATTTGTGTAGTTCAGGACCCAAAAGCATCCATTGTTATCTTGGATCTCACTTTAGGCTTTTTATCTTTTCTGGTTGAGCTTTGTGCTCATGCTAGGATAGCCTCTAGCCTTGCTCTCAGATCCTTAGAAGTGGGAGTCTTCTTCTCAAGCTACCTTTCCAACCACTTGGGCATGGCAGACTCTTCTTTTGATGGCTCTTGATCACCCTCACCCTCCCCTGTTAGGCCTTCCGTTTGTGCACCTTTCATCTTGGTGTTGTCTCCCTCTTCCTCATCAAAATCTAGGACAAATGTGAGGCATTTGACGGGAGGTTTAGTAATCAATTTCCCTTGGGGACTGCCTTCTACATCAATTTCCTTTTCCTTTATGTCCTTAATTTGTTCACCCTTGTACATTTATTCCTTGGGTTGGTCTTCTCCTCTGTCCTTTTCTTCTGCAGGAGGTAGCACAATCTCTAGTTTGCTTTCCCTTGCAAGGATTTCTACATTTTATGTTGTCTTGTCGCCCTCCTGCCCTTCTCTAGGAGGTGACCTTTCTACCTCTTCTCCATCGTGTTTTAGCTGTTGGTCCATCTCTTCTTCAAGATCATCATCAAAGGTTTGTATGATTACCTTACCGCTAGCATCCTCCTCATCCCCACTCTCAGAAGAGCCTATTCCTTCCTCCTCATAGGCCACCCTGTCACTTTTTTGATGTACATACTCAGGGTGTTCATGATATTCATCAGCCTCCTCTTTAATTAGTTTTGAGGCCTCTTATTCCTACCTCTCCCACTCCTCAGAAATTAACATTTTGGCCTCCATTGTTGGTGGTCCTCCTAGAAGTTGCGAAGTCTTAGCAGTAGCAAGGACCTACGCTAAGGCAACCTAAAGGGTGGGGTCCATAAGGATTTGGGAGAGCTCGAAAGGCAGATTTTGCATATGCTTTGAGAAAGCCTCAGGAAATGTGGGAGCGAGCATTGGTGCTTCTATTTTGGCTAATGGGAGCGATGTAGGTGACATGGCAATGGAGGAAGGAGGGGTAGTTACGATGGAGGAGGAGTCAATCACTATTATGGGCCCGGTCAGAGGTGAAGGGGCAAGATGGACTGAGATGTCTACTACCGGTGGGGATGTGACGACCATGGTCAAGGAGACAGATGATGGGGCAATCAAGACCGGGAGAGCTGGAAGAGGTTATAGTGGATCTGTCATTTCTTCCTCACCCTCTTGGATTACAGGTGGCTCCATGGTGCCTCCTGTTCACTTGGGATTCTTGGAAGGTGAGCCTTTTGAGTCCTTCCTTTTGTATACCATAGGATCCAGAGATTGCTCTATTTATATTCCTTTCCTCTTCTTTGATTTGGTGATAGAAGGAGACTTGGATGTCCCACCTATTGAAGTTGTGGTGGCGACATCCTCAATAGCACTGGGCTCACTCTTTAGCCCTTCATATGTTAGGACCCCTCCTTGTTGCTTTAGCTAGCTTACTTGTCTTTTAACCCATTCTTTGGTTTGGGCCATGATGGGTTTAGTCATGATGTTAAGTTCATTGACCTCTTGTTCATCCTGATCGATCACGAGCAGCGATAAGTTGGCGACTGCATTATACCGGGGATCCATGATAATGCTTTCATCTTCATCTACTTGATCTGGTATGGGGAATAGTTGCACCCTTCTTATGAAGTATGCAATCATCCTCATGTAGTGCCTGGCACGCACTTCTTTGTCATCCTAGAAATTTTCCCATAAATCCTCAACATGATGCAAGTAGGCATACTCTGGTCCCAGCGCTTTTCTCACATGCCTGTACGGGTCCATCCACAGCCAAGTAGTGTGTAGTTGGAAGTGGTATTTCCAATTCCTTTTCTAAGTTCCTAGCACATTGGGAGGTTTGTAGTTTATACATGCCTTGCCCGAAGGTAAAGGGATAAGAGATCCTTGCCAAATGCTTGTTGTTGAGGATGGTGTGCACATTTTGCAGCTGCCGAGAGAGTTCCAATAGTATTATTTGGTCATTGGAGTACCGAGGCAGCTTGTTCAGCCTCTTACTGAAACCTTGGGCATGAATGTAGGTGAACTTGGGGAATTGTAGGTACAGAAAAGCGTACTGCTTTAGGAATGCCCGTGCACTGTGAGAGACTCTCCTCTCAAAATCTCCTCTGATTAATCAGATGATGTGACCCATAAAGGCATTGTTCACCCTGCAGTATTCCTTCTTGAAGTTGCTGAATTGGAGCTGGGGATATCAATCATAGGCTTTCAGCTTATGGCCTAGCTCCTCCTAAAGGGCCACAAATAATCTGTTATACTATCTCTGCTCTGCTAGTGAATAGACTAGATAGGAGGTCATGTAGAATTTGGAGCTCTTTTTTACATTCATAAACTGCTCATAGAAGCAGTTGCTAATAATACCTCCCCAGTAGAATGAGGCCTTCGTGGTGACATCTTCGTTCCCACAGATGATTTTCTCAATGAAGTACACCATCCACTCCTAAAAAAATGCAGTAGAAGGAAGGCCCATTGCCCAGCTCAGCATGGTCACTAAGTCATCATAGTCCTCATGGAAATCACTGCAAAAGAGTTTGTGAGGGACCTTTGCAGCACTGCATCTTTTCTCCTTGAGCCAGAACTAGTTTATCAACCTTCTGCAACCCATTGGGTCCTCATTCCAAGTCGCATTTCCCTCTTCCATTGTGGGCACTTCCATTTCCTCAAAGGTAGGAATGTGGAAGGTCTTTGTGATTCCCTCGGCTAACATGTCAATGAGAATATTCCCTTCTGTCAATGATGGTCCTTGTTTCAAGTTGGTAGGCCAACCAGCAAGCCATGATGAGCATAGGGGCAATAAGAGATGGGGGAAACCTGTAGGTTTTGCAATTCCACTCTGCCTAATTAATCTGGCATTATCGATCTTTGGGTGAATCCTGGCCCTTCGCTTAAATTCATCAATATCGACCTAGCTGATATTGGTGTTTGTGATTTCTTTCCAGTCCATGGTGATTTTTCATCGTAGAGGTTCACCTTGGAATTGGAACTTCATTTGGTCTTTATCCTCCTTCCCACATGAAGTCTTGCCTGATTTCTTTCCTTTGTCCTTCTCTATAGTTCCTCCTGAGGGTCTTGCACTCGATTCCATATATCCTACAAGCATGGATATAATGAGTACACCCTCTTTTAAAAACATTATCGTTAGCCCAAAATCTTGTAAACTAAATCAAAGTAGACATCATATGACTAAAATAGTTAGATCTTTTCCTTTTAGATGTTGTTAATTGCTTTTCTTTTAAAGGATTTTAGATAATTTGAGCCCAGGGGGGCGGAACTCCCTAGTAGAAATGTTGTTTCGAAAGGGGCAAATAGGTCGGGGCGATCTAGGTGGTTTTTCCTGTCTTTATATTTTGATGGTTCTAGGGGCTCATGTTGAAGAGGGCCAAATTTGAGCATGTGGGTGAAGTTAGTTTTCAAATTTGAGGTCGTTTAGGTCACTTTTAGGGCTTCCATAGGTTCAGGCTCGGAAAGCCGTCTACAGTTTGTTCTCTCCAATGGCCTAGGGGAGATGGAGTTCCGAGGGTAGAACTCCTAGGTCTGAGACTCAGAAGGCTAAAGGACAGATGGTGGTTTGGTTCCAGAGAGGCAGGAAGTTACGTTTTCACCATTATGGGTCAGAAATCAGGGAACAGAAATCTAGAAAGAGCAGCCCAAAGGACCGGACCCAGCATCAAGATTGGATGTCCAACTTCCACACGAGGTTTATTTTAGCAAATAGGAAGGCAGGGATCAGAGGTCGGAAAGGCGGGTGTGTTTCTCTCCCTTTTCAGTGGCGCAGGCGGGACAGAATCCCGAATGTTGGAACCTGGCAAGGGCGAGGATCTTTAAAGTTCACTACTAGGTCCTTCACGAAAAACAAGGAATCGAGGTCCAAGAGGTGAAAGGTCATCGTAGATGGCTATTTCGACCAGGCGAAGCTGCAACAGAAGTCCGTGGATGAGGACCCGAGGTCATGACGGAAGGTTGATTTCTGAGCAATTAACACTAGACGATGGAATTTCGGACACAGAAGTCCAGGGTGTTGGGCCTAGGAAGGTAAGGCGAAGGCCAACTTCCTAAGTTGCATATCTTTAATTCTGATGGCGACTGAATGATGTAGTTCTGAGATTTCAGGCCCGAAAGGGCAATCTACCATTTTGAAAAAAATGTTTTTTTTTCTTAAGTTTTACCAGCAGCAGAAGGGCCTGGGCCTGGAGGGCTCGAATTCCCTGTATGAAGAACGGCGACGATGAAGGAAAGTTCTAGATCGACCCTACGGGATGCATGGGAGGTTTTCAAAGATTCTAATATATGGTTTTTATGTGTTTTCTTACATTTTAGCAAATTAAATCATTTTTAACCCATGTTATCTATCATTTAGGTACAAAATTTATGAAAAACTCCTCAGGAGGGCAGACGGCAAACCTACCTGGGAAGCCCAGTGAAGGAGACTATGAAATCCACTAAGGATCAATAGATGAAGGCAATGGGCGCGAGGGCGGAAATCGATGAAGGCAATGGGCGCGAGGGCAGAAATCGATGAAGGCAACAAACTCCTTAGGAAAATGCTCTAACTTCTTCTGTAATCCGAACAAATGAAAATGATAGGTCAGGGTCTGATATTTATACCCCCCTTGCCATTAATGGCTTCATTTAATGCATGTACGACCGACCCTTTGGTTGGTGAGTTTGAGAATATTAGACAGCGGTGGGAGGTTCGGGGTCCAAGGTCCAGAAGGACGTGAGGCAAAAAAGGGGAACTCGGGGTCCGGAGGGTAGAATTTCATTTACGGTTCATTGTTGGGAATGGCAAAGTCTCCATGGAATTCTGAACGCAGAAGTCCAAATGGTTGGGACCGGAAGCTTCAAAGGCAGCTTAAATTTTCCTAAGTTTTAGCTGACGACAAAGAGGGAGTTGGGTTTCGAGGTTCGAGGAGGTAGAGGCCTTCTGCCGTTTGGGAAGGGAAAACCCCCAGAGGAAGCTTGAATGTGGAGACCCAGTGGGTCGGGCTCGGGAGGGCCTGGAACCGTTGGCAGAAGGAAAACTGCCAAAAAAGGCCTGAAAAGCCCTAGGGCTTAACCAAAGTGCAGTAGGAAAACATGGTCAATTTAAGATGGGACTTTAGGGTGACGTTGACCACTCGGGATACCAAAATAGGGGCATACAAAATGAGGCGGCGAGAAAAATGACCCGGCAAGGCAAAAGAAAATAGGGTCCCCATTCTGAACGGGGTGTGTGTGCTGAGTGAACAAGTGCTTATGTTGGGTGGTAGTTCCTAGTGTTGGAAGGCATTGTATTTTGTTAACCTCGAATACTGAAGGCTATGGAGTTAATCATTAGATGGTTTGAAAGCTTCTAGAATAGCCTATCTCATTCTCAGATGCATGTGCATATTGATGGTTTTTGAATTGGCTTGAGGGGGGCCTGGAGTTCTTGAACTATTGTTTCCTTTTTTAAGGATGTATTTTACTTGCATGTTTTATGTGGTTTTGCAGGTTTTTCATGTCAAGCAAAATTTGTGATGATGTGGAGTTGTTGTTAAACTATTTTTTGGACCCTGGCTTTTGGGGCATTGTTGGATGAGATGGTTGCAGTTCTGCATGCGTGCTTCTGCATGGTATGAGGAGGTGAGATGCTTTCTTTGTATGAGAGTGTTGGTATGTGATTTTTCACTCAGCATTCTTGTGGTGTTGCTTGTGGATTCCTTGACTATGGTGCTCGTTGTGGACATGTTTGGCAAATCGGATTTGGTCATGATCTAGTGTTGGAGTATTGGTGTCTACATGGTTATCTTCTTTTATATCTTGTTTTATGATTACTATTGTGATGATGGGTTTGCACGTTCGATGAAATTTATCTTTGAGTTATGTGGTTGGTGGTTTAGCTACCCATTGGTTGCAGTGAGATAACTTGGATGTGGACTGTCTATATCCACGAGGTTGATGCAATGTTGGTGTAGATCTATTAGTTGGCCTTGTTTGTGGTCACTTGTGCATTGGTGTGGTTTCTTTGGGATGAGAAGATGGATGGTGTTGAGTACCTGAATAGTTGGTTATAGGGACCTATAGCATGTTGTATCATGATGTCATGGATAGCTTGGATACATTGCTTTGTGTAAGCTTTTGACAGTGATGGTAATCTTTGCTTGTTTTGGAGATCTTGGTGCTACTTGATGGACATGTTGTTGTGTGGACCTAAAGGATTTTTAGATTAGAAAATGTTGGGTCATGATGCTCAAGAAGCTCGATTGTCACAATTTAATGGGAGCTTTAGCCATGACTCTAGATTCATCACTTGGTGGTGAATGTTTTTCTTTAGTGGATGTTATTAGGAGGAGCTCTTTGATCTTGTTGCTGCAGAAGGGTTCTTTCGCATTTGTATGGAAACTATTTGAAGATGTGCAACATCTTGGAACCATGGAGGACGACTGGATTCTTTGGCTAAGGTGTTGGTGGTCCTAGACAAATGATGTTGGTTTTTAGTTTATTTGCTTTATGTCATGATATAGTCTTGCTTATGGACTCAAGCTTTGACATTGTACATGGCACTTGAGACCATGGTGAAGTCACTTAGAGCACGGTATCTCCTAAGGGGGATGTGTAGATCATGGTGTCATGATAAGTTCTTGTTTCAGATGTGTGGAGCTTTGATAGTGGTCTAGATTTTCTCTTTGTTTTGAGTACATTGGTCATATGCTTGAGAACTTCATGTTAGTGCAGTAATGCAATTTGGAGTTCAGCATGGAATGATCATTTGTTGGTACTCATGGATACATGGAGAATAAGGTGAGGCTATAACTCTTTTGAGATGAGAAAGGTACTGATTACAGTTGAAAGTCCGAGTAGCCTACACCTTGGTTGGACATGAGTTTAATAAAGAACAATGAGGATATTCCTCTTGGATGAGTCATGGTGGCTTGTATATCTTGGAGGAGCATTCTCTTTTCCCACTCTTGGTCTACTTGGCAGTTTATCTAAGAGTTATTTTCCCATTATATCTTTTAGGTGTGTTTTATGCTTTCTTTCATGATATGGATCTTGAATTGTTGTTAAATGGTTCTAGAGGATTCATAGCGGAAGGTGGACATCTCCTTGAGCTTTTGTGTTATATCATTTATTGATAAGAACTGGTAGGAGATAGTTATATGGGCTAATTTCGTGAAATGGGAAATGAAATAGTTTGGTCTTCTTTGAGAGGCTTACATCCATGATTGTTTACATGTTATATTTGTTATGCTGATCTTGGTGATTGAACAGTTGGATTTTGTTATGGCGTCTCTTTGGGATGGGAAGGAGATCATACTTGACACAGTTTGTTGTTAGAAATGTATGTAGGAGGATGTTCTACAGGTATATGTTATGCAGAGTTTTCTCTCTTTGGTCTTGGTGGTCTTCCTGATGTTTGGTTTCACATTACATTGGTCTGAGGTTTAGTCAAAGTTGTAGTGATCACTAGCTTGTGGTCATGTGTTTTCACTCATGTTCATGGGAGATGACATGGAGGTTCTTAATCTTTTTCCTTTGTTGGGTGTGGAGAACTTGGGAGAGTTGTGAAGACTTGTGGTGAGAGTTGTTCTTGCAGGTTATTAATTTGCAGGTTGTGCATATCATTGTGGATGTTCCTTGGTACTACATGGTTACATTTCTATGTGTTGCTATTGGTAGATTTTTTATGCCTTTGATCTTTCAGATTTGGTGTTACCCATGCAGTGGGAGTTCCTAAATGTGTTTTGTTTTCTTCAACTGGTTGGCACATGGATCTTTCTTTTGGAGTACATGGGTTGGTTATGTTGGTGGCATAAGTTTACTAATGTTTGATACATTTAAGGTATGGATGATTGGATGTTCTAGCACTTGTTGTGGGTGCTATTTTTAGTCATGTGGGTTTATCAATTGGATGGAAGCATTCAGGATGATTGTTGTTCTAGCTGATGTTCTATCTTGTTTTCTGGAGTGATGGTGGTTTCTTGTTGAATATATCACTAGGGTCCTTTGCTTGTGTTCATTGGACTGGTGCTTATTCACCTTGGCTTGTACCTTTCTTACATATGTGGCATGTTGGAAGATGATAGGGATTTTTTTCCTGAATGGTGGACATCTTGGATTCTGGTGTAGAAGTCTTGATGGAGAATGAGAGCATGTTTGAGATCTATGTGGTTTCATGGAAGGCTATGATCGGTTGCAATGTTGGACAATTAGCTGTAGTTGTACACTTGTTTTTGTTGTAGATTGTCTAGTAGACTGGTATATGTGGAAATTTTTTGATTGGGTGTCCTTAGTACTGTTGAATAGAGACTTGTACAAAGTAGGGTCTGGACTAGTGGAGCCAGTGTGATCTTAGTTCTTGAGTGCTCTGGAGGTGCCAGTGTGATCTTCGTCAAGTGAGAGATTGTTGGAATTGTGTTCCTCAATCCCATAGGCCTAAACCTCTGAGTGATCTATTTCGGTGTGACCTCTGGAATGTCCTGGTGATGAGGGTCATCGGTGTGACTTGAACTATCAGTGTAAGTTTTGTCTGACGATAGAATTATGGCCGATATTAGTGTGACATTTAGTTTGTCTTGCTGATGGAAGTGCTCAATGTGACTTGAGCTATTGTTGTGAGTTTTCAGTTTGTTGTCAATGGAGTTGCTCCTGATGCATATCTTTGTGACTCTTTCCAATGAGGTTTTTTCGTCGATGTGACATGGGACCTCGGTGAAACCTTCTCCGATGCTTATTCTCTTGTCGATTGCTGGTTTCTGTAACTTGGTAACCTTGTCATGGTGTTTGGAAGTTTTGTAACTTCCTAACTAGACGACCTCCTTCGTTGTTGCGAAATTGGTGGTTTTGGTAACTTAAGAACCTTGTTGTAGAGTTATGAAGTTATCTTTTTTAGTGACAAGCCGACGGATGTGGGGACCACTTGGAATTTTGGGAGACTTGTTGATAATATTTTAGATTCCCAGCTTGATTCTCCAGAAATGCACAAGCAATGAACGCGTGCCATGGTGGAGACCACAAGGAATGACCAACAGTTCGGTGTGATGGTCAAATGTAATGTACGAGTAAGTTGGTAATAAAAGGACTAACTCTTGGATACCTAAAGTCTTCAGGCTTTTGTTTATAAACTAAAGACTGTTAATATTCTGCACCAATGTGGGATAATGTCGACGGTTGAGCTTCTTGGTGGTTCAGCGAACTGAATCATTTTGGATAGTAGATTCCTAGAAACTAAATATGTATGTTTTCCACGCATTGTATCCAATTGAATGGTTGGGGCCGTGAGGCTGGCTAGTAAGGCTGAGGCCATGAGACCGAGCTAAGAGAGAGAGAGGAATGTTGACGCAAGATTATGCTATCAAAATCCCTCCAAATTAAGTGTCTTGGTTGATCTCGTGTTAATATGCACTGTATATTGTGTGAGATTATTGTAATAGTGTGAAGGTTGTATGGACTAAGAGGTTGATCATGGAAAGGTAAAAAGGAGAGAGGGAAACAGAACAACGTTGTTGCCAGTTTGTCTCCAGAATGAAACAAGGTGTAATCTCTATGAAAAGGGTTGAGCCTAAGATTGTATTGTAACTCTATTTGTTGCTGAATAATACAATGGTTCAGATCTTTTGGAGTGTGGGGTGTTTTACCCGAAAGGGTTTTCCCCACATAAATCTATGTGTTCTTATGTTCTATACCATCTTTCATGTTTAATGGTTCTATTTGTTGAATCTATTTCTGCAAGTTGTTGAAACTAAATTTACATGTGCTTCTCTCAGAAGGATTAATGTGGGAATTGAACTGTGTCTGATTCCGCTTTGTGACATAGTTGTACATGTTTTTGAGGCAATTTGTTTAAAATTAAAGTTACTGAAGGCACTACTATTCTTGGAGGTTTCTCTGAGATGATAAAATTTTCCCTACAATGATTAGAAAGTGAATAGGGATATACACCCACTTTGTAGCCCTCATTGAGGGGGTCCAATTTTAAAAAAACCTTGTTGGCATAGAACCTATCTAGCCTGTAGTATATCCATTTCCCCCTTTTGTGCATTACACTAGGTGTACCAAATGCCATTGTTACTACTTTTCAACCCTTCCAATAGGTCCAGGAGATTAAGTTTGGATTTTAGTCTCTAAAATTAATACCTTTCATTTCTGTTTCATTTCAAGACAAGTCCCCCTATCTTGTCCTCACTATTTTCTACCATATTAAAATCTCCCCTAAGATCCAAGGGACATTAGGAATATTGAATAACCACTTACATAGTTCAATAATTTCTCTAAAATTATTGGATGCATAGAATGAGAAGATTCCAAATCTAGCATCCCCTTTCTCAAGGGTAGCCCAAACAACTTTATTGTGTGGGGAAGTTCTAGAATTTGTTACATGTTGAGTCTAGTTGTTGGCCATAAGAATGGTAGCCCTCCCTCTTCCTTTTTCATGTTTAGTTACCAAGTGAGAGGAATTGTTCCAAATAAACTTTAAATTATTTTCAAATGTGAAGCCAATTCATTTAACTTCTTGTAGCAGGACATAATATTTCCTTTTTTCAATGTTGAGGAACCTCCTAAAAATGTATTTTTTGTCAAGGGACTCTAGTCCCCTTACATTCCAAGATGTGCAATTAAGACTCATCATTGAAAGATTTAGAAGTGGACTCCTTTCCATTCCTAAATAGCTCAAAGTATTTAGGAATCTTTTCTTCAACTTCTATCCTTTTTCAGGTGGGCACGTCGAGGACCATATTTTTTTTCCTCTTGTTTTTAAAAATATTTATATTGTTTCTCTCAACCTGGAATATACCATCCCTTTCTTCCTACCCCTTATTTTTGGCACATTGGGGGAACATGGATTCTACCCTCTGTCTATGTTCATCTTATCCTCTAAGAACCCACTATTTTTCTCGGTTTAATGTTGCTCATAGTCTATCAAATCATCTTGTTTATTTTCAATTTTTTCCATATTCCATTTATTAATCATTTCTATTATTATTTCTAGGTTTGATTTTAATAATTGAACATTTTGGTCCCTATTATCAGGTGATGATTCCAAGTTAGAAGGATCCCCTAGTTTTTTAGTAGCCTCCATGGTATTGTTTGTCACCTGGTCTAAGGTTTCCTAAGGTTGGAATACCCCATTTATTTCTTCCTCTTTGTTAGAACTTGTTGACCTCTATTTTCTAATACTACCTTGAGGGATACTTGTTGGAAATATGTGCCCCAAACATTATAGGCTAAAACCTCCATGAGTGCCAAGTCAGTGTGACAGGTTCCATGTTTGGACGACTAGCAAGTTTGCTTTATTCAGTTCTGACCAGGTCGTTGTGACCTTGTTACTGTCTTGTCGATTTGTACATTGAGAAGTCTATTGCTATTACATAGTGTGTTCATTGTGACCTTATAGCACTCGGGAGACCTTTGGCTGAAAGGCCATTCAATCGTGTATCGATGAGACTCTTGGCAACTGCGGGATTCAGGATAACTGAAGGTTCTCGCTAAGAAGTCTCAGTGAAGTGTTAATCTTTTGGGGACAATGTATGTATTGAAGTCTTCGGGGTAACTCTAATGATCCAGGAAGATGTCTTAGCAAATATTGGAAGTCTTACCGATGGGGACTTATCCAAGCGTTCTTCAGAGTAACTCTAAGTGGTC
This sequence comes from Sequoia sempervirens, assembly GCA_007258455.2. Classification (NCBI taxonomy): domain Eukaryota; kingdom Viridiplantae; phylum Streptophyta; class Pinopsida; order Cupressales; family Cupressaceae; genus Sequoia; species Sequoia sempervirens. The sequence goes on from VDFB02000015.1 coordinate 361,173,202, forward strand.
AGAGAAACGTCTCAGCGAACATTGAAGGTCTCACCAAAAGAAACACCTTTTGGAAGTCTTCGATGTAGCTCTTGGTGAATGATGGTCATCGGTGGAACATGGTGGTTTCGATAAGAAGTCCCAATGACTTCGACAAGTATTGCCGATGTTGAAGAATCTCCAGGATAACTTAAAGCTATCGGAGAAACCTCTTAGCGATGGCGAATGTCTTGCCAATAGCTGATGGCTATCGGGGTAGCTCTTGGCGACAGCTGGTCATCAGAGTAATATATGGAGATTGGTATGAACTCTTGGCGATAGGTGTGAGTCTTGCCAACTTCTCCTTGGTGCTCAGTAGGTATGGGGACTTTGCTATAACTTTTGATGTCTTGCTATGACCTCCTAGCGAAAGTCATAGGTCAGGGCGACTACGTGATGACTTGGTGTATATCTTGGAGCTTGATATAACATCTTAGAAACTATAGAGGCTTTTGGAAACATTGATATGAAGTATAGGTGGCATCGGTGAGACACTGTTAGTGTCTCACCGAGATGCCAGTGCATTACGAATTATGTTGACTGTCTAACTGTCATACATGGAATCTCGTGGATGAATAGAGGAAGCCGAAAGTGAATTGTTAGCAGTTGGTTCATTGCAACAATTCTGTGAGAAATCTCAACAGTCAGGGAACACCATGGATATAGTTGGAAGTTGCAGATGCTTGGGGGTTGCATAGTAGTTCAATCAATAGTGAAGTGTGAAGAATTAAAAACTATATCAGTAAAGGATTTAAAATTTGTAAAGGCTATAACTTGGATGTTTTCTATTTGAAGAATGTTCATGATGAATGTTGTTGTATAATGACACCAAACAGATAAGTCTGGAATTGTATGTAATTTTTATTACTGTAATACAAAGTGATTTCTCTTGGTGTGGTGGGTTTTTCTCCCGTAAGGGTTTTCCCACGTATATCTGGTGTTCATGTGTGTTTTTCTAATACTCTATTTTTGTAATATATTTCTTAGTGCATCTCAACTTGACTATAATTGAAAATTTAAAAGTACTTATGCATTCTTTCCTGAGGTATTGGCATTAGGAGAATTGTTTTCTGCATCTAATTTTCCTTACAGGTGGTATCAGAGCCTGGCTAGTTGTGTTATCCTTGGGGGTACATTGGGTTTTTTGTGTCAATACTGTTCAGTGGGAGTCTTGTAGAGATTGCTATTTCTGATTATAGGTTAAGATGGCTAGTACATCTGGAAAGTTTGAAATAGAGAAATTCAATGGCAGTAACTTTGAGTTGTGGAAACTCAAGATGGAGGATCTTCTTGTTGACTATGATCTTTAGATTGTTGTGGTTGGAGTGAAACCTATAGGAATGAAGCAAGAAGATTGGGACCTTGCAAATAGGAAGTCTAAGGGGCTGATAAGGCTCTATTTGGTAGACTCGGTGCTTCTAAATGTACATGAAGAGAAGACTGCATCTTCCTTGTGGAAGAGACTAGCGTCTATTTATCAGGGGAAGTCCTTGGTGAATAAACTATTCCTGAGGAAGAAACTATACTCTTTGAGAATGCAGGAAGGAGGGTTTGTAGCTGATTATTTGAACGCATTTAACATGTTGCTCGCACAATTAACATATGTTGGTGTAAAGACTGAAGAAGAGGATCGATGTATGCTTCTGTTGTGTTCTTTGCCAGATTCTTGGGATCATCTGGTGATGGCGATTGGGAGTACAACATCCAGTTTCAAGATGGAAGATGTTGCATCTTTATTTTCAGAAGAGATGAGAAGGAAATCTTCTGAGATGGCGAAGGAGGCTCTTGCTGTTAGAGGAAGGTCAAAGGAGAAAGGCAAGAAGAAGGACAAGAAGTCCAAACTGAGATCAGAGGGAAGATCAAAGTCTCCTGGCAAGAAGTCCAAGGTGAAGTGCTAGAACTATGGGCAACCTGGTCATGTCCAAAGGGATTGTAAAGAGGAGAAAAAGAAGAAGAAGGGCTCTTCTGATAATGGTTTTTCTCATAGTGATGGTGACACCTTCATTACAGCCTTGGCAACTTAGGCATCTGATGATGTTTGGCTGATTGATTCTGGAGCATCATTCCACATGACATCTCACAGAGAATGGTTCACAAAGTATGAAGAATACGATGGTGGAAAGGTGTATCTAGCAAGTGATTCAACTTTGGAGATTGTTGGCCGTGGAAGAGTCAGGATACAATTCCTTGATGGCAAAGTAAAGGGAATTAATAATGTTATGCACATACCAAGTCTGGCTCAAAATTTATTGTCTGTAAGTATGCTAAATGATATTGGTGTACAAGTTATGTTCTTTGGAAGTGGTTGCAAGATGAATAGAGGTTCAATGGTGCTAGCTAGAGGTGCTCGAATTGGTACCCTGTACAAGCTGGATGCACAGGCTGTTCAATGTAACAGTGTCTCTAGAAAGTCACTAAAAGTTGCTCATGAAGGTAAAGAGGGAAATATCCCTAATTTTGTAAACTCTATGGAAGTAAAACTTTCTGCAGAGAAGACTATGCTTTGGCATCATAGGTTAGGCCACATAGGAGAAAAAGGTTTAAAATCCTTGAAGAATAAAAACCTGGTTGTGGGGCTTGAGGATTGTAATCTTGAATTTGAATTATGTGAACACTGTATATATGGAAAGCAGCACCGTGTTTCATTTTATGATAGTCCTCATAAATCTTTTGGTTTATTAGATTATATCCATTCAGATGTGTTTGGTCTAGTAGATGTTCCTTCTTTGTCTAAATCAAGATACTATGTGTTGTTCATTGATGATTATTCAAGAAGAGCATTTATATATTTTTTGAAAAGTAAATCAGAAGTGTTCAGTCAATTTAAGGAGTTTAAAAATCTTGTTGAAAATCAGACTGGTAAAACAATAAAATTCTTAAGGACTGATAATGGCAGTGAATTCTATTCTAATGAATTTGAAAGATATTGTAAAGAAAATGGAATCAAAAGACACAAGACTACACCTTATACTCCATAGTAGAATGGAGTTACAGAAAGGTTCAATAAGACAGTGATGGAGAGAGCATGAAGTATGCTTAGTAGTGCTAGTTTGGAGGAGAAATTTTGGGCTGAAGCTACTGCTACTGCATGTTACTTGGTTAATCAGTCTCCAAACTCTACTCTTGTTGATAAGACACCTTTGAAAGCATGGTCTGGTAAGAAGCCCTCTCTTAGACATATTTGAGTCTTTGGTTGTGAGGCATATGCACATGTGTCGGATGTAAAAAGATCTAAGTTGGAGAACAAGGCTGTCAAGTGTATTTTTGTTGGCTATAATGCTAACATTAAAGGATACAAGCTTTGGAATCCTGTTATAGAGAAGGTTGTATATAGCAGAAGTGTAATCTTTCGTGAGCTGAAACCTTTCACCTTGGATCTGTAGTCAGAGACAAAGTCAGAAAATAGTAAGGATGTAGCAGCAATTCCTCCTACACCAGAGAAAGAGGAATTGAAGATTCAAAACGTACCTGAAACTGAGGAGAGCTCAAGAAATTTTGAAAGTTCTAAAGAAGATGAACCTCAGCCTCAGCCTATAAGGAGGTCAACCCAAGAAAGAAAACAACCAGATAGGTATGAGTTCTCATTAATTGATTCTACTTGTTCCTATGCTTTGATTTCTAGTACTGATGAGCCTAGGACTGTAAAAGAGGCAATTAAAATGTCTAATTCAGATTCTTGGTTGGAAGCCATGGATGACGAAATGGCATCATTAGATAAACATGAAACCTAGAGTTTGGTGCCCTTGCCTAAAGGTAGAAAACATGTGGGTTGTAAATGGGTATTTAAGAAAAAGATTGGTCTGGATGGCATTGTAGAAAAATACAAGGCAAGACCGGTTGCAAAGGGTTATTCCCAGGTAGAGGGAATTGATTATGGGGAAATCTTTTCTCCTGTAGCAAAGCTGACATCCATTAGATTTCTATTGTCACTTGCAGCAGCATATGACTTAGAGGTTGAATAGATGGATGTGAAGACATCATTTCTTCATGGTGATCTTGAAGAAGAAATCTATATGTCCCAGCCTGAGCACTTTGTTGAGAAAGGTAAAGAAAAACTGGTATGCAAATTAAAAAAGTCTTTGTATGGGTTAAAGCAGTCACCTAGAATGTGGTACCAGAAATTTGATACTTATGTATTATCTTTAGGCTTTGTGAGATCAAAATCTTATCACTATGTATACTATAAAGTTGAAAGTGATCAAGTACTTGTTATTGCTCTTTATGTTGATGATATGTTGTTCATAAGAAATAGCAAGCTAATGATTTCTGATCTTAAGTCTCAGTTGTCTGCTAAGTTTGAAATGAAGGATCTTGGTGCAGCAAGGTATATTATGGGGATGGAGATAACCAAGGATAGGAAGAATAGAAAGCTTTGGCTTAGTCAGAGTAAGTATATTAGGACTGTTCTTGAGAGATTTTGTATGAATGATTGCAAGCAGTTAGTTGTTCCAGTCATGTAGGGAACGAAGCTATCTGTTGAGGACTGTCCAAAATCTCCTACTGAGATGAGGACATGACTAGTGTGCCCTATGCTAGTGTTGTAGGCAGTCTTATGTATGCAATGGTCTGTATAAGGCTAGACATTGCCCAAGCAGTGGGAGTACTTAGTCGATTTATGGCTAATCCAGGTAGAATACATTGGGATGTTGTGAAGAGAGTATTTAAATATTTGAAGGGAACTTCAGATTTTGCATTATGTTACCATGGGAATTCGGTTGAATCACATAGGACTCTCAGCATTTGTGGATATGTAGATTTTGATTGGGCAGGGGACATTGACAGCGGGAGATCCACCAGTGGATATGTTTTCATGTTGAATGGTGGTGCAGTGAGTTGGATGAGCAAGCAGCAGGCTGTAGTCGCTTTGTCCACTACAGAGGCTGAATACATGGTAGCTACTCATGCTTGTAAAGAAGTTGTATGGTTGAAATGTTTATGTTCTAATATTGGTTTTGATGCAGGGGAAATAACAATCTTATGTGATAGTCAGAGTGCCATTTTTCTGCCAAAGAATCCAACTTTCCATGCCAAGACGAAACATATTGATGTATAGTACCACTTTGTACGAGATATGATTGAGGATGGAAAGGTCAATTTGGAAAAGGTTGATACTCTAGAGAATGTTGCAAATGCATTGACGAAGCCGGTGAGCACAGACAAGTTTAGGTGGTGTGCCAGTTCAATGGGCCTTAGTGACCATGATTTTCAGTAAGTATTATTTATGCTCTAGAGGTGTCTGTATGATCTTCGTCAAGTGGGAGATTGTTGGAAATATGTGCCTCAAACATTACAGGCTGAAACCTCCATGAGTTCCAAGTCGGTGTGACAAGTTCCATGTCTGGCCGACTAACAGGTTTGCTTTATTCAGTTTTGACCAAGTCGTTGTGACCTTGTTACTGTCTTGCCGATTTGTACATTAAGAAGTCTATCGCTATTACATAGTGTGTTCATTGTGACCTTATAGCGCTCAGGAGACCTCTGGTCGAAAGGCCATTCAATCGTGTATCAGCAAGACTCTTGGCAACTACGGGCTTCGGGATAACTAAAGGTTCTCGCTAAGAAGTCTCAGTGAAGTGTTAATCTTTTGCCGACAGCGTATGTATTGAAGTCTTCGGGGTAACTCTAATGATCCGGGAAGATGTCTTAGCGAACAGTGGAAGTCTTGTCGACGGGGACTTATCCAAGCGTTCTTCAGAGTAACTCAAAGTGGTCAGAGAAATGTCTCAATGAACATTGAAGGTATCATCGAAAGAAACACCTTTTGGAAGTCTTCGGTGTAGCTCTTGGCGAATGATGGTCATTGGTGGAACACGGTGGTTTCAATAAGAAGTCCCAACGACTACGATGAGTCTTGCTGATGTTGAAGAATCTTTGAGGTAACTTAAAGCTATCAGAGAAACCTCTTAGCGATGGAAAATGTCTTGCCAATAGCTGATGGCTATCAGGGTAGCTCTTGGCGACAGCTGGTCATTAGAGTAACATATGGAGATCGGTATGAACTCTTGGCAATACGTGTGAGTCTTGCCGACTTCTCCTTGGTGATCAGTAGGTATGGGGACTTTGGTATAATTTTTGATGTCTCGCTATGACCTCCTGGAAAAAGCCATAGGTCAGGGCGACTACGTGATGACTTAGTGTATATCTTGGAGCTCGATATAACATCTTGGCGACTACAGAGGCTTTTGGCAACATCGATATGAAGTATAGGTGGCATCAGCAAGACACTGTTAGTGTCTCACCGAGATGCCAGTGCATTATGAATTTTGTTGACCGTCTGACTGTCATACATGGAATCTCATGGATGAATAGAGGAAGCCGAAAGTGAACCGTTAGCAGTTGGTTCATTGCAACAATTTTGTGAGAAAGCTCAACAGTCAAGGAACACCATGGATATAGTTGGAAGTTGCAGATGCTTGGGGGTTGCATAGTAGTTCGATCAACAATGAAGTGTGAAGAATTAAAAATTGTATCAGTAAAGGATTTAAAATCTATAAAGGCTATAACTTGGATGTTTTCTATTCAAAGAATTTTCATGATGAATGATGTTGTATAATGACACCAAAAAGATAAGTCTGGAATTGTATGTAATTTCTATTACTGTAATACAAAGTGATTTCTCTTGGTGTGGTGGGTTTTTCTCCCGTAAGGGTTTTCCCACATATATCTGGTGTTCATGTGTGTTTTTCTAATACTCTGTTTCTGTAATTTGTTTCTTAGTGCATCTCAACTTGATTGTAATTGAAAATTTAAAAGTACTTTTGCATTCTTTCTTGAGGTATTGGCATTAGGAGAATTGTTTTCTGCATCTAATTTTCCTTACACTACTAATATTTTGGCATTTATTTTTTAATTCTGAGACCATTATTTTCACCATGGAAGATTCACAAGTTAATTTTTTGAGGATTCCTCCTCTGTACTTATTGTGCTTACTTTAGGTTCCTTGGAGCAACCATGGGGATTGAACCCCTTTATGTAGACTTTAGTTCCATTAGACTCCTTCAGTAAACCATCTCTATTTCCTGATTTAAAAATCCCTTTTAGTTTTATATTGTTCCTAATCCTTTCCATCATGATCTGTTGTGCATTTTTTTAACAACAATTCCTTACCCACCTTTTGCAGTTGGGGGGTCTTCATTATTAGAGATCACCTTAGACCTCAAAGGGGTATCTATGTTTTCTCCTTCAATCAACATAATAATTTCAGCCCTCTCCTCTTCAAATAGGAGAGGGTTAAAGGAATTTGAGGTTCTCACCTCGACATGATCACCTGAGGGGAATGCACCAAAAATTTTCCTAGCCATTGATTCTGAGATTGGAGAATCGGTGTGATTGCTAGTGAACCTAGTCTCTTGGGTTAAGATCCATTTTTCCTTTGGTCAGGGTTTATTTCCCCAACATTCCTCATCAAGGAGAAAATCTCACTTTAAGGGTCTCACTCACTCTATTTAAAGACATAATATCAATGTTTTCCTTTCCTAGATCAAGATTTATGGGTATGTCATTTGGAGAGCCCATATTGCTCTCTTTTTTTGGCCTATGGATATGCTTGTTGGGGTTTTTTTGAATAATGGGTAAATTCCTTTGAATATTCCTCTCCAATCTGCATAAGTAGCATGTGTTTAGCCTGCTTATTTCCAAATGAAACAAATACAAACCATCATCAAGCATGATGTCTAGGGTTTCTGGTGTTTTAACCTCAAAGGTCAAAGAAACTAGAGCCTGAGCATTCATGTGGGGTAGTGATGCACTAGCATTATCAACCCTAATTATGCTACCAAATGAAGCCAAGATTTGGGGGATGACCAAATATTGGGGGCACATTTTTATCAAAACTCACTTAGGGAACAAAAGTGCCATGGTTTCTTCACAGTTTTCTTTGGGTGACTAGGAAAACACCCTAAAAACATAACTCCCTATACTCCTATAGGGTTTCTTTAAAAAATATTCCTAAATTTCATTATCCTTTAAAAAGATTAAAAAAATCCCCTATTTAATCATACAGATAAAAGACACATGAACCCCCAATTTTTTTGCCCAAACATTAACAAACCAGCTGTCCAAAAATTTCTTGGCAAGCAATTTTGAGGTATCTATAACCACCATGAAAATAGAAACTCCTCTTAACCTAATCCTTTCTTTGTTAATTGCTTCACACATTTCTAAATTGGGTGAAATGGTAACTTTTTTAGGTGTTTAGAGGGAAACTTACCTTTCTCTCTATCATTGGCATCACACCTAGTCTCCATTGCTAGGAAGAGTGATGAATTTTATGCCTACTAAGAGAGGAGAGGTTTCATCCATAAATGCATTATGGAATGACCTAGAACTGTCATTAATTTGATTTGGAATTTCTTTCCCACTTGCAGGGGGTCATGGGTTTAGTGCACCTCATGTTGTTCTCTATTAGATTGAAGATTATTCTATTGCGACCAACATTATGACACTTTGTTGATATTATATTTACTGCTTTGATGATACTGGATGATACTTTGATGTTCTTTCTATTACTTGATATTATGCACATGCTATGATAGTTTTATGGACTTATTGGTTTATGTGGATTAATTTATTTATGAGCCTTATGTGTTTATCTAATCATGGTTACTATGCATTTATCTGGTGATTGTTTGATGTTGTTTGCTATGTAACTAGTTGTTGTACATTAATGTGGTTACTTTTTTGATGTGTCTTGGTGAGAGGAACAGTGTTGCATTACTCATTCATGATTACCCTACTATGCTATGATTTCCTTTCACAATGTGTCTAACTGTATGTTTATATATATGTGTGTTGTTTGACCATTTTGTTTGATGTGGGATTGCAGGTAACAGGCATCGACTCCACCTAAATTGACAAGTCTGAGTGTGTCTTAAACCCAATGGAAAATTGTTGAACAGAGATAACGTACAGTCCCCTACCCTTTCCATCATCCTCGATGAGGATGAGTATCCAATTGGTCATCCCATCAATCTTGTATGTTGTTTTTGGTTAGTTGTTCTTGTTTTGAACTTGTTTGTGCTTGGGTGATTGTTGTTGATATTTACTTGTTAAATTAAATTTGTTAATTATGTTGTTTGATTAATTGTTGAATTAAATAAATTATTAAATAGACCATGCTGATAAATAGTATTTGAGTTGCCTTGGTTAATAGGAAAATATTATAATGTAAAATAAAATATTAAACGGAAGGAGATAATGTTTAAACAACAAAAACAATAAAAAGATAGAAAAAGAATTGTCCAGAGCACATGCATGACTTCGAACTGCTTGTCATTGGGAAACTTGCTATTTTGCGATATTTTTATCTTATTTTTGTGTTCAAAAAATCTTACAATATTTTTTTGGGAAAAATAATAATAATTATCATTTGGAGAGATTATGGATTATTATTGATTTTTGGTTTTTGAACAAAGAACTTAGTCTGCAAGAATAATCTATTGAATAATTATATTTGGTTGATTTTTTTTTTCAAAATTTGAATTGGGAAAAAATTATTAACATTGATCAAGAATCTTGAAGATGTGGGGTTGTTGTAGAAGCTTGAACTTGGCATCGAACTTCGTCTCAGCCTATGTTGGATTTCGGGTTAGTTTTTCCTTTGTACTTAATTTTGATGCTTTGCATTATGCATTCATTCTTTTCTTGATTGTTTGGTTGTGTCTATACTCTATGTCTAGTCTTTGTACTTTTGTTATGCCTTTGTTCCATATAGGCATCCATTTAAATATTTCATTGAATTCTTCCATCGAATCTCTCTATTTGGAGTTTGATTTTCTTCTCCCTCTGTAAGTTTCGATATGCTAGGTTTATATGCTTGAGATTAGTATCCAATTTTCAAATAGTATAATGTTAAGGCATTTGACACCTTGTGTGCAATAACTACACTATATTCCTGCATGCAATCTAATCAGCAAACTTAACCATATATTCGGATTCAAAGCTTATATTCTAGGTACGGTTTGTTGTTAGCTATGTAGTCTCTAGTTGATTTGTTGTGTATGCCTTTCTTCAAGAATCGATACTTGTATAGAGTGAAATTCATGGCTTTTCTTAATACTATAGCATGCAAATGTTTAATGATGTCGATTTGATTTGTATATTGTTTGGAGATCATGAAATTTTCATTCTTCTTGTTAGTTCATAACATTCGATGGCTACCTTTTTGTGAAACCTATATTCATTTTATGTCATTTCATTTTTAGTAGTAGAAGCTTGCTAATTGTATTCGACTAGAGTGATCCATGATATTCAATTTTATACAACTTGGAGATAAATTTTATTAATGAAGGTCGCCAATTAATCCATGGCCTGTTTGGCATTTGATTTTTTTTCTTATTCCATTTTCTGAATGATAAAGATTGTGTAATATCCTTCAAACCGATTGTATTTACAATGAAATGGTGGGGGTTTCGATTTATAAACTGCATATTATATATGGTGCCATAGTAATTGGTGATGGCTTGTATGTAAAGTTTCAATTTTGTAAGCTCAAGTTTGAGCCTCATAGATTTTTATTTTAGTCAAACTTATTTATATATATATATATATATATATATATATATATATATATATATATATATATATATATATATATATATATCTATATGTATATACATATATATATAAACATGGTTATATTTATATTTGTTTACTTATCTTCATATATTCATATCGATTACTTTTTTTTTCTTTATTAGAATAGCATTCAGTTAAAATCTACTATATAAATATATTTATATATATATTGACGTATAAAGTTCGATATTAGAAAGAGATTATTTTTGTTTTGCAATTAATTGATAATGAAGTTAGAGAATTAGTAAATTAAATTAAATGAAAAGAGTTTTATCTGCTTAGTATATAGTTAGGATAAATATATGTGGATAATAGAAGAACTTAAGTTGATATTCTTTTAAAATGTGGATTTCGTCGTATTCTCCATTAATTGAATTGTAAATTGGTTGATTGATACCATCGACATTTGAGTATTATTCTCTGAATGGATTATTAATTAAAGTTAGTGATTTTGTAATGAGTTTAGAAAATGCACAAATAATGTCTCCCTTGGATGCACTGTTGGTTGATTTTACTATTGATTATTGTGGTTGATTTTGATACTGAGTTGATTTTGGTTATTGTTTTATGGAGGGAGCTTTTGTTCCAAATGGTTATTGAGAGATTTCCAAAGGCTTGGGGGATTAGCTCAATTTTTGGTTTCATGATTATTTCATTTTGAAAATAGATTGATTTTATACTTGGATTGTGTACAAGAGGGTCTTTAGCCTCGCACTACTTATTCACTAAATTATGCTTGGGATTTGTGTGCGAGACGGCTCATGCCTCACTCTATGTGTGTGTTCATGTGGTTTTGTAATTTGTGCAAGATGGCTTTACCCTGTTTGATGTGTTGGGTATCTAGTTTCTAATAGGGTGAGTGGTTCTCAATGGGGGTTAGAACCCAAAGTGGTTGACTAGGATAACCCATTGGGAGTTTCTTAATCTAGTGATAACCTAATATTTAATGTAAATAATGTATTAGGGGGTTGAGTAGATTTCACATTAATCAAGATAATTTTTGCCTCACTCATGGCTCAAGTGCTCGTTTAGGCTTGAGATGAGATGGGAAGGCCTGGAATGGAAAGATCAACTACCTTGTCCTCATGAATGGTATGTTGATTCTGCATGAGTTTGTATGGGGCATAGGGATCGATAGAGGCAACCAAGATAACCCAGGATGGAGGGTTGAGTCCTAGGAAGATTTGTCAGGATAACCCATATCAAGCTATGCGATGACACTCATCCCTAATGCAACCTAGCATTCCCTAGTCATGTGATCCCCTTTGTTGTGCTTGTTCCTCTGGAAGTGGTGTCTTTGTTATGTGATGTTCCTATTGTACTTTGTATGTTGGAGTCATTTTATCCCTTTTGTGTTGGTTTATTGTCTTCTTGATTTTTTTGTAGTGGGACCTTATTGTTATCTCCTAGCATGGGGGGTGGACCTTAGGGTTCCACATGGTCGAGTGGATTGTGCTTTTTCCTCCATTGGGTTTCCTTTTTTGTTGTTCATGAGCATGGAGGTTGTATTTCATGTAGCAGATTTCAGATCTTGTACCAATTCAAGAGATAGTTGCTTATGTCATGTATTGAACCTATATATCATTTGTACCATGTAATGTAATCTTGATGTAGTCTTCTCGTTGTATTCAGGGAAGCATTGATGTAAATATGTAACAGTTATGATGTACCCTCATGTAAGGTAATTTGTATATGTACCTTTTGGTTCTTTTTATATGATCTTTGATGGCTATCTATTTGATGTTATAATATGGAGATGTATGTGCTTATTCATTTAATGCAATAGATTTTAAATGAACTCTTGTAGTTAGTTAATCCATGATGTATGTTTAGATCTTGTTAAGTAGGTTTGTTCGTAATGCAATCATGGAACCTTAGAGGACATAGTTTAGTGTATATGTTATGTTGAAATATGATTTACATTTCTTGTTATTGCACTTTAAAAAAAAAATTGTGTCATTATTGTAGTATGGGTGTGTTGACCTCTGGGGTTCTTTGGTGGGGAATTACAATGGGAGTCCATACCCCCTTCCATTAAAGATAACTAAAGATGAATTACCACACACAAGCTAGAGCATGAAAACACAACAAAAAATCACTATACAAAGAAATAATCGAAGCACCCAAATTAGCATCCACACATATAGGCAATAAAGGAGGATAGCATCAATAAGTGTAAGGGGTGTACAAAATTAATTGCAAATCTGAGTGGGGGAGGACTCAACCTCCCCCACTACTACTTTCCAACGAGACCCTAGTCTCTACCTTGATCACCTGCTCTAGTTGCTCAACTACTGCTTTTCAGATTTTGAAGTTTGATATCTTACAAGAAGTCTCAAATCTCTCTCCATTTATGAATATTATTAAAAATAATTATAATTAAATATAACTTCGAATTCCAAATTTTTTTACAATATGAGACATAATCTTCTACTATATTAAAGCAAACATAAATCTAATTTTTAATTATATAAAATATAATAAACATGATAAGCATTGTTGTACAATTGTTGTATGATTCAATATTCAATGGAAAAAATAAATAAATAATGAGAGGACTAATCATATACGAGGATGTGATTGAAACTCACCTATTCATTGACTGATGGATCATTTGGATTGGTTATTCATAAAAAAAATCCAATTTTTTTAAAGTATATTTATTCAATTTATTCCTATATAAACACAATCTATGAAATAGCGAAAAAAAAAATCTATTTATGTTTGTAATTCCTTATTATTTCAATTATAGTAATATAGTATCATTAAGAAATAAAATTTAATTTACTCACTTGTAGCTATAATATAATTTAATAGTCATGTTAAATCGGAAAAAATACATGCAACGATGAGATGGAAACTTTTTTAAAAATTTATAGTGTAGACACTGAAAATTGACCACTTTCGTTTAGTCAATTTTCTCTCAATTTGACCAATTTCATATCCTCTATATTAATTAAATAATGCCCTATTATTTAATTAATATTCATTATCCATTATTCCTTCATCTTAATCTATTTCTTATATCATTTTTAAATCCTAGCCTAAAGTAAATAATTACCTTTAATTATTTACCCTCATCGCTTATCCCTTTCCTCCAAAAATTAAATAAATAATCTATTTATTTAATTCCCCTCATGTCACATCCTCCATAATCCACTCATAATATTAATCCCCCTTGTTTAATTCTTAATTAAGGATGTGCACATTACTAATCATTGATTAGGAAGGTGTCACATCTTCCATAAAATGCAAGTGGGATCCTAATCTCTCTTAGCCACCAAACCCTCCTCTAATCATCCATTAGTTACCCTAGTTTAACCCATGGTCAACCCCAATAGAATTTTTAGTTCCATTTTACAATCCCCATGTCTTTTCAAAGTCGGCTAACTCCTAGACAAAACGCACCTATGTACATACAAAAACACATAAAAAAATGCATAATAACATACATACATAAATTCATGGAAAAGTAGCATGCGGAATTAAATAGAAATAGGAGTGGCACTCACGGTGGATGGCAAAGGGAATTTAACAGAGATGGAAAAGAACACAAGTGCATCGATGATTGTGCATCCCCTTCGTCCTGCAACAAATTAATCATTTCCATTCGTACATGCACTCTAAGTTCAATTTGAATTATGTTCCCACTCAAGATTTAACATTAAAACCATCGGCATTAACAGCTGGGAGCAACTGATTTTTGTCTTTTCTGTTCAGTCCACAAAGCTAGCAAATGTTGGTATTTTCCTCTTGCGAACAGCTAAGGCATTCCTCCAGCTAAATTTGGGGGAGGAGAAATTAGGGGTTGTCCCTCCCAGCCTGCCGCCAAGCCTGCATAGGGACGCCACTCGATCTCTGCCCTATTTACCAGCTTTGTCTCCGCATTGACCTTTAAAATTGTCTAGTAAGATTTTGAGGTCAAATTTGTCTGTAAAATTGTCCAGTGCGCTTCAAATTGTGAAGGGGAAGGTGAAGGTATTGAACCTCTGATTTTAAATTTTGTAATCAATTTATCAACGAGTTGCGTCTCGCCAACAT
>VDFB02000015.1:361187935-361245358 GCA_007258455.2 Sequoia sempervirens
TGTTGTTTATAGCCATACCTTTTTATTTTTAAGTCGAAAAAAAAGTAATTTTGATACAACATTATCGTATGGATATTTAGATGAGAAAAACAATATTGTTCAACCTAAATAATTTTAGATAAGGGGTGTAGAACATTGGGTTTGTAAAGTAAAAGGGTCTTTGTATGAATTAAATTAGTCACCATGTATGTTGTATCAAAAATTTGATCCATATGCATTAGAATTGGGTTTTCCAAGGAAGTTGAGATAATCATAGCTTTACATTTTTTCCAAATATAGATAAAATGGAATAGAATATGATCTTATTTTAGATGTGGAATAGGACATAGAGTATTTGAATGTTTCCAAAAAAATGGAGTATCTCTCTCCTTCCCTCTATCCCTCCCACCCTACCACTCTCTATACCTATCTCTATATCTCTCCTTCCCTCTTTCTCTCCCTCCTTCTATCCCTCCCACCCTACCACTCCCTCCTCCCCCCTCTCTCTCTCTCCCTCTCTCCCTCTCTCTCACTCACAACCCACTATGTTTTCCAACCTACGATTATATTTGCAATAGTTGAAAGTGTTGAAACTATATCAAAATAATGAAGACTAAAATTAACCACTTAGAAAAGGAAGTAAAATCTAAGAAGAATATTTTATCATCAAAATAAAAGGAGGTTAATTTATAAGGTTCATATTATTACATTCATACTCTCTAATAAAGAAAAGGTTTTCATTACTATAATTTCATGTTGGAAAACACTGGGTGTTATGAAAACTGCAACCCACATACTATTGTAAAACCCTCAACACATAACAACTCAATTGGTTAGTCACCCCTCAGGTCACTTTCACTTTCTTTATTTGATTGGAACAAAGAAATTCTCACATTATCTGTAGTGTTGGAAAATACATTGTCCCTTGTCAATTATATCCTTATGAAAGATGCTCACGTTACTTTCAATGTTGGAAAACACAATATCCCCTGTCAATTATTTCCTTATGAAAAATGCTCACATCATTGCAGTGTTGGAAAACACACTATCCCTTGTCAGATATTTCCTTGTGAAATTTTTTTTATTTGTACACACCAACGATGTAATGAAGTCCTCCTTAAAATTTTAGAACAACTATTTTGTATAGTAAAACTGACATTTCACTTTCTTCATTTGATTGGAACAAAAAAATGTTCACATTATTTACAGTGCTGGAAAACACATTGTCCCTTGTCAATTATTTCCTTATGAAAATTCTCACATTATTTCTAGTATCAAAAAACACACTATCCCCTATCAATTATTTCCTTATGAAAAATGCTCACATTATTGCAATGTTGGAAAACACATTGTCCCTTGTCAGATATTTCCTCGTGAAAAAAATTTGATTCGTACACACCAACAATGTAATGAAATCCACCTTAAAATTTTAGAACAACTATTTGGTACAGTAAAAATGGCATTTCACTTTCCTCACTTGATTGGAAAAAGAAAATGCTCACATTATTTGTAGTGTTGGAAAACACATTGTCCCTTTTCAATTATTTCCTTATGAAAAATGCTCACATTATTTCCAATGTTGGAAAACACACCGTCCAATTACTTATAAAAAATTCTCACATTATTGCAGTGTTGGAAAACACACTGTCCCTTGTTAGATATTTCCTTATGAAAAAATTTTGATTCATACACACCAACAATGTAATGAAGTCCACCTTAAAATTTTAGAACAACTATTTTGTATAGTAAAAATGGCATTTCACTTCATCTAATTGGAACAAAAATATGCTCACATTGTTGTAGTGTTGGAAAACACACTATCCCTTGTCAAATATTTCCTTATGAAAAGTTTTTGATTCATACACACTAACAATGTAATGAAGTCCACCTTAAAAATTTAGAACTATTTGGTACAGTAAAAATGGCATTTCACTTTCTTCATTTGATTGGAACAAAAAAATACTCACATTATTCGTAGTGTTGGAAAATACATTGTCCCTTGTCAATTATTTCCTTATGAAAAATGCTCACATTATTTTCAGTGTTGGAAAACACACTGTCCTCTATCAATTATTTCCTTATGAAAAATGCTCACATTATTGCAGTGTTGGAAAACACACTGTCCCTTGTTAGATATTTCCTTATGAAAGTTTTTTTATTCATACACACCAACAATGTAATGAAGTCCACCTTAAAATTTTAGAACTATTTCATATAGTAAAACTGACATTTCACTTTCTTCATTTGATTGGAACAAAAAAATGTTCACATTATTTGCAGTGTTGGAAAACACACTATCCCTTGTTAATTATTTTCTTGTGAAAATGATCACATTATTTCCAATGTTGGAAAACACACTATCCCCTATTAGTTATTTCCTTATGAAAAATGCTCACATTATTGCAGTGTTGGAAAACATGGTGTCCCTTGTCATATATTTCCTTATGAATTTTTTTTTATTTGTACACACCAACAATGTAATGAAGTCCACCTTAAAATTTTAGAACTATTTGGTACAGTAAAAATGGCATTCACTTTCTTCATTTGATTGGAACAAAAAAATGCTCACATTATTTATAGTGTTGGAAAACACACTGTTCCTTTTCAATTATTTCCTTATGAAAAATGCTCATGTTATTTCCAGTGTTGGAAAGCACACCATCCCCTATCAATTACTTCCTTATAAAAAAATGCTCACATTATTGCAGTGTTGGAAAACACACTATCCCTTGTCAGATATTTCCTTATGAAAAGTTTTTGAATCGTACACACCAACAATGTAATGAAGTCCACCTTAAAATTTTAGAACAACTATTTTGTACAGTAAAAATGGCATTTCACTTCATCTAATTGGAACAAAAAAATGCTCACATTATTGTAGTGTTGGAAAACACACTATCCCTTGTCAGATATTTTCTTATGAAAAGTTTTTGATTCGTACACACTAATAATGTAATGAAGTCCACCCTAAAAATTTAGAACAACTATTTGGTACAACAAAAATGGCATTTCAATTTCTTCATTTGATTGGAACAAAAAAATACTCACATTATTTGTAGTTTTGGAAAACACACTGTCCCTTGTCAATTATTTCCTTATGAAAAATGCTCACATTATTTCCAATGTTGGAAAACACACTGTCCCCTATCAATTATTTCCTTATGAAAAATGCTCACATTATTGCAGTGTTGGAAAACACACTATCCCTTGTTAGATATTTCCTTATGAAAGGTTTTTGATTCATACACACCAACAATGTAATGAATTCCACCTTAAAATTTTAGAACTATTTCGTATAGTAAAACTGACATTTCACTTTTTTCATTTGATTGGAACAAAAAAATGTTCACATTATTTACAGTGTTGGAAAACACACTATCCCTTGTCAATTATTTCCTTATGAAAATGCTCACATTATTTCCAGTGTTGGAAAACACACTATCCCCTATCAATTATTTTCTTATGAAAAATGCTCACATTATTGCAGTGTTGGAAAACACACTGTCCCTTGTCAGATATTTCTTTATGATTTTTTTTTATTCGTACACACCAACAATGTAATGAAGTCCACCTTAAAATTTTAGAACAACTATTTGGTACAGTAAAAATGGCATTTCACTTTCTTCATTTGATTGGAACAAAAAAATGTTCACATTATTTGTAGTGTTGGAAAACACACTGTCCCTTTTCAATTATTTCCTTATGAAAAATGTTCACGTTATTTCCAGTGTTGGAAAACACACCGTCCCCTATCAATTACTTCCTTATAAAAAATGCTCACATTAGTGTTGGAAAATACATTGTACCTTGTCAGATATTTCCTTATGAAATTTTTTTGATTCATACACACCAACAATGTAATGAAGTCCACCTTAAAATTTTAGAACTATTTTGTATAGTAAAAATGGCATTTCACTTCTTCATCTAATTGGAACAAACAGATGCTCACATTATTAAAGTGTTGGAAAACACACTGTCCCTTGTTAGATATTTCCTTATGAAATATTTTTGATTCGCACACACCAACAATGTAATGAAGTCCACCTTAAAAATTTAGAACTATTTGGTACAGTAAAAATGGCATTTCACTTTCTTCATTTTATTGGAACAAAAAAATACTCACATTATTTGTAGTGTTGGGAAACATGTTGTCCCTTGTCAATTATTTCCATATGAAAAATGCTCACATTATTTCTATTGTTGTAAAACACATTGTCCCCTATCAATTATTTCCTTATGAAAAATGTTCACATTATTGCAGTGTTGGAAAACACACTGTCCCTTGTCAAATATTTCCTTATGAAAGGTTTTTGATTCACACACACCAACAATGTAATGAAGTCCACCTTAAAATTTTAGAACAACTATTTGGTACAGTAAAAATGGCGTTTCACTTTCTTCATTTGATTGGAACAAAAAAATGCTCACATTATTTGCAATGTTGGAAAACACACTATCCCTTGTCAATTATTTCCTTATGAAAAATTCTCACATTATTTGCAGTGTTGGGAAACACAATGTCCCTTATCAACTATTTCCTTATGAAAAATGCTCACATAATTTTCAATGTTGGAAAACACATTGTCCCTTGTCAATTATTTCCTTATGAAAAATGTTCACATTATTGCAGTGTTGGAAAACACACTATCCCTTGTCAGATATTTCCTTATGAAATTTTTTTGATTCGTACACACCAACAATGTAATGAAGTCCACTTTAAAATTTTAGAACAACTATTTGGTACAGTAAAACTAGAATTTCACTTTCTTCATTTGATTGGAACAAAAAAATGCTCACATTATTTGCAGTGTTGGAAAACACATTGTCCCTTGTCAATTATTTACTTATGAAAAATTCTAACATTATTTCCATTGTTGGAAAACACACTGTCCCCTGTCAATTATTTCCTTATGAAAAATGCTCACATTATTGCAGTGTTGGAAAACACACTATCCCTTGTTAGATATTTCCTTATGGAAAGTTTTTGATCCTTACACACCAACAATATAATGAAGTCCACCTTCAAATTTTAGAACAAATTTTTGGTACAATAAAAATAGAATTTCACTTTCTTCATCTAATTGGAAAAAAAAAACACTCACATTATTTATAGTTTTGGAAAACACATGTCCCTTGTCAATTATTTCCTTATAAAAAAAAAAAACTCGTACACACCAAGAATGTAATGAATTCCACCTTCAAATTTTAGAACTCTTTGGTATAGTAAAAATGAAATTTCACTTTCTTCATCTGATTGGAACAAAAAAGTATTCACATTATTTGCAATGTTGGAAAACACATTGTCCTCTATCATTTATTTCCTTATGAAATTTTTTTGTTTCATATGCACCAAGTGTGTTTTCCAACGCAGTGTTTTCCAACCTGCAATTTTACAAAGATTAAGAATGTAATGAAAAACTTTTATTATTTACATAGTAGGAATGTAATGAAATTCACCTTCAAAATTTATAACAAGTCTTATTTAGAGTAAAAATTGTGTTTCAATTTCTTCATATGTTCAAAAAATAAATGCAAGATATAATTGCAAGTTGGAAAACACAATGGATTAAATGAGTAGATGGTTTATGAATCCTGCAACCAATACATTATTTATCTCATTCACTTTGGTTTGCATCTTTTCAAGTGTTTTTAGTGCAGATTCCTTTTTCATTTCATACATTCTAGTACCTACACAAAATAGCTACATGATGGAAAACACAATGTCGGTTGTCCATTATTTCATTTTACATGTTCAAATTTAAACAATGGAGATTATGGGGAGGAGTTATATTTTGGGGATACATAAAACTAATCAAATTGAGATGAGTGACTAACCATAGTCTCAATATACTTCCTCTAGTTTAACCATAATTTCTTATTATTTATATTTCTATGTATTTATATACCAAGGATGAATATTATAGCACCTACATCTTTCATCTCAAACTAATAATCCAATTAAACCTTGAGTTCTCTAATGAACACTTCATTATTCCTAATGATTAAGATATCATCAATATGTAAAACTATGATTAACTCATCTCGATTCCTTGGAAAACCCAATTCTAATGCATATGGATCAATTTTTTGGTACAACATAAATGGTGACTACTTTAATGCATACAAATACCCTTATAGTTTACAATCCAAATATTATATACCCGTTATTTGAAATTTTGTACCCTTTTAAGCCATCTCCTATTTATAGAAGTAATTTTCTTGTATGACACATAATTTGAGTCAAGGATCTTATATCTCCCCTTAATCCATCCTCTTATGACCCCTTTAATTCATTGTCTTAGCTACCCTAAATTCATCCTCTTGCATCCCCTTAAGTCACTCTCTTAACTCCCCTTAATCCATCCTCTTAGGACCCCTTAATTCATTGTGTTAGCTACCCTAAATCCATCCTCTTGCATCCCCTAAAGTAATTATCTTAACTCCCATTAAGTCATCCTCTTAGGACCCTTTAAGTCATCCCCTTATCTACTGTATCATCCTCCATCTATATAATATTCATCTATTCTTATTTCATTATGAGCTACTACTTCCTCTTTCTTCAATTTCTTCATTATAAGGCCTTTCAACACCATATTTATGTCTCTCTTTGGATTAATTTGTCATCATCATTGCATTAATCAATTAGGTTAAACCTTAAACCCTAAACCCTAAACCTAACATTCATCACCATTGCATTAATCCATTAGGTTCATTTTAGGATAATATAAATTTATTAATCTAAGCATCTTTCGTCCATCATAGTTCTTTCATTATCCATGCATCTTTCCATCCTAATCATTACATATCTCCCATCTCATTAGCCAAATAATATTGAATCCAAAAGCTTTATTTTGGATGGAAATTATTCTTGTACCTATTCAACCATATTATTTTAATCTAATGGAATAAAAGGAAAGCTTCACTTGTATGACGATATCTAGAGATAAGATGGATGTGCCTTAGCATAGTAGGTTGAAAAATTACTCAATTAACATATTTTATAGATATTTTAAAGACATATTGGATTAATGTTTACATTGATTTGTGACAAGTATTACACCTATTTTATTAGAGATGGGGTCCTCTAGTTACACATTAATTTAGAGAAATAAGTTCTGCCAAAATATATTGAAATCTTTTTTTGTAACTATTAATAAATAATTTGTAAAGGATAAAAATGGAGGGGATTTTAATATGGAATCATATCTCATTAATGCAACCACCATTCCATTCCATCCATTCTTCACCTCCTCTCTCCATCTATGCCATCCCTCCCATTCCATCTCCCTCCTTCCTCTATCCACCACTCTCTATACCTATCCCTATCTCTCATCTTTCTCTCCCTCCCTATCCCTCCTACCATACCACTTCCTATCTCCCTCATCCTCCCCTCTCCCTCCCTCTCTCCCTACCTCTCTCTATAATGGAAATGCAGAACTGGAGGTAGCAAGTACTATAATGTATGAAATGAAAAAAGATCCTACTCTAAAAACACTTAAAAAGTAGACCAAAGTGAATTAGATAGATAATGTATTGTCCAAAGAGATTATTCCTTCTCTTGAGAAGTTGAGAAAGGTGTGTGTGCAGCATGTGCAATAGGAAAATGGAAATAAAAAAGTGGATAAAGTCAAGAGGTATTGTATTACATATTAATTTTTGCAAGAAAAGAAAATGAGAGATGATGCTATAAGTGGATTTGAAAAAATGAAGTCAAAGATTCTTGAACTTAAGAATTACATGGAATAAATACAATTGGAAATACTTATATCTATCTCTCATCTCTCACTATCCCTCCTAACCTTCCTCTCCCTCCCTTTTTCCCTCTTTACCCCATTTCTATCTTTCCATCTAACCCTCCCTTTATTGTTCACTCCCTCCTTCCCTATCTCCCTTACCAAATTTGAGTAATATGGGTGATATGATTTTCCCTCTTTCTCCCATCTCTCTCTTACCAAATTTATCATAATTTTGTAACTCAAATGAAAATCTAGGAGTACCCCTCTAGATGATTCTCACTCTTTGTACATATATTACACAACCATTATGAGGATAGGGATAGAGGAAATTATTACCATATAGAGGTTAGCATATTTTTTAATTAGAGAAATCAAGATGATAAAGAGGATGATGGGTATAACAATAACCACATTATTTCCCATTGCATATAGTGCACATGCTTACCTCCAATTCTACATTTCCATTTTCCCATTGCACATAATGCACATGCTCCATCCTCAAATTCTCAAGAGCAAGAATAATCTCTTAAGTGCAAGAAATTATTTTGAATTATAACGTAATGTGCAACAAGCATTTGTATGTACAGAATGAAATGGAAAGATTCTTAAAACTGGAGATAGCAAGTACTATAATGTATGAAATGAAAAAGGAATATGCTCTAAAAACACTTAAAAAGAAGCATCTACCAAAGTGAATTAGATCATAAAATTTGTGCAAGCCAAGAAAGTGAGAGATGATGCTATAAGTGGATTTGAACAAATGAAGTCAAAGATTCTTGAACTTAAGAATTCCATGGAACAAATACAAATGGAAATAATTCTCTCTATCTCTCATCTCTCATCTCTCACTATCCCTCCTAATGTGATGAAAGGAAATTTCAAATTTTACCACAACTATTACATAGAGTAAAAATTGTGTTTCAATTTCCTCATATGATGGAAAAATAAATGCACAAAATAATTGTAGGTTGGAAAACACAGTGGGTTGTGAGTGATTGCATTCTTATTTTCTAAGTTCAAGGGTGGAGATATTGAGGGGGATTTCCAAGTGGGTGATACATAAAAAAAATTAAATTAACCTAAGAGGTGACTAATCAATTGGGTTGTTACATGTAGAAAGTTTTACAAAAATATGTGGGTTGCATGTTTCATAACACCCAGTGTTTTCCAACTTGCAATTGTTTTAATGAAAACATTTCCTTATTTAGAGAGTACGAATGTAATGAAAGGTACTTTCAAAATTTACCACAATTTTTACTTACAGAGTAAAAAATGTGTTTCAATTTCCTCATATGATGGAAAAAGAAATGCACAAAATAAACATAGGTTGGAAAACACAGTGGATTGTGAGTGATTGCATTCTACTTGTTTTAATCTCAAGGGTGGAGAGCTTGGGGAGAATTTCTAGGTGGGGGATACACAAAACTAATAAAATTGACTTGAGGGATGACTAACTAATTGGGTTGTTATGTGTAGAGGGTTTTACAATAGTATGTGGGTTGCAAGTTTCATAACACCCAGTGTTTTCCAACCTACAATTGTTGTAATGAAAACCTTTTCTTATTTAGACAGTACGAATGTAATGAAAGGAACTTTCAAAGTTTATCACAACTATTAGAGTAATTTTTTATTTCAATTTCCTCATATGATGGAAAAATAAATGCATAAAATAATTGTAGGTTGGTAAACACAGTGGATTGTGAGTGATTATACTATCTATATATAATTAGAGGTTGGAAAATAGTGGGTGTTATGAAACCTACAACCCATATTCTATTCTAAAACCCTCTAACCTGACAACCCAATTGGTTAGTCACCCCTCAAGTCAATTTGGTACGCACCAAGAATGTAATGAAGTCCACCTTCAAATTTTAGAAAAACTCTTTGGTACAATAAAAATGGAATTTCACTTTCTTCATATGATTGGAACAAAAAAATGCTCACATTATTTAAAGTGTTGGAAAACACACTATCCCTTGTTAGTTATTTCCTTATGAATTTTTTTTCTTTCATACGCACCAAGAATGTAATGAAGTTCACCTTTAAATTTTAGAAAAACTCTTTGGTATAGTAAAAATGGCATTTCACTTTGTTCATATGATTGGAACAAAAAAATGCTCACATTATTTGCAGTGTTGGAAAACACACTATCCCCTATCAGTTATTTCCTTGTGAAATTTTTTTTCTTTCTTACACATCAAGAATGTAATGAATTCCACCTTCAAATTTTAGAACTCTTTGGTACAAAAAAAATGGCATTTCACTTTTTTCATATGATTGGAACAAAAATATGCTCACATTATTTGCAATGTTGGAAAACACGTTGTCCTTTGTCAATTATTTCCTTATGAAAAGTTTGTGTTTCATATGCACAAAGAATGTAATGAAGTCCACATTCAAATTTTAGAGTAACTCTTTGGTAATCGTAAAAATGACATTTCACTTTCTTCATATGACTGGAACAAAAAAACGTTCACATTATTTTTAGTGTTGGAAAACACACTATCCCCTCTCAATTACTTCTTTTTGAAATTTTTTTGTTTTGTATGCACCAAAAATGTAATGAATTCCACCTTATAATTTTAGAACAACTCTTTGGTATAGTAAAAATGTCATTTCACCTTCTTCATTTGATTGGAACAAAAAAAAGCTCACATTATTTGTAGTGTTGGAAAACACATTGTCCCCTATCAATTATTTCCTTATGAAAAGTTTTTGTTTTGTACGCACCAAGAATGTAATGCATTCCACCTTCGAATTTTAGAACTCTTTAGTACAATAAAAATGGAATTTAACATTCTTTATCTAATTGGAACAAAAATATGCTCACATTATTTGCAGTGTTGGAAAACACATTGTCCCTTGTTAGTTATTTCCTTATGAAAAGTTATTTATTTTTCAAACATATGAAGAAATTCAAACACAATTTTTACTCTAAGACTTGTTATAAATTTTAAAGGTGAATTTCATTGCATTCCTGTTGTGTAAATATCAAAAGGTTTTTCATTACATTCTTATTATTTTATAAAATTACAAGTTGGAAAACACTATGTATTATGAAACTTGCAACCCATGTATTGTTGTAAAACCCTCTACAAGTAACAACCCAATTTTTTAGTCACCCCTCAGGTCAATTTGATTATTTTTATGTATCCCTCACCTAAAAATCCTCCTCAAGCTCTCCACCCTTGAGCTTAGAACAAGCACATTCATATCACTCACAACCCACTATGTTTTTCCAAACTACAATTATTGTGTGCATTTATTTTTTCATCATATGAGGAAATTAAAACACAATTTTTACCTAAGTAAAAGATAAATTTTGAAGGTGCCTTTCATTTCATTCATACTCTCTAAATAAATAAAGGTTTTCATTACAATAATTGTAGGGTGGAAAACATTGGGTGTTATGAAACTTGCAAACCACATACTGTTGTAAAACCTCTACACATAACAACCCAATTGGTTAGTCACCCCTTCGGTCAATTTGATTAGCTTTATGTATCCCCCACCTGCAAATCCTTCCCGAGCTCTCCACCCTTGAGCTTAGAACAAGCACAATCATATCACTCACAACCCCACTATGTTTTCCAATTATATCATATGGTTTTAACTAATTTCTATTTTCTAATTTTAGGCTTTCACATTATACCTTTTTGAACCCAATGTTGCATTAATGAAATTAGATTTTCATACTTCTTGGAGCATTAAAATTTGTAATTGTTCACCTTATTTTAACAATGTATAATTCAACCCTATATTCCCCCTATAAATGAGCCATCCCTTATTGAAAAAATCCTCACCATTTCATTGATCCACCTTCTTTACTCACTACCCCTTTGGTACCATTTCCTTTTTGAAAATAAGAACTTATATTTCTTGCAATCCCCTATCAAGTAACCAACCTTCTTTCATTTCATCCAAACATAACCAGTGATCCTATACACATCATGTTGACCTCTCTAAACATGCCCTATCCATTCTTTTAGAATCTCAATTGATCATCCTTCTTTCTCATGTGAATAAGAAATGTCCTAAGCATTGTCATTCAACACCTCTCTCTTACGTATATCATTGAGTGCTAGTTCATTTTGCTAATCAATGCAAAGCACTAAAACATAAATACAACACCTAATTGATATAGGTGTCATCACTATCTTCTAATAATGTACCCCTCCCTTGTTCATATGATGATGACATTAATTTGGTAGATGAACCCAAAAAAATTGGGGTACATCTTTTGTAAATAATACAAATGTTATCACCTACTTGTTACATAGACTTTCTATTAGTATACACATTGTAATAATACTTTACGTGATTTATAATCATCTAGGTATGTTTTGACTATATATTTGTATATTTTGAGGATGATGCATAAAATTTAGAATTACCGCTATCTTGTGAATCCAACATTTTAGAAATTCATTTTCTTCTTTGTAATACTTTGGATACTAGTGCATGTGATACCCATGGTTTCATGTTTCTTTGGATGTTGATCGAAAATAACATTACATTCTCTGTAACATTTCCATGCTCTAAGTCATATTTATCCATTATCACAAATGTGTTTTCTCCTTTAAATATTATGAACTTTTAAATTTTGGCATATCTTTGTTTACTTGTTACTTGTTATGTGGTACTTATTTTCTCTTTTACTTGTTTCCATTTAGTAGTAACACAATTTCAAGTGCATACTTTAATTTTAGTAATAGCACTATGAACTATCTTATGCTAGCAAGAGTGCAACCAACCATATCAAAACTTTTAAGCAATTCTATTTTGTTAAAGAACAAAATGTTTGGCATCCATGTAGTAAGATGCTTTGGGGAGAACATAAAGTAGAGAGGGAAAATTATTTGATCTATTCTTCAAGAGGATAAAATTGTGTACATGAAAATTTTATCTATTGATAACATCAATTTTACATATATTAGATGTAAAAAGATGCTCATAAAAGGGTTGTCATCCCCAAATATCTTATACAATTCAAGATCATAGAAATGAAGAAGGTATTCCTCTAATCGCTTGGTTTGAGTATAAAAACCTAGGTTGGTGAACACAAAAAGAGGAAAAAATAAGATATTTCAAGTGCACAAGGTGAATATCAGGACCTAGATGCTCTCAGTAACAACCTATAAGCATTCAATTTGAGTAGGTGAAAGCAAGTTCTCATGTGACTGGATAAATTGCACGAATAGCCCCATGTCGTTTCTCACTACTCCAGTGTGCGGTAGAGCCATGACCTCCTCCAGAGTCTTGTCCTGGATAGTAGATGCAATGCAAATGGTATTAGCTACCAGCCCAGTTTGAGGATAGCAACTGAGTCCATTTATTGCCACTCTGATGCAGTGATGGAATTCAGGTTTCACCAAATGCTCTAGTGCCCTCACGCCCCAATCTTGACGGCCAGAAGTCCTGACAATAGTGTAGATAAATCGCTCCAGCATGGTGTTATTATGAGCTTGGATCAGAAATTCCTTTCCTAGGATGCTTTGAAGCACTTCTTCTTCCACTTCACTCTGCACCATGAAGACCTCTTTCAGTTGATCAAAAGTGTGCCTGAATAAAGGGATACACTCAATTTCCTCCAAAATAATGTAATCGTTCACAGAGTTTCCATTGCTTTGGGAGCTCACCATATTGGATGAAATTGATGGTGGGAGAGAAGTGATACTACCTAAATTTATAGAGTTTTGGTTAGACATGGGTGCATTCATTCAAGATTGATAAGATGTGAATTTAATTCACATTTATGTTCAGTTTGTGTTGATTAAATTACAATCCTTCATCGGATAGATCGTACGTGCTACCGCTCGGTTTCCTCATACATTGCATTAAATATTGATGAAATGATTGGTTCTTTGGCGGTTTTTGCTTGGGTGGTGATTGATTTTCTCTGCCAATATATATTCTTGGCAAAATTTCCATTGTCTTATCAATTTCCCAATAAACATTTGGGATACAAAAGTCACTAATTTAGTAACGGATTTAGTGTTTGTTCAATGGCTTTAGCCATATTATAAATTAGAGGTTAAACATAGATGAAGGGGCTTTTGAATCTTCCTAGATACATCTGGGGTGTTTTTGAGGATGAATAATATTAATTACAGTTTGCAATAGCTTATAATTGGTGTGTTATAAATTAAAAGATTTGAAGTATGCAAACCTGAGTGTTATGTGTACAATATAGTTGTGTTTTCTTTGAAGAATGGGCTATATGTCTTTTATTTATTGTAGTCTGATCTATTTACATTAGTTGGATTTGATGGTCAGGATTTTCAATCTTTGTATTCATCATAAATGGTTGTGTTTTCTACCCTCGCGTTAGTCTCATATTTATGAGCTAGCATTAGTCACATTTTTTGCTTTCTAGTTAAAAGCACATGTCATTTCTTTAGAGTAGATAAATTCATTGAAGATTTTGTGAGGGAACTGTACCTCGATAAAATTTAGAGAAAATCCACAAATACAATTGTGCACTTTTTCAAAGCTGTTAGTGGATTTATATCGATGTCAGTTTGGGTTTAGAGTCATTACTTGATTTATCTATCAAAACTTATTTCATTCACTAACACGCTAATAGAATGCTAAGAACATTCTAATAGCCTCTAGTCTTGCAACTAGGGCAAATTTTTCCTCAAAATCTATGCCCTTGACTTGTGACTATCCTTTGCATACTAGTCTAGCTTTATTTCTAATCACTTTTCCTTTATTTACTTTGTTTCTGTAGACCCATTTTGTTCCAATAATATTCTTATTAGCTGACCTTGGAACTAAATTCGATGTTTTGTTTCTTTCAATTTGTTGTAGCTCTTCTTTCATAGCCTTTATCCAATCTTCACACTTGTTGGCCTCATTGTAACTCTTTGGTTCTATTTTAGTTAGAAGACACAAGTTGATTTGATTATCATTTCCAGCATGTCTTCTTCTTGTTTGCACACCACTATCTTTTCTTCCTATAATCTAATCCTCAGGGTGGTACTTATGAACATACTTGCTAGGGGGTTTGTTTGGAGGTTTTTCAACTACTTCTTCATTTTATGATTTCTCTTCACCTTCATTATGATGTTCATCAATTTGATTTTCTGATTTCTGCCTTGACTGTTGCAAATCTTCATCGATTCTCACATGTACACACTCAACTATTCTCTTGAGGCATTTTTTGAAACACTCATATGCCTTACTATGAGTTGAGTATCCTAAGAATATTCCATTATCACATCTTGTATCAAAAATACCAAGCCCATCATTATCTTTCTTAATGAAACACTTACTACCAAAAAATTTAAAATATTTGACAAAAGGTTTCTTACCATGCCATAGCTCATAAGGTGTCCTTTTGTTGTGCACTCTTAGCTAGGCTCTATTTAGTGTGTGTATTGTTGTATGAACAACCTCTTTCTAGTAAACATCTGGTAGGTTTGATTCATTAAGCATAGTTCTTGCCATTTCTTTCACACTCCTATTCTTCCTTTCAACAAATCCATTTTTGTTAAGGTGTTCGAGCAGTAGAATATTGTCTTCTAATCCCATGCTATTCATAATAGTTTTCAAATTGATTTGATGTAAATTCTCCACCATAGTCTAATCTTAAAAATTTCAACTTGAAAACACTTTCTTTCTCAACCATTATTTTGAATACCTTGAACCTTTCAAATGCTTGTGAATTATCTTGTAGGAAAGTTACCCAAGTCATCCTTGAGTAGTCATCTAGCAGCAGCATAAAGTATTTTTCATTGTCCTTGTAGGACCACATAAATCTATATGTACTAACTCAAGTGGTCTTGTGGTTGACTAATCTTTAGTCTTGAAACTCACTTTATTTTGTTTCCCTTTTTGACATTCATCACAAATAGTATTTGTTGGTTTAGTTATCTTTGGCATGTCTCTCACATAACCTTTTGAGCTTACCTTGAAAAGGTTGTCAAAATTTATGTGACCTAACCTCCTATGCCATAACCAACTCGCATCCACTTGTTCAATCATACATTGAGCTTCATGACATTCTTTCAAGTTGTAGACATTTCCATCAGTTCTCTTACCTTCAGCAACTAATCTTCTATTGTTCTCTTTTCTGATTCCACATCCTTTGGAATCAAATGAAAATTTATAGCCATTGTCACACATTTGACTTACACTAAGTTATGTTTCAGCCCTTCAACATAGTATACATCCCTTGTGAGTAGTTTCCCATCAATGCTTAAGGTTCCTTTACCTTCTATCTTGATTGAGGAGTTATTACCAAGCTTAACTAAACCACTGTTCCAATCTTCTAAATGTTTGAATTTGTTCTTGTTGCCGGTCATGTGGTTGGAAAAGCCACTATCTATCACCCATAGATTTTTCTTCTCTACATGTAATTTTGTTTGTGCTAACATGCTTGATTGAACTTTATCTTTACTCACCTCTTTCCATTCTTATTTGGTTTCATTCTTCTTTGCTGTTATTTTTTGTTCATTTTTGTTCTTAGGGGCAGCAACTACATTATTTTCAAGTTTAGTAGATCTTCATCTACAAAACTTTGTTGTGTGTCCATAGTTATGACAATAATAGCATTCGATATTCTTATTGAATATAGGAAATTTGAAACTTTTACCAGTCTGACTTAAACTTTTACAATCTGCACTTCTATTTCCTAGATAATTGCAATTGTAACACACTATATCCAAATCTGTCAATGGTGCAAATGAGTTTTTTCTCATAAAATTTGGAGCTTCTCTCTTCACCATTTTGTAATGAATGAACTTATTACCAAATGAATTGCATCGAAAACAATAACCATAAAATTTAGGGGCATACCAATTATTATACCGAGATATGTTTCCACAATAGCAATAGACCTTCTCATTATTGGGGCAGCAATATTAACATGTAGGACAATAGAGTTATCCTTTGGGGAAGTAAAATTTTATTTTGTTGTGGAATCAATACCTTCTCTTGGGGCAGCATCAATACTCTCTCTTGGGGCAGCAACATTTTCACTAGTGGCAGGAGTGAAAAAAATCTTCTTCTTGGGTTTTTCACCCATATTAGAGCTCTTGCCATGTTCATAGCCAACACCACTATAATCTTCATTCTTTTTCTGTTTACCAAGTATATCATTTAGAGAATTAGTGTTGCTCTCATTTTTTATTCTCAACTTTAGATCTTATTGACAAGCTTCTAACTCTTTCCTCAGAGTCACTACCTCTTGTTCCAGCACATGACATTCTTTTTTCTTTGCCTCAACTTCTGACTTTAAAACTTCACTTATTCTTTGCGCTTCTTCCAAATGAGTCTTTTGAGTGACAATACTCTTTTCTAGCTGGTCTTGTTCTTTTAATGAATTGTTCTTGGATTTGGTATGCTATTTCTTCAACTTGTCTAATTCATCAAGAGCACAAATCAACTCTCCTTAAAGATCAACCTCAGCATCAGCCTCATCTTTCTCATCACTATCAACTATTTTTATATTTTTAGATTGAGTATTATTTTCAATCTTTGAAGTCTTATTGTCATTTAGAACTTCTTGAGCCATGAATAGATTAACCTCTTTCTCATCTTCACTAGTGTCTTCATTGGAATCACTTTCATCATCTAATATCTCACTTTCAACAGTGAGAAGACTTCTCTTCCTCATATAGTTTTTCTTCTAGGATTTGTAGAAATTCTTATGTCTGAACTTATTAGTTTCTTCAGTGTTTTCTTCCTTCTTTTCATAAGGACACTTAGCAAAAAAATAGACAATCTTGCTACAATTAAAACACTTAAAGGGCAACTTGTCCTTGTACTTTCCTAATCCTTTCTTCAATGTATTGACAAAATTTGTTTCAGCATTGTTAGGATTTTCTTGATCAATATTTGCAGCTTCTTCTTTCCCTTTCTTCACCAAGTTGAAGGCAGCTTCTCTCTTAGAAGGTTCAGCACTCACAGTCCTCATTTCATAGGCTGATAATGAACCAAATAATTCATCCATAGAGAAAGTCTTTAAGTCTCTAGCTTCTTCTATGGCAAAAACTTTAGTGTCATATTTTGTTGTTAATGACCTCAAAAATTTCTTAACAACTACATTATCTTCAATTTATTCTCCAAGTCCTCTTACAACATTAACAATCTCATCTACTCTTAGTAAGTAATCAACAATATTTTCATGATTCTCTCATCTTTAGTTCTTCAAAAAGAGCTCAGAGATTTTATAATTTAGCTTCCTTCACACTCTCATCACCTTCATAAATATTTTGTAGCTTATCCCACATTTATTTTGCATATTTCTAGTGCATAGCTTTGACAAACTCAGTATCAGACAATCCACTAAGAATAGCATGCTTGGCCTTGGCATTGAACTCATATTCCTTTTTAGCATCAGAATTAGTTGGAGGAGTTTGGGGAACATTGTAACCATTTTTGACCATTAACCATACATCACAACCTAAGGAGGACAAGTAGGTTTCCATTCTTCTACTCCAAAAGGCATAGCTAGTGCCATCAAACATAGGTACTTTCACAGAAGCAGATTTATGCTTAGACATTGTGTTCACAAATTAGAATCTACCCAAGTTGGAGAAAGCTTTCTAATAGGGAACCTAATGCTCTGATACTAATTGAAGGAACACAAAGGCCACTGAGAGGGGGGGTGAATCAGTGGACTACAAATTTTAAATTCCTATGCAATATGACAAGTGCAAAAAGCATGAACTAAGAGCATAAGAAAGGAAACTAATCCAAACACACAAAAAGCATCCCACAACATAAGATATACGAGGAAAAACCCAAGATGGGAAAAAACCTCAATGAGAATAGCTGCTAGAGGCTATTGGTCTGATCCAGCCTCACAATGAAAATGTTTTCTATTAAAAAGTATGGGCACTAACCCAATGGAACACCAATTCCAAGTTTATGAGTACCAACTCAAAGGAGCTTCAACCCCTAAACTGAGCACCCACTCAGATGATTACTATTAATGCCAAAATTTGACAAGGTACCAACCCTTTTGTGGGAAACTCAGTTTATGGGGGACCTATTGCACTAAACTGAGTGACCTCCAGATTTTAAAGAAGTCAGCTTCTTCTGTAATTGGGGTTTGGAAAGGGAAAAGGAAACAGATATAAAAATAAAAGTCTAACCTATGGCGATATGCCAAGACATAGATAATAGGCACGATAAATCATAGATCTAGGGGCCCGATCAGTAATTTAAGATGTCCCAAAAAGGCAGAAACTAAAGATTAAAGTATGAAAAATTCATTCATTGACATTAAATAACTGTGCACACATATTTATTGACAAGAAGAGTCACATGACATGATCTAGGCTAGCAAACTTGCATTCAATTTATAGAAGTTTTGCAAATGAATCATCCAAACAATAACAGCACAGTCTAAAGCTAATCAAATATCATAAGAAGAACAGAAAGGATGAATGATTGGCACAATCTATGAGTCTTTTTGCAATAATTAAACAACAATAACAAAGGCCTGGTGTCTTTTTTTATCTATATTCTTTCTGCAAAATCTTGGAACCCCTCCTCCGAAACAAAGAGGAGTATATATAGTCAAAAATTCTCCCACCGCCTTGGCAAGAATTAACAGAAAATATTTGAGAACCTTGGCAATGATGCAGAATCAAAGATTCCTCCTAGTCTTGGCAACAAAAAAGATTCCAGCCAAAGCATCTGGTCACTCCAAGTTCAGGCCCATCCTCTGCAAATGATGGTAGTGGTCCTAGCAAGGTCATGTATACAAGTGTAGTTACCCTACTAAAGAAGTTATGACACACAGTAGGATGTCACGGTCCCTCGCCCGCTCTATCCATCGTTTAAAAGAAACACCCACCGAATAGACACATGGTGACATTGTGCGGCCTGTGCTCATCTTTTTCCCTTGTTGTTGAAAGCTTGCACCAAGGAGACATGTGTAACTTGCCTCATCCTTTGTAATGACTGTGGGGCCTACTAAAATATGTGAATATGAAGCCATGTGGCATGCAAATGGAGCCTAACTTAAAATCAAAGGGAAGCATCTTTCAATTGTGCGCAGAGCGGACCCATGGTAGCACAACAAGGCTGTTTTGAAATGCGAAGGGAAGAGATCCTTCGGGGAGCACAGAGTGAACACGTGGTGGAGGTAGCGGGATTTATCAAAAAGAGTGGAATGACTTTTCAATGCAATGTACAGGCTGATACATCAACAAAATAAAGCCCAAAGGGAGCTCGATGAATATTTATTCACAGATTTTGGCGACTATCAAGGGTGTTTTGCTTGAGGAATAGATAATCTAAAATTTCTCTAGCTGCAGACCAAAGTCTTACCCATTGGGTGACGGCTTCAAAGCTTAGAGAGGGTGTCCTGTAGCGGTAGCCAATCAACCTCAGATGGCCTTGATATGTCACGTAGATTCTCTTGTGCTCCACTGAGATCAAGCATTTCTTTATAAGGAAACTTCACCAATAGACTGGCCCTGAACTCGCATAGGAAGAGTAGCCGCACAACTGGATCGATAATCCCCTCGATATCTATTGTTGTGGGAGGCTGGCTGAAGTTTTGTAAGGTAGTTGTGTCCTTCCACTTTTCTTCAATTTTTGTTGCAAGCTACTCAATAGTGGTCACAGATCCATCCTCAAGAAATGGGGAAGGCAGGCCCATCGCAGTCAGCTAAGAGAATCTTTCTCGCACATTATCTAGAGTCGCGCCTAAAGTGGTTGCGCATGCCCCGACTTGTTTTATGGTTGAGTGGCAATGGAAAAATTTGTTCACCATCTTGGCAGCAGCCTTTCAATCATTGATTCTTGCTCCAGCTAGGACTTCATCAGAGACTGAGTACAATTTGGTTAGCAGCCCCTGCACCTCAGAGACCTTTTTCATGATGAACTATGGGAACTCCCCCATAGTTCTATGAACCTCCTGGCTCAAACTTGTCATCCGAGACATGTACCAGAGTATTGGTTGTAATGTCAGGAAATAAGACTTAACCTTCCCCTAGTATGAAGTGTACAACTTACATGTTATTGGGATGAGATTTGGCTGGGCAACAAGAGCCTGGGGAGCATTCACTAAAAGGGTGATCTTTGCATCCATTGTGCTAACATCCTACATTAGCTTTGTGATCCTCTTGTCAAAAAATGCCAATTGTTCCTAAACATAAGCTAACTCCTTAAAATAGCTATCCTTTGCCTAGCTATGGTTTTCCAATTTTGTGTCAAGGGAAGACTTTGCCTCCTAAAGCTCCTCTTCTATTTGGGCCTTGTGACCCTCAAATTCTGCATCCTTCTCCTGTAGCTTTTTCTCATACTGAGCTTGCTATTGATCTAGCACCTCATATCTTTGCACCATTTCTTGCTCATATTTAATGCACCGTCATTCAAGCTCCTCATTCCTCAGCTGCAAATTCTGCCCTGCCAGAGTCAATTGGCTCTGGTATTCTTGGTTCTTAGCACGCAATTTGTTAATTACAACAACGTCGATGGATTGAACCTTTACAAGTTCCTCTTGAAGTATATTCCTCTATGCCTCTATTATCAGTGCTCTCTTTGTCAAGTGCACAACATCTGCTCCTAGGGATTTATCCCTTTTCTCCAAGAAACTAGCTCTTTCCTTCAAAGATTTTAGTTGCTCATCCATTTTCCTCAGTTGGAGGCCAATTTTAATGAAATTGGAGGTAACCACTCGTTGCATTTCCTCCATGAGCTCAACTTTATCCTATGGATGGGCTGCCTTCATGTCAAGCCCCATGGCATACATATCATAATCTTCTAGATGCATCTCCCCTTGTTGCTTTGCCACAGATAGGTACATGGTTGCAAATTTTGGTGTTTGTTGAGTCTCATCGTAGACACTGTGCATCTTCGGTTCTGTCGGCTTACTATCATCCTTGGTTTTTCACTTTTGCATTCTACTGGCACATGCCTCCTTTGTAGCATCATTATGTGCAATAAACTGGGCTAGCGATGGGACTAGCCCGCCTACATAAGGAGCACCGGGAAGTAGGACATATGGATAGGTAAGTTTAATAGGTGCTGTCAGTTTCTTTTTCTAGAGAGTGATGGTCTATGGGGAGAAATGAGGCACATGCCAAAGCTTGATTTGTGAACAAACAGAAGGGCTTATCATTTTTCAAGGTTCCATTGATGAACCGGCAGGAGGACTCATGGGTTGCAGTGGAAAGGGAGTAGTTATTGTAGAGTTCACTTGCTATGAGAAAAAGGGAGGATTTGCGGTGATAGTAGCAATAGGGACGCCAACGGCAGGTAATCCTTTGAAAAGTGAGGCAATAAAGGACTAAGCGGCAGTGGCTAGTGTAAGGGTTCATGGAGGAGTAAAGGAAAATGGATTCACCCGTGTAGACTGGGAGAAACCTCCCACAATCATTGTATCAAAGGTGAGAAAAGAAGGTCCAACACTTATGGTTGGGGGCAATGCGGAGATAGTGGCGGATACCAAAGACTGAGAGGCAAGAAAAGTATGAGTGAATGTTACCTATTGACTAGTCGATGGCAGCTCCTAGCTCGTTGTTGGCTCCATATCTTTTTTGGGCTCCTAGCTAGCTGTGAGCACTTGGCTTGCAGCGGGTTCTTGTGAACCTTCTCTGAAAATAGTTTATGTGCATTGTCGCTTTGTGGGATGGGTATCTCCAACCTCAGTAATCTCTACTAGTTGTTGTTGTGACACTCTTGTTGATTTATTAGCCCAAGTGAGTGACTACGAGGCCCTCGAAACATTGAATCACACATTTGAAGTTGCGTAGGAGGGCCGCTCCACGAAGCTCTTCTCTTGTTGAGCGGAGCACATTGGGTTCCCCACTTCTTCTCCTTGTTCTTTGGATTCATCTCTCGAGCTGTCGCTCCCTCTAGCACTTGAGTCAGAGGTTGTATGTCCATCATCCCACCATTTTTCAACTCTTCATCATCTTTCAAGCTTCCATAAGGGGCTTCAAGTTGTTTTGTTTCCTAGAAATATATCCAGAAGGCTCTCATTTTCTCTAGAGTCCATTCCTCCATATACCATAACTTGTTGTACATGGTGCTCCCCATCTTGAAATTCTCATTAGCCTTCGCCACAACGAAGTAGAACTTATGCCATAGCTCCCTATGATCCTCTATGGGAATATGCACCAGCTCAACCAAATATTCATCCTTATCCTCCCACGGGCTGCACCTTTTTTCCCAGTAGGTTCGAGGAGTGTGAGTAATCCTTATGTGCGAATGTGGCAGATCATTGAAAGGATTATACTGTCATTTATCGCATATTAAAACCAACCCTAAATGAGCCAACTTATCTTGTAATAGCAGGTGTGCCTACCTCTTTGCCAGGGTTACCATTTTGAAACTTATGGGTAACTGGAACAATCCCTTCGTCTTGGGAGGTCCACCACAAAAGAACTTGTAATTGATAATGCATGCATCTCGATACATTTCAAGAGCCAACACTCTATTTGTGATGTAGGCCAAGAGTCGGAATGGTTGGTTAGTGATACCCCACATCTAGATGATTGTGAGATCTGTGTCGAAGAACCAGTCACATGCGGGATTAAAGACTTGCATATATCATGTTTGATCCATGGTGAGTCGTTCCATGCCATCTTCTCCTTGCAAATCTTGCAAAATTGGAGTTTGAAAGAAATTTGAAAATGCATAGTAGTCAAATGTTGCAGAGAGGAGAGGTGTCCATATAGATATTGGGTTTCGTCTGCCCTTTTCATTAAAAATAGAAAAACCCATATGCTTACTAAAGAAATCAGGGTTTTGACGCAAAAACATATGGGCAAGAAAAGAGAGGAACCTGAGCTTCCGTTCAATCGGGTAATTCTTTATTTTCCCTATAATTTCTTCTATGAGGAAGTCTATGAAATCATACCAAAAGAAATTATGTTGCTTGCGAAATTGGAAACTCGGCCCTAATTGAAAAGTGTGCACCTCCTGGTCTATGTCGAGGCCACAAAAAAATGCTAGCATTGAAAAGGCCTCTTTAAGTCGTTCTCAAATGAATTGTGTGTCACGGTCATTACTCCCTGATTGTCAGTTTCCTTAATTAAAAAATAAGGACCCTTTTTCATTTCCCTCCATGTGTTTTCTCCTTTCTTAGGAGTGAATGCCTCAATTTTCTCACTTCTAGTGGTCGAGTCGGGGATATGTAGCATATGACAGATAGCTTGTGGGCTGATATTAACCATTAAAGTTCGGCCCTCAATGTTGTGGGTGATCAGGTTGTAACGTTGAATGGCCGCATCAACCAACTCTGGGAAATAGTGCACTAATGGGACCATGTACTGCGGGAGCCCACTGAACCATTTCTTTCATGTTACCGACATCTATTTCTTGGACACCTTCATCCTTTCATAGGCCCTTTCTCTCAAAGACTTGGGGTTTTTTGTGAGGTGTGGGTCATAAATATTGTCCCAATTCTCCTGGACTTGAATGTGGTTTCTATAATTTTTTGGATTCTTTGGTTCTAGTGTGTTCACCCATTTTGGCTTGTCTGGTATACTAGGCATAGCATATGAAATGTTTTCAAAGATGTTAGCAGCATGTAATGCCCGTATGGCCCTAAGAAAAGATTGTGTTGCACCTCCCCTTGTATCTCTTTTTGTGAACTCTTTGCCATTGTCTCTTTTGATGAAGTCTTTTGCTAGGCCTGAATTCTCTGCAAATTTTTCCTCGAATTTGGATATGCTAAAAACCTTCACTCACTCGGTTTAGCGTATTTGAAAAGACTCTTAGGCGTTTAAAATTTTGCATGTGATACTTAGCTACCTTTTCTCAAGGTGGTAGATGAAAGTGTTTTTTTGCATTTAATTCGACATGTACCGCCCACCCTTTGGCTCATGCGAAAATGAATTACTTGCCATTTTGAAGTGACAAGAATTCATAATTACATTTGGCAACTGTGTGATACAACGTGATTTCCTTAGAACTTGGGCCAGTGATTTTCTCTTAGCTTAGAATTTGTATGCTTTGGCAATTAATATCCCAAACGGAATGATTAATTCAAAGCAAATGATTAGCGCCTGAAAATATATGAATCTTTCCTTGGGTTTTGGGAAATGCCTGAAAAGTGACACAACAACCTCTAGACCGTGAAGCTCATCGCCAATGAACACCACCATCTTAAGCTAATTAATTAGCTCTTATTAACTTTGCACGCATTGAACCGTACTTAGCAGGTGCAACTAGTTAGGAAATTCGAGCAAGCTTAGGCATAGTTCTCATGTTAGCACTTAATTATCATCACGTTTTTGGAAAGCCCCTTACCACGCCTTTCCTCACTTTTTCTATAAATAGGCATCTAAGCGGTAATGAAATCACAATTAGCATTTGAGAAAGCTTTAGTAATAGGTTATTGACTTAGCATTTGGCTTTGGTAACTAGCGACGTATCTTCATAGGCTAGGCTTTAGACATCTTTTAGGAGTAGTTAGCAGATAGTTGCAATGTGTCATTACCATGAACACCCCCATTAAGCTAGTGTCGCACAAGTCACAGACGGCCTTTCTTGGTGAGATTTCCACCAGACGTCTAAAAAGAATTTGACAAAGAACAAACACTCCCTAGCTCTAATAGCCATGAAGTGGGTTCTGGGTTGGGACTATCTGGAGTATGAGGACAAGTATCGAGTTAATACCAACATTTTTTTGCACTTTGTCACATCCATGTTGGATATTACAATCCCCAAGCCATTGGTGTTTAAGTTGGTCAAAGACATTTTCCCCAAGAAGTATTTCAATGGTCTTGGCGAAGTTGTGGCTAACGTTGCATATAAGGTAGGCTTGCCCATGGCAAGCAACCTTAGGTGCTACATTGAAGAAGAAGTGGTTGTCTCATGGTTGTCGTTCCTAAGCGACTTTCACCTTTAGTCACAAAATGAACACCATCAAAGGGTCACTCATGCATGCCATTTCCTCTTTCGCATCTATAACATGGCGGCGTTTTATGACATTGAATGGTATACAAACTTTAGGAACCTAGTATTCCCTCTGCCGCTAGTTGTTGTTGTTGATGATATCATTGTTGTTGTTGGTGGTGTGCCTACTGATGAAGACATAGTGGACGTTGTGATTGATGCATCTATTGTTGTTGCACATGTTGTTCATTGAAAATGCCTCCTTCCTTATTTTTTTCTCTTAAGGATACAATACCCATCTAGTTTTTGTACATATGCCTAAAAAGGGCCTACATATAGCATATACAAAAAGGAAGCAACATATGGTTATATAATTTTTGAATTATGGCCCTTAAGCCATTTTTCCATGTAAATATAGAAGCATATATATAATGAAATATAGCTTTATAAAATCCTTGGCTCCTTTTACTCTTGGTATTCTGTAATATGAGTTTTTGTTCTTTTCAGCATATGTGTTTGATTTCTCCTTGCATGCAGATATTATTTTCTTTGTTCACCTTGCTGTGAATTGATTTTAAAAGATCGGCCAGCAAAACAAAAAGGAAAGAAAAATAAAAACACTATTAACATATTTACACTAGTAAAAGCATG
The DNA here is from genome assembly GCA_007258455.2 of Sequoia sempervirens. Taxonomy (NCBI): domain Eukaryota; kingdom Viridiplantae; phylum Streptophyta; class Pinopsida; order Cupressales; family Cupressaceae; genus Sequoia; species Sequoia sempervirens. Next base: position 361,214,113 of record VDFB02000015.1, read on the forward strand.
CAATTTAATGGAACAATTTAAGATGAATCTCGTTGACCGGAATTCCAAATGCCTCTTGTTCCATATTTTCCAATTCAAAGGCATTATGCTCTTTGCACTTAATTATTTTAAAGGGGTCTTCCCAAAGGCTATCAAATTTTCCATGTTGACCTACCTTCATGACCCTTTCATTGAATTTCAGCACTAAGTCTCCACACTTTAAGCCTTGATTGGATTCTCTTTTCTCACACCATCGCTTAGCCATCTATTGGCGATTAGTCATGGCTATTAGGGACTTCTCCCTTTTTTCTTATACCTCCAATAATTCAACCAGCCAAACCTCCATGGCACCATTTTGTTCTATCTCGAGGGATTTCAGCAATTGGAGCACTGGAATCTCCATGGATATAGGCAAAAGTGCCTCTTTTCCATACACTAGCTCATAAGGCGAAGTCTTAAGGACTTGCTTAGGAGTTATGTGGTCTACCCAGAGTGTCGCTCGGTAGTTTTTATGCCATTCTTTCTGGTGTTTTGAATAAATCCTTTTGAGGAGTCAGACCAGGTTCTTATTTGTCAACTCGGCTAGGCCATTCCCCTATGGGTAATAATTTGACAATGTCTTAAGGAATATACCATTTGTTAGTGTGAAGTGACATACCTTTGCACCTAGAAAATCTATAGCGTTGTCAGAAATGATATTTTTCATAGGGTCGAACCTCGTCACTAGTCGTTCGAGGAAATCTACTATCTCTGCCTCTATTGCATTTTTAAGTGGTGCAGCTTCTATCCACCTTGTGAAGTAATTTGTAGTCATTAGGATCCACCTATGTCCGACACTGGAAGTGGAATTGATCATTCCAATGAATTCCAAGCCCCATTGTGTGAATGGATCATCCACCACTATAGGTTTGAGAGGCATCGTGGAATTATTTCTTCTCCCTCTAAAAAACTGGCATTCCTTGTAAGCCTTCACCAAGGAGTGTGAGTCATTAAAAAGTGTCAGCCAAAAGAAACCTACGCACATGATCTTGAGGGTGGTGGTCTTAGCAGAGAATTGTTCACCTGCAGCGCTTTGTGGAAAGTGTCAAGGATTCTCTTTTCTTTCCCTAAAATAACACATCGCAGGAGGATACCATTGAAGTTCCTCTTGAAAAGGACCCCTTCAACTAGCACATATCCGCAATTCTACAGTTGATAGTATCTCCTCTTTTGGGGGGAAAGACCTAGCAAATACTTCCCCGTTTGCATAAATCTCACTCTGTCCATCATCCAGCAGCCTCCGAACTCTGACTCATTCATCAGAACAAGTTCCAGTTGCTCTTCTTCAGCGTCCACTTCTTTGTCATGCACTAGGTATTCGCGCAGTCCTCTTCCTCAGACGGTTTTGGTGGGTTTGAATTCAATGTCATATTTGAGGATCTTGGTGATCCAATTAGCTCTTTATTCTATGATTTCTCCCTCCATTATATATTCTTACACACTAGAATGCGCGACATAAACTATCACCTTATTGCAGGAGATTTAATGGCGGAACTTCTTAAGTCCCTTTACTATTGCAAATGTCTGCCTTTCAAAAAAATTATAATTCCTCTTATATTCTTTCAGGGTCTGGGAGTAGAATTCCATTGGATGTTCTCCCTTTCCTTCGTTGTCTTTTTGAGTTAAGACAATAGCTATACTTGACTTGCTATTGAATACATACATTATGAAGTCCTTAGATAAGTCTGGAATAACTAGTACTAGAGCTGAGGAAATAGCATTCTTAACTTTCTCAAAGGCTTCTCTGGATTCCTTTGTCCACTTAAATGTTTGATCCTTTTTTAAAATTAAGGTGATTGGCTTGATTATTCCTGTGAAGTCAAAAATAAATTTGCTAACAAAGTTTACCTTCCCCAGGAAAGACTGGACACCTTTCTTGTTAACCAGAAGGGGAAGCTCCTTGATGGCTTTCACCCACTCAGGATCAATTGGAACTCCTTCTTTGGACAATACATGTCCCAATAGCTTGCCTTGCGACACTCTGAATATACATTTTTTTGGATTCAGGGAAACCCCGAACTCCTGGAATTTTTGAAAAACCATTTTTTAGTGATCAAAATGATCACCCTTAGATTTAGAGAACACGGTAAGATCATCCAAATAGATTAGGATAATTTTATTGATTAATTCACTGAAAGTGATATCCATTTCCCATTGGAAAGTTTCCCCTGCATTGGATAGGCCAAAAGAAATTTTAGCATACGTGAATGTCCCCCACTTTGTAGTGAACGTAGTTTTGTGTTGATCCCCCTCTTTAACCCGGATCTGATTATAACCTAAGAAGCCATCAAGTAGGGAAAATATTTCTGATCATGCCATCATTTGCAGGATTGATTCCATAGAAGGTAGCAGATAATGATCCTTCAGGGATGCTCTGTTTAGGTCTCGGAAGTCTACACACAAGAAAATACCTCCATTCTTTTTTTGGATCGAGACCAAGTTCGATACCCACATGTTATGCTTAATTGAAAAGACAATTTGTGACTCGATTAGCTTTTTTAGCTCTTGCACCATTAGCACTTCAATCTTGGGGTTCACCGGCCTCTTCTTTTGTCGAACTGGTTTTGCACCTTCTGCTAGCTCAATTGTGTGTTGGAAGATGTTGGGATCGTATCCCTTTACATCATCATAAGACTAGGCCACTACTCCATACTTCTCGCAAAAATTGATGAGCCTTTCTTTATCATGATGTGGGACATCTTTCCCAACCCAAAGCTTTCTCCCATCTGCAAACTAAAGATCTGTGTAGTCACTTTTTTCCACAACAAACTTCCTCTTGTCATTTCTTGCATCGTCACAATCGAAAAGGTTTTCGAGAGTGACCAATCCCTTTGGAAGCTTGTTAGATTTCAGTTGAATGATTTGTCCCTCATAGGCCTCAGCAACCTTTAGTTGGAGTTGATCGATGAATTCTCTCGACTGTTGGATGAATGAGGCAATGTGTTCATCACTTTCAAGCACTTGCTAGCTTTGATCATTATTAGGAATCACCAGTCAAACTATCACTTGAACAGAGTGCTTGTTATGGATGAGGTTGGAGGTAGGATCAAATTGGGATCCAACTGTTTCCATGCAATCTACCTCGCTATTTTTTTCTCGGGGAATGGTCTGGATGTTGAAGTATTTAAAACCTTCAACTAGGTCCCAGACTTGGTGCCAATAGGATCTCATGCAGAAATCATTTGCCTTAGAAATTTCCCAAACATGGTTGATCACCAGTTCGAAATCTCCAAACACCATTAGTTGTGTGATTCCCATCCACTTCGCAAGGCTTAAACCTTGTAGTAGTCCTTCATATTCAACTTCATTATTCGAGCAAGAAAACTGGATGTGGAAAGACCTTAGTGTCTTTTCATTCTTTGGGGATATTAACATATCCCAGCTCCTGTACCATTCTTGCATCTTGCTTCGTTAAAGTGCAATGTCCATAGTTCAGAGGCTTGACCACCTTCAGATCCTTTGGCAACCTTTGGGAGCACTTCATCTTCATCATAGATGACATAGGTGCCCAGCTCAGTAGTAGGGTAGTTTCCGAATGGGTCGGTATCTATACATTCGCTCAAGAGAGCATCTTCTTGATCATCCCGATCTTCGGTCACCTTTTCATCTTCTAGTAACTCAACACAATACATTTCTTGCTTGGTGATAGAGGTATGCGCAGCTTCAAAATTGATCATGGCTTCATCAGCTACATGTTCTAAGTGTAAATCTTTGGATTCTATCTTCATCTTCGCACAATGCTTAGTTCTAAGGATCAAATACGACCAATCTAGGGACAGGTATCCACCCACTTTTGAAGTAAATTCTCAGGATAAACAGAGGGTAAACATGGGGGGAACATCTATGATCATAATGTCTTGTGGCATAGTGATGCTAGGGAAAGAAAATATAGTTAAAGGGAGTGCTTTAATGACACCTATGGTTTTGACTTTGTTTCCATCAAGTTGCATCACTCCTCTTTTTAAGGGTTCATAGTTGAGTCCTAAAGCTTTAGCTATTTATTTAGGCATAATTGTGGTGCTAGCACCAGAATCAATCATGGCATTGTGCAATAATTTCTCCCTTATAATGAGCGTTAAGAAGAAGGGTTGAGGCTTCAACTTATCTCTTGCTTCAGCAGGGGCTTCCATTGTGCTATTTGTAAGAACTTTGGTGGAAGAGGGTTGATCAATAGCCTTTACTTTGGGCAACTACTTCATCGGCGTTGTGCTAACCTCTTCCTGGAGAGCCTTCTATAGTAGCATCTTCTATTTCGGGATGGCTAGAATATCCCACAAAGATACATTAGTGGAGTATTTCTTTAATTGTTCCACCACATTGAAAGGTGGTAGATTCAGAGGTTTTTGCTCCTTTGCTCTTGTTATAATAATTTCCTTTCGTGGCTGATATTGTCGCATTACTACCAAGGTAGTAGGCGTTTGGTCAGAAGCACTTTTAGGTTGTGGACTGGCTAGTTGCGAAACAATTGATTCACCTATAAATGTCCTCTTTGAGTGAGTGTTGTAGTTGGATTGAACTTGTGACATTTTAGATGCAGATGTATCATTGGCAAACACCACTTCTTCTTCCATCCATGAAAAGAGTGTGTGGTCAGGAGCGATGTCCACTTCTTGTTCTAGTGACATCCCTTACATTTGCACGATGAGCACCGCATTGTCCATTTGTGAAGAGGTATACACATAGCTTTTGGGGACTAAATTTGTAGCTTGGTTGCACTGCTCCACCACTTTTTGTTGTAGCTTGCCACACAAGCAATTTCAGGGCATATGTGAATCACCACAAGGAAAGCACCAGGGGTTGGTATCATCTGCTAAATTATTTTGACCCCCAGTCAATTCTCTACTTGAGCTTGGTGGAGCACCTGTTAGCGGAGTAGGTACCAACACTATTTGGTTAGCTATCTGAGCTGATGGATTATTGTGTGGACCACCTTGGAACTTATTCTGCTGATATGAAGACCGTCTTCCTTGGTAATTCTGGTAGGCAGGCTTTGGAGGCATCAACTTGTTCCACTTAAGGGTAGTTATATTGTTTGCCATAGTCTACAACAATTCCTTGAGATCGCTCATTTCATCCATAGAAGATTCAAATGTAGAGGCAACACTTTGCGGTGCTGTCGCATACGTGTACATTGGCTAGGAAGGTGTGAGCACACTAGTCGGTGCAACTTCTTGGGAAGGCATCGATATTTTAGGAAATATCGGCATAATGGACCAAGGCAAAAACTTTCTAGCATCTATCAAATTATTCTCTGCCTTAACGGCGATGCTGTAAGCGCCTAGCAAAGTGGTCTCTCCCAAAGACTAGATCATCATGGAAATGTTGAGGTTGATAGATTTTAGGTAGAACATGAACGCTAACTCAGGAGGCAGGTGGATAGTGACTTGGATCCTCTGCCATTTTGTGTGGAATCAGGCATTGAATTCTGTCGTAGCCTCGTGGGGGGCTCGTTTTATGGTAGATATCTGATAGTACAATGAAGAGCAATCCCCATCATTTGAAAATATCTCATAGAACAGGTCTTTGAGCTCATCCCAGGTACAAATAGTGTTAGTTGGCAAGGTCTGGTACCAATCCAGTGCCCTGCCTTGGAAAGAAGTTGTGAGGAGCCGTAGCACTACATTATGAGCGGTGATTCCATGCACTAGACACATGTCCACCACATCTTGCAGATGTTCTATGAGCATTCTTGAGCCATCTTCGGTAAACTTGGGCATAGCCTTCAAAGCTAAGACCGGAATAGCAGCCCATACAGTGGGTGCTACTAGTGCTACAGGGGGACTTCCAGCGTCCCATGCCACATAATTCCTATTGGCACCTGGCAACATTGTTAGTGGAATGGGTGGAGGAAGCAGAATAGTTACCAATTAATTTGTGGGTTGTACTATCCCTAATGGTGGTACTAACAGACTAGGATTATTTGTTGTTTGAGACCTAGTAATAGGTCGATGGCTCATACACCCTTCTTAAGCAAAAATTCATTTAAGCTCGGTCCCACTGGGTGTGCTAGAAAAATAAAAACTATTATCCAAAAATTTGACAAGGTAATAGCCCTTTTGTGGGAAACTCAATTTATGGGGGACCTATTACGCTAAACTGAGTGACCTCCAGATTTTAAAGAAGTCGGCTTCTTCTATAATTGGGGTTTGGAAAGGGAAAAGGAAATAGATATAAAAATAAAAGTCAACCCTACGGTGATGCACCAAGACATAGATAATAGGAACGATAAATCATAGATCTAGGGGCGCTATCAGCAATTTGCGATGTCCCAGAAAGGCAGAAACTAAAGATTAAAGTATTAACAATTCATTCATTGACATAAATTAACTTTGCACACATATTTACTGACAAGAAGAGTCACATTACATGATCTAGGCCAGCAAACTTGCATTCAATTTATAGAAGTTATGCAAATGAATCATCCAAACAATAACAGCATAGTCTAAAGTTAATCAAATATCATAAGAAGAACAGAAAGGCTAAATGATTAGCACAGTCTATGAGTCTTTTTGCAATAATTAAACAACAATAACAAAATCCTGGTGTCTATTTTTATCTATATTCTTTCTGCAAAATCCTGGAACCCCTCCTCCAAAACAAAGAGGAGTATATTTAGCCAAAAATGCTCCCACCACCTTGGTGAGCAGTAACAAAAAATATTTGAGAACCTTGGCAATGATGCAAAATCAAAGATTCCTCCCGGCCGTTGCAACAAAAAAGATTCTAGCCAAAGCATCTGGTCGCTCCAAGTTCAGGTGCATCCTCTGCAAATGATGGCAGTGGTCCTGGCAAGGTCGTGTAGACAAGTTTCGTTACCCTAGTAAAGCAATTATGACACACTTTAGGATGTCATAATCCCTGGCCCACTCCATCCATCGTTTAAAATAAACACCCACCAAATAGACACGTGGTGACATTGCACGGCCTGTGCTCATCTTTTTCCCTCACTATTGAAACCTTGTGCCAAAGAGACATGTGTAACCTACCTCATCCTTTGTACCGACTATGGGGCCTACTTAAATAAGTGAAGATGGAGCCACATGGCATGCAGACGGAGCCCAACTTAAAAGTGAAGGGAAGTGGGTTTCAATTGTGCGCAGAGTGGACATGTGGCAACATAGTGGGGTCATTTTGAAATGCGAAGGGAAGAGATCCTTTGGGGAGCACAGAGCAGACATGTGGTAGAGGCAACAATGTTTATAAAAAAGGGTCAAATGACTTTTCAATGCAATGTGTGGGCCGATACTTCAACAAAATAAAGCCCAAAGGGAGCTCGATGAATATTTATTCACAATTACACAATAAGAAATTTTTTATTACAAATTCAGTATCATGTTACAAATGAAATTTTGTAACTCATATAGACTTTTGCACATATGAAGACTTTAAAGATTTTGCTGCCTTCAAACAACTTCTAGTCTTCAATCATTAACTGTCTCTGCAAGTATTCTTGAATGCCTCCTTTCTATTCTATTTTTCAGCTTCACATGAACCTCTATGATCTCTTCTACACTTACATGATAAGTTTCTTCAAAAACTTCTCATAGACCTTCACACACTTCTACATAAATAAACATTTAACACTCAGAAGTGCATACTCTGTTTATACAAAGTTGTCTTCTCTTCTCTCCACTCGTACCCACTCTCTTTTTTTCACACACACACAGGCAGACATACAAATTGAATAACCTTTTTTTATAAGTCATTCTTGTAGAAACATGAAATTCTATAGCCCTAAACAAATATTCAAATATTTCTGCAACACCCTGCTAGTAACTTTTTGACTTTTCTATAGCAGTTTACTGCAGATATCTGATATATTCTTGTAGTAGTCTTTCTGCATCTACCCTAATCATCTTTATTAGTCTGCTATGATTATAAAAATATTAAAATCCTAAACCTCATCTTTTTTATATTCTTCCATCTGCAATTTTTTAATGCTCTTCTTGAGCAACTAAAAGTTTCGATACTTCTTTTTAGACTAGCTACCATTAATTTAAAATGCCTCTTCTTTATTTGAAATAGCATAAACATCATTTTAGGCTCTGTTTGCACACCACATAGTGTGTCCAACCATGGCTTGTTACTAATCTAGGAAATTAGTTTGTTTCGAACTGGAGGCAGCTTTTTGAAGCTGGTCATGGATTAGATCTTTATGCGTCTTATCATGATCAAAACTATTGAAATCAAAAACATCTAGAAAACAAGAAACAAAATCAAAAACATTTCAAAAAGAATAAAATCAAAACAACTCTGGATTATTCCTTCACTCAAAAATCTAAGATATCAACATTTGCTTGAACCTCACAGCTAGTTCAAGTAGATTTCCCACAACATATCCTTTAGAACCAGAAGTGGAATATCAATCCAAGTTATCAATGTGTTTTGAAGCCCAAAAATAAGTTTATGCTTTGAGTCAAAATGGTCAAACTACATGGTCTTTGTGTGTGCAACGTAGGCAAGTCTTATCTCTGATCAACCCTCGAGGCCTTAGGTCAGTCCATTTAGGTTTCTATCATGCTTTATTTCAGCTTAGTCACAAAATACAAAATCCAAAAATAGTCAAGAAAAATCAAAATCCAAAAACATTCACAAAACATAAAAATATCAAAAACATTCAAAAAACATGTTCATGTTAAACCTGTGTGTGTGAAATGTGGAAAAGCTAATAAATCAACACAAACCTTAATGAAATGGATTATATCAAAAGATTTGAATCAAATAAACTACTTTATTTTGTAGTTGAACAAATCTTTTAAGAACATCTCATTGTCCTCTATTTCCAAGGATTCGTTAAACCATTTGGCTCTCAGATTTTTATATGAGCACTCTGATTGTTAGAATGACACTTGAAAAATGAGATAATATTCAACATGCAAGTCAATTAAGTTCCTACATGAAACTATATGATGAAAATGATAATGGATATTATGATGAATGGATAATGGTGTTAGATTATACAATGTAAATGCTATGATATGAAGCTAGGATGATTTTGCATATGCTCAAATGCTAACTATGAATATACTAATCTAAAATGCAACTATGATTCAAAGGATGACATAAAATGCAACTATGAAGCAAATTATGATTCTAAGATTTAACTATGATGCAAAACATGATATGAAATGTAACTATAAGACTCCAAAATGCTCCAATGCTCAAACGATATTCCTACATGATAACTCTATTCAAATGTGGATGAAAAATACAATGCCAAAGGGTTGTATTTATGGCCTTTTCCAAGCATCTTGTGAGATGGAAATGATCGGCGGTACAGATTCAAATAAGAAGGATGAATGGTGAAGATGAAGAGAATAAAAAATTTGTCTCCTTGACCAAAGACAACATGCCAAATGGATGGAGGAATCTCTTGACCAATAGGAAACATGCCAAATGGATGGAAGAATCAAGTGTGGGAAGAAAAGACCATGTGTTTGAAAATTGGTTGAAGACATGTGTGAGGAATAAGCCATGTGTTTGAAAATAATTCTAATTAAAAAATTAGAATTATTTAATTTCATGTGACCTTGGTGAGGTGGCACAAAAAGTTGTAGACATGTGCTTGAATTCCTAATTGTGATTAGTGAAACTTAATTAAATTAAACAAGCTTATGGAAATTTGTTTATTTAATTAAATTAGAAGAATATGATTTTAGATTTGGAGAATTAGAAAAGGGTGAACAATATAAATAAATTGAGAATTTATTTATACGTAGTAAAAATATTAATTAAATAACTAGTATTTAATTAATTAGATGTCATGACCAATTTTAGGTGTATACATTTTGCTCCTCTTTGAATTAATGTGTTTACACGTTGCTTCAAAGAAAAATTTGATACCGATGTCGAGAAAGAAATAAAAATTGATGCCCCAGACGTTAATTTTTAGATATTGACAGATATATGCCCCCTCGAGAGATAAATCAGTGAGTTTTGGAATTTTTAGGATTTTTGGAAAATTTTGATAATTTTTCGATGATTTGATGATGATCTCAAAATTTTATGCATCAGAAATGATTTATCTCCCAAAAAAATGATGTAGAAGCCAACAGGTGATAATCTAATTTAAAATTAAGGCCCCTTTGAAAATAAAAATAAAACAACCCCATAAAATGCCACTTAATTAACTTTTAAAAGGTTAAAAAGTTGATTAGAAAGGTCATTTGTGTATTTTGCAATTTGAGAACTTTGTGAGTGAGTGATTGAGCAACTTGGAGCAGAATGGTGATCCCTTACAACACGCATCGGTTCGAGCGAGTTAGGTGACACAACTGCCCAGCAACGTATGGACCTCTGGTGAGTACTCTAAAAAACCACCTCATATTTCATGCATTTAATTTTTCCCTCTTTTCATTTGACTTTGATTTTAAAATGTTTTAGCGCATTAGGATGCCGAAATAGCACATACATGATCTATTTTAGCGCATAGGTTAGATTAGCGCTTAGGGTGTCAGAAGTAGCACATAGGTGAAATGAATTAGCGCATAAGTGACAAGAAATGGTGCAATCATGAACTATTTGGGCACATAGAGTAGTCTAGCGCATAGGGAAATTAGATTAGCGCATAGATTAAATAGAATAGTGCATTGGGTAGTTTAGCGCATCGGGACTCTGTTCCGGTGCATCGGTGAAACGTTTCAGCACATAGAGTAATCTAGCGCATTGATGAATTTATCTAGTGCATTGGACTTTTTAGTGCATGGAAAGAATATTCTAGTGCATTGGTGAAGTTTGATGATTTTCTTGATTGAACTCCTTGATGTTGATGATGATTGATGATGTTGATAGGTTAGATGTCCATTGATCTCATGATAGGTGAGATTCAACGATAGGATGATGATAATTGACCTCATGAATGGTGAGGATCAATTATAGGTTGTTTGATCTGATAAACCTCATGATAGGCGAGGTTGAGTTGATGGATGAACCTCATGATAGGCGAGGTGCATTGATTGATTTGATAAGCCTCATGATAGGCGAGGTTGATTTGATTAATTTGATAAACCTCATGATAGGAGAGGTTGATTTGATTGATTTGATAAACCTCATGATAAGCGAGGTTGAGTTGATTGATTTGATGCACCTCATGATAGGTGAGGTTGATTTGATTGATTTGATACACCTCATGATAGGCAAGGTTGAGTTGATTGATTTGATGCTCATGATATTTGATCAAAGTCTCACTAGAGTTGATTAGATTGATAGGTTGATTGATTTGGATTGATTGATTGATGTCGGTTGATGTTGGTTGATTGATGGACTGACTTGCGATTTTGTGTTGATAGAATCCTTTAACTAGTTTACAGATCAAAGAATGGTTCCCAAGGACTTGGGATCTAATTCACCATTTGACACAACGTGAGACAGCGATTATTACACAATGTGGGTTGTCATCTCTCATCGATATGCCCTAGATCAGGATCAATAGGGGATTATTGACAGCCTTAGCTGAGAGATGGCACAGTGAGCATAACACTTTCCATTTTCCCAATGGTGAGATCACAATGACTCCTGAGGATGTATACCAGATTTTGTGGATTCCTATGGTGGGAGAGCTAGTCATATATGATGCACATGAGTAGGGTAGGACCAATGTGCCACGACAAGTTTTCCAGGATGATGCGATCAGTGGTTACGAGATTCCATGGAGGGACATGGTCGATGCATATGCCACGTTGCCTTTTATATTAGTTGGCTTCATTGGAGTGTTCCTTTGTCCTGACTGCAGGTCAAAAGGACTCTCGATTGGATGGGGCAGGATCTTAGAGAGCATGATTGTGCATGGGAAGAGATATGCATGGGGTTGTTGTATGTTAGCTCCCATCTTTATCATGATTTGCACCAAGTGGTCTACTTTCAAGGGGTTAGTCTATTAGTGGGAGTCACATTGCTCCAGGTCTAGGTCTGGGAGCATATTGCAGTTAGTAGGCCCGTGGGAGACAGATAGAGGCTAGCCATGAGGCCCTATGTTCACATCTATGTAGGTCAACTTACTCAGCCTAGGTTGGGAAAGTTGGAGTATTGGAGTAGGGTGTTGGATGATTTGGACGTTGTTGTGTGGGGGCCTTACGTTGATTGTGAGCAGTGGCCCAAGGATGACACGGAACTGTCTTATTTTTTTAGTCAATATATCTGATTGGTCAGACTCACTTCATCATTGAGAGGTTCATGTTACTTAGAGTTCTGAGACAGTATGGTCAGGTTCAACCCATGCCCTAGGGGGTAGCCCATTATGTGCGGCGACAACAGGATGCGACAGAGTAGGGGCCATGTTTGTATTATGATGTAGTTGTTGAGCACTATCAGGCATTACCAACCATCATTTGGGAGGTGCATCTAGAGATCACCGATGTTTCGATATCAATAGATTATGCCATGTACATGCTTATGCATCCATTCCCACGGATCATGATTCCATATGAACCTGCACCATTATTAGCGAAAGGGGAGGCAGGAGGTCATGGGTGGAGGCAACGGAGAGAGGAGGCGAAGGAGGGCAAGGTGAGGAGGAGGAGGAGCAGGGTGAGGAGGAGGAGGGAAGTGAGGAGGGGGATAGTAGCGATGATGGTGATGATGAGGAGAGTGTTGGGGGAGATGATGGGGGTGGTGGAGGACTAGGGCCAGATGTTGGTGAGATGAGAGTGCCTCACAAGAGGCAAAATGTGGACGTTTGGCTACCCTCACCATAGTAGCAAACACAAATTACTACACTCCATGTATAGGTCAAGACCTCATAGGGTTAGCTAGAGTAGGTACAAGCTCTTCTTGTACAGACATAGGGGTAGATGCAGACTCTGACGGCTGAGAGAGATGTTGCTAGGCAGCAGGTGCAATAGGTACAAGGACATCTTGCACAGGTACAAGCTCAGGGATAGGTGCAGGGATAGGTGCAAGGGCAGATTCCACATTGACTACCGAGAGGGATTCCCTAAGACGATGGGTGGAGCAATCTGAGTTCATCACTGAGAGGCTACAACAGGCTGTGGCAACTGTCAGTACCTCAGATTACTTCAGAGAGGTTCGTCATTCTACACAGGAGGATGAGTTCTACAGATGTCGATACCATGATGCAATTCCTCCAAAGCAGTGTGAGAGCTTTTCCTAGTGTCGGTCAGGGAGGTCTCAGTCTTAGACTGTTAGCATGGGTGTTACGTAGCCATTGCCTGGAGATCAGAGAGATCTTGGTGTGGGTCCGTTAGGTGGAGGGGGAGGTACTGGTCCTAGGATGCCAACACTATCTAGGGGGAGCATGACATAGCTCAACTTTATTATTTTCTGATGTATTCCTGGACATGTATACACTCTTTATTCAGTTGAGACATTGATGATATTCTTCTTGTTGTCAGACTTTATGATACACTGCCATTTTTTATATTGATGTATCTCTTCATACCTTTGGATATCCTTGTACATTTTGACATTATGATTTTGAGGTTATATGATATGCGGTGATGATTATGATCTATGATGTATGTGATGATGGATGGTTTTGATGTATTTAATTTACATGTTATGATGATGGTCCTAACGAGATGATACGCTATGGATGCAGTTAATTTCTATGTTTATGATGATGATATGTTATGGATGCAAATGATGATGTTTATGATGATGATATGCTATGGATGCATTTAATTTCTATGTTTATGATGATGATATGCTATGGATGGATGTAAATGATGATGTAACTGATGTGTTATGATTCTATGTTGATTTATGAATGATGCCTATATGATGCATGTGATGGATCCTATTAGGCCAACATGATAAAATATATGTGATGTTTTTGTTCTTTTCTGATGTAAATAAATGATGTCATGAATAGATGAATGTTAGATGAAATGATTGTATGATGGTACTTAATTCTATCTAATTATGATGCCTATGATGATGGATGATCCTATATGCTTTATGGTTTTATGCAAATGATATTTTATGTTATGTGATGTATGCAAGAATGATATGATAATGTGTGATCATGTGATATGCTTATGGACTTATGCAAATGATATGTTATACTATGTGAGATGGATTTGATTATGCCAATGAGATGTGATCATGATATGTGATGTGTTGAATCTCGGTTGTGTTTATGGTTTGTCCTTGATGACAAAATCTCTGATCCTTATGATTTATAATGGCACTTCTTTGATGTCTCTTGGCTATTACAGAAAGTTATTTGTTATGCTTTAATTTCATGGTGATGAGAATTCTGGTTCAAGTTATGAATGTTATCTCTTTGACTGACAGAGCTTGAAAGATGGTTTCTTTGTCAGGATGGTTCTTTTTGCATATCACAGGTATTGGTTGTTTCTCATTCGGGCTTAAACATATCGGCATGAGTATGGTAGGGTCTCCTCGATCCACTTTGAAATGTCTGAGTTGCCTATCGGCAAGACATTTCTAATGTTATGTCGATTGAATTTAACATTCTGGTAGCTTTCGGCATGACATTGTTCGTGGTCTTGGCAACAGAAGAAAAATCTTTATCTGTATGAGCCAAAGGTCTTTGATATAATTTTTCATTGAATATGTTATGTCTTACTGACCCGCTTCAAAATGAGCATATCGGCAAAGGAAATCGTCCTTGGCGTAATGTCACAGTGAGTTTTTCTTGTCTTACCAACTCGTGCTCAAAAGGTTTTATCTATTTTTCGTGAGGAGTCTCACCGAACTACTCTTTGAGAGAACTTCGACCAAACTGAGCGGTATCGGGCTGAGGTCTTAACGATTTCACTTGGTCTCACCGACTAGTGCATGTGGAAGTCTATCGGCAAAAGTTGTGGCATCGTTATATGGTCTTGGTGAATTCAATTTGTTACACCGACCGAAAACATGAAGGTAGTCTCTTCGGCAAGAGATAGGGTTTTTGGCGAGAGGTCTCGACGAGTGACCTTTGGTCTCGCCGATGGAACATAAAAGAACTTTGTCAGCATAGGATCTATCTTGTCTTGATGACTCAGTGAATAAATTTTTTTGGTATGTCAAAGTTTTTCTCCAAAAGGTCTCCCCGAAGGTTGTATGTTATAGCGATAGTAAATGAAACTAAAGGGCATCTCGGTAAGAAGCTTCCTCATGTCTCAGTGAAAGAATAATATTCTAAGGAAGTCCTTTGACGTAGCATGTTGTATTCGATATGTCTTCTCTCCAAATCTGATGAGTCACTATGGAAGCGAATTGAATGTCTGGCAACGTTAAAGTTGCCTTCGGCATAACGTGTCATCGATGGAAATAAAAAGGTTTAGGGAAAAAAAATCGAGCTTATTCTTTTTGACTGGGTATCGAACCCTAGCCTGGCCGCCATCATGAGTGTTTATGTTTATGTTGTTGCTGACTATAATGGTTCTTACAAAGGTTTATTTGGTGCATTTCTGACTAGAAGCTCGACAGTGAGTAATGGAGCCATGGGAGTTACAGATCTGTCTAGTATTTTTATTTATGTGTTTCATATTGTGCTTATTAATTTATTATCACCATTTTTCTTAATTGATCTCTGCATCTCAGTCAATATGACGCCCTGACTAAGTATTGTCATTCATGCATTAAAGGTTATGATTTTTTGTGGTGGACAGTTGTGCGTTTTATGCAGAGAAATGATCTCACATGTTTTAGATTTGTTGAGAACGGCTCTTAGCTGGGTTGGTTGTTCTGTCATTACTCCTAAAGATAGTTACCTTTCTGGCAGATGTTTATATAGAAGCAGAAAACTTAGTTTTCCGCTGGACTGTTGATGTAATTCTGAGACTATCATTCCTTGGTTGTATTAAAATATATGGATAAAACTCTGCAATAAAATCTGTATAATAAGATGCAGAGATTGTGAGTTTCTTCTCTATGAGGTATTTTAGGGATTCAGTTATTGAATCTTTAAGGTATTCTGTAGATGAGAAAATAGAGAGATAAGTGTTTAACTGAAAATAGAGAAAACCTCTGAATCATTATTATTGTTCAAAACATAATTTGAGGGGTTGGTACTCCTTGAGATAGATATCTCTAAATGAGGGGTTGGTGCTCCTTGAGTGGGTGCTCAAAAATCAGCCTATAAGGCATTGTGAACAGTTGATTATAAGATTAAGCTAGGAAGGCATTTTAGGGAGTGGTTTTTATACCCCAGGAGGGTTTTCCACTCAGCAAAATATTGTGCCTCTTTGTTCTTCTGTGTTTTTTTTGTTTTACTATGCTGTTGTTGTTTCTGTGCACTGTTGAGTTATTACTTTTCTCAATTCTGTTTATGAATGATTACATTCAACTCATGAATGCATTAATCAAAGTAATATTGAGAACAAATCAGTGATATGTTTTGAATATTTGAAAAATTGGTCAAATCTGTTAAGACACTGATTCACCCCCCCCCCTCTTAGTGTCATTTTAACTCCAACATGATGTTCATATTGATTGTGTATGGATGTAATGATAATGGGATGTAATGATTATATGTATAATGTATGATGTTTTGTAATGATATAATTATGTGATGCAAATGATTATGTAATGCTTCAAAAATTCTAGGGTCTTAAGCTTAAATGAATTAATCTATCCAAATTCCAAGAGTCATGGGAAATTTGTCATCAGTTGATTCTTTGTTAAGTTAAGCTTCACAAAACCTGACATATTTCCCAATTCTTTTGGAAATCCGAATAGACTCACTCATTTAAGCTTAGTGAACAACTATATGAAATGATTTTGATTATGTAAATGAGATGTAATGCACGTCTTTTTGTGTTTTCTGATGCAAATATTATGATGTGATGCAGGGATGGATGAATGATGTGATAATATTTTCTAATGTATGCAAATGATGATGCAACTCATGTGCAACTAAATGAGAATGATGTGTTTTTGGTTAATGTCAAGTGTACTCAATCCATTGATAATTGAGATAACATCTTTATGAAATTGTCACTGCTTTGGAAACTCTATAGATACAGATGCAAACTAACATGGATGCAATCTACTCATGCAAATCTCATATTCAAAATTTGTTATTTGTAACAGCCAATTTTTCATGCTTTTTATCATCATTGGACCTTTAAAATGTTGAAAGTGAGTACAAGCATCGATGGCATATTTAGACCATGATGACCTAAGTACTACTTCCATGATGTTTGATAGTGCAAGTTAACAAAAGCATCTAGGTATAATTAAACCAAGATGACCTGAGTATTGTTTGTGTAAAAAGACAAGAGTTAACTATTTTCCTATGCAAATTCGGAATGTCATTAGTGATACTTTGCAGAGCATGTCACGCAACAATTTGCATAGTAATAAAGATCAACTCACAAACAGTAGACAAAGAAAAATCATACTCCTTCCTAGCTCCTCTAGTTCAATAAATCACGAGGTGCTCCAAAGATATGATAGCAAAAACTCAAAGTACAAAAATTGAACATTTATGTTTGACGTGATAAACCCATGATTCAAAAGGAACATCATCCATTTGAAGCGTGTGTTTGGTTTGATTTGGTTGTTTTGATTTGGATGTTTGATGTGTTTCTGATGGTGATTGATGTTCAATGTTGGATTATGATCTTTGTGTTTGGTGTGTTGTATAATTGTTGTTTGTCTGTTGGTTCAAGCTCAAAGTTTATTGCCCCCAGTGAGTTTAGGATTTAACCCCCAGTCTAGGGTGAGACACGACCGCTATGCTAGGATATGTACATGGTGCTTTCCGAGGATAGGCAGATGGATGGTGAAAGTGAATGGTCGGCATGCTCAAATAGATGGAAAAGCTAACCTATCACAAATAGCGCTTGCTTCCAGGTGTTCACTACTTTCTTTTATTGCACTTTTTTAGATTTTATGATTTATTTTTTTTTATTTATTTTTTGGATTTTTGAATTTTTTGATTTTTTTGATTTTTTATATTTTTGAATTTTTCTGATTTTTTGGTATTTTTCCAGGACTTTTTCTGATGCACTGGATGATTCAGGTGTAGAATTTCTTGAGATGCAAGCTATTTAGGGGTTCATCAAACAAATCCCCTTCTAGTGTGGACAACTGATATGCTCCTAATCCAAAGACTAAGACAATGACAAAGGGACCTAGCCAGTTTGGTTCAAATTTCCCCTTTTTCTCTCGATCTTGCTGAGTACGGGGATTCTCTTTCAAGACTAAATCACCAACCTGAAATGTTCTAGGTTTCACTCTATGATTATAGCTTTTGGATATCCTCTGTTGACTGCATGCTGACGGCGTTCATCCAAGAGTTCCAATTCCTATAACCTAGACACTCTGTAATCCTCATCTGAAATGATCCCTTTTAGAGACACACAGAGTGATGGTAGCTCAACCTCAATAGGTATAATGGCTTATGATCCATAGACTAGAGTGTATGGCATAGCTCCTATTGGGGTGCGGATGCTGGTTCGATAAGCCCACAAAGCAAGGTTTAGTTGAACATGCCAGTCATGTCTAGCATCATTGACAGTTTTCTTCAAGATCTTCAAGATAGTCTTGTTTGAGGCCTCTGCTTGGTTGTTTCCTTGAGGATAATATGGTGTAGAAAAATGATGTTGGATGTTAAACCTCTCACAAAGTTCATCAACATCCTGATTTTTGAAAGGTCTGTCGTTGCTAGTGATAATGGATTGAGGGATGCCATATTGATGGATGATGTAGTTCAGGATGAAGGACGAGATTTTTTTTCCTGTGATGGTGGTTAGAGGGACAACATCGATCCACTTTGTGAAATACTCAGTGGTTGTGATAATGAACTTGTGTCCATTTGATGAAGATGGATGAATCTTCCCCACGAGCTCTAATCTCCACTGACAAAAGGGCCATGTTGATGCAAAAGGTTGAAGTTCCTATGCTGGTGTGTGGATGAGATTGCCATGAATCTGACACTTTTGGCATTTCTTGATGAACTGAAAAGAATCCCTCTCCATAGTCGGCCAATAATATCCCAAATAGAGGAGTTTTTTGGCTAAGGTTAAACCACTCGAATGAGTTCCACAAACACCTTCATGAACTTCTCATAAATTTGTTTCAGACTCGTCACATTCTAGACATTAGAGGAGAGTTTTGTCAAGAACTCGTCGATAAAGGATATCTACGATAAGCATATGTTAGGCGGCTTGATGAATGAAGTTTCATTTTTTATTGCGGGAAAAGTCGAGAGGGATATTATTGTCTTTCAAGTACATATAGATTTTTCGATATAGGGAAGTGTCAGCCTTAGTTAGATGGTAGATGACCTAGGATTCAGGGTTGTCATAGGATGGGTTGAACAGTTGTTCCACCATGAACTCGTAACGGGCTCGTTTCTCTGGAATCTACAAGAGAGAAGCAATGGTTGCCATGGCATCAACAGCTGTGTTATCACTTTGAGGAATCTGTTCAAATATTATTTCAACAAAGTACTTTTTGAAGTCATCATCCATTCTTTTATAAGGCATCAACTTGTTTTCATTTGTTTGATAATCATCATTTACCTAATTAATGACTAGCTGTGAATCCCCATAAGCATGTAATTTTGTGATCTTCCACTCAACTACTACTTTGATTCCAATGATCAAGGCTTTGTATTTAGTTGTGTTGTTGGTGCAAGGAAACATTAGTCTGTAGGACTTGGGAATGGTATGTCCTTGTGGCGAGATAAACAAGATTCTGTCACCTGATCCATGTTGTGTATAAGAGCCATCAAAATACAAGATCCATTGTTATGTTGATAGTGTTAAGACATCAGCATCTGGAAACTCAATGTTCATTGGATGATTATCTTGCAATGGTGCTTCAGCTAACTGATCAGCGATTGCTTGTCCTTTGATTGCCTTCCTATCAACATATTGGATGTCAAATTCACTCAACATCATGACCCACTTAGCTAGTCTTCCAGTTAGATTAGCTTTGCTAAGAAGGTATTTTAGTGGATCTATTTTGGCTATCAATTTGATGGTATGGGTGAGCATGTAGTGTCATAATTGTTGCATAGCAAACACTACTACCAAACAAGCCTTTTCAATGAAGGTGTAATTGATTGCATAGCCATTTAAGGTTTTGTTGATATAATAGATTGCCCTTTCTTTTCTTGTTGAATCCTCCTATGCTAACAAGGCTCCCAATGATATCTCAGTCAAGTTACTATGTACAATAAAAGTGGATTCCCTTCTACTAGTGGTATGAAGACAAGTGGACTCATTAGATATTGTTTTAATTGGTTGAAGGCTCCTTCACATTTCTCATCCCATCGGAAAGATAATTCTTATGTAGCAAGTGAGTGAAAGGATGGATCTTGTCTACCAGCTTCAGATAAATCTTTAGATTGATTGGAATCTCCCTTGCAGAGATCATAGCTAACTGATGTTCTTGGGTGGTGGAATCTCCATGATGGCTTTGACCTTTGCAGGATCTACCTCAATGTCATTTTCTGAAACTATATATCCCAAGAGTTTAGCTAAAGTCACCCCAAACACACATTTCTTTGGGTTCAATCATACATTGAACTTTTCCAGTCTGATGAAGATTTTATCCAAGATCTATAGGTGTCCTTCTCTGGTGTATGATTTGGCTAACAGATATCCACATAGTCTTCCATGAATGTGTGCATCATATCATGAAATATTGTCATCATAGCATGCTAATATGTTGCTCTTGTGTTCTTCAACCCGAATGGCATGACTTTCCAACAAAAGGTTCCAAATAGACATGTGAAGGCTATCTTATCTTGATCTTCAGGTGCAATTTTGATTTGATTATAGCCAGAAAAACCATCCATGAGTGTTGTCTTGTTGTTAGGTCCACAATGATGTCAATGTTGGGTAGGGGAAAGTCATTTTTTGGGAAAGCCTTGTTGAGATCCCTAAAATATGTGCATATTTTGATGCTCTTGTCTAGTTTTGAAACATGCACAATGTTTGATATCCATTCAACATAGTCAATTGGTCTAATGAACCCAACATCCAATAACTTCTCCAGCTCTGCTTTTACCAATATGGCAATGTGCAGATGCATTTTCCTTAACTTTTTCTTGACCGGTTTCACCATTGTTGGTAGTGATAAATGATGCATGATTATTTTTGGATCAATCCCTGACATGTTGGCATATGACCAAGCAAAATTGACTTGTCTTTCTGTGAAGAATTTGATGAAGTTCGGTTTTTCTTGATCTGTCAAGGATTCTGCTAGATGGAGAGTCTTTATTGTTTCTTCATTATCA
The DNA here is from genome assembly GCA_007258455.2 of Sequoia sempervirens. Classification (NCBI taxonomy): domain Eukaryota; kingdom Viridiplantae; phylum Streptophyta; class Pinopsida; order Cupressales; family Cupressaceae; genus Sequoia; species Sequoia sempervirens. Next base: position 361,235,291 of record VDFB02000015.1, read on the forward strand.
ATATTGATAGACTGAGTAGGTTCAACCAATACTTTAGATCTTTCCTGAAAGTGCTCGAGGAGTGTGTCAAATCTTCCATCCTTTAGTGCCTCAAAGAGGTTTTCACCGTTGGATACGCTCTTTATTTTTACTTTTTCCAGATCTAATACTGCAATTGAATGGTTTTCACCATCAGATGTATTTCCTGTATTATTCATTTTGTAGCTAGAAAATTTGACACTCTCCTGGTTGGAAACTTTGTTACGATGTTCAATGGTCAAATTTGTTTCAGGATTGGCGGAATGGAGGAAATTGACAATTGTCTTGTCATTTGAAAATATGGGGATGTCTGATAGCTCAGTTTGATCCCAATCTATGAGTTTGGGATGTACAAGGGGTAAGGAGTCATTGGATTGGCTAAAACCAGAGGTAGTAAGGGTTCCAATAGTAATGTCTTCAGATTGTCCAATAGAAAAATCAATGTCTATAAGGTAACTCTCCTCTGAATTATTTGTTTTGCTCTGATTTTGATCATCTTTGCTGGAATCATCAAAATGTTGTGATCCTATTTCAAGTGGTCTATAACCTAAACTTTGACCCTCATCACATATGGGTGTATACTTTCGTACCACATCAATTTCCTTATCGTGACAAGACTCTTCAGATAGAGAATCCCACTCATATTCATTTGAATAAGTTTCATGATCATCACTAGCTTGTAGTTGTAGGATTCTTTCAATGACTTGTTGTTAGGCCTCTTCTCTTGATTCTTCTCTATACCCCAATCCTATTTTATCCTTGGCTTGAATTGTGATAGGTTGTATTGGTTATGTGATGCCTTCTTTTCTTTTACCAATAGGACATTTTCCCTCATATCCCATATTTTCCATGATTGTCTTTCCTTTGCCATACTGCTCTGTTTGTACACTTGAGGTGGATGCTTGTGATGATTCTTCATCTTTGTATAACCAATTTAAAATCTCTTTGTTGTCTGACTCATCCACTAATGTGCCTACTCTAACAAAGGTGCCATCAAAGAGTGTATTGGGTTGTGGTGATTTTTGTCTAGATGTTGATGGTTTCCCATATGACTTTGGAGAAGATGAAAGTTGTGATAAACATAAGGATTTCTCAAATGAGTATTCCCCCATGCCCTTGTCTTTCAATTGGATCTTGGAAACTTGTTTTGATAAGGATTTGAGTTGACTTTCCTAATTTTGTGAAGTAGGATTTGATTTACTTTCTTTACTTGAGAGATTGACATTACTGATATCCTTATCCTTTGACTAGTCCCTTTTCTCCACCCACTTTGACAAGGCATTTAGTTTTTTCCCATCATTTGATGAACCTTGAGTTGGAGCTTTCCTTTTGTGTGGTACAAAAGCATCTTGGGTAGTCTTCAGGGTGTTACAATATTGGGGGTTGTTTGAGTTAGTTACGATAGTGATTTCTTTCCCATTGAATAGGAACTTCAAACATTAGTGATATGTGGATGGCACTGCTTGCTTATCATGAATCCACGGCCTTCCCAAGAGTATGTTGTATGTTAACTCTTTTTCTAACACTTGACATACTATATCTTTGACAACTGGTCCCACTTAAATAGGTAACACTATCATCCCTTGTGGAGATCTCTCCTCGGCATCATATGCCTTTATTGTGATTTTCCTTCTAGGATCAATAGCATTTTCTGAATAGCCTAGTGCACAAACAAGTTTCAAATTATAGATATTCAGGCCAGCTCCTCCATCTATTAGGAAACATTTAATGTGGTGTTTATGGATTAAGACCTCAATTGGAGGGCAATGTTGTGGGGATGATTGACAGATACATCATTGTGTTCGTAAAATGACAAGCAGTGCGGTGCAATCAAATGTCCCTCCATAGTTTGGAATTGGAAAACCTCTAGATTGTTTGGTATTGTGGTGGCGACTAGAGCTTGTTCCAATATTTCCTTGTGAGCGGGTGAAATCTTGAGAAGTTCTAATTTGGATATTTTTGTGTGTATTCTAAAACTAATCAACTATGTTATATTATATTGTAGGGATAGCAGTAGTTGATTTGGACGTAGAAGGGGTAGCTCCTTTCAATGTTATCTTGGCTTGTCCTCATGTGATTGCATTGGTGGGTGTGTTGTCTTGTTCCTCTCTAATTTTGATAACATTGATTTGATGTGAGGTAGTGTCGACATCATGGTGATGATTTTCAATTGCAATGATTTTTTGTTCATGTTCAATGCTATTATCGTTTGTTGAGTTATCATTTTCAATAAGATCCGATTTGTCATGGGTTTGATCATCAACCACTTTGATGTGCAAAATGGTGGTGTCATAAACATATTTTATGTTTTTTGCCTTTGGTTTTTGAAGAAGAAGATTCCCTTTTTTCGTCATTGGGTAGAGGGTTCTTGAACACTCCATGATCATTGTTGGTTTGGGGTCCTTCTACAAATATAGTCTTGTTGTTGATTAGATCTTGTATTAAGTGCTTCAATTGCATGCAATCATTGGTTTTATGTCCCTTATTTTGATGAAAATCATAATAATGGGCATCATTCTACCATGGAGGCTTAACTTCTGGCTCCCAATTTCTTGCTTTTGGTAACGTTATGACTTTATCTTTGAGAATTTCCTTCAATGTTGATTCTGATGATTGTCCTAAAGGGGTGAATCTCCTTCAATTTGAGGATGTTCGATATGATGGTGTTCTAGATCGAAATTACCTTGATTGTTGCTTTAGTTGAAATTTTGGTTGTTGTTTTGGTTGTTGCTTTGATTGTCACTTTGGTTGTTGGGGGGATTGTTATTCTAATTAGTTTTGATGGAGGCTGCAATTAGATTGAATACAAGTTTTGCATTTTGCATTTCAACTGCGCAATCATTGTTTCCAATGTTCTTGTTTCATTGCCAAAACTTGGGTTTGTCCCCACTATTGTAATTGTTGGAGGAGTTTGATGAGTTGTTTTCATTGTATATCTTGATGACTCCTCTCTTGATTAAAGCCTCTTCGATTTTAATCTTGTTTTCAATCAACTTTTTGAAGGTTGGTGGACATTGCAACTCCAATCTATAACTCATTTCATCATTGAGATTGTCAATAAATATTTCTATCTTTTCCTTTTTAGGTACGGGATGAGAATATCGTTCAAGTAACCTTCTCCATTTTTGCAAGAATACAAGGAACGATTCACCCTTCTTTTGTTTCAAGTTACAAAGATCTTTCATGGTGATGTCATGTTGAATGTTATAAGAATATTGGGTGATGAACTTGTTGGCCAACTCCTCAAAGGTATTAATTGGTGGGCTGAGTTTGGAGAACCATTCAAGACATTTTCCACCTAGAATTCGTGGGAATAATCTCATTAAGTATGTTTCTTCATATGCAAATTCAAGACTTGTGGTTCTAAATTCCCTCACATTGTCTATTGGATCGGTTTTGACATTGTATTTGTCATATTTTGGGAATTCACAATGTTTTGGAAATGGGATCATGTGGATACTTTGATCAAACAGATATGGGAAAATTTCTTGGATCAAATATCATTTTGAAGTTCCTCTTTGCATATCGAGAATTTGTTGTTGAAGGTTCTTCATTTGGTGAGTTAGGGAAACCACTTGTTTGGTTTCTTTTTTGGGTTGTTTTGGAGGTGCTTTCAATTGATTCACATCAAATTCTTCGGGTAATTTGATACCTTGTTTAGCTAGCATAAGGAGGTACTTTTCCCCATTTCTTTTGAAAATATTTTCTAAGAATTTGTGGAAGTTGGGGTCTTGTTCAACATGTTGGATATCTTCTTTGGTTATTTCTTCCCCTTCAGTGTTGTTGAGTACATGGAAATGATTCTCTTTAGGCTCTGCTATGGTGTTTTGTGTTTCACTATTTTTAGTTTCGGTGTTTTGAGTCTCAATGATTGGAGTTTCAATGGTCAGAGTTTCAATGTTTGGAGTTCCAAGGTTTGGCTCTTCAATGTTTTGATTTTCAAGTCCTTTTTCCTTTAGTTTTTGTTTTTGTAACCTTGTTTGAATAGGCATACAAGTGTTATGCTTTGACTAAACTTTTATCTTTGTTCGGAATAGTGCCAAGGATTACAACTAAGTCCACTAGAATGACAAATTCTAGTGATGAGACTAAGTTGGATTTGATTATATAGCTTCATTCTATGATGAGAGGATGATAAATCTTGATGATGAAATTAGGCTTAACAATCAAAGATGTCATAGGTTTGATGATTTAGGAACTTTGAGATGTTTATATCTAGGTTTAATTTGGAGAATTCCACTTGTATAGGTTAGTTTTGACAATTTTAGACTCTGTTGTACCTAAGGAACAATTCTGGATTGAAAAAGATTTTGAAGTTTGGCCCAAACTGAGAAATGAGAGACAAATTTTCTTCCTATACGAGATACTCAAATCTTTGGAAAAGTCTTGGATTTTGACAATAGTAAAATGAATATAAGTTGGGATTGTTCTTTGAAGCTCTTTTGTAGAAATTGAAGACCAATCTCTCTCTAAATTCGTAGAGTGTTGAGAGGCATTTTTTATGAGCTTTTGGACTAAGAACTTTGGACTTTGGTTTTTGAATTTTAATCTTTCATGAAATCATTTGATAAAGCACATGTTTAGACTCTATTGTACTTGAGGAATGATTTTGGATTGAAAAGGATTCTGAATTCTAGTTTAAACTGTGAAACAAGAGACAAGTTTAACTCTTGAGTTTTTCATTTAATGGATGCGCTTAAACAGAGACCAGATATGCTAAAAGACTTGACAGATGCGCTGAAAGACAACCTAGATGCACTATAACAGAGAGTCAATGCACTAGAAAAATGCTTAAATGTGCTAAAATATTGACTGTATGTGTTGGAACAGAGGACTAATGTGCCAGAGTTTTGCACAGATGCGCTATAACAGAAATTGAATGCACTAAAATATTGCACAGATGTGCTAAAAGATTGACTATATGCGCTGGAACAAAGGATGAATGTGTTCTAGAGTTTTTCACAAATGCGCTATAACAGCAATTGAATGCGCTAAAAGATTGCACGGATGCGCTAGAAAACATAGTGAATGCACTAAACTCGAAAGATAACACAGTTTGTTGAAAATTTGTTTGTTTTTTGGATTTTCTAGTTAGAGACTTGGTCATTCCAATGATGGTTTTTTTGAATCAAGGTTTTCACTTTCAACATGTGATGTTTTTGTTTGAAATAGGTTCAAATAAAATTTGGTAAAGACACATCAAGCATGTACAACTTAGGCTGTGTAGGACTATATTTATTGAATTCCCACTTGGATTTTACTCCAGTTGTGCTTACTTATAGTGGATGATTAGATGCTTGACCCCACTGGCTCCCCTCCATGGTACTCACTTCTACGGGGTAGCCAAGCATTAATATCCATGAATCTCCCATGGCATATTTTTCATCTCTACTAAAAGCCACAAGAATGTGGGATGACTTCAAAATGACCGTTCTTGCATGAATAAATAGATTAAGGATTTTGACCTTGCTACAACAAAGGGTTTTAATATAGGCATTTCATTCATGGGGGATCATCCATGCGGCAAGAGACCATTGTTGCCCTTCTTGTCAAAACAATCCTTATGATACTTGAACTTTCCCCAAGTACCCACATTTATATCTCGGTTGGAAGTTGCTTAGATTTAGCGTGTTACCAGTTGGGTTATTCCCTTGGGTGATTACTTTTTCCCACAAGGCAAGCCCTCTATGGATAAACAAAAGCAAGCAAGTACATTCGTAGTTCAATCAATCTTTGTTTGTGTGAACAAAGAGAGAACACACGCAATATACTCAACTCACACTCGCAAATAAATGGGAATGGGTCTGGCTTTTTGGTCAGCCAATTAAGGGGAGAGCATATGCCTACCATTTATTACGCACAAAAGACAAGGTGTTCTTTATCCCTTCTAATTAAGCTAGATGCCTATCTTAACCAAAATAAAGTATTTAAATGACTCTAGCCCCTGCATAAATCATTAGTAGTTTGATAAATTTATCTTTGGCCAGCGTATAAAAGTACTTGCAAGTAGAAAACATAAATTAGCTCTCAGATTTATGAAATTTTTCAAATTTATACAGATGCACTAGAATAGTCATTCAATGCACTAAAACATCAATCCAATGTGATAAACAGATACCCTGTGCACTAAAAGAACTCATGTATGTGCTACAATAACTTATGGATGCGCTAAAATAAGTAATGAATGCATTAAAAGAAGTGGTGTATGCACTAAAAAACTCCCTGTATGCGCTAGAACAACTGATGCATGCACCGAAAGAATGATTGTATGCACCATAACAGACCCCAGATGCACTGAAAGATCGATCAGATGTGCCAAAAGAAACCATGGTTGCGCTAAAACATCACGTCCAGCTTGTTTAATTGAAATTTTTCAGCAAACTGTTAGAAATGTGGTTTGGCCCCACGGTGGGCACCATTTTTTGTGTGTGAAATATGGAAAATCTAATAAATCAACACAAACCTTAATGAAACAGATTATATCAAAAGATTTGAATCAAATAAACTACTTTATTTTGCAGTTCAACAAATCTTTTAAGAACGTCTCATTGTCCTCTATTTCCAAGGATTTGCTAAACCATTTGGCTCTCAGATTTTTATATGAGCACTTTGATTGTTAGAATGACACTTGAAAAATGAGATAATATTCAACATGCAAGCCAATTAAGTTCCTACATAAAACTATATGATGAAAATGATAATGGATATTATGATGAATGGATAAGGTGTGAGATTATACAATGTAAATACTATGATATGAAGCTAGGATGATTCTGCATATGCTCAAATGCTAACTATGAATATACTAATCTAAAATGCAACTATGATTCAAAGGATGACATAAAATGCAACTATGAAGCAAAGTATGATTCTAAGATTTAACTATGATGCAAAACATGATATAAAATGTAACTATAAGACTCCAAAATTCTCCAATGCTCAAATGATATTCTTGCATGATAACTCTATTCAAATGTGGATGCAAAATACAATGCCAAAGGGTTGTATTTCTAGCCTTTTTCAAGCATCTTGTGAGGTGGCAATGATCAACAAACTAGATTCAAACAAGAAGGATGAATGGTGAAGATGAAGAGAATCAAGAAGTTGTCTCCTTGACCAAAGACAACATGCCAAATGGATGGAGGAATCTCTTGACCAATAGGAAACATGCCAAATGGATGGAAGAATCAAGTGGGAAGAAAAGACCATGTGTTTGAAAATTGGTTGAAGACATGTGTGAGGAATAAGCCATGTGTTTGAAAATAATTCTAATTAAAAAATTAGAATTATTTAATTTCATGTGACCTTGGTGAGGTGGCACAAAAAGTTGTAGACATGTGCTTGAATTCCTAATCATGATTAGTGAAACTTAATTAAATAAAACAAGCTTATGGAAATTTGTTTATTTAATTAAATTGGAAGTATATGATTTTAGATTTGGAGAATTAGAAAAGGGTGAACAATATAAATAAATTGAGAATTTATTTATACGTAGTTGAAATATTAATTAAATAACTAGTATTTAATTAATTAGATGTCGTGATTGAATTTAGGTGTATAAAAAACCAAGCGAACTACAAGCCTCTGTGTGTACAACATAGGAAAGGTTTTATCTTTGATGAGCCCCTAAGGCCGTAGGTTAGTCTCCTTGAAAACAACAAAAACAACATCATAAAAACTCAAAAAAATCAAAAAGATCATAACTCCATCATCACAAGCCACAATAAACTTTTCATCCATAATAAACAAATCATCATCTTCACCCTTTGACCAAACAAACAAACAAACAAAGCAAACAATCACAAAGATTTGATCACAAAATAGTCTAAAAAAAATGCTAAAGTGTTAACTAACTATCCTTTGACAAGTCACCACCAACATCCTGAGATATGCCTTAATGGATCCATTTTGACGATAGACATGATCAATAATAGATAATAGCCTGAAACCTCAAAACAGATATGGCAAGTGATACTGCAACTTTGTTTTATCTTTTTATAGTCTTATCTTTATTATTTATTTTATTGACTCATTCCCAAGATCTCTCAAGGATGTCCATAAGGATTTAGACACTACTGAATTTGGCTCCATTTTCCAACGGTCGTTCGTCGGTCGTTCGACAAATCTTTATTGGAAACGCGATGAAATGGCAAAAATATTTACTTCGCTGCTTTTTTGTCGAAAGGCCGATGATGAATTAAGCATCAAAATAATGGCGAAGAATCGTTGGTCATTGGTATCATGAAATGGCTCAGACTTTCGTCAAAATATTGACAAACACTTTGTGTATCCACCAACGAATTACACCAGAAGTTCAATGAAATGGGCAAGGAGTAGTGTCGAAACAACACCATACATTCGTCACCATTTCAATGAAATGGGCAAGGAGTACTGTCGAAACAACACCAAAATTTCATCGAACGTGTGACAAAATAGGCAAGTAGTACCATCAAAACAACACCAAGAGTTCGTCGAATTTGTGACGAAAATACCAAGGAGTAGCGTCGGAAGAACACCAAAAGTTCATCGAAAGTGCGATGAAATGGGCAAGGAGTAGCGTGGAAACAATGCCAAAAGTTTGTCGAAATTGTGATGGAATGGGCAAGGAGTTAAGAAAAAACCTTCGTCGCAGCTATAGAAACTTCGTTGAACCTTTTTGTTGATTCGTTAGTGGTTTTCGTCGAAATTGCGATGAAGCATCAATTTTATTTTTTTTAAATATTCGTGGAAATGTACCATTGCAGAGACTGACGACTGATCATACATACAGACTGCATATTGGTTTGATGCTTCAAATGATGAATTTTTTATATTGAAAAGTGCATTACCTTATTGAGCTTCTCTTTGTTTCGAGAATAGTTTAATATTCTCTACTTAACAGGGCCAACCACGTGACAATGGAAGCTCATTTGGCCCCTTCCCCCCCCTCACATGACTCTCAATTCCCCATACCCAATCATATAACATTAATCATTCATTCATCCATTAATAACATATAACATTCATTCATCCATTAATAACATATAACATTCATTCATTAACATATAGCATTCATTAATTAACATATTCACATTCATTCATTAACATATATTATTCATTCTTTCAGTTTTTACATATTATCAAAAATATGGTTGTCATGATATGATTACAATCACTTTTTTTTATTTCTTTTTGAAAGCTACATAAAGCTGAAGTGGATTATCATTTTCTAAATCAATATTTGTCCCCCCTTTAGTTGTTCTACTCTCTGCTCGTGATCTTAATGTACGCCTAGTCGTCTGCTCATGACGTGGACGCCGCTGCAAGCGGGGATTTGCTACAATAAGAAAGAAATGTTAAACTAATATATTTTATTATTATTCTTACAAGTATTCCATTAATTAAAAGAACATTAGAGTGCTTATCTTTACCTGATGGGTCCACATCATGTTCTTGAACTTTTGTTATAGACTCATGCTCAACATGTTGAACACCCTCTAAATCCTGATCTGCAGTTGAAACATGAAAGGTTACATTAATTAATACACCAATTGAAATTAAATATGTTTAAGAGAACATGAGGGTGGTCCTCTTTACGATGGGGCCACATCATGTTGATCTTCTCTAGCTTGATCATGCTCAACACGTTGATCACGCTCTACATGCTCTAAAGTTGAAACACAGAAGGTTACATTAATTAATACACCAATTGCAATTAAATATGTTTAAAAGAACTTTAGAGTGGTCCTCTTTACATGATGGGGCCACATCATGATCCTGATCTTCTCTAGCCTGATCATGCTCAACATGTTGATCAGCTCTACATGCTCTAAAGAATGCAGGGATGCGCACCATGACCTTCATCGCGTTATGCTCCACCCTCACCATGCTTCATTCCAATGTCATGTGCAGTATTATCATTGCTTGAATGTTTAAAACAAATAGGAATGTAATTGCTTTATGGTGGAAATTAATATTGAATAGATTACACAAGTATTCAATTTTAAATAAACTTTATTGAGTTTATTTACCTGTGTGTCAGATGTAGTGGAAGATTGTGTTTGCCCAATC
>VDFB02000015.1:361245458-361331177 GCA_007258455.2 Sequoia sempervirens
TGCTTCGTCGCAATTTCGACGAAAACCACTGACGAATCAACAGAAAGGTTCGACGAAGTTTCTATAGCTGCGACAAAGGTTTTGTCTTAACTCCTTGCCCATTCCATTGCAATTTCGATGAACTTTTGGCGTTGTTTCCACACTACTCCTTGCCCATTTTGTCGCACTTTCGATGAACTTTTGGTGTTCTTCCGACACTACTCCTTGGTATTTTCGTCGCAAAGTCGATGAACTCTTGGTGTTGTTTCAACGCTACTACTTTCCTATTTCATCGCACGTTCGACAAAATTTTGGTGTTGTTTGAATGCTACTCCTTGCCCATTTCATCAAAATGGTGACGAACGTCTGGTGTTGTTTCGACACTACTCCTTGCCCATTTCGTCAAACTGGCGATGAACTTCTGGTGTAATTCATCGATGGATACACGAAGTGTTTGTTGATATTCTGATGAAATTATGAGCCATTTCTAGATGCTGATGACTGACGATTCTTCGCCGTTATTTCAATGTTTAATTCGTTGTCGGCCTTTTGACGAAAAAATAGCGATGCAAATATTTTCTCCATTTCATCGCGTTTCCGAAAAAGATTTGTCGAATGACCGACGAATGGCTATCGAAAAATGGAGCCAAATTTAGTAGTGTCTAAATCCTTATGGACATCCTTGAGAGATCTTGGGAATGAGTCAATAAAATAAATCATAAAGATAAGACTATAAAAGGATAAAACAAAGTTGCAGTATCACTTGCCATATCTGTTTTGAGGTTTCAGGCCATTATCTATTATTGATCATGTCTATCGTCGAAATTGATCCATTAAGGCATATCTCAGGATGTTGGTGGTGAATTATCAAAAGATAGTTAGTTAACACTTTAGCATTTTTTTTAGTCTATTTTGTGATCAAATCTTTGTGATTGTTTGCTTGAAAGTTCTAGCTTTTGATGTTTGCTTTGTTTGTTTGGTTTTTTGGTCAAAGGGTGAAAATGATGATTTATTTATTATGGATGAAAAGTTTATTGTGGCTTGTGATGATGGAGTTATGATCTTTTTGATTTTTTTGAGTTTTTATGATGTTTTTTTTGTTGTTTTCAAGGAGACTAACCTACGGCCTTAGGAGCTCATCAAAGATAAAACCTTGCCTATGTTGTACACACAGAGGTTTGTAGTTCGCTTGGTTTTGTATACACCTAAATTCAGTCACGACATCTAATTAATTAAATACTAGTTATATAACTAATATTTCAACTACGTATAAATAAATTCTCAATTTATTTATATTGTTCACCCTTTTCTAATTCTCCAAATCTAAAATCATATTCTTCCAATTTAATTAAATAAACAAATTTCCATAAGCTTTTTTTATTTAATTAAGTTTCACTAATCGTGATTAGGAATTCAAGCACATGTCTACAACTTTTTGTGCCACTTCACCAAGGTCACATGAAATTAAATAATTCTAATTTTTTAATTAGAATTATTTTCAAACACATGGCTTATTCCTCACACATGTCTTCAACCAATTTTCAAACACATGGTCTTTTCTTCCCACTTGATTCTTCCATCCATTTGGCATGTTTTCTATTGGTCAAGAGATTCCTCCATCCATTTGGCATGTTGTCTTTGGTCAAGGAGACAACTTCTTGATTCTCTTCATCTTCACCATTCATCCTTCTTGTTTGAATCTAGTCTGTCGATCATTGCCACCTCACAAGATGCTTGAAAAAGGCTATAAATACAACCCTTTGGCATTGTATTTTGCATCCACATTTGAATAGAGTTATCATGCAAGAATATCGTTTGAGCATTGGAGCATTTTGGAGTCTTATAGTTACATTTTATATCATGTTTTGCATCATAGTTAAATCTTAGAATCATACTTTGCTTCATAGTTGCATTTTATGTCATCCTTTGCATCATAGTTGCATTTTAGATTAGTATATTCATAGTTAGCATTTGACCATATGCAAAATCATCCTAGCTTCATATCATAGCATTTACATTGTATAATCTCACACCATTATCCATTCATCATAATATCCATTATCATTTTCATCATATAGTTTCATGTAGAAACTTAATTGGCTTGCATGTTGAATATTATCTCATTTTTCAAGTGTCATTCTAACAATCAAAGTGCTCATATAAAAATTTGAGAGCCAAATGGTTTAGAAAATCATTGGAAATAGAGGACAATGAGACGTTCTTAAAAGATTTGTTGAACTGCAAAATAAAGTAGTTTATTTGATTCAAATCTTTTGATATAATCTGTTTCATTAAGGGTTGTGTTGATTTATTAGCTTTTCCATATTTCACACACAAAAAGTGCCCACCGTGGGGCCAAACCGCATTTCTAACAGTTTGCTGAAAAAGTTCAATTAAACAAGTTGGACGTGATGTTTTAGCGCAACCATGGTTTCTTTTGGTGCATCCGACCAATCTTTCAGTGCATTTGGGGTTTGTTATGGTGCATACAATCATTCTTTTGGTGCATGCATTAGTTGTTCTAGCACATATAGGGAGTTTTTCAGTGCATACACCACTTCTTTTAGTGCATTCATTACTTATTTTAGCGCATCCATAATATTGTAGCACATACATGAGTTCTTTTAGTGCATAGAGTATCTGTTTATCACATTGGATTGATGTTTTAGCGCATTGAATGACTATTCTAGTGCATCTGTATAAATTTGAAAAAAATCATAAATTTGAGAGCTAATTTATGTTTTCTACTTGCCAGTACTTTTATACGCTGGTCAAAGATAAATTTATCAAACTACTGATGATTTATGCAGGGGCTAGAGTCATTTAAATACTTTATTTTGGTTAAGATAGGCATCTAGCTTAATTAGAAGGGATAAAGAACACCTTGTCTTTTATGCGTAATAAATGGTAGGCATATGCTCTCCCCTTAATTGGCTGACCAAAAAGCCAGACCCATTCCCATTCATTTGTGAGTGTGAGTTGAGTATATTGCGTGTGTTCTCTCTTTGTTCACACAAACAAAGATTGATTAAACTACAAATGTACTTGCTCACTTTTGTTTATCCATAGAGGGCCTGCCTTGTGGGAAAAAGTAATCACCCAAGGGAACAACTCAACTGGTAACACGCTAAAGCCAAGCGACTTCCAACTGGGATATAAATGTGGGTACTTGGGGAAAGTTCAAGTATCACAAGGATTGTTCTGACAAGAAGGGAAAAAATGGTCTCTTTCCGCATGGATGATCCCCCATGAATGAAATTCCTATATTAAAACCCTTTGTTGTAGCAAGGTCAAAATCCTTAATCTATTTATTGGTGCAAGAACGGTTGTTTTGAAGCCGTCCCACATTCTTGTGGCTTTTAGTAGAGATGAAAAATATGCCATGGGAGATTCATGGGTATTAATGCTTGGCTACCCCGTAGAAGTGAGTACCGTGGAGGGGAGCCAGTGGGGTCAAGCATCTAATCATCCACTATAAGTAAGCGCAACTGGAGTAAAATCCAAGTGGGAATTCAACAAATATAGTCCTACACAGCCTAAGTTGTACATGCTTGATGTGTCTTTACCAATGTTTTTTTGAACCTATTTCAAACAAAAACATCACACATTGAAAGTGAAAACCTTGATTCAGAAAAAACATTCATTGGGATGACCAAGTCTCTAACTAGAAAATCCAAAAATCAAACAAATTTCCAGCAAACTGCATTATCTTTCGAGTTTAGCGCATTCGCTATGTTTTCTAGCGCATCCGTGTAATCTTTTAGCACATTCAATTGCTGTTATAGCGCATTTGTGCAAAAATTTAACGCATTCGTCCTCTGTTCCAGTGCATATAGTCAATCTTTTAGCACATCTGTGCAATCTTTTAACGCATTCAATTTCTGTTATAGCGCATCTGTGCAAAACTCTGGCACATCAGTCCTCTGTTCCAACGCATACAGTCAATATTTTAGCGCATTTAAGCATTTTTCTAGTGCATTGACTCTCTGTTATAGTGCATCCAGGTTGTCTTTTAGTGCATCTGTCAAGTCTTTTAGCGCATCTGGGCTCTGTTTAAGTGCATCCATTAAATGAAAAACCGGAGAGTTAAACTTGTCTCTTGTTTCACAGTTTAAACCAGAATTCAAAATCCTTTTCAATCCAAAATCATTCCTCAGGTACAATAGAGTCTAAACATGTGCTTTATCAAATGATTTCATGAAAGATTAAAATCCGAAAACCAAAGTCCAAAGTTCTTAGTCCAAAAGCTCATAAAAAATGCCTCTCAACACTCTACGAATTTAGAGAGAGATTGCTCTTCAATTTATACAAAAGAGCTTCAAAGAACAATCCCAACTTGTATTCATTTTACTATTTTCAAAATCCAAGACTTTTCCAAATATTTGAGTATCTCATATAGGAAGAAAATTTGTCTCTCGTTTCTCAGTTTGGGCCAAACTTCAAAATATTTTTCAATCCAGAATTGTTCCTTAGGTACAATAGATTCTTTCTTGTCAAAACTAACCTATACAAGTGGAATTCTCCAAATTAAACCTAGATATAAACATCTCAAAGTTCCTAAATCATCAAACCTATCACATCTTTGATTGTTAAGCCTAATTTCATCATCAAGATTTATCATCCTCTCATCATAAAATGAAGCTATATAATCAAATCCAACTTAGTCTCATCACTAGAATTTGTCATTCTAGTGGACTTAGTTGTAATCCTTGGCACTATTCTGAACAAAGATAAAAGTTTAGTCAAATCATAACACTTGTATGCCCATTCAAACAAGGTTACAAAAATAAAAACTGAAGGAAAAAGGACTTGAAAATCAAAACATTGAAGAGCCAAACCTTGGAACTCCAAACATTGAAACTCCGACCATTGAAACTCCAATCATTGAGACTCAAAACATTGAAACTCAAAATAGTGAAACACAAAACACCATAGCAGAGCCTGAAGAGAATCCTTTCCATGGAATCAACAACACTGAAGGGGAAGAAATAACCAAGGAAGATATCCAACATGTTGAACAAGACCCCAACTTCCATAAATGCTTAGAAAATATTTTTGAAAGAAATGGGGAAAAGTACCTCCTTATGCTAGCTAAACAAAGTGTCAAATTACCCGAATACTTTGATGTGAATCAATTGAAAGCACCTCCAAAACAACCCAAAAAAGAAACCAAACAAGTGGTTGCCCTAACTCACCAAATGAAGAACCTTCAACAACAAATTCTTGATATGCAAAGAGGAACTTCAAAATGATATTTGATCCAAGAAATTTTCCCATATCCGTTTGATCAAAGTATCCACATGATCCCATTTCCAAAACATTGTGAATTCCCAAAATATGACAAATACAATGTCAAAACCGATCCAATAGACCATGTGAGGGAATTTAGAACCACGAGTCTTGAATTTGCATATGAAGAAACGTACTTAATGAGATTATTCCCATGAAGTCTAGGTGGACAATGTCTTGAATGGTTCTCCAAACTCACCCCACCAATTAATACCTTTGAGGAGTTGGCCAATAAGTTCATCACCCAATATTCTTATAACATTCAACATGACATCACCATGAAAGATCTTTGTAACTTGAAACAAAAGAAGGGTGAATCATTCCTTGTATTCTTGCAAAAATGGAGAAGGTTACTTGAATGATATTCTCGTCCCGTACCTAAAAAGGAAAAGATAGAAATCTTTATTGAAAATCTCAATGATGAAATGAGTTATAGATTGGAGTTGCAATGTCCACCAACCTTTGAAAAGTTGATTGAAAACATGATTAAAATCGAAGAGGCTTTAATCAAGAGAGGAGTCATCAAGATATACAATGAAAACAACTCATCAAACTCCTCCAACAATTACAATAGTGGGGACAAACCCAAGTTTTGGCAACGAAACAAGAACATTGGAAACAATGATGGTGCAGTTGAAATGAAAAATGCAAAACTTGTATTCAACCTAATTGCAGCCGCCATAAAAAATAATTAGAATAACAATCCACCTAACAACCAAAGTGACAATCAAAGCAACAACCAAAACATCAACCAAAATTTCAACCAAAGAAACAATCAAGGTAATGTTGATTTAGAACACCATCATATCGAACATCCTCAAGTCGAAGGAGATTCACCCGTTTAGGACAATCATCAGAATCAACATTGAAGGAAATTCTCAAAGATAAAGTCATAATGTTACCAGAAGCAAGAAATTGGGAGCCACAAGTTAAGCCTCCATGGTGGAATGATTCCCATTACTGTGATTTTCATCAAAATAAGGGACATAAAACCAATGATTGCATGCAGTTGAAGCACTGAATACAAGATCTAATCGACAACAAGACTATATTTGTAGAAGGACCCCAAACCAACAATGATCATGGAGTGTTCAAGAACCCTCTACCCAATTACAAAAAAAGGGAATCTTCTTCTTCAAATACCAAAGGAAAAAAACATAAAATATGTTTATGACACCACCATTTTGCACATCAAAGTGGTTGATGATCAAACCCATGACAAATTAGATCTTATTGAAAATGATAACTCAACAAATGATAATAGCATTGAACATGAACAAAACATCATTGCAATTGAAAATCATCACCATGATGTCGACACTACCTCACATCAAATCAATGTTATCAAAATTAGAGAGGAACAAGACAACACACCCGCCAATGCAATCACATGAGGACAAGCCAAGATAACATTGAAAGGAGCTACCCCTTCTACGTCCAAATCAACTACTGCTATCCCTACAATATAATATAACATAGTTGATTAGTTGTAGAAGACACACACACAAATATCCAAATTAGAACTTCTCAAGATTTCACCCGCTCACAAGGAAATCTTGGAACAAGCTCTATTCGCCACCACAATACCAAAAAATCTAGAGATTTTCCAATTCCAAACTATGGTGGGACATTTGATTGCACCGCACTGCTTGTCATTTTACGAACACAATGATGTATCTATCAATCATCCCCACAACATTTCCCTCCACATTGAGGTCTTAATCCATAAACACTGTGTTAAATGTGTCCTAATAGATGGAGGAGCTGGCCTGAATATCTATACTTTGAAACTTGTTCATGCACTAGGCTATTCAGAAAATGCTATTGATCCTAGAAGGAAAATCACAATAAAAGCATATGATGCTGAGGAGAGATCTCCACAAGGGATGATAGTGTTACCTATTCAAGTGGGACCAGTTGTCAGAGATATAGTATGTCAAGTGTTAGAAAAAGAGTTAACATACAACATACTCTTGGGAAGGCCATGGATTCATGACATGCAAGCAGTGCCATCCACATATCACCAATGTTTGAAGTTCCTATTCAATGGGAAATAAATCACTATCGCAACTGACTCAAACAACCCCCAATATTGTAACACCCTGAAGACTACCCAAGATGATTTTGTACCACACAATAGGGAAGCTCCAACTCAAGGTTCATCAAATGATGGGAAAAAACTAAATGCCTTGTCAAAGTGGGTGGAGAAAAGGGACCAGTCAAAGGATAAGGATATTAGTAATGCCAATCTCTCAAGTAAAGAAAGTACATCAAATCCTACTTCACAAAATTAGGAAAGTCAACTCAAATCCTTATCAAAACAAGTTTCCAAGATCCAATTGAAAGACAAGGGCATGGGGGAATACTCATTTGAGAAATCCTTATGTTTATCACAACTTTCATCTTCTCCAAAGTCATATGGGAAACCATCAACATCTAGACAAAAATCACCACAATCCAATACACTCTTTGATGGCACCTTTGTTAGAGTAGGCACATTAGTGGATGAGTCAGAAAATAAAGAGCTTTTAAATTGGTTATACAAAGATGAAGAATCATCACAAGCATCCACCTCAAGTGTACAAACAGACCAGCATGGCAAAGGAAAGACAATCATGGAAAATATGGGATATGAGGAAAAATGTCCTAGTGGTAAAAGAAAAGAAGGCATCACATAACCAATACAACCTATCACAATTCAAGCCAAGGATAAAATAGGATTGGGGTATAGAGAAGAATCAAGAGAAGAGGGCCACCAACAAGTCGTTGAAAGAATCCTACAACTACAAGCTAGTGATGATCATGAAACTTATTCAAATGAATATGAGTGGGATTCTCTATCTGAAGAGTCTTGTCACGATAAGGAAATTGATGTGGTACAAAAGTATACACCCATATGTGATGAGGGTCAAAGTTTAGTTTATAGACCACTTGAAATAGGATCACAACATTTTGATGATTCCAACAAAGATGATCAAAATCAGATCAAAACAAATAATTCAGAGGAGAGTTACCTTATAGACATTGATTTCGCTATTGAACAATCTGAAGAAATTACTATTGGAACCCTTACTACCTTTGGCTTTATCCAATCCAATGACTTCTTACCCCTCGTACATCCCAAACTCATAGATTGGGATCAAACTGAGCCGTCAGACATCCCCATATTTT
The DNA here is from genome assembly GCA_007258455.2 of Sequoia sempervirens. Taxonomy (NCBI): domain Eukaryota; kingdom Viridiplantae; phylum Streptophyta; class Pinopsida; order Cupressales; family Cupressaceae; genus Sequoia; species Sequoia sempervirens. Next base: position 361,253,898 of record VDFB02000015.1, read on the forward strand.
CAAATGACAAGAAAATTGTCAATTTCCTCCATTCTGCCAATCCTGAAACAAATTCGACCATTGAACATTGTAACAAAGTTTCCAACCAGGAGAGTGTCAAATTTTCTAGCTACAAAATGAATAATATAGGAAATAGATCTGATGGTGAAAACCATTCAATGGCAGTATCAGATCTGGAAAAAGTAAAAATAAAGAGCGTATCCAACGGTGAAAACCTCTTTGAGGCACTAAAGGATGGAAGATTTGACACACTCCTCGAGCACTTTCAGGAACGATCTAAAGTATTGGTTGAACCTACCCAGTCTATCAATATCGACAATGAAGAAACAATAAAGACTCTCCATCTAGCAGAATCCTTGACAGATCAAGAAAAACTTAACTTCATCAAATTCTTCACAGAAAGACAATTCAATTTTGCTTGGTCATATGCCAACATGCTAGGGATTGATCCAAAAATAATCATGCATCATTTATCACTACTAGCAGTGGTGAAACCGGTCAAGCAAAAGTTAAGGAAAATGCATCCGCACATTTCCATATTGGTAAAATCAGAGCTAGAGAAGTTATTAGATGTTGGGTTCATTAGACCAATTGACTATGCTGAATGGATATCAAACATTGTGCTTGTTTCAAAACTAGATAATAGAATCAAAATATGCACATATTTTAGGGATCTCAACAAGGCTTTCCCAAAAAATGACTTTCCCCTACCCAACATTGACATCATTGTGGACCTAACAATAGGACAACACTCATGGATGGTTTTTCCTGCTATAATCAAATCAAAATTGCACCTGAAGATCAAGATAAGATAGCCTTCACATGTCTGTGGGGAACCTTTTGTTGGAACGTCATGCCATTCGGGTTGAAGAACACATGAGCAGCATATTAGCGTGCTATGATGACAATATTTCATGATATGATGCACACATTCATGGAAGACTATGTGGATGATCTATTAGCCAAATCATACACCAGAGAAGGACACCTATAGATCTTGGATAAAATCTTCATCAGACTAGAAAAGTTCAATGTATGACTGAACCCAAAGAAATGTGTGTTTGGGGTAACTTCAGCTAAACTCTTGGGATATATAGTTTCAGAAAATGACATTGAGGTAGATCTTGCAAAGGTCAAAGCCATCATGGAAATGCCACCACCCAAGAACATCAGTTAGCTATGATCTCTACAAGGGAGATTCCAATCAATCTGAAGATTTATCTCAAGCTGGTAGACAAGATCCTTCCTTTCACTCACTTGCTACATAAGAATTATCTTTCTGATGGGATGAGAAATGCGAAGGAGCCTTCAACCAATTAAAACAATATCTAATGAGTCCACTTGTCTTCATACCACTAGTAGAAGGGAATCCACCTTTATTGTACATAGCAACTTGACTGTGATATCATTGGGAGCCTTGTTAGCACAGGAGGATTCAATAAGAAAATAAAGGGCAATCTATTATATCAGCAGAACCTTAAATGGCTATGCGATCAATTACACCTTCATTGAAAAAGCTTGTTTGGTAGTAGTGTTTGCTACACAACAATTATGACACTACATGCTCACCCATACCATCAAATTGATAGCCAAGATAGATCCACTGAAATACCTTCTTAGAAAAGCTAATCTAACTAAAGACTAGCTAAGTGGGTCATGATGTTGAGTGAATTTGACATCCAATATGTTGATAGGAAGGAAATTAAAGGACAAGCAATCATTGATCAGTTAGCTGAAGCACCATTGCAAGATAATCATCCAATGAACATTGAGTTTCCAGATGCTGATGTCTTAACACTATCAACATAACAATGGATCTTGTATTTTGATGGCTCTTATACACAACATGGATCAGGTGTCAGAATCTTGTTTATCTCGCCACAAGGACATACCATTCCCAATTCCTACAGACTGATGTTTCCTTGCACCAACAACATAGCTAAATACAAAGCCTTGATCATTGGAATCAAAGTAGTAGTTGAGTGGAAGATCACAAAATTACATGCTTATGGGGATTCACAGCTAGTCATTAATCAGGTAAATGATGATTATCAAACAAATGAAAACAAGCTGATGCCTTATAAAAGAATGGATGATGACTTCAAAAAGTACTTTGTGGAAATAATATTTGAATAGATTCCTCAAAGTGACAACAAAGCTATTGATGCCATGGTGACCATTGCTTCTCTCTTGTAGATTCCATAGAAACGAGCCCATTACGAGTTCATGGTGGAACAACTGTTCAACCCATCCTATGACAACCCTGAATCCTAGGTCATCTACCATCTAACTGAGGCTGACACTTCCCTCTATGGGAAAATCTATATGTACTTGAAAGAAAATAATCTCCCTCTCGACTTGTCCCGCAATAAAAAATGAAACTTCATTCGTCAAGCCGCCTGACATATGCTTATTGCAGATATCCTTTATCGATGAGGTCTTGACAAAACTCTCCTCTGATGTCTGGAACGTGACAAGTCTGAAACAAATTTATGAGAAGTTCATGAAGTTGTTTTTGGAACTCATTTGAGTGGTTTAACCTTAGCCAAAAAACTCCTCCATTTGGGATATTATTGGCCGACTATGGAGAGGGATTCTTTTCAGTTCGTCGAGAAATGCCAAAAGTGTCAGATTCATGGAAATCTCATCCACACACCAGCATAGGCACTTCAACCTTTTGCATCAACATGGCCCTTTTGTCAGTGGAGATTGGACCTCGTGGGGAAGATTCATCCATCTTCATCAAATGGACACAAGTTCATTATCATAGCCACTAAGTATTTCACAAAGCGGATCGACACTATCCCTCTAACCACCATCAAAGGAAAAAAAATCTCGTCCTTCATCCTGAACTACATCATCTGTCGATATGGCATCCCTCAATCCATTATCACTGATAACGACAAACCTTTCAAAAATCAGGACATTGATGAACTTTGTGAGAGGTTTAACATCCAACATCGGTTTTCTACACCATATTATCCTCAACGAAACAACCAAGTAGAGGCCTCAAACAAGACTATCTTGAAGATCTTGAAGAAAACTGTCAATGATGCTAGACATGACTGGCATGTTCAACTAAACCCTGCTTTGTGGGCTTATCAAACCAGGATCTGCACCCCAATAGGAGCTATGCCATACACTCTAGTCTATGGATCATAATCCATTATACCTATTGAGGTTGAGCTACCATCACTCTGTGTGTCTCTAAAAGGGATCATTTCAGATGAGGATTACAGAGTGTCTAGGTTACAGGAATTGGAACTCTTGGATGAACGCTATTAGCATGCAGTCAACAGAGGATATCTAGAAGCTATAATCATAGAGTGAAACCTAGAAAATTTTAGGTTGGTGATTTAGTCTTGAAAGAGAATCCCCGTACTTAGCAAGATCGAGAGAAAAAGGGGAAATTTGAACCAAACTGGCTAGGTCCCTTTGTCATTGTCTTAGTCTTCAGATCAAGAGCATATCAATTGTCCACACTAGAAGGGGATTTGTTTGATGAACCCCTAAATAGCTTGCATCTCAAGAGATTATACACCTGAATCATCCAGTGCATCAGAAAAAGTCCTGGAAAAATACCAAAAAATTAGAAAAATTCAAAAAAAAAAAAAAAAGAAGAGAAAAATTCAAAAATCCAAAAAAATAAATAAAAATCATAAAATCTAAAAAAGTGCAATAAAAGAAAGTAGTGAACACCTGGAAACAAGTGCTATTTGTGATAGGTTAGCTTTTCCATCTATTTTAGCATGCTGACCATTCACTTTCACCATCCATTGGCCTATCCTCGGAAAGCACCATGTACATATCCTAGGATAGCGGTCATGTCTCACCCTAGACTGGGGGCAAAATCTTGAACTCACTGGGGGCAATAAACTTTGAGCTTGAACCAACAGACAAACAATAGTTAGACAACACACCAAACACAAAGATCATAATCCAACATTGAACATCAATCACCATCATAAACACATCAAACATCGAAATCAAAACAACCAAATCAAACCAAACGCACACTTCAAATGGATGATGTTCCTTTTGAATCATGGGTTTATCACATCAAACATAAATGTTCAATTTTTGTACTTTGAGTTTTTGCTATCATATCTTTGGAGCACCTCGATGATGTATTAAACTAGAGGAGCCAGGAAGGAGTATGATTTTTCTTTGTCTACTATTTGTGAGTTGATCATTATTACTATGCAAATTGTCGCGTGACATGCTCTACAAAGTATCACTAATGACATTCTAAATTTGCATAGGAAAATAGTTAACTCTTGTCTTTTTACACAAGCAATACTCAGGTCATCTTGGTTTAATTATACCTAGATGCTTTTGTTAACTTACACTATCAAACATCATGGAAGTAGTACTTAGGTCATCATGGTCTAAATATGCCATCGATGCTTGTACTCACTTTCAACATTTTAAAGGTCCAATGATGATAAAAAGCATGACAAATTGGCTGTTACAAATAACAACTTTTGAATATGAGATTTGCATGAGTAGTTTGCATCCATGTTAGTTTGCATCTATATCTATAGAGTTTCCAAAGCAACGACAATTTCATAAAGATTTTATCTCAATTATCAATGGATTGAGTACACTTGACATTAACCAAAAACACATCATTCTCATTTAGTTGCATATCAGTTGCATCATCATTTGCATACATTAGAAAATATTATCACATCATTCATCCATCCTTGCATCACATCATAATATTTGCATCAGAAAACACAAAAAGACGTGCATTACATCTCATTTACATAATCAAAATCATTTCATATAGTGGTTCACTAAGCTTAAATGAGTGAGTCTCTTCGGATTTCCAAAAGAATTGGGAAATATGTTAGGCTTTGTGAAGCTTAACTTAACAAAGAATCAACTGAAAACAACTTTCCCATGACTCTTGGAAGTTGGTTAGATTCATTCATTTAAGCTTAAGACCCTAGAAGTTTTGAAGCATTACATAATCATTTGCATCACATAATTATATCATTACAAAACATCATACATTATACATATAATCATTACATCCATACATAATCAATATGAACATCACATACCATGATCACATCTCATTGGCATAATCAAATCCATCTCACATAGTATAACATATCATTTGCATAAGTCCATAAGTATATCACATGATCACACATTATCATATCATTCTTGCATACATCACATAACATAAAATATCATTTGCATAAAACCATAAAGCATATAGGATCATCCATCATCATCACATGATAGAATTAAGTACCATCATACAATCATTTCATCTAACATTCATCTATTCATGACATCATTTATTTACATCAGAAAAGAACAAAAACATCACATATATTTCATCACATTGGCCTAATAGGATCCATCACATGCATCATATAGGCATCATTCATAAATCATCATAGAATCATAACACATTAGTTACATCATCATTTGCATCCATAACATATCATCATCATAAACATAGAAATTAAATGCATCCATAGCATATCATCATCATAAAAATCATCATTTGCATCCATAACATATCATCATCATAAACATAGAAATTAACTGCATCCATAGCATATCATCTCGTTAGGACCATCATCATAACATGTAAATTAAATGCATAAAAACTATCCATCATCACATATATCATAGATCATAATCATCACCGCATATCATATAACCTCAAAATCATAATGTCAAAATGTACAAGGATATCCAAAGGTATGAAGAGATACATCAATATAAAAAATGACAGTGTATCATAAAGTCTAACAACAAGAAGAATATCATCAATGTCTCAACTGAATAAAGAGTGTATACATGTCCAGGAATACATCAAAAAATCATAAAGTGGAGCTATGTCATGCTCTCCCTAGATGGTGCTGGCATCCTAGGACCAGTACCTCCCCCTCCACCTGACGGACCCGCACCAAGATCTCTCTGATCTCCAGGCAATGGCTGCGTAACACCCATGCTAATAGTCCGAGAGTGAGACCTCCTAGGAAAAGCTCTCACGCCACTTTGGAGGAACCGCATCATGATATCGACCTCTATAGAACTCATCCTCCTGTGCAAAACAACGAACCTCTATGAAGTAATATGAGGTACCGGTAGTTGCCGCAACCTACTGTAGCCTCTCAGTGATGAACTTGACTTGCTCCACCCATTGTTTTAGGGCATCCCTCTTGGTAGTCAATGTGGAAATCTTCCCCTGCACATGTCCCTGCACCTATCCCTGAGCTTGTACCTGTGCAAGCTGTCCTTGTACCTGTTGCACCTGCTGCCTAGCAACATATCTCTCAGCCATCAGAATCTGCATCTACCCCTGTGTCTATACAAGAAGAGCTTGTACCTACTCTAGCTAACCCTATGAGGTCTCGACCTGTACCTGGAGTGCATCAATCTATGTCTGCTATTGTGGTGAGGGTAGCCAAACCTCCACATTTTTCCTCTTGCGAGGCACTCTCATCTCACCAACATCTGACCCTGGTCCTCCACCACCCCCATCATCTCCCCCAACACTCTCCTCATCATCACCATCATCACTGCTATCCCCCTCCTCACTTCCCTCCTCCTCCTCACCTTGCCCTCCTTCACCTCCTCTCTCCATTGCCTCCGCCCATGAACTCCTGCCTCCCCCTTCACTAATAATGGTGCAGGTTCATATGGAATCATGATCCGTGGGAATGGATGAATAAGCATGTACATGAAATAATCTACTGATATCGACGCATCGGTGATCTCTGGATGCACCTCCCAAATGATGGTTGGTAATACCTGATAGTGCTCAACAACTACATCATAATACAAACATGGCTCCCACTCTGTCGCATCCTGTCGTTGCTGCACATAATGGGCTACCCCCTAGGGCATGGGTTGAACCCGACCATACTTTCTCAGAACTCTAAGTAACATGAACCTCTCAATGACAAAGTGAGTCTGACCAATCAGATATATCGACTAAAAAAAATAAGACAGTTCCATGTCATCCTTGGGCCACTACTCATAATCAATGTAAGGCCTCCACACAACAACCTCCAAATCATCCAACGCCCTACTCCAATACTCCAACTTTCCCAACCTAGGCTGAGTAAGTTGACCTGCATAGATGTGAACATGGGGCCTCATGGCTACCCTCTATCTGTCTCCCACGGGCCTACTAACTGCAATATGCTCCCAGACCTAGACCTGAAGCAATGTGACTCCCGCTGATAGACTAACCCCTTGAAAGTAGACCACCTGGTGCAAATCATGATAAAGATGGGAGCTAACATACAACAACCCCATGCATATCTCATCCCATGCACAATCATGCTCTCTAGGATCCTGCCCCATCCAACCGAGAGTCCCTTTGACCTGCAGTCAGGACAAAGGAACCCTCCAATGAAGCCAACTAATATAAAAGGCAATGTGGCGTATGCATCGACCATGTCCCTCCATGGAATCTCGTAACCACTTATTGTATCATCCTAGAAAACTTGTCGTGGTGCATTGGTCCTACCCTACTCATGTGCATCATATATGACCAGCTCTCCCACCATAGGAATCCACAGAATCTGGTATACATCCTTAGGAGTCATTGTGATCTCACCATTGGGAAAATGGAAAGTGTTATGCTCACTGTGCCATCTCTCAGCTAAGGCTGTCAATAATCCCCTATTGATCCTGATCTAGGGCATATTGATGAGAGATGACAACCCACATCGTGTAATAATGGCTGTCTCAAGTTGTGTCAAATGGCGAATCAGATCCCAAGTCCTTGGGAACCACTCTCTGATCTGTAAACTAGTCAAAGGATTCTATCAACACAAAATCACAAGTCAGTCCATCAATCAACCAGCATCAACTGACATCAATCAATCAATCCAAATCAATCAACCTATCAATCTAATCAACTCTAGTGAGACTTTGATCAAATATCATGAGCATCAAATCAATCAACTCAACCTTGCCTATCATGAGGTGTATCAATTCAATCAAATCAACCTCACCTATCATGAGGTGCATCAAATCAATCAACTCAACCTCGCCTATCATGAGGTTTATCAAATCAATCAAATCAACCTCTCCTATCATGAGGTTTATCAAATTAATCAAATCAACCTCGCCTATCATGAGGTTTATCAAATCAATCAATGCACCTCGCCTATCATGAGGTTCATCCATCAACTCAACCTTGCCTATCATGAGGTTTATTAGATCAATCAACCTATAATTGATCCTCCCCATTCATGAGGTCAATTATCATCATCCTATTGTTGAATCTCACCTATCATGAGATCAATGGACATCTAACCTATCAACATCATCAATCATCATCGACATCAAGGAGTTCAATCAAGAAAATCATCAAACTTCACCAATGCACTAGAATATTCTTTCCATGAGCTAAAAAACCCAATGCACTAGATAAATTCATCAATGTTCTAAAACAGACCTTCAATGTGCCAGATTACTCTATGCGCTGAAACGTTTCACCGATGCGCCGAAACAGAGTCCCGATGCACCAAACTACCTGATGCACTATTCTATTTAATCTATGCGCTAATCTAATTTCCCTATGCACTAGACTACTCTATGTGCCCAAATAGTTCATGATTGCGCCATTTCTTGTCACTTATGCGCTAATTCATTTCACCTATGCGCTACTTCTGACACCCTAAGTGCTAATCTAACCTATGTGCTAAAATAGATCATGCATGTGCTATTTTGGCATCCTAATGCACTAAAACATTTTAAAATCAAAGTCAAATGAAAAGAGGGAAAAATTAAATGCATGAAATATGAGGTGGTTTTTTAGGGTACTCACCAGAGGTCCATACGCTTTTGGGCGGTTGTGTCACCTAACTCGCTCAAACTAGTGCATGTTGTAAGGGATCACCATTCTGCTCCAAGTTGCTCAATCACTCACTCACAAAGTTCTCAAATTACAAAATACACAAATGACCTTTCTAATCAACTTTTTAACCTTTTAAAGGTTAATTAAGTGGCATTTTATGGGGTTGTTTTATTTTTATTTTCAAAGGGGCCTTAATTAATCAGATTATCACCTGTTGGCTTCTACATCATTTTTTTGGGAGATAAATCATTTCTGATGCATAAAATTTTGAGATCATCAAATCATCCAAAAATCATCAAAATTTTCAAAATTTTCCAAAAATCCTAAAAATTCCAAAATTCATTGATTTATCTCTCGAGGGGGCATATATCCGTCAATATCTAAAAATTAACGTCTGGGGCATCAATTTTTTTTCTTTCTCGGCATCAGTATCAAATTTTTCTTTGAAGCAACGTGTAAACACATTACTTCAAAGAGGGGCAAAATGTATACACCTAAAATTGGTCATGACATCTAATTAATTAAATACTAGTTATTTAATTAATATTTTGACTACGTATAAATAAATTCTCAATTTATTTATTTTGTTCACCCTTTTCTAATTCTCCAAATCTAAAATCACATTCTTCTAATTTAATTAAATAAATAAATTTCCATAAGCTTGTTTTATTTAATTAAGTTTCACTAATCACAATTAGGAATTCAAGCACATGTCTACAAATTTTTGTGCCACCTCACCAAGGTCACATGAAATTAAATAATTCTAATTTTTTAATTAGAATTATTTTCAAACACATGGCTTATTCCTCACACATGTCTTCAACCAATTTTCACACACATGGTCTTTTCTTCCCACACTTGATTCTTCCATCCATTTGGCATGTTTCCTATTGGTCAAGAGATTCCTCCATCCATTTGGCATGTTGTCTTTGGTCAAGGAGACAACTTCTTGTTTCTCTTCATCTTCACCATTCATCCTTCTTATTTGAACCTGGACCGTCGATCATTGCCATCTCACAAGATGCTTGGAAAAGGCCATAAATACAACCCTTTGGCATTGTATTTTGCATCCACATTTGAATAGAGTTATCATGTAGGAATATCGTTTGAGCATTGGAGCATTTTGGAGTCTTATAGTTACATTTCATATCATGTTTTGCATCATAGTTAAATCTTAGAATCATACTTTGCTTCATAGTTGCATTTTATGTCATCCTTTGCATCATAGTTGCATTTTAGATTAGTATATTCATAGTTAGCATTTGACCATATGCAAAATCATCCTAGCTTCATATCATAGCATTTACATTGTATAATCTCACACCATTATCCATTCATCATAATATCCATTATCATTTTCATCATATAGTTTCATGTAGGAACTTAATTGACTTGCATGTTGAATATTATCTCATTTTTCAAGTGTCATTCTAACAATCAAAGTGCTCATATAAAAATCTAAGAGCCAAATGGTTTAACGAATCCTTGGAAATAGAGGACAATGAGATGTTCTTAAAAGATTTGTTCAACTACAAAATAAAGTTGTTTATTGGATTCAAATCTTTTCATATAATCCATTTCATTAAGGTTTGTGTTGATTTATTAGCTTTTCCACATTTCACACACACAGGTTTAAAATGAACATGTTTTTTGAATGTTTTTGATATTTTTATGTTTTGTGAATGTTTTTGGATTTTGATTTTTCTTGAATGTTTTTGGATTTTGTATTTTGTGACTAAGCTAAAATAAATCATGATAGAAACCTAAATGGACTGACCTAAGGCCTCAAGGGTTGATCGGAGATAAGACTTGCCTACGTTGCACACACAAAGACCATGTAGTTTGACCATTTTGACTCAAAGCATAAACTTATTTTTGGGCTTCAAACAACATTGATAACTTGGATTGATATTCCACTTCTGGTTCTAAAGGATATGTTGTGGGAAATCTACTTGAACTAGTTGTGAGGTTCAAGCAAATGTTGATATCTTATATTTTTGAGTGAAGGAATAATCCAAAGTTGTTTTGATTTTATTATTTTTGAAATGTTTTTTTATTTTGTTTCTTGTTTTCTAGATGTTTTTTATTTTCAATAGTTTTGATCATGATAAGACGCAAAACTATCTAATCCATGACCAACTTCAAAAAGCTGCCCCTAGTTTGAAACAAACTACTTTCCTAGATTAGTAACAAGCCATGGTTGGACACACTACGTGGCGTGCAGACAGAGCCTAAAATGATGTTTATGCTATTTCAAATAAAGAAGAGGCATTTTAAATTAATGGTAGCTAGTCTAAAAAGAAGTATCAAAACTTTTAGTTGCTCAAGAAGAGCATTAAAAAATTGCAGATGGAAGAATAGAAAAAAGATGAGCTTTAGGATTTTAATATTTCTATAATCATAGCAGACTGATAAAGATGATTAGGGTAGATGCAGAAAGACTACTACAAGAATATATCAGATATCTGTAGTAAACTGCTATAGAAAAGTCAAAAAGTTACTGGCAGGGTGTTGCAAAAATATTTGAATATTTGTTTAGGGCTATAGAATTTCATGGTTCTACAAGAATGATTTATAACAAAAGGTTGTTATTCAATTTGTATGTCTGCCTGTGTGTGTGTGAAAAAAAGAGAGTGGTTATGAGTGGAGAGAAGAGAAGACAACTTTGTATAAACAGAGTATGCACTTCTGAGTGTTAAATGTTTATTTCTGTAGAAGTATGTGAAGGTCTATGAGAAGTTTTTGAAGAAACTTATCATGTAAGTGTAGAAGAGATCATAGAGGTTCATGTGAAGCTGAAAAATAGAACAGAAAGGAGGCATTCAAGAATACTTGCAGAGACAGTTAATGATTGAAGACTAGAAGTTGTTTGAAGGTAGCAAAATCTTTAAAGTATTCATATGTGAAAAAGTCTATATGAGTTACAAAATTTCATTTGTAACATGATACTGAATTTGTAATCAGAAATTTCTTATTGTGTAATTTTGAATAAATATTCATCGAGCTCCCTTTGGGCTTTATTTTGTTGAAGTATCGGCCCACACATTGCATTGAAAAGTCATTCGACCCTTTTTGATAAACATCGCTGCCTCTGCCATGTGTCCGCTCTACGCTCCCCAAAGGATCTCATCCCTTCGCATTTCAAAATGACCCCATTGCATTGCCAGATGTCCACTCTACGCACAATTGAAAGTTTCTTCCCTTCACTTTTAAGTTGGGCTCCATCTGTACGCCATGTGGCTCCATCTTCACATATTTAAGTAGGCCCCACAATCAGTACAAAGGATGAGGTAGGTTACATTGTCTCCTTGGCACAAGGTTTCAATAGCAAGGGAAAAAGATGAGCACAGGCTATGCAATGTCACCACGTGTCTATTTGGTAGGTGTTTCTTTTAAATGATCGATGGAGTGGGCCAGGGACTATGACATCCAAAAGTGTGTCATAATTGCTTTACCAAGGTAACGACACTTGTCTACATGACCTTGCAGAGGATGCACCTGAACTTGGAGCGACCAGATGCTTTGGCTAGAATATTTTCTGTTGCAACGACCGAGAGGAATCTTTGATTTTGCATCATTTCCAAGGTTCTCAAATCTTTTATGTTACTGCTCGCCAAGGTGGTGGGAGCATTTTTGGCTAAATATACTCTTTGTTTCGGAGGAGGGGTTCCAGGATTTTGCAGAAAGAATATAGATAAAAAAAGACATCGGGATTTTGTTATTGTTGTTTAATTATTGCAAAAAGACTCGTAGACTGTGCTAATCATTTAGCCTTTCTGTTCTTCTTATGATATTTGATTAACTTTAGACTATGCTGTTATTGTTTGGATGATTCATTTGCAGAACTTCTATAAATTGAATGCAAGTTTGCTGGCCTAGGTCATGTAATGTGACTCTTCTTGTCAGTAAATATGTGTGCAAAGTTAATTTATGTCAATGAATGAATTGCTCATACTTTAATCTTTAGTTTCTTCCTTTCTGGGACATCACAAATTGCTAATAGGGCCCCTAGATCTATGATTTATTGTGCCTATTATCTATGTCTTGGTGCATCACCGTAGGTTAGACTTTTATTTTTATATCTGTTTCCTTTTCCCTTTCCAAACCCCAATTACAGAAGAAGCCGACTTCTTTAAAATCTGGAGGTCACTCAGTTTAGCGTAATAGGTCCCCCATAAACTGAGTTTCCCACAAAAGGGCTGTTACCTTGTCAAATTTTTGCATCAATAGTTTTTATTTTTCTAGCATGCCCAGTGGGACCGAGCTTAAATGAATTTCTGATTAAGAAGGGTGTATGAGCCATCGACCTTTTACTAGGTCTCAAACAACAAATAATCCTAGTCTGTTAGTACCACCATTAGGGATAGTACAACCCACAAATTAATTGGTAACTATTCTGCTTCCTCCACCCATTCCGCTAACCATGTTGCAAGGTGCCAATAGGAATTATGTGGCATGGGACGCCGAAAGTTCCCCCGTAGCACTAGTAGCACCCACTGTATGGGCTGCTATCCCAGTCTTAGCTTTGAAGGCTATGCCCAAGTTTACCGAAGATGGCTCAAGAATGCCCGCAGAACATCTGCAAGATGTGGTGGACGTGTGTCTAGTGCATGGAATCACCGCTCATAATGTAGTGCTAAGGCTCCTCACAACTTCTTTCCAAGGCAGGGGACTAGATTGGTACTAGACCTTGCCAGCTAACACTATTTGTAACTGGGATGAGCTCAAAGACCCGTTGTATGAGATATTTTCAAATGATGGGGATCACTCTTCATTGTACTATCAAATATCTACCATAAAACGAGCCCCCCAAGAGGCTATGATAGACTTCAATGCCTGATTCCACACAAACTGGCAGAGGATCCAAGTTGCTATCCACCCGCCTCCTGAGTTAGCGTTCATGTTCTACCTAAAATCTATCAACCTCGACATTTCCATGATGATCTAGTCTTTGGGAGAGACCACTTTTCTAGGCACTTACAATGTTTCCATTAAGGTAGAGAATAATTTGATAGATGCCAGAAAGTTTCCGCCTCGGCCCATTATGCCGATATTTCTTGAAATATCGATGCCTTCCCAAGAAGTTGCATCGACTAGTGCGCTCGCACCTTCCAAGCCAATGTACACGTATGCGACAGCGCCACAAAGTGTTGCCTCTACATTTGACTCTTCTATAGATGAAATGAGCGATCTCAAGGAATTGTCGCGGACTATGGAAAATGACATAACTACCCTTAAGTGGAACCAGTTGATGCCTCCAAAGCCTGCCTACCATAATTACCAAGGAAGACAATCTTCATATCAGCAGAATCAGTTCCAAGGTGGTCCACACAATAATCCATCAGCTTAGACAGCTAACCAAATAGTGTTGGTACCTACTCCACTGATAGGTGCTCCACCAAGCTCAAGTAGAGAATTGATCGGGGGTCAAAATAATTTAGCAGATGACACCAACCCCTAGTGCTTTCCTTGTGGTGATTCACATATGCCCTGAAATTAACTGTGCGGCAAGCTACAACAAAAAGTGGTGGAGCAGCGCAACCAAGCTACAACTTTAGTCCCCAAAAGCTATGTGTATACCTCTTCGCAAATGGACAATGCGGTGCTCATCGTGCAAATGTAAGGGATGTCATTAGAACAAGAAGTGGACATCGCTCCTGACCACACACTCTTTTCATGGATGGAAGAAGAAGCGGTGTTTGCCAATGATCCATCTGCATCTAAAATGTTGCAAGTTCAATCTGACTACAACACTCACTCAAAGAGGAGATTTATAGGCGAATCAATTGTTTCACAACTAGCCAGTCCACAACCTAAAAGTGCTTTTGACCAAACTCCTAGTACCTCAGTAGTAATGCCACAATATCAGCCACGAAAGGAAATTATTATAACAAGAGCAAAGGAGCAAAAACCTCTGAACCTCTGAATCTGCCACCTTTCAATGTGGTGGAACAATTAAAGAAATACTTTGCTAATGTATCTTTGTGGGATATTCTAGCCATCCCGAAACAGAAGACACTACTATAGAAGGCTCTCTAGGAAGAGGTCAGCGCAATGCCGATGAAGCAGTTGCCCAAAGTAAAGGCTATTGATCAACCCTCTTCCGCCAAAGTTCTTACAAATAGCACAATAGAAGCCCCTGTTGAAGCCCCAACCCTTCTTCTTAATGCTCATTATAGGGGAGAAATGATTGCACAATGCCATGATTGATTCTGGTGCTAACACCACAATTATGCCTAAACAAATAGCTGAAGCTTTAGGACTCAACTATGAACCCTTAAAAAGAGGAGTGATGTAGCTTGATGGAAACAAAGTCAAAACCATAGTTGTCATTAAAGCACTCCCTTTAACTCTATTTTCTTTCCCTAGCATCACTGTGCCGCAAGACACTATGATCATAGATGTTCCCCCCATGTTTACCCTCTGTTTATCCTAAGAATTTACTTCAAAATTAGGTGGATACCTATCCCTAGATTGGTCACATTTGATCCTTAGAACTAAGCATTGTGCGAAGATGAAGATAGAATCCAAAGATTTACACTCAGAACATGTAGCCGATGAAGCCATGATCAATTTTGAAGCTGCACATACCTCTATCACCAAGCAAGAAATGTATTGCGTTGAGTTACTAGAAGATGAAAAGGTGACCGAAGATCGGGATGATCAAGAAGATGCTCTCTTGAGCGAATGTATAGATACTGACCCTTTCGGCAACTACCCTGCTATTGAGCTGGGCACCTATGTCATCTACGATGAAGATAAAGTGCTCCCAAAGGTTTCCAATGGATCTAAAGGTGGTCAAGCCTCTGAACTATGGACATTGCACTTTAACGAAGCAAGATGCAACAATGGCAAAGGAGCTAGGATATGTTAATATCCCCGAAGAATGAAAAGACACTGAGGTCTTTTCGCTTCCAGTTTGCTTGCTCGAATAATGAAGTTGAATATGAAGGACTACTACAAGGTTTAAGCCTTACAAAGCGGATGGGAATCAAGCAACTAATGGTGTTTGGGAATTTTGAACTGGTGGTCAACCAAGTCTGGGAAATTTCTGAGGCAAAGAATTTCTGCATGAGATCCTATTAGCACAAATTCTGGGACCTAGTTGAAGGTTTTAAAGCCTTCAACATCCAGACCATTCCCCAAGAAAAAAATAGCAATGTAGATTGCATGGCAGCAGATGGATCCCAGTTTGATCCTACCTCCAACCTCATCCATAACAAGCACTCTCTACGAGTGATAGTCCGACCGATGACTCCTAATAATGATCAAAGCTAGCAAGTGTTTGAAAGTGATGAACACATTGCCTCATTCATCCAATAGTCGAGAGAATTCATTGATCAACTCCAACTAAAGGTTGTTGAGGCCTATGAGGGACAAATCATTCAACTGAAATCTAACAAGCTTCCGAAGGGATTTGTCTCTCTCGAAAACCTTTTCGATTGTGACGATGCAAGAAATGATAAGAGGAAGTTTGTGGTGGACAAAAGTGACTACAAAGATCTTTAGGTTGCAGATGGGAGAAAGCTTTGGGTTGGGAAAGATGTCCCACATTATGAAAAAGAAAGGCTCATCAATTTCTGTGAGAAGTATGAAGGAGCAGTGGCCTAGTCTTAGGATGATGTAAAGGGATACGATCCCAACATCTTCCAACACACAATTGAGCTAGCGGAAGGTGCAAAACTAGTTTGACAAAAGCAAAGGCCGGTGAACCCCAAGATTGAAGTGTTAATGGCACAGAAGCTAAAAAATCTAATCGAGTCACAAATAGTCTTTTCAATTAAGCATAACATGTGGGTATCGAACCTGGTCCCGGTCCAAAAAAAGAATGGAGTTATCTGCTTGTGTGTAGACTTCTGAGACCTAAACAAAGCATCCCTGAGGGATCATTATTTGCTACCTTCTATGGAATCAATCCTGCAAATGGTGGCAGGATCGGAAATATTTTCCCTACTTGATGGCTTCATAGGTTATAATCAGATCCAAGTTAAAGAGGAGGATCAACACAAAACTATGTTCACTACAAAGTGGGGGACATTCGTGTATGCTAAAATTTCTTTTGGCCTATCCAATGCAAGGGCAACTTTCCAATGGGAAATGGATATCACTTTCAGCGAATTAATCAATAAGATTATCCTAATCTATTTGGATGATCTTACTATGTTCTCTAAATCTAAGGGTGATCATTTTGATCACTAAAAAATGATTTTTCAAAAATTCCAAGAGTTCAGGGTTTCCCTGAATCCAAAAAAATGTATATTCAAAGTGTCACAAGGCAAGCTATTGGGACATGTATTGTCCAAAGAAGGAGTTTCAATTGATCCCGAGTGGGTGAAAGCCATCAAGGAGCTTCCCCTTCCGATTAACAAGAAAGGTGTCCAGTCTTTCCTGGGGAAGGTAAACTTTGTTAGCAAATTTATTTCTGACTTCACAGGAATAATCAAGCCAATCACCTTAATCTTAAAAAAGGATCAAACATTTAAGTGGACAAAGGAATCCAGAGAAGCCTTTGAGAAAGTTAAGAATGCTATTTCCTCAGCTCTGGTACTAGTTATTCCAGACTTAACTAAGGACTTCATAATGTATGTATTCAATAGCAAGTCAAGTATAGCTATTGTCTTAACTCAAAAAGACAACGAAGGAAAGGAAGAAAATCCAATGGCATTCTACTCCCGGACCCTGAAGGAATATGAGAGGAATTATAATTTTGTTGAAAGGCAGACATTTGCAATAGTAAAGGCACTTAAGAAGTTCCACCATCTAATCTCCTGCAATAAGGTGATAGTTTATGTCATGCATTCTAGTGTGCACGAATACATCATGGAGGGATAAATCATAGAAGAAAGAGCTAATTGGATCACCAAGATCCTCAAATATGACATTAAATTCAAACCCACCAAAACCATTTGAGGAAGAGGACTGCGCGAATACCTAGCGCATGACAAAGAAGTGGACGTTGAAGAAGAGCAATTGGAACTTGTTCTGAAAAATGAGTCAGAGTTCAGAGGCTACTGGCTGATGGACAGAGTGAGATTTATGCAAATGGGGAAGTATCTGCTAGGTCTTCCCCCCCAAAAGAGGAGATACTATCAACTGTAGAATTACGGATATGCGCTAGTTGAAGGGGTCATTTTCAAAAGGAACTTCAATGGTATCCTCTTGCGATGTGTTATTGTAGGGAAAGCAAAGAGAATCCTCAACACTTTCCACAAAGCGCTGCGGATAGACACTTCTCTGCTAAGACCACCTCCCTCAAGATCATGTGCGCAGGTTACTTTTGGCTGACACTTTTCAATGACTCACACTCCTTGGTGAAGGCTTGCAAGGAATGCCAATTTTTTATAGGGAGAAGAAAGAATTCCATGATGCCTCTCAAACCTATAGTGGTGGATGATCCATTCACACAATGGGGCCTGGACTTCATTGGAATGATCTATTCCACTTCTAGTGTCAGACATAGGTGGATCCTAACAACTACAAATTACTTCACAAGGTGGACAAAAGCCGCACCGCTTAAAAATGCAATAGAGGCAGAGATAGTAGATTTCCTCGAAGGACTAGTGACGAGGTTCAACCCTCTAAAAAATATCATTTCTGACAACGCTAGAAATTTTCTAGGTGCAAAGGTATGTCACTTCACACTAACAAATGGTATATTCCTTAAGACATTGTCAAATTATTACCCATAAGGGAATGGCCTAGCCGAGTCGACAAATAAGAACCTGGTTTGACTCCTCAAAAGGATTGATTCAAAACACCAGAAAGAATGGCATAAAAACTGCCGAGCGACGCTCTAGGTAGACCACATAACTCCTAAGCAAGTCCTTAAGACTTCACCTTATGAGCTAGTGTATGGAAAAGAGGCACTATCGCCTATATCCATGGAGATTCCAGCACTCCAATTGCTGAAATCCCTCGAGATAGAACAAAATGGTGCCATGGAGGTTTGGTTGGCCGAATTATTGGAGGTATAAGAAAAAAGGGAGAAGTCCCTAATAGCCATGACTAACTGCCAATAAATGGTTAAGCGATGGTTTGACAAAAGGGCATCCAATCAAGGCTTAAAGTGTGGAGACTTAGTGTTGAAATTCAATGAAAGGGTCATGAAGCTAGGTCAACACGAAAAATTTGATAGCCTTTGGGAAGACCCCTTTAAAATAATTAAGTGCAAAGAGAATAATGCCTTTGAATTGGAAATTATGGAACAAGAGGCATTGGGAATTCCGGTCAACGAGATTCATCTTAAATTGTTCCATTAAGTTGCACACTTTTACTAGTGTAAGTATGTTAATAGTGTTTTTATTTTTCTTTCCTTTTTGTTTTGCTGGCCGATCTTTTAAAATCAATTCATAGCAAAGTGAATGAAGAAAATAATATCCGCATGCAAGGAGAAATCAAACACATATGCTGAAAAGAAGAAAAACTCATATTACAGAATACCAAGAGTAAAAGGAGCCAAGGATTTTATAAAGCTATATTACATTATATATATGCTTCTATATTTACATGGCAAAATGGCTTAAGGGCCATAATTCAAAAAGTATATAACCATATGTTGCTTCCTTTTTGTATATGCTATACGTAGGCCTTTTGTAGTACCCCTCCGTTTATGTTTATGTTTTCTGTTGATACTTTCTCATACTGTTAGACCTATGTTGATTTGTTGGATACTTTGATCGCGGGTTTTGAGCAATGATGGATTATTCTGTGACATGATGATACTTTATGTGATGTTCATTGTTTTCAGATATGATATGATTTAGTGTAGATGTTTACTTTCAGTTGTTTATGGATGTGCACATGCTTATGATGGACTAACAACATTATTGAGTTAGTTTTCTGTGAGTGTATTGGTGTGGAGAATAGAATCGTATCACTCGCTTGCGAGTGCCTTGCGATATCTGTGATTTTCTCCGCATGGTGTGTCTGTTTTAGTGCTTTTTATATATATATGTATGTACATTGTTTGCTCAGTTGCAAGATTTGCAGGTACATGACACCGACTCCACCTGTGTAATCAGGTTTGAGCGTGTCAAGACTCAACGGAAAATGTTGAACGGGAGATAGTAGTTAGGTTTATCCTAGTCCGGTCTTTAACCTTAGTCTTAGTACAATGTCAGTTTTCAGTTTTGAGTCATAGGTTGTAATGTGTTTTTGTTAGTTAAATTATTTTTGAAAAGGTAAATTTGCTTATGTTTTAATGTTAATTATTGTGTTTTAATTATTGTTATTAATTAATATTTAAATATGATTGAAATTTATTTATTTAATAATTTAATGCGTTAGTTAGTTTATTTAGTTAAATAGTTGATCTTTAAAAGGATTTAACTATTTTAATTAAATAAATAAATAAATTAAATTAAATTATTAAGTGCATAAATTATATTGTATTTGAATAAATTAGAAAATTAGAAAATAAATTAAAAATAATATGCATGAAAATTATAATGGGATTGGGAATTGATTTTTTAGTATTTTAAATTAAATAAATAAGTTATATTTGCATGCAATTGGAAAATTGAATTTTAAATTTTAAATTTAATAAAATTTAAATCTCATGCAAATTATTGAATGGCAAAACTGCCGAGAAGTGGAGAAGATATTTTCTCAACAACTTCTCGACAAGTGTGTGAGTGCCATAATTACTTTGGGGTTGTTGAAAATTTTTACGGAGGTTATTGTGGATTCGGGAAAATTGACAGAGGCTATTCAATTTCCTCACGGGGAAATTATCAGGGCACTTGTTAAAAAAAAATATCGTTTGACTGTGAATTTTCTGGTAATATTCTTAAGGATTGGTTATTTCTCTGGGGTTGTTATTTTCTTGTGGAAGTTATCTTGCCTGGGAGATTTGTTTGTTTGGAAAATCTTGTGGATCTCGGGGTTTTCTTGGAGAAGCTTTTGGGATTTTCAACAGGCAGAGGTTACACTTCTACAGACTGATCTTCAAACACTGGATATTAGGTATTCTTCTTGTTTTTCATTGAATTATTTTGTTTTAAAAAAAAAAAAACTCTCTGTTAAGTTATTTGAGATTCAAGAATTCAAGAATCTGGAAAATGTTGAAGAAAAATTTAAAGGAAATAGTTTAATGTTCTGTTTGTATAGAAACATATTTGTTTTTAGATATTTTGAGAAAATAAAATTCTGGAAAAAAAATTATGCTGAAAAGAAATGTACTGTTATTCTTTTCTATATTTAATATTCTAAAATCAATTTTATACAGAAAGAATATATTTTCCTTTTTCCTGTATTCTGTTACTGTGATTTTCTTTCTTGATATTTATATATATATACACATAATATATATATATAGGTTATATATATATATTATGCATATATATATAATAGAGAATTTATATATATATTATGGTATTTTCTATTGAATCGCCATATTGGCGAATATTTTCTTTATTATGAAGAATTTCCAGATTGAAACCCCATATGGCGAACGATTTCCGTAGTGTTTAATTTGTTTTTTAAAATTTAAATTCGAAATTTTCTTTTGATAATAGTATGGCCGACGCAGTGGGGAGCTACCCCCACAGCCGGCCCCAAAGGGAGCCAGCTGTGAGGGTAGCGCTCGGCACTGCCCTCGCCGGCAGTGCCGGCGCGGCCTGCACAGCCGAGCCCCAATGGGGAGCGGCTATGGCGGCCGTCGGCCCTGTGTAGGGTTTCCCCTGTATAAAACAGAATAAAACCTTTAAATAAAATTCGTGTTATTTCATTTTTATGAGTTATGAATTAAGTTTATGAATTCTTTTAAGAGTTTTGTATTGATAAAAGAAAATTCGAAAATTGTTATTTATTAGATTTTTATTATTTGTAATATATATATATATGGAAATTTTGACTTAAGTATGTATTTATAAATTAATAAATATAATTATATGTTTATAATTATATTTATTAAGTAAGGAAGATTATATGTTTATAATGTATATGTAGACTAAGATTTAGAAAACTAAAGAATATGTTAAATTGTGATTTAAAGGAAAGTTTATTTATTTTAAAAACAAAATAATTTGATTACAATAGTGTTGGATTATTGATCTATTACTTCAAATTTTTGACGCATGGATTTAGCATATCCAATTGATAGATTTATATTGTTTTAAATTTGTTTAATCTTACTTATAATGGGTCAAAATGGGAAAAGTTATAACTGTTCAAGTCTTCCAGAGTTAAAATTGGGTAAAATGAGGGTATTCTATTTTCAAAGTATAATTTATCGATTTGGGTTTGTGCAAGAGTTAAACATGGTGTTTGGTATTGTCATTATTTAATTATCATTGTGAGATGTAATTGTGCATATGGTAAACCCTAGTCATGAAAACCTAGTAACCTTGTTATGTTTAGGGGAGTGGCTAGTCGTAAGGGCCGACACACAAAGTGGTGTCAGGGTAACTTACGATTAGTTAAGTAAGTCAGTGAAAACTAAAGAACACAGTAGATAGATCTAAAACATTTAACAAGATGTGCATGCCTCGTTTATGACTCATAAGCTACTACAGTTATGAGTATAAGTCGAGAAGGCCTGGAATGGCAAAAATCGGTGTCTCGTTTCCTTAAGAGACATTCGATTCCGCAACTGTATGTAATAGGGGCCGGGTTTCGTAAGAGGTTACCAGGGTAACCCAAGGATTGGGGGCCGGGACCTAGGAAGAAACACCAGGGTAACCATTGCATCGTTGTAATGACACTCCACCTAGAATAACAGTTAAACTTTGTGTTTGTGTATCGAATCAAACGAGAAATCTGGAAGCAATGTAACCAATAGTGTGTTTGTACTAGTGTCTAGGGTTAGTAGATTGGGTCTAGGTAGCCTTGTTACTATCTCCTAGCACAGGGGGTGGACCTACGGGTACCACATGGTTGGGTGGAACGTGCACCTTACTCCGTTGGGTCCCTAGTTTGTTCGTGGCATTGAGCGCTTCATGGATGGAGGGCTCGCACATGGACTTCTTTCATTCTTTTACCATTGTATATTGTAACTTGTAATGTAAAAACATCCCTCAAATGTATAAGAAGTGATCTTTTGTAAATTGTAATTATTATTTGAACTACCTCATCAGATGGATGAGTAATGTAATATTATATCAATGCAATGTATGGAAAAATGTTTGTACATCATTATATCTTGAATGGAAAATTTAATTAATATGCAATGTTTACTTTATGTTATGATTTAATTGGGAGCAATGCGAAATACTTAGTCGCTTAAGGAAAACTCAAAGTAGTGTAACGTCGTTTAACCTAAGAATGTATGCAACTAATTAACATAGTATTAATACTTTAAAAAAAATAAAAATTATCACACTTTTATATCACTTTTGCATCATTCTTAGGTTATTAAGACGGGGCATTACACCTTTTTCAGGCATATGTACAAAAACTAGATGGGTATTGTATCCTTAAGAGAAAAAAATAAGGAAGGAGGCATTTTCAATGAACAACATGTGCAACAACAATAGATGCATCAATCACAATGTCCACTATGTCTTCATCAGTAGGCGCACCACCAACAACAACAATGATATCATCAGGAACAACGGCTAGCGGTGGAGGGAATACTAGGTTCCTAAAGTTTGTATACCATTCAATGTCATAGAATGCCGCCACGTTATAGATGCGAAAGAGGAAATGGCATGCATGAGTGACCCTTTGATGGTGTTCATTTTGTGACTAAAGGTGAAAGTTGCTCAGGAATGACAGCCATGAGACAACCACTTCTTCTTCAATGTAGCACCTAAGGTTGCTTTCCATGGGAAAGCCTACCCCGTATGCAACGTTAGCGACAACTTCGCCAAGACCATTCAAATACTTCTTGGGGAAAATGTCTTTGACTAACTTAAACACCAATGGCTTGGGGATTGCAATATCCAACATGGACATGACAAAGTGAAAAAAAATGTTGGTATTAACTCGATACTTGCCCTCATACTCCAGACAGTCCCAACCCAGAACCCACTTCATGGCTATTAGAGCCAGGGAGTGTTTGTTCTTTGTCATTCTTTTTAGACGTCTGGTGGAAATATCACCAAGAAAGGCCATCTGTGACTTGTGTGACACTAGCTTAATGGGGGTGTTCATGGTAATGACACACTGCAACTATCTGCTAACTACTCCTGAAAGATGCCTAAAGCCTAGCCTATGAAGATACATCGCCAGTTACCAAAGCCAAACGCTAAGTCAATAACCTATTACTAAAGCTTGCTCAAATGCTAATTGTGATTTCATTACTGCTTAGATGCCTATTTATAGAAAAAGTGAGGAAAGGTGTGGTAAGGGGCTTTCCAAAAACATGATGATAATCAAGTGCTAACATGAGAACTATGCCTAAGCTTGCTCGTATTTCCTAACCAGTTGCACCTGCTAAGTACGGTTCAATACATGCAAAGTTAATGAGAGCTAATTAATTAGCTTAAGATGGTGGCGTTCATCGGTGGTGAGCTGCACGGTCTAGAGGCTGTTGTGTCACTTCTTAGGCATTTCCCAAAACCCAAGGAAAGATTCATATATTTTCAGGTGCTGATCATTTGCTTTGGCTTAATCATTCCATTTGGGATATTAATTGCCAAAGCATACGAATGCTAAGCTAATATCCCATAATAGTGGTTTACAATTTTTGGCCAAACTGGACACTGAAATTATTATTTTTAACTAAATCTTCGCATTCGGGAACCTATAGCGGCTAAACCGTGAGGAATTTGGAGATGGCGCAAACTAGAGTCTCATCAAATTTTTTTTGTAGATTCTAAATATTTTTTTCAAAATTGTTGGAATCAAATTGCACTTCTTTTTCCATCTCCCACAAAAATTGATTTTTTTTAAAACAACATTTTTAAAAGTGACGCAATAAGCATAATTTTTTTTCCATGAAGGATAAAATTATAATTCTTTCAAATTTAGATTTTTAACTCTGATATCTAGTGCTTCCAATTGGTTAGATAGTTTTTATTGAATATTTTTTCTTTTAATCAAGTTTCAAAGTCAAATGAATTACAATTGCATAATAGTATAACAGTAACTTTTTGTATATGTCAAAATTTAATTTAATTTTTTTGTTGGATCAAGGACTTCAATATCTGGTGCACTCATATTTTTCAATTTTTTTGATAATCTTCTATTTTTCCACGTGAAGAACAAAGAAATTCATTTTCAATGAAAACCTATGTTTAATAAAACTTAAAAACAAATACATAACAAAACCAAAACATATTAAAATTATATTCATTGGATAGCTTGTTTTGAGGAATACCATAATCATTTGAAATAAATTTTAAATGAATTCATTTGATCCCCCAAAAGCTAAATCAAAAGTGATTTTTTATCAGCATTTTGATAGGTGTAAAGGAGACGCATTTATAGGTATGGTTTAAAACTAGTGAGGTTCTATCCAAGGGGGTTTGATCTAAGGTGATTTGATCAAACCCTCTTCAATTGGAATCCTTAAAATAGAACTTTTTAAGGCTTAAATCATTATATTTTCTAAAAATATGTGATTTCAGCTAAAATTCGTTCCTCTCAGGAATTGTAAACCACTATTGTGACAACACCCAAATGCAAATCACCAGCCCAAGTTCTAAGGAAATCACGTTGTATCACATAATTGCCAAATGCAATTATGAATTCTTGTCACTTCAAAATGGCAAGTAATTCATTTTCGCATGAGCTAAAGGCTGGGCAGTACATGTCGAATTAAATGCAAAAAACCACTTTCATCTACCACCTTGAGAAAAGGTAGCTAAGCATCGCATTGAAAATTTTAAATGCCTAAGAGTATTTTCAAATACGCTAAGTTGAGTGAGTGAAGGTTTTTAGCATATCCAGATTCGAGGAAAAAGTTGCAGAGAATTTAGGGCTAGCAAAAGGCTTCATCAAAAGAGACAATGGCAGAGAGTTCACAACAAGAGATACAAGGGGAGGCAACACAATCTTTGCTTAGGGCCATATGGGCATCACATGCTGCTAACATCTTTGAAAACATTTCATATGCTATGCCTAGTATACCAGACAAGCCAAAATGGGTGAACACACTAGAACCAGAGAATCCAAAAAATTACAGAAACCACGTTCAAGTCCAAGAGGATTGGGACAATATTTGTGACCCACACCTCACAAAAAACCCCAAGTCTTTGAGGGAAAGGGCCTATGAAAGGATGAAGGCGTCCAAGAAATAGATGTCAGCAACATGAAAGATATGGTTCAGTGGGCTCCCGCAGTACATGGTTCCATTAGTGCACTATTTCCCAAAGTTGGTTGATGCGGCCATTCAACGTTACAACCCAAGCACCCACAACATTGAGGGCTGAAATTTAATGGTTAATATCAGCCCCCAAGCTATCTGTCATATGCTATGTATCCTCAACCCGACCACTAGAAGTGAGAAAATTGAGGCATTCACTCCTAAGAAAGGAGAAAGCACGTGGAGGGAAATGAAAAATGGTCCTTAGTTTTTAATTAAGGAAACTGACAATTAGGGAGTAATGAGTGTGCCACACAATTCGTTTGAGAACAACTTAAAGGAGGCCTTTTCAATGCTAGCATTTGTTTGTGGCCTCGACATAGACCAGGAGGTGCACACTTTTCAATTAGGGCCGAGTTTCCAATTTCACAAGCAACATAATTTCTTTTGGTATGATTTCATAGACTTCCTCATAGAAGAAATGATAGGGAAAATAAAGAATTACCTGATTGAATGGAAGCTCAGGTTCCTCTCTTTTCTTGCCCATAGGTTTTTGCATCAAAACCCTGATTTCTTTAGTAAGCATCTAGGTTTTTCTATTTTTAATGAAAAGGGTAGACAAAACCTGGTATCTATATGGACACCTCTCCTCTTCGCAACATTTGACTACTATGCATTTTCAGATTTCTTTCGAACTCCAATTTTGCAAGATTTGCAAGGAGATGGCATGTCATGACTCACCATGGATCAAAAAGGATATATGCAAGTCTTTACTCCCGCATGTGACTAGTTCTTCGACGCAAATTTCACAATCATCCGGATGTGGGGTTTCACTGACAAACCATTCCGACTCTCGACCTGCATCACAAAAAGAGTGTTGGCTCTTGAAATGTATCGACATGCATGCATTATCAATTACAACTTTTGTGGTGGACCTCCCAAGATGAAGGGATTGTTCCAGTTACCCATAAGTTTCAAAACGGTAACCCTAGCAAAGAGGTAGGCACACCTGCTATTACAAGATAAGTTGGCACATTTAGGGTTGGTTTTAATATGCGATAAATGACAGTATAATCCGTTCAATGATCTGCCACATCCGTACATAAGGGTTACTCACACTCCTCGACCCTACTGGGAAAAAAGGCGCAGCCCATGGGAGGATAAGGATGAATATTTGGTTGAGCTGGTGCATATTCCCATAGAGGATCATAGGGAGCTATGACATAAGTTCTACTTCATTGTGGTGGAGGCTAATGAGAATTTCAAGATGGGGAGCACCATGTACAACAAGTTATGGTATATGGAGGAATAGACTCTAGAGAAAATGAGAGCCTTCTGGATATATTTCCAGGAAACAAAACAACTTGAAGCCCCTTATGGAAGCTTGAAAGATGATGAAGAGTTTGAAAAATGGTGGGATGATGGACATACAACCTCCGACTCAAGTGCTAGAGGGAGCGACAACCCGAGAGATGAATCCAAACAACAAGGAGAAGAAGTGGGGACCCCAATGTTGTCCGCTCAACAAGAGAAGAGCTTCGTGGAGTGGCCCTCCTACGCAACTTCAAATGTGCGATTCAATGTTTCAAGGGCCTCGTAGTCACTCACTTGGGCCGCTAAATCAACAAGAGTGTCACAACAACAACTAGTAGAGACTACTGAGGTTGGAGATACCCATCCCACAAAGCGACAACGCACATAAACTATTTTCAGAGAAGGTTCACAAGAACTCGCTGCAAGCCAAGTGCTCATAGCCAGCCAGGAGCCCAAAAAAGATATGGAGCCAACAACGAGCTAGGAGCTGCCATTGACTAGTCAATAGGTAACATTCGCTCATACTTTTCTTGCCTCTCAGTCTTTGGTATCTGCCACTATCTTCGCATCGCCACCAACCATAAGTGTTGGACCTTCTTTTCCCACCTTTGATACAATTATTGTGGGAGGTTTCTCCCAGTCTACATGGGTGAATCCATTTTCCTTTACTCCTCCATGAACCCTTACACCAGCCGTTGCCACTTAGTCCTTTATTTCCTCACTTTTCAAAGGATTACCTACCGTTGGCGTCCCTATTGCTACTATCGCCGCAGATCCTCCCTTTTTCTCACAGCAAGCGAACTCTACAATAACTACTCCCTTCCCACTACAATCCATGAGTCCTCCTGCTGGTTCATTAATGGAACCTTGAAAAATGATAAGCCCTTCTTTTTGTTCACAAATCGAGCTTTGGCATGTGCCTCATTTCTCCCCATAGACCGTCACTCTCTAGAAGAAGAAACTACCAGTGCCTATTAAACTTACCTATCCATATGTCCTACCTCCCGGTGCTCCTTATGTAGGCGGGCTAGTCCCATCGCTAGCCCATTTTATTGCACATAATGATGCTACAAAGGAGGCATGTGCCAGTAGAATGCAAAAGTGAAAAATCAAGGATGATAGTAAGCCGACGGAACCAAAGATGCACATTGTCTATGATGAGACTCAACAAACACCAAAATTTGCAACCATGTACCCGACTGTGGCAAAGAAACAAGGGGAGATGCATCTAGAAGATTACGATATGTATGCCATGGGGCTTGACATGAAGGCAGCCCATCCGCAGGATAAAGTTGAGCTCATGGAGGAAATGCAACGAGTGGTTACCTCCAATTTCATTAAAACTGGCCTCCAACTGAGGAAAATGGATGAGGAACTGAAATCTTTGAAGGAAAGAGCTAGTTTCTTGGAGAAAAGGGATAAATCCCTAGGAGTGGATGTTGTGCGCTTGACAGAGAGAGCACTGATAATAGAGGAATAGAGGAATATACTTCAGGAGGAACTTGTAAAGGTTCAATCCATCGACATTGCTGTAATTAACAAGTTGCGTGCTAAGAACCAGGAATACCAGAGCCAATTGACTCTGGCAGGGCAGAATCTACAGCTGAGGAATGAGGAGCTTGAATGACGGTGCATTAAATATGAGCAAGAAATGGTGCAAAAATATGAGGTGCTAGATCAACAACGAGCTCAATATGAGAAAAAGCTACAGGAGAAGGATGCAAAATTTGAGGGTCGTAAGGCCCAAATAGAAGAGGAGCTTTAGGAGGCAAAGTCTTCCCTTGACACAGAATTGGTGAACCATAGCTAGGAAAAGGATAACTAGTTTAAGGAGTTAGCTTATGTTTAGGAACAATTGGCATTTGCTGACAAGAGGATCATAGAGCTAATGTAGGATGTCAGCACAATGGATGCAAAGATCACCCTTTTAGAGAATGCTCCCAAGGCTCTTGTTGCCCAGCCAAATCTCATCCCAATAACATGTAAGCTATACGCTTCATACTAGGGGAAGGTCAAGTCTTATTTCCTGACGTTACAACCAATACTCTGGTACATGTCTCAGATGACAAGTTTGAGATAGGAGGTTCATAGAACTATGGGGGAGTTCCCATAGTTCATCGTGAAAAAGGTCTCTGAGGCGCAGGGGCTGCTAACCAAATTGTACTCAGTCTTTGATGAAGTCCTAGCTGGAGCAAGAATCGATGATTGAAAGGCTGCTGCCAAGACGGTGAAATTTTTTTTCCATTGCCACTCAACCATAAAACGAGTCAGGGCATGCGTAGCCACTTTAGGCGCGACTCTAGATAATGTGTGGGAAATCTTCTCTCAGCTGACTGCGATGGGCATGCCTTCCCCATTTCTTGAGGATGGATTTGTGACCACTGCTGAGCAGCTTGCAACAAAAATTGAAGAAAAGTGACAGGACACAACTACCTTACAAAGCTTCAGCTAGCCTCCCACAACAACAGATATCGAGGGGATTATTGATCCAGTTGTGTAGCTACTCTTCCTATGCGAGTTTGGGGCCGGTCTATGGGCAAAGTTTCCTTATAAAGAAATGCTTGATCTCAACGGGGCACAAGAGAATCTACGCGACATATCAAGGCCATCCGAGGCTGATTGGCTATCGCTGCAGGACACCCTCTCTAAGCTCTGAAGCCATCACCCAATGGGTAAGACTTTGGTCTGCAGCCAGAGAAATTTTGGATTATCTGTTCCTCAAGCGAAACACCCTTGATAGTCGCCAAAAGCTGTGAATAAATATTCATCGAGCTCCCTTTGGGCTTTATTTTGTTGATGTATCAGCCCATACATTGCATTGAAAAGTCATTCCACTCTTTTTGATAAACACCGCTACCTCCACCACGTGTTCACTCTATTCTCCCCAAAGGATCTCTTCCCTTCACATTTCAAAACGGCTTTGCTGTGCTGCCACATGTTCGCTCTATGCACAATTGAAAGCCGCTTCCCTTTGTTTTTAAGTTAGGCTCCATCTGCATGCCACATGGCTTCATATTCACATATTTTAGTAGGCTCCACAGTCATTACAAAGGATGAGGCAAGTTACATGTGTCTCCTTGGCACAAGCTTTCAACAATAAGAGAAAAAGATGAGCACATGCCGCACAATGTCACCATGTGTCTATTCGGTGGGTGTTTCTTTTAAATGATGGATGGAGCGGGTGAGGTACCGCGACATCCTACTGCATGTCATAACTTCTTTAGTAGGGTAACTACACTTGTCTACATGACCTTGCCAGGACCACTGCCATCATTTGTAGAGGATGCGCCTAAACTTGGACTGACCAGATGCTTTGGCTGGAATCTTTTCTGTTGCAAAGACTGAGAGGAATCTTTGATTCTGCATCATTGCCAAGGTTCTCAAATATTTTCTATTATTTCTTGCCAAGGCGGTGGGAGCATTTTTGGCTATATATACTCCTCTTTGTTTTGGAGGATGGGTTCCAAGATTTTGCAGAAAGAATATAGATAAAAAAAGATACCAGGCCTTTGTTATTGTTGTTTAATTATTGCAAAAGGACTCATAGATTGTGCTAATCATTCAGCCTTTCTGTTCTTCTTATGATATTTGATTAACTTTAGACTGTGCTGTTATTGTTTGGACGATTCATTTGCAGAACTTCTATAAATTGAATGCAAGTTTGCTGGCCTAGATCATGTCATGTGACTCTTCTTATCAATAAATATGTGTGCACAATTATTCTATGTCAATGAATGGATTGTTCATACTTTAATTTTTAGTTTCTGCCTTTTTCGGACATCGCAAATTACTGATCGGGCCCCTAGATCTATGATTTATCATGCCTATTATCTATGTCTTGGCATATCGCCGTAGGTTAGACTTTTTTTTTTATATCTGTTTCCTTTTCCCTTTCCAAACCCCAATTACAGAAGAAGCTGACTTCTTTAAAATCTGGAGGTCACTTAGTTTAGTGCAATAGATCCCCCATAAACTGAGTTTCCCACAAAAGGGCCGTTACCTTGTCAAATTTTGGCACCAACAGTAATCATCTGAGTGGGTGCTCAGTTTAAGGGTTGAAGCTCCTTTGAGCTGGTGCTCATAAACTTGGAATTGGTGTTCCATTGGGTTAGTGCCCATACTTTTTAATAGAAAAAAATTTCATTGTGAGGCTGGATCAGACCAATAGCCTCTAGCAGCTATTCTCATTGAGGTTTTTTCCCATCTTGGGTTTTTCCTCGTATATCTTATGTTGTGGGATGCTTTTTGTGTGTTTGGATTAGTTTCCTTTCTTATGCTCTTAGTTCATGCTTTTTGCACTTGTTGTCATATTGCATAGGAATTTAAAATTCTTAGTCCACTGATTCACCCCCCCTCTCAGTGGCCTTTGTGTTCCTTCAATTGGTATCAGAGCATTAGGTTCCCTATTAGAAAGCTTTCTCCAACTTGGGTAGATTCTAATTTGTGAACACAATGTCTAAGCATAAATCTGCTTCTCTGAAAGTACCTATGTTTGATGGCACTAACTATGCCTTTTGGAGTAGAAGAATGGAAACTTACTTGTCCTCCTTAGGTTGTGATGTATGGTTAATGGTCAAAAATGGTTACAATGTTCCCCAAACTCCTCCAACTAATCCTAATGCTAAAAAGGAATATGAGTTCAATTCCAAGGCCAAGCATGCTATTCTTAGTGGATTGTCTAATACTGAGTTTGTCAAAGCTATGCACTGGAAATCTGCAAAATAAATGTGGGATAAGCTACAAAAGATTTATGAAGGTGATGAGAGTGTGAAGGAAGCTAAATTACAAAATCTCTAAGGCTCTTTTTGAAGAACTAAAGATGAGAGAAGATGAAAATATTGTTGATTACTTACTAAGAGTAGGTGAGATTGTTAATGTTGTAAGAGGACTTGGAGAATAAATTGAAGATAATGTAATTGTTAGGAAATTTTTGAGGTCATTAACAACAAAATATGACACTAAAGTTTCTACCATAGAAGAAGCTAGAGACTTGAAGAATTTCTCTATGGATGAATTATTTGGTTCATTATCAGCCTATGAAATGAGGACTGTGAGTGCTGAACCTTCTAAGAGAGAAGCTACCTTCAACTTGGTGAAGAAAGGGAAAGAAGAAGCTGCAAATATTGATCAAGAAGATCCTAACAATGCTGAAACAAATTTTGTCAAGAAATTGAAGAAAGGATTGGGAAAGTACAAGGACAAGTTGCCCTTTAAGTATTTTAATTGTAGCACGATTGTATATTTTCTGCTAAGTGTCCTTATGAAAAGAAGGAAGAAAACACTGAAGAAACTAATAAGTTCAGACCTAAGAATTTCTACAAATCCTAGAAGAAAAACTATCAGAGGAAGAGAAGTCTTCTCACTGTTGAAAGTGAGATATTAGATGATGAAAGTGATTCCAATGAAGACACTAGTGAAGATGAGAAAGAGGTTAATCTATTCATGGCTCAAGAAGTTCTAAATGACAAGAAGACTTCAAAGATTGAAAATAATACTCAATCTAAAAATACAAAAATAGTTGATAGTGATAAGAAAGATGAGGCTGATGCTGAGGTTGATCTTTAAGGAGAGTTGATTTGCACTCTTGATGAATTAGACAAGTTGAAGAAATAGCATACCAAATCCAAGAACAATGCCTTAAAAGAACAAGACCAGCTAGAAAAGAGTATTGTCACTCAAAAGACTCAGTTGGAAGAAGCGCAAAGAATAAGTGAAGTTTTAAAGTCAGAAGTTGAGGCAAAGCAAAAAGAATGTCATGTGTTGGAACAAGAGGTAGTGACTCTGAGGAAAGAGTTAGAAGCTTGTCAAGAAGATCTAAAGTTGAGAATAAAAAATGAGAGCAACACTAATTCTCTAAATGATATACTTGGTAAACAGAAAAATAACGAAGATTATAGTGGTGTTGGCTATGAACATGGCGAGAGCTCTAATATGGGTGAAAAACCTAAGAAGAAGATTGTTTTCACTCCTGCCACTAGTGAAAATGTTGCTGCCCCAAGAGAGAGTATTGATGCTGCCCCAAGAGAAGGTATTGATGCCGCAACAAAATAAAATGTTTCTACCCCAAAGGATAACTCTGTTGTCCTACATGTTAATATTGCTGCCCCAATAATGAGAAGGTCTATTGCTGTTGTGGAAACATATCTCGGTATAATAATTGGTATGCCCCTAAATTTTATGGTTATTGTTTTAGATGCAATGCATTTGGTCATAAGTTCATTCATTGCAAAATGGTGAAGAGAGAAGCTCCAAATTTTATGAGAAAAAACTCTTTTGCACCATTGAGATATTTGGATATAGTGTGTTACAATTGCAATTATCTAGGAAATAGAAGTGCAGATTGTAAAAGTTTAAGTCAGACTGGTAAAATTTTCAAATTTCATATATTCAATAAGAATATTGAATGCTATTATTGTCATAACTATGGACACACAACAAATTTTTGTAGATGAAGATCTACTAAACTTGAAAATAATGTAGTTGCTGCCCCTAAGAACAAAAATGAACAAAAAATAGCAGCAAAGAAGAATGAAACCAAATAAGAATGGAAAGAGGTGAGTAAAGATAAAGTTCAATCAAGCATGTTAGCACAAAAAACATTACACGCAGAGAAGAAAAATCTATGGGTGATAGATAGTGGTTTTTCCAACCACATGACTAGCAACAAGAACAAATTCAAATAGTTAGAAGATTGGAACAGTGGTTTAGTTAAGCTTGGTAATAACTCCTCAATCAAGATAGAAGGTAAAGGAACCTTAAGCATTGATGTGAAACTACTCACAAAGGATGTATACTATGTTGAAGGGCTGAAACATAACTTACTCAGTGTAAGTCAAATGTGTGACAATGGCTATAAATTTTCATTTGATTCCAAAGGATGTGGAATCAAAAAAGAGAACAATGGAAGATTAGTTGCTGAAGGTAAGAGAACTGATGGAAATGTCTACAACTTGAAAGAATGTCATGAAGCTCAATGTATGATTGGACAAGTGGATGAGAGTTGGTTATGGCATAGGAGGTTAGGTCACATAAATTTTTACAACCTTTTCAAGGTAAGCTCAAAAGGTTATGTGAGAGACATGCCAAAGATAACTAAACCAACAAATACTATTTGTGATGAATGTCAAAAAGGGAAACAAACTAAAGTGAGTTTCAAGACTAAAGATTAGTCAACCACAAGACCACTCGAGTTAGTACATATAGATTTATGTGGTCCTACAAGGACAGTGACAAATACTTTATGCTGCTGATAGATGACTACTCAAGGATGACTTGGGTAACTTTCCTACAAGATAATTCACAAGCATTTGAAAGGTTCAAGGTATTCAAAAAAATGGTTGAAAAAGAAAGTGTTTTCAAGTTGAAATGTTTAAGATTAGACCATGGTGGAGAATTTACATCAAATCAATTTGAAGACTATTATGAATAGCACATGGGATTAGAAGACAATATTCTACTTCTCAAACACCTCAACAAAAATGGATTTGTTGAAAGGAAGAATAGGAGTGTGAAATAAATGGCAAGAACTATGCTTAATGAATCAAACCTACCAAATGTTTACTAGAAAGAGGTTGTTCATACAACAATATACACACTAAATAGATCCTAGCTAAGAGTGCACAACAAAAGGACACCTTATGAGCTATGGCATGGTAAGAAACCTTTTGTCAAATATTTTAATTTTTTTTGTAGTAAGTGTTTCATTAAGAAAGATAATGATGGGCTTGGTAGTTTTGATGCAAGATGTGATAATGTAATATTATTAGGATACTCAACTCATAGTAAGGCATATGAGTGTTTCAAAAAATGCCTCAAGAGAATAGTTGAGTGTGTACAAGTGAGAATAGATGAAGATTTGCAACAGTCAAGGAAAAAATTAGAAAATCAAATTGACGAACATCATAATGAAGGTGAAGAGAAATCAGAAAATAAAGAAGAAGTAGTTGAAAAACCTCCAAACAAACCCCCTAGCAAGTATGTTCAGAAGTACCACCCTGAGGATTAGATTATAGGAAGCAAAGATAGTGGTATGCAAACAAGAAGAAGACATGCTGGAAATGATAATCAAATCAACTTGTGTCTTCTAACTAAAATAGAACCAAAGAGTTACAATGAGGCCAACAAGTGTGAAGATTGGATAAAGGCCATGAAAGAAGAGCTACAACAAATTGAAAGAAACAAAACATCGAATTTAGTTCCAAGGTTAGCTGATAAGAATATTATTGGAACAAAATGGGTCTACAAAAACAAAGTAAATAAAGAAGGAAAAGTGATTAGAAATAAAGCTAGACTAGTATGCAAAGGATAGTCACAAGTCGAGGGCATAGATTTTGAGGAAAAAATTTCCTCGGTTGTAAGACTAGAGACTATTAGAATGTTCTTAGCATTCTATTAGCGTGTTAGCGAATGGAATAAGTTTTGATAGATAAATCAAGTAATGACTCTAAACCCGAACTGGCATCGATATAAATCCACTAACAGCTCTGAAAAGTGCACAATTGTATTTGTGGATTTTCTCTGAATTTTATCGAGGTACAAATCCCTCACAAAATCTTCAATGAATTTATCTACTCTAAAGAAATGACATGTGCTTTTAACTAGAAAGCAAAAAATGTGACTAATGCTAGCTCATAAATATGAGACTGACGCGAGGGTAGAAAACACAACCATTTATGATGAATACAAAGATTGAAAATCCTGACCATCAAATCCAACTAATGTAAATAGATAAGAATGCAATAAATAAAAGACATATAGCCCATTCTTCAAAGAAAACACAACTATATCGTACACATAACACTCAGGTTTTCATACTTCAAATCTTTTAATTTATAACACACCGATTATAAGCTATTGCAGATTGTAATTAATATTATTCCTCCTCAAAAACACCCCAGATGTATCTGGGAAGATTCAAAAGCCTCTTCATCTATGTTTAACCTCTAATTTATAATATGGCTAAAGCCATTGAACAGACACTAAAGCCGTTACTAAATTAGTGACTTTTGTATCCCAAACGTTTATCGGGAAATTGATAAGACAATGGAAATTTTGCCAAGAATAGATATTGGCAGAGAAAATCAATCACCACCCAAGCAAAAACTGCCAAAGGACCAATCATTTCATCAATATTTAATGCAATGCATGAGGAAATTGAGCGGTAGCACGTGCAATCTATCCGATGAAGGATTGTAATTTAATCGACACAAACTGAACATAAATGTGAATTAAATTCACATCTTATCAATCTTGAATGAATGCACCCATGTCTAACCGAAACTCTATAAATTTAGGTAGTATCACTTCTCTCCCACCATCAATTGCATCCAATATGGTAAGCTCCCAAAGCGATGGAAACTCTATGAACGATTACATTATTCTAGAGGAAATTAAGTGTAGCCCTCTATTCAGGAACACTTCTGATCAACTGAAAGAGGTATTCATGGTGCAGAGTGAAGTGGAAGAAGAAGTGCTTCGAAGCATCCTAGGAAAGGAATTTTTGAGCCAAGCTCATAATACCACCATGCTGGAGAGATTTATCTACACTATTGTCAGGACTTCTGGCCATCAAGACTGGGGCGTGAGGGCACTAGAGCGTTTGGTGAAACCTGAATTCCATCACTGCATCAGAGTGGTGATAAATGGACTCAGCTGCTATCCTCAAATTGGGCTGGTAGCTAATACCATTTGCATTGCATCTACTATCCAGGACAAGACTCTGGAGGAGGTCATGGCTCTGCCGCACACTGGAGTAGTGAGAAATGACATGGGGTTGTTCATGCAATTTCTCTAGTCACACGAGAACTTTCTTTCACCTACTCAAATTGAACACTTGTAGGTTGTTACTGAGAGCATCTAGGTCCTGATATTCACCTTGTGCACTTGAAATATCTTATTTTTTCCTCTTTTTGTGTTCACCAACCTGGGTTTTTATACTCGAACCAAGCGATTAGAGGAATATCTTCCTCATTTCTATGATCTTGAATTGTATAAAATCTTTGGGGATGACAACCCTTTTATGAGCATCTTTTTACATCTAATATATGTAAAATTGATGTTATCAATATATAAAATTTTCATGTACACAATTTTATCCTCTTGAAGAATAGATCAAATACTTTTCCCTCTCTAATTTATGTTCTCCCCAAAGCATCTTACTACATGGATGCCAAACATTTTGTTCTTTAACAAAATAGAATTGCTTAAAAGTTTTGATATGGTTGGTTGCACTCTTGCTAGCATAAGATAGTTCATAGTGCTATTACTAAAAATAAAGTATGCACTTGAAATTGTGTTACTACTAAATGGCAACAAGTAAAAGAGAAAATAAGTACCACATAACAAGTAACAAGTAAACAAAGATATGCCAAAATTTAAAAGTTCATAATATAAAGGAGAAAACACATTTGTGATAATGGATAAATATGACTTAGAGCATGGAAATTTTATAGAGAATGTAATGTTATTGTCGATCAACATCCAAAGAAACATGAAACCATGGGTATCACATGCACTAGTATCCAAAGTATTACAAAGAAGAAAATGAATTTCTAAAATGTTGGATTCATAAGATAGTGGTTATTCTAAATTTTATGCATCATCCTCAAAATATACAAATATATAGTCAAAACATACATAGATAATTATAAATCACGTAAAGTATTATTACGATGTGTATACTAATAGAAAGTCTATGTAACAAGTAGGCGATAACATTTGTATTATTTACAAAAGATGTACCACAATTTTTTTGGGTTCATCTACCAAATTAATGTCATCATCATATGAACAAGGGAGGGGTACATTATTAGAAGATAGTGATGACACCTATATCAATTAGGTGTTGTATTTATGTTTTAGTGCTTCACATTGATTAGAAAAATGAACTAGCACTCAATGATATACATAAGAGAGAGGTGTTGAATGACAATGCTTAGGACATTTCTTATTCACATGAGAAAGTAGGATGATCAATTGAGATTCTAAAAGAATGGATAGGGCATGTTTAGAGAGGTCAACATGATGTGTATAGGATCATTGGTTATGTTTGGATGAAATGAAAGAAGGTTGGCTACTTGATAGGGGCTTGCAAGAAATACAAGTTCTTATTTTCAAAAAGGAAATGGTACCAAAGGGGTAGTGAGTAAAGAAGGTGGATCAATGAAATGGTGAGGATTTTTTCAATAAGGGATGGCTCATTTATAGGGGGAATATAGGGTTAAATTATACATTGTTAAAATAAGGTGAACTATTACAAATTTTAATGCTCTAAGAAGTATGAAAATCTAATTTCATTAATGCAACATTGGGTTCAAAAAGGTATAATGTGAAAGCCTAAAATTAGAAAATAGAAATTAGTTAAAACCATATGATATAATTGGAAAATATAGTGGTGTTGTGAGTGATATGATTGTTCTTATTCTAAGCTCAAGGGTGGAGAGCTCAGGGAGGATTTGTAGGTGGGGGATACATAAAGCTAATCAAATTGACCTAAGGGGTGACTAACCAATTGGGTTGTTATGTGTAGAGGTTTTACAACAGTATGTGGTTTGCAAGTTTCATAACACCCAATGCTTTCCACCCTACAATTATTGTAATGAACACCTTTATTTATTTAGAGAGTATGAATGAAATGAAAGGCACCTTCAAAATTTATCTTTTACTTAGGTAAAAATTGTGTTTTAATTTCCTCATATGATAAAAAAAATAAATGCACACAATAATTGTAGGTTGGAAAAACATAGTGGGTTGTGAGTGATATGATTGTGCTTGTTCTAAGCTCAAGGGTGGAGAGATTGAGGAGGAGTTGTAGCTGAGGGATACATAAAACTAATCAAATTGACCTGAGGGGTGACTAACAAATTGGGTTGTTACTTGTAGAGGGTTTTACAACAATACATGGGTTGCAAGTTTCATAATACATAGTGTTTTCCAACTTGTAATTTTATAAAATGATAAGAATGTAATGAAAAACCTTTTGATATTTACACAACAGGAATGCAATGAAATTCACCTTCAAAATTTATAACAAGTCTTAGAGTAAAAATTGTGTTTGAATTTCTTCATATGTTCGAAAAATAAATAACTTTTCATAAGGAAATAACTAACAAGGGACAATGTGTTTTCCAACACTGCAAATAATGTGAGCATATTTTTGTTCCAATTAGATAAAGAAAGTTAAATTACATTTTTATTGTACCAAAGAGTTCTAAAATTTGAAGGTGGACTTCATTACATTCTTGGTGCGTACAAAACAAAAACTTTTCATAAGGAAATAATTGATAGGGGACAATGTGTTTTCCAACACTGCAAATAATGTGAGCTTTTTTTGTTCCAATCAAATGAAGAAGGTGAAATGAAATTTTTACTATACCAAAGAGTTGTTCTAAAATTTTAAGGTGGAATTCATTACATTTTTGGTGCGTACAAAACAAAAAAAATTCAAAAAGAAATAATTGAGAGGGGATAGTGTGTTTTCCAACACTGCAAATAATGTGAGCATTTTTTTGTTCCAGTCATATGAAGAAAGTGAAATGTCATTTTTATGATTACCAAAGAGTTACTATAAAATTTGAATGTGGACTTCATTACATTCTTCGTGCATATGAAACACAAAATTTTCATAAGGAAATAATTGACAAAGGACAACGTGTTTTCCAACATTGCAAATAATGTGAGCATATTTTTGTTCCAATCATATGAAAAAAGTGAAATGCCATTTTTTTTGTACCAAAGAGTTGTTCTAAAATTTGAAGGTGGAATTCATTACATTCTTGATGTGTACGAAAGGAAAAAATTTCACAAGGAAATAACTGATAGGGGATAATGTGTTTTCCAACACTGCAAATAATGTGAGCATTTTTTTGTTCCAATCATATGAACAAAGTGAAATTCCATTTTTACTATACCAAAGAGTTTTTCTAAAATTTAAAGGTGAACTTCATTACATTCTTGGTGCGTATGAAAGAAAAAAATTCATAAGGATATAACTAACAAGGGATAGTGTGTTTTCCAACACTTTAAATAATGTGAGCATTTTTTTGTTCCAATCGTATGAAGAAAGTGAAATGCCATTTTTACTGTACCAAAGAGTTTTTCTAAAATTTGAAGGTGGACTTCATTACATTCTTGGTGCGTACCAAATTGACTTGAGGGGTGACTAACCAATTGGGTTGTCAGGTTAGAGGGTTTTAGAATAGAATATGGGTTGTAGGTTTCATAACACCCAATGTTTTCCAACCTCTAATTATATATAGATAGTATAATCACTCACAATCCACTGTGTTTACCAACCTACAATTATTTTATGCATTTATTTTTCCATCATATGAGGAAATTGAAATAAAAAAATTACTCTAATAGTTGTGATAAACTTTGAAAGTTCCTTTCATTACATTCGTACTCTCTAAATAAGAAAAGGTTTTCATTACAACAATTGTAGGTTGGAAAACACTAAGTGTTATGAAACTTGCAACCCACATACTATTGTAAAACCATCTACACATAACAACCCAATTAGTTAGTCATCCCTCAAGTCAATTTGATTAGTTTTGTGTATCCCCCACCTAGAAATCCTCCCCAAGATCTCCACCCTTGAGATTAAAACAAGTAGAATGCAATCACTCACAATCCACTGTGTTTTCCAACCTATGTTTATTTTGTGCATTTCTTTTTCCATCATATGAGGAAATTGAAACACATTTTTTACTCTAAGTAACAATTGTGGTAAATTTTGAAAGTACCTTTCATTACATTCATACTCTCTAAATAAGGAAATGTTTTCATTAAAACAATTGCAAGTTGGAAAACACTGGGTGTTATGAAACATGCAACCCACATATTTTTGTAAAACTTTCTACATGTAACAACCCAATTGATTAGTCACCCCTTAGGTTAATTTAATTTTTTTTATGTATAACCCACTTGGAAATCCCCCTCAATCTCTCCACCCTTGAAATTAGAAAATAAGAATGCAAACACTCACAACCCACTGTGTTTTCCAACCTGCAATTATTTTGTGCATTTATTTTTCCATCATATGAGGAAATTGAAACACAATTTTTACTCTATGTAATAGTTGTGGTAAAATTTGAAATTTCCTTTCATCACATTAGGAGGGATAGTGAGAGATGAGAGATAGAGAGAATTATTTCCATTTGTATTTGTTCCATGGAATTCTTAAGTTCAAGAATCTTTGACTTCATTTGTTCAAATCCACTTATAGCATCATCTCTCACTTTCTTGGCTTGCAAAAATTTTATGATCTAATTCACTTTGGTAGATGCTTCTTTTTAAGTATTTTTAGAGCATATTCCTTTTCCATTTCATACATTATAGTACTTGCTATCTCCAGTTTTAAGAATCTTTCCATTTCATTCTCTACATACAAATGCTTGTTGCACATTACGTTATAATTCAAAATAATTTCTTGCACTTAAGAGATTATTCCCGCTCTTGAGAATTTGAGGATGGAGCATGTGCATTATGTGCAATGGGAAAATGGAAATGTAGAATTAGAGGTAAGCATGTGCTATATGCAATGGGAGATAATGTGGTTATTGTTATACCCATCATCCTCTTTATCATCTTGATTTCTCTACTTAAAAAATATGCTAACCTCTATATGGTAATAATTTACTCTATCCCTATCCTCATAATGGTTGTGTAATATATGTACAAAGAGTGAGAATAATCTAGAGGGGTACTCCTAGATTGTCATTTGAGTTACAAAATTATGATAAATTTGGTAAGAGAGAGATGGGAGAAAGAGGGAAAATCATATCACCCATATCACTCAAATTTGGTAAGGGAGATAGGGAAGGAGGGAGTGAACAATAAAGGGAGGGTTAGATGGAAAGATAGAGATGGGGTAAAGAGGGAAAAAGGGAGGGAGAGGAAGGTTAGGAGGGATAGTGAGAGATGAGAGATAGATATAAGTATTTCCAATTGTATTTATTCCATGTAATTCTTAAGTTCAAGAATCTTTGACTTCATTTGTTCAAATCCACTTATATCATCATCTCTCATTTTCTTTTCTTGCAAAAATTAATATGTAATACAATACCTCTTGACTTTATCCACTTTTTTATTTCCATTTTCCCATTGCACATGCTACACACACACCTTCCTCAACTTCTCAAGAGAAGGAATAATCTCTTTAGACAATACATTATCTATCTAATTCACTTTGGTATACTTTTTAAGTGTTTTTAGAGTAGGTTCCTTTTTCATTTTATACATTATAGTACCTGCTACCTCTAGTTCTGCATTTCCATTATAGAGAGAGGTAGGGTAGGTGAGGTAGGTATAGAGAGAGTTAGGGAGAGAGGGGAGGATGAGGAAGATAGGAAGTGGTAGGGTAGGAGGGATAGGAGGGAGAGAAAGAGGGAAGGAGAGAGATAGGGATATGTATAGAGAGTAGGGTAGGGATAGAGGGAAGGAGGGAGATAGGGACTAGTAGGTGTGTATAATAGAGGTAGGTAGAGATAGAGAGAAAGAGGGAGGTAATTGGGATAGTAGGTGGTGATCTTGGAGTGGGGAATAACATGCACTAGAACCTTGTACCTAGCCTTTAGTTTTTAGGGGAGGTGAGAATTTCATGAAAGAATTGGTTGCATTAATGAGATATGATTCCATATTAAAATCCCCTCCATTTTTATCCTTTACAAATTATTTATTAATAGTTACAAAAAAAGATTTCAATATAGTTTGGAAGAACTTATTTCTCTAAATTAATGTGTAACTAGAGGACCCCATCTCTAATAAAATAGGTGTAATACTTGTCACAAAACAATGTACACATTAATCCAAGATGTCTTTAAAATATCTAGAAAATATGTTAATTGAGTAATTTTTCAACCTACTATGCTAAGGAACATCCATCTTATCTCTAGATATCATCATACAAGTGAAGCTTTCCTTTTATTCCATTAGATTAAAATAATATGGTTGAATAGGTACAAGAATAATTTCCATCCA
This sequence comes from Sequoia sempervirens, assembly GCA_007258455.2. Lineage (NCBI taxonomy): Eukaryota > Viridiplantae > Streptophyta > Pinopsida > Cupressales > Cupressaceae > Sequoia > Sequoia sempervirens. The sequence continues at coordinate 361,297,220 of VDFB02000015.1, forward strand.
AAATAAAGCTTTTGGATTCAATATTATTTGGCTAATGAGATGGGAGATATGTAATGATTAGGATGGAAAGATGCATGGATAATGAAAGGACTATGATGGATGAAAGATGCTTAGATTAATAAATTTATATTATCCTAAAATGAACCTAATGGATTAATGCAATGGTGATGGATGTTAGGTTTAGGGTTTAGGGTTTAAGGTTTAACCTAATGGATTAATGCAATGATGATGAAAATTAATCCAAAGAGAGACATAAATATGGTGTTGAAAGGCCTTATAATGAAGAAATTGAAGAAAGAGGAAGTAGTAGCTCATAATGAAATACGAGAATAGATGAATATTATATAGATGGAGGATGATACAATAGATAAGGGGATGACTTAAAGGGTCCTAAGAGGATGAATTAATGGGAGTTAAGATAATTACTTTAGGGGATGCAAGAGGATGGATTTAGGGTAGCTAACACAATGAATTAAGGGGTCCTAAGAGGATGGATTAAGGGGAGTTAAGAGAGTGACTTAAGGGGATGCAAGAGGATGACTTTAGGGTAGCTAAGAAAATGAATCAAAGGGATCATAAGAGGATGGATTAAGGGGATATACAAGATCCTTGACTCAAATTATGTGTCATACAAGAAAATTAGTTCTATAAATAGGAGGTGGCTTAAAAGGGTACACAATTTCAAATAAGGGGTATATAATATTTGGATTGTAAACTATAAGGGTATTTGTATGCATTAAAGTAGTCACAATGTATGTTGTACCAACAAATTGATCCATATGCATTAGAATTGGGTTTTCCAAGGAATCGAGATGAGTTAATCATAGTTTTACATATTGATGATATATTAATCATTAGGAATAATGAAGTGTTCATTAGAGAACTCAAGGTTTAATTGGATTATTAGTTTGAGATGAAAGATGTAGGTGCTATAATATTCATCCTTGGTATATAAATACATAGAAATATAAATAATAAGAAATTATGGTTAAACTAGAGGAAGTATATTGAGACTATGGTTAGTCACTCCTCATCTCAATTTGATTAGTTTTATGTCTCCCCAAAATATAACTCCTCCCCGTACTCTCCATTGTTTAAATTTGAACATGTAAAATGAAATAATGGACAACCGACATTGTGTTTTCCATCATGTAGCTATTTTGTGTAGGTACTAGAATGTATGAAATGAAAAAGGAATCTACACTAAAAACACTTGAAAAGATGCAAACCAAAGTGAATGAGATAAATAATGTATTCGTTGCAGGATTCATAAACCATCTACTCATTTAATCCATTGTGTTTTCCAACATGCAATTATATCTTGCATTTATTTTTTGAACATATGAAGAAATTGAAACACAATTTTTACTCTAAATAAGACTTGTTATAAATTTTGAAGGTGAATTTCATTACATTCCTACTATGTAAATAATAAAAGTTTTTCATTACATTCTTACTCTTTTGTAAAATTACAGGTTGGAAAACATTGCGTTGGAAAACACACTTGGTGCATATGAAACAAAAAAATTTCATAAGGAAATAAATGATAGGGGACAATGTGTTTTCCAACATTGCAAATAATGTGAATATTTTTTTGTTCCAATCAGATGAAGAAAGTGAAATTTCATTTTTACTATACCAAAAAGTTCTAAAATTTGAAGGTGGAATTCATTACATTCTTGGTGTGTACGAAACCAAATTTTTTTATAAGGAAATAATTGACAAGGGACATGTGTTTTCCAAAACTGTAAATAATGTGAGTGTTTTTTTTTTCCAATTAGATGAAGAAAGTGAAATTCCATTTTTCTTGTACCAAAAAGTTCTAAAATCTGAAGGTGGACTTCATTATATTGTTGGTGTGTACGGATCAAAAACTTTCCATGAGGAAATATCTAACAAGGGATAGTGTGTTTTCCAACACTGCAATAATGTGAGCATTTTTCATAAGGAAATAATTGACAGGGGATAGTGTGTTTTCCAACAATGGAAATAATGTCAGAATTTTTTATAAGTAAATAATTGACAAGGGACAACGTGTTTTCCAACACTGCAAATAATGTGAGCATTTTTTTGTTCCAATCAAATGAAGAAAGTGAAATTCCAGTTTTACTGTACCAAATAGTTGTTCTAAAATTTTAAGGTGGACTTCATTACATTGTTGGTGTGTACGAATCAAAAAAATTTCATAAGGAAATATCTAACAAGGGACAGTGTGTTTTCCAACACTGCAATAATGTGAACATTTTTCATAAGGAAATAATTGACAAGGGACAATGTGTTTTCCAACATTGAAAATTATGTGAGCATTTTTCATAAGGAAATAGTTGACAAGGGACATTGTGTTTCCCAACACTGCAAATAATGTGAGAATTTTTCATAAGGAAATAATTGACAAGGGATAGTGTGTTTTCCAACATTGCAAATAATGTGAGCATTTTTTTGTTCCAATCAAATGAAGAAAGTGAAATGCCATTTTTACTGTACAAAATAGTTGTTCTAAAATTTTAAGGTGGGCTTCATTACATTGTTGGTGTGTGTGAATCAAAAACCTTTCATAAGGAAATATTTGACAAGGGACAGTGTGTTTTCCAACACTGCAATAATGTGAACATTTTTCTTAAGGAAATAATTGATAGGGGATAGTGTGTTTTACAACAATAGAAATAATGTGAGCATTTTTCATAAGGAAATAATTGACAAGGGACAACATGTTTTCCAACACTACAAATAATATGAGTATTTTTTTGTTCCAATGAAATGAAGAAAGTGAAATGCCATTTTTACTGTACCAAATAGTTCTAAATTTTTAAGGTGGACTCCATTACATTGTTGGTGTGTGTGAATCAAAAATATTTCATAAGGAAATATCTGACAAGGGATAGTGTGTTTTCCAACACTTTAATAATGTGAGCATCTGTTTGTTCCAATTAGATGAAGAAGTGAAATTCCATTTTTACTATACAAAATAGTTCTAAAATTTTAAGGTGGACTTCATTACATTGTTGGTGTGTATGAATAAAAAAAAATTCATAAGGAAATATCTGACAAGGTACAGTGTGTTTTCCAACACTAATGTGAGCATTTTTTATAATGAAGTAATTGATAGGGGACAGTGTGTTTTCCAACACTAGAAATAAGGTGAACATTTTTCATAAGGAAATAATTGAAAAGGGACAGTGTGTTTTCCAACACTGCAAATAATGTGAACATTTTTTTGTTCCAATCAAATGAAGAAAGTGAAATGCCATTTTTACTGTACCAAATAGTTGTTCTAAAATTTTAAGGTGGACTTCATTACATTGTTGGTGTGTACGAATCAAAAAAATTTCATAAGGAAATATCTGACAAGGGATAGTGTGTTTTCCAACACTGCAATAATGTGAGCATTTTTCATAAGGAAATAATTGATAGGGGATAGTGTGTTTTCCAACACTGGAAATAATGTGAGCATTTTCATAAGGAAATAATTGACAAGGGATAGTGTGTTTTCCAACACTGCAAATAATGTGAACATTTTTTGTTCCAATCAAATGAAAAAAGTGAAATGTCAGTTTTACTATATGAAATAGTTCTAAAATTTTAAGGTGGAATTCATTACATTGTTGGTGTGTATGAATCGAAAACCTTTCATAAGGAAATATTTGACAAGGGACAGTGTGTTTTCCAACACTACAATAATGTGAGCATTTTTCATAAGGAAATAATTGATAGGGGATAGTGTGTTTTCCAACATTGAAAATAATGTGAGCATTTTTCATAAGGAAATAATTGACAAGGGAAAGTGTGTTTTCCAAAACTACAAATAATGCGAGTATTTTTTTGTTCCAATCAAATGAAGAAATTGAAATGCCATTTTTGCTATACCAAATAGTTGTTCTAAATTTTTAGGGTGGACTTCATTACATTATTAGTGTGTACGAATCAAAAACTTTTCATAAGGAAATATCTAACAAGGGATAGTGTGTTTTCCAACACTGCAATAATGTGAGCATCTTTTTGTTCCAATTAGATGAAGTGAAATGCCATTTTTATTGTACAAAATAGTTGTTCTAAAATTTTAAGGTGGACTTCATTACATTGTTGGTGTGTACGAATTAAAAACTTTTCATAAGGAAATATCTGACAAGGGATAGTGTGTTTTCCAACACTGCAATAACGTGAGCATTTTTTATAAGGAAGTAATTGATAGGGGATGGTGTGCTTTCCAACACTGGAAATAACATGAGCATTTTTCATAAGGAAATAATTGAAAAGGGACAGTGTGTTTTCCAACACTATAAATAATGTGAGCATTTTTTTGTTCCAATCAAATGAAGAAAGTGAAATGCCATTTTTACTGTACCAAATAGTTGTTCTAAAATTTTAAGGTGGACTTCATTACATAGTTGGTGTGTACGAATCAAAAAAAATTCATAAGGAAATATATGACAAGGGACACCATGTTTTCCAACACTGCAATAATGTGAGCATTTTTCATAAGGAAATAACTGATAGGGGATAGTGTGTTTTCCAACATTGGAAATAATGTGACTATTTTCATAAGAAAATAATTGACAAGGGATAGTGTGTTTTCCAACACTGCAAATAATGTGAATTTTTTTTTGTTCCAATCAAATGAAGAAAGTGAAATGTCAATTTTACTATACGAAATAGTTCTAAAATTTTAAGGTGGACTTCATTACATTGTTGGTGTGTATGAATAAAAAACCTTTCATAAGGAAATATCTAACAAGGGACAGTGATGTGAGCATTTTTCATAAGGAAATAATTGATAGAGGACAGTGTGTTTTCCAACACTGAAAATAATGTGAGCATTTTTCATAAGGAAATAATTGACAAGGGATAATGCGTTTTCCAACACTACAAATAATGTGAGTATTTTTTTGTTCCAATCAAATGAAGAAAGTGAAATGCCATTTTTACTGTACCAAATAGTTGTTCTAAAATTTTAAGGTGGACTTCATTACATTGTCAGTGTGTACGAATCAAAAACTTTTCATAAGGAAATATCTGACAAGGGACAGTGTGTTTTCCAACACTACAATAATGTGAGCATCTTTTTGTTCCAATTAGATGAAGTGAAATGCCATTTTTATTGTATAAAATAGTTGTTCTAAAATTTTAAGGTGGACTTCATTACATTGTTGGTGTGTACGAATCAAAAAATTTTCATAAGGAAATATCTAACAAGGGACAGTGTGTTTTCCAACATTGCAATAATGTGAGAATTTTTTATAAGTAATTGGACGGTGTGTTTTCCAATGCTAGAAATAACGTGAGCATTTTTCATAAGGAAATAATTGAAAAGGGACAATGTGTTTTCCAACACTACAAATAATGTGAGCATTTTCTTTTTCCAATCAAGTGAAGAAAGTGAAATGCCATTTTTACTATACCAAATAGTTGTTCTAAAATTTTAAGGTGGATTTCATTACATTGTTGGTGTGTACGAATCAAAAAAATTTCATAAGGAAATATCTGACAAGGGACAATGTGTTTTCCAACACTGCAATAATGTGAGCATTTTTCATAAGGAAATAATTGATAGGGGATAGTGTGTTTTCTGATACTAGAAATAATGTGAGCATTTTCATAAGGAAATAATTGACAAGGGACAGTGTGTTTTCCAACACTGTAAACAATGTGAACATTTTTTTGTTCCAATCAAATGAAGAAAGTGAAATGTCAGTTTTACTATACAAAATAGTTGTTCTAAAATTTTAAGGTGGAATTCATTACATTGTTGGTGTGTACAAATAAAAAAAATTTCACAAGGAAATATCTGACAAGGGATAGTGTGTTTTCCAACACTACAATAATGTGAGCATTTTTCATAAGGAAATAATTGATAGGGGATAGTGTGTTTTCCAACATTGAAAGTAACGTGAGCATTTTTCATAAGGATATAATTGACAAAGGACAGTGTATTTTCCAACACTACAAATAATGTGAGCATTTCTTTGTTCCAATCAAATAAAGAAAGTGAAAGTGACTTGAGGGGTGACTAACCAATTGAGTTGTTATGTGTTGAAGGTTTTACAATAGTATGTGGGTTGCAGTTTTCATAACACCCAGTGTTTTCCAACATGAAATTATAGTAATGAAAACCTTTTCTTTATTAAAGAGTATGAATGTAATAATATGAACCTTAAAAATTAACCTCCTTTTATTTTGAAGATAAAATATTCTTCTTAGATTTTACTTCCTTTTCTAAGTGGTTAATTTTAGTCTTCATTATTTTGATATAGTTTCAACACTTTCAACTATTGCAAATATAATCATAGGTTGGAAAACATAGTGGGTTGTGAGTGAGAGAGTGGGAGGGAGAGAGGGAGAGAGAGAGAGAGGGGGAAGGAGGGAGTGGTAGGGTGGGACAGATAGAAGGAGGGAGAGAAAGAGGGAAGGAGAGATATAGAGATAGGTATAGAGAGTGGTAGGGTGGGAGGGATAGAGGGAAGGAGGGAGATACTCCATTTTTTTGGAAACATTCAAATACTATATGTACTATTCCACATCTAAAATAAGATCATATTCTATTCCATTTTATCTATATTTGGAAAAAATGTAAAGCTATGATTATCTCAACTCGATTCCTTGGAAAACCTAATTCTAATGCATATGGATCAAATTTTTGATACAACATACATGGTGACTAATTTAATTCATACAAAGACCCTTTTACTTTACAATCCCAATGTTCTACACCCCTTATCTAAAATTATTTAGGTTGAACAATATGGTTTTTCTCATCTAAATATCCATACGATAATGTTGTATCAAAATTACTTTTTTTTTCAACTTAAAAATAAAAAGGTATGGCTATAAACAACACCATACCAATCAAATTCAATAGAGATACAAGATAAAATATGTCACTAAATTATATTCATTATACCTAGAATAATCCATTGCACCAACTATCCTTATACCTTTCTAATGTTTTTTTCTACTCTAAATTTCTTCTTGTACACCCACTTGCAACCAATGGATCCCTTACATTCAACTCAATCAACCAAGTCCCACATATTTTTTTTTAGTGTCTCCATCTCCTCTTTCATGGATTTTATTTAAGATTCATTCTCCTATAGAATTTGATTCATCATTAGTAGAAGTTAGAGGAAAATTAAATTATATTTCTAATCGAGTATTCCTTTTTGGTAACTTCTATCATCTTCTAGAGAGGCAAGAAGGGAGATAAAGAGAGGTAGGGTAGGTGAGGAAGGTATAGAGATATTTAGGGATAGAGGGAGGGGTAGGTAGAGAGAGATAGTGGAGAGAGGTTGTGTGTGTGTGAGGGAGAGAGAGGGGGAAGGAGAGAGATAGTGAGTGGTAAGGTGGGAGGGATAGAGGTACATATAGAGAGGGGGTGGGAGAGGCATGTATAGAGAGAGTAAGAGAGAGGGAAGGAGGGATGAATTGATGGATAATGTGAGGGGTAGGTGGAGAGAGGTTTTATAAACTATGGATACAAACAATTGTAAGGGAGCATATCCTAGATCACTAGTATTTCTAACTTTAGATATTCAAATAGCTACATGTGCTCATAGAAACCCATATTACGAAAATATATACATAAAAATAACACAAATGATTATATCCTCATAAGATCCATTACTCCCTATGTACCCTATGATAATTTTCATTGATTTTATAAATATTTACTTTAAATGTATGTGAGTATTAATTAATTTTAGATGCATGACCATTTTATTATTCACTTCAATAATTTTTTAGAATTGTAATGGTAAAATTTGCATTCCCATTCCATTTCCATTTAGTTGAGGGGAGATATCATCCTCCACTATCTAATATTCATCTATTATTTTATTTTATTATGAACTACTACTTCATCTTTCTTCAATTTCTTCATTATAAGGTCTTTCAACACCATATTTATGTCTCTTTGAATTAATCCATCATCAACATTGCATTAATCCATTAGGTTAAACCTTAAACCCTAAAGCCTAACCGTAACATATATCATCATTGTATTATCTCCATAACCCTCTCTCTATCTCCCTCCTTCCCTCCTATCTCCCTACCTACCTCCCTATTTATGTTCTTGAGAAGTTGAGGGAGGAGTGTGTGCAGTATGTGCAATGGATAAATAGCAATGTAGAAGTGGATAAACTTAAGATATTTTGCATTGTATATGAATTTGTGAAAGCAAATGAAGTGATAGATGATGCTATAAGTGGATTTGAACAAATGAACTCAAAGATTATTGAACTTAAGTATTCCATGGAACAAATACAATTGTAAATAAATGACAAGGAAACTGAAAAATCAGATCTAAGTACAAAAAAAGATAATCAATTTCATCCCCACTGCTCTTACCTATTAACACCCCCTAATATTCATTTTTCATGATCTTGTAACCTATTTTCTATATCTTTTATTGGGTGTTATGAAAATTTCTACCCACATATTGTTGTAAAAACCTTTGCACATAACAACCTAATGGGTTAGTCATCCCTCAGGTCAATTTGTTAGTTTTCTACTAGAAATTGAATGGGTGGAAGTAGATAGAAATCGTTTATAGTTTGTGGAATTCACTCCACCTTACCACTCCCTATCTCCCTCCTTCCACCTCTCTCCCACTCACAAACACACAACCTCTCTCCACCCACCCCTCTCTCCCTCCCTCCCTACTTCCCTCTCTCACTCCCTCTATACCTATATGTCCCACCTCTCTCTTTCTCTCTCTCTCTCTCTCTCTCTCACACACACACACACACACACCTTAAATTTAGATTGATAATTGTAATAATTTATGAAAATTAAATGATTTGATATCATATTTTGTGTCATGCAAGAAAATTAGTTTTATACAAGATCCTTGACTTAAATTATGTGTCATGTGAGAAAATTAGTTTTATAAATAGGAGATGGATTAAAAGGGTACATAATTTCAGATAAGGGGTATAAAATATTTGGATTTTAAACTATAAGGGTATTTGTATGGATTAAAGTAGTCACCATGTATGTTGTATCAATTTTGTTATTTTTATGTAGAAAAGTCTTGTAAATAGCTATTTAAAAGAAATATTTGCATTCTCTAATCATAAAGACACTCTCAAAGTTGAGAAAAAAAAGGCTTAAAGATAAATAAATTGGAAATATAATGTTATGACATGGTGCAATTAATTAATTAAATTAATTAGTCAACATGGTGATGTTATAGGGAATTGGCTACCTAGATGCATTAACATGTAGGATTAAAGATCAAATATGGTGGAATTAGTGTGTCTACAACATTCTACAAAATATTTCTAGACATCTTACATTTCCTACCATTGAATAATTTATAGTTTCTAATTTATTGCACACATTCCAATCCTAATAGGTCTACACATGTGGTATACCCCTAGAAGCCTCGTAGTAGTCATTGCAAGGTATACATTTTTTAATTCATAAGATTGGAATTGAGATGAATAAAATTTATCTTTTGTCTTTCTAAATAAAGAGGGAGAGAGGGGTAGGTGGAGAGAGGTTGTGTGGGAAGGAGGGAGAGAGAGAGGGAAGGAGGGAGATACATAGAGGTAGGTAGAAAGAGGTTAGGTGAACATAATAGAGAGATCTATGTAGGGTGGGAGAGGTAGAGAGGTGGTGTGTGTGTCATTGATCATGAAAAGAGTTTTTTTAAACACTGATGGTATCAATAAAGAATTAGAAAAAAGGATAATTATCTTTAGAAATATATACAAGACTAAATATAAGTATGTTTAGAATATCCAAATCAATAAATTCATACAATTTTATAAAGTGAATACTTACACTATGATGGACATAAAGAAATATACTATAGGGAGAGAGAGACAGGGAAGGGGGATGAAGGGACGAATAATGTGAGGGGTAGGTGGAGAGAGGTTGTGTGTGTGAGGGAGAGAGAGGGAAGGAGTGAGTGAGTGATAAAGGGATGGGTATGTGGAAAGAGAGAGATGGGAAAGAAGGAAAAACAGAGGGAGAGGAAGGTGATAATCCATGCAATTTGATGGTGAGAGGTTGTGCATGAGGGAGAGAGAGGATAAATGAGGGAGATAGGGAGTGGTAAGGTGGGAGGGATAGAGGTACATATAGAGAGGGTGGGAGAGGTATGTATAGAGAGAGTGAGAGAGAGGGAAGGAGGGAGGGAGGAAGGGTGAGATAATGGGAGTGGTAGGTGGAGAGAGGTTGTGTGTGTGTTAGGGAGAGAGAAAGGGAAATTGAGGTAGGGAGAGAGAGGTAGAGAGAGGGATAAGTAAGGTGTGACATGTAGGTATAGAGAGTGTGAGAGAGGGAATCATGGAGGGAGGGATGGAGAGATAGGTACGTGGAGAGAGGTTGTGTGGGAAGGAGGGAGATATGGAGAGGTAGTTAGAGATAGCTAAGCTAAACAAAATAGAGAGAGGTAGGTAGAGAGAGGGATCTAGGTAGGGTGGGAGAGGTAGAGAGAGGTGGTGTGTGTGTGTGTGTGTGTATGTGTGTGTGTGTGTGTGAGGGGTAGGTAGAGTGAGGAAGATGTGGGGTGGGAGGGATGGAGAGAGGGAGAGAGAGGGAAGGAGGTAGTGAGTGATAAAGGGAGGGGTAGGTGGAAAGAGAGAGAGGGGGGAAAGATGGAAAAAGGGAGGGAGAGGAAGGTTAGGAGGGATGGTGAGAGAGGAGTGATAGAGAGAAGTATAGAGGAATGGGGGGAGGGAGAGGTATAGCAAGGTAGAATGGGAGGGATAAATGGAGAGAGAGGAAATAAGGGAGACATGTAGAGGAGCATGTTCACTATGTGTAATGGGAAAATGGAAATGTATAATTGGAGGCAACAAGTACTAGAATGTATAAAATGAAAAATAAATATGCTCTAAAAACACATGAAAACAAATAGACCAAAGTGAATGAGATAGAGAATGTATTGACTAAAGAGATTCTTTTCATTCTTTAGAAGTTGAGGAAGGTGTGTGTGTAATATATGCAATGGGAAAATGGCAATGAAAAAGTGGATAAACTCAAGAGGTTTTGTATTGCATATGAATTTGTGCAAGAAAATAAAGTAAGGTGGGACATGTAGGTATAGAGAGAGTGAGAGAGGGAATCATGGAGGGAGGGATAGAGAGAGAGAGGTACAGGTGGAGAGAGATTGTGTGGGAAGAAGGAGAGAGAGAGATGGAAGGAGGGAGATAGGGAGAGGTAGTTAGAGAGAGGTAAGGTGAACAAAATAGAGAGAGGTAGGTAGAGATAGATATATAGGTAGGGTGGGAGAGGTAGAGAGAGGTGGTGTATTTCCACTTGACTTTATCCATTTTTGTATTTCCATTTTCCCATTGAACATACTGCACACGCACCTTCATCAACTTATCAAGAGTAAGAAGAGTCTCTTTAGTCAATAAATTATCTATCTAATTCACTATGGTAGATGCATCTTTTTAAGTGTTTTAGAGTAGATTCCCTTTTTCATTTCATACATTATAGTACATAATACCTCAAGTTCTACATTTCCATTTTCCCATTGCACATAGTGCACATGATCCTTCATCAACTTCTCAAGAGTAGGAAGGATCTCTTCAGTCAATATATTATCTATCTCATTCACTTTGGTGTACTTATTTTCAAGTGTTTTCAAAGAAAGAGTCAAGGAGGGAGATAGAGTATAAAAAGGAGGGATAGATAGAGGGAGAGAAAGATGGAAGGAGGGAGATAGAGAGAGGTAGGGTAGGAGAAGTAGGCATAGAGCGTTAGGGCTAGGTGGAGAGAGGTTGTGTGTGTGAGGGAGAGAGGGAGGGAGAGAGACAGAGAGAGGGAAGGAGGTATAGAGAGAGTTGGGGAGAGAGGGAGGGGTAGGTGGTGAGAGGTTGTGTGTGTGAGGGAGAGAGAGGAGAAATGAGGGAGATAGGGAGTGGTAAGGTGAGAGGGATAGAAGGACCTAAAATGGACAAGGAGATATGTGATGGTGGATTGTGGGACATAGGCACCCAAAATGGATTTATAGGATGGAGGAGGGATAGGGATAATGTTTTGGGTTGCTATGGCGGAGGGGGATGGTGGAAAATGGTTGGGAGAATGATAATACATAATGTATTTACCTAAGAGATTCTTCCTTCTCTTGAAAATTTGAGCAAAAAGTGGTTGTAAAGTTACATAAAAGTATTCAAGTCATTGAAAACTTTATCCAAGAAAGGGATGTTATTGGCCTAAGGGATGATGAGGGGGTAGCTAATTTAAAGCTTCAAGTAAAACATATGAAAAAGAAGTTAGAAGATCATGAAGAGTAATAGTAGGGGGTGTTAATAGGTAAGAGCAGTAGGGATGAGGAAAAATGTGTCAATGATCAACTTGTAGATGCAAAGGAAATAGTTGGAAGTGTTGAAACTGTAACAAAACAAAAAAAGATTAAAATTAAACACTTAGAAAAGGAAGTAATCATCAAAAGAAAAGGAGGTTGATGTTGTTGAGAGAGAGCTACAATCTAAAAGATATGAAGTTGAGAAAATAAAGACAACAATGGAAGGTGTTGCTTATAAAGAAGGGTGCATGGAGACATTATAAAAAGTGTGTTTGCAAGAATTTGAGGTAGTTCAGAAGTTGAAGGCTGATATTAGGCACCTCGAGGATCAATTAGGAAATTTTCAATTTACCTACAATGATCCTGCAAAGAATTTTGATAGACCAAAAGTCAAAGGTGTTGTTGCACATCATATAAAATTTTAAAATACATTAAAGGTAAATTTTGAAGGTGTCTTTCATTAGACTCGTGTTGTGTAAATAATAAAAGGTTTTAATTACATTAATACCATTTTCTAAAACTGGAGGTTGGAAAACACTGGGTGTTATGAAACCTACAACCCACATACTATTGTAAAATCATCTACACATAACAAACCAATTGGTTAGTCACCCCTCATGTCAATTTGGCTATTTTTTATGTATCCCCCACCTCCTTCTCGAGCTCTCCACCCTTGAGCTTTGAGAAAGCACAATTAAATATCCTACAACCCATTGTGTATTCCAACTTGCCATTATTTTGTGCATTTATATTCAATTGAGAAAACATAATTAAATATCCTACAACCCATTGTGTATTCCAACTTGCCATTATTTTTTGCATTTATCTTCAATTATATGAAGAAATTAAAATGCAATTTTTACTGTAGCAAATAGATGTGATATATTTTGAAGGTAACTTTCATTGCATTATTACTATGGAAATAACAAATTTTTTTGATTACATTCATAATGTTATGTAAAATTACAGGTTGGAAAACACTGGGTGTTATGAAACTTGCAACCCACATACTATTTTAAAACTGTAAAGACATAACAACCAAATTGGTTAGTCACCCCTCAACTCAATTTGGTTAGTTTTATGTATCCACAAAATGAAACTCCTCCCTGTGCTCTCCATTATTTAGCTTTGAACATGTAGAATGAAACGACAAATAACCCACATTATGTTTTTTGAAATGCAATTATTTTGTGCATTTAGTTTTCAATAATTTGAAGAAATTGAAACGTAATTTTATTATAACTAATAGTTGTTATAAATTTTGAAAGCACCTTACATTAGATCCCTACTGTCTAAATAACTAAAGGTTTTAAAATTACATCCATACTATTTTGTAAAATTCCAAGTTATAATACACTAGGTGTTATGAAACCTTGGAACCCACATACAGTTTTAAAACCCTAAACACACAACAACCCAATTGGTTAGTCACCCCTAAGCTCAATTTGGTTAGTTTTATGTATCCCCCACCTAGAAATCCTCCCCTTTCTCTTCACCACTTAGCTTTGAACATACAAAATGAAATAACTAAAAACCCATTGTGTTTTCCAACTTGTGAATGTTTTTAGCATTTTTTTTCAATCATGTTAAGAAATTAAAATACAATTTTAATCTAACTAAAATTTGTAAATTTTGAAGGTGTTGTAAGCATTAAACTTGCACTTGCTTCAAAGACCAACAAACATTAGTGTTATTAGCAAATGAAGAAAACCAAACCAAACACTCCTATGAGATATTGAATCATGCTTCATAATGCAAACAAAACAACAAAATATCAAATAAACTAATTGAAAGCATGTAAAGTATGTTCAAACCTATCCCATAGTGGATTTGTGCTACTGTGATGTGGAAAGTAGCCCTTTCCCAATCCATTGATAAGCTAAATGATGAAAATTCCTTGAAGATTCTATGAGTTGTGGATTCAAATGCATAAGATTGTGGATAGTACAAAATGCCTAAGATTGTGGATCCAAATACAATAGAGAAGATCTCTATTTATAGAAAAGAAGGATGGAGAAATGAAAGATATGAAGAATGTGGGATTAATCATGAACCAATGGCATTGTGCCACTTGTTAACATGCTAATGGAAGGAGGTGGAGCACATTTTGATCAATGTGCATGATAAATGCAATTAGGTAGAATTTGAAATTCAAAAGATGGCTTGTGGAAGAAGAGTTGTAAGAGCCTTCAATGCCATGTAAGAGCCTTAAATGCCAAGTTGGAGGACAAAAGTTCTTTAGGAGGGAGATTTCAAATTGGTGGAATATTCCAAGAATATGCCACTTTTGAATGGAAATATAAGAATTAATAAATCAAATAAATTGATTTATATGTGCAAGTTGCAAAAGCTAGAGGATTTGAGGATTAGGAGTTAATTGATTTGTGATTAATTAACTTTTAGATAGAATTAGTTGACATGACATTTGATTTAGATTTTTATATTTATTTAAATCAAATGAGAGGAATTTGAGACATTATTAATTTAATTAAATAAATTTGATTTATTCAATTATTAGATTTAAATCAAATAACGGTTAATTTATTCAATTTAAAGGAGACAACTTTAGGATTTAATTAAACAAAGTTGATTCATTTAATTAAAGAGAGAATATGAGGGTTTTAATTAAACAAGATTGGTTTGTTTAATTAAAGGAAGAACATTAGGAGCTAACTAAATAAAAATTGATTTATTTAATTAGAGGAGGACATTAGGGGTTAATTAAATAAAAATTGATTTATTTAATTAAAAAAGTACATTAGGATTTAATTAAATAAAGATTCATTTATTTAACTAAAAGAGGAATTTGGATGAATTTAATCAAATAAAGATTATTCGATTAAATGGTTAGTAGAGAGATGATTGAGGAATAACCAGAGTCAAGTGCATGACATCAATCAGGATAATTTTCATGTCTACAGGTGCCTTATATTATGCTACCAAGATTGTTGTGGGAGGGAGAAATAAGTGCTAGATCAATGGTCACTTTGCACAAACCTTGCATGTACAAAACCCTTTTCCTATTGTGCAACTCAATATCAACAACCATATTTTCTCATTATGCAAGGGTGCATCGCTAAAGTTTTGAACATGAAGCCTCCTGAGATATTGTCGATGCCAACTGGAGCAATAAGTAATAGAATGTATGAAATAGAAAAGGAATCTGCTCTAAAAACACTTTGTTTAGGAATTTGTTCATAAACCATCTACTCAAAATCCACTGTGTTTCCCAACTTGTAATTATATTATGCATTTATTTTTTGAACATATGAAGAAATTGAAACACAATTTTTACACTAACTAAGAATTGATAAATTTTGAAGGTGAATTTCATTACATTCATACTATATAAATAACAAAAGTTTTTCATTACATTCTTACTATTTTATAAAATTACAAGTTAGCAAGCATGGGGTGTTATGAAACCTACAAGCCATGTACTATTGTAAAACCCTCTACACGTAAATTCTATAATGGGTAGTGACTCCTCAGCTCAATTTTATTACTTTTGTGTATTCCCCACCTACCAATCCTCCTCAACCTCTTCACCCTCGAGCTTTAAATAAGCACAATGAACAAATTGATAACAGACATTGTGTTTTCCAACCACCAATTATATTACATGCATTTATTTTTCAATCATATGAAGAAAATGAAATACAATTTTCACTCTAACTAACAGTTGTGGTAATTTTGAAAGGTGATTTCCATTGCATTTTTTTGTCTAAATAACAAAAGGTTTTCATTATAGTCATACTACTTTTGTATAATTGGAAGTTGGAAAATACTTGGTGTTATGAAACCTGCAACCAACATACTATTGTAAGACCCTCTACACGTAACAACCCAATTGGGTAGTCACTCTTAAGGTCAATTTCATTAGTTTTATGTATCCCCCCACCTACAACTCCTCCCTGATATCTCCATCCTTGAGCTTTAAACAAACACAATGCAATAACTCACAACCCACTGTGTTTTTCCAACTTGCAATTATTTTGTGCATTTATTTTTCCACCATACGAGGAAATTGAAACATAATAAGGGACCACATCAAAGTACTAAGCCTTTGTGCTATGATCCTTATGTAAACCACTCTCCACAAGCTAGTGAAAATTCCTCTATTCTTGACCTCCCTCAATACTTGAATTTATACTTGATATTTAACATGGAACTCCTTAAGCCATATTTCCTTCCTTTATCAGATTTCATAACTATTAAGCATCCTAAAAAATAAAAAGTAAAACATTCAAAAATAAAATCAAGGGACATCATTGACACCATTACCACTAATATTGGCCACAATTCCATAAACTCATTTTTGAAATCAAGATTGGACAATATACAAATCAAACTAATTGGTACACTCTTTAGAAAATGTACACATACTTTCCTTAAATTACTAATGATGCAATGCCTATTATTCTAATTAAGAGGGAACAAATGATTTCAATATAGCCTCATACATTCTTTTTAGAAAGTTTATCAACAAATGTAGCCTTTCCCAATATGTGCAACATAGTACTTATAAAATTATGTGCAATTTTATTTTTTTAAAGGTGCAATGCACCCATATTATTAGGGTAAATGATTTTGACCGGAGCTATGAACCGGGTACAAGAAACCACAAGATACTACCAAACCTGCAAGCACATTGGCCTAGAAAAGGCACAAGGCCTACAAGCACTTTGGCCTAGCGATGGTTTGAACCTTGGTGGCCGTCACTACAACCAAGTCACTTGACCACCAAACCACACCCTTATTGGCCAAAACTTATGTGCAATTTACTACCCTCCCATCTTTAAATAAAATTCTCATGAACAATCATGCAACACTACATGCATGCATCTTGAAGCCTTGTAAAAGGATACAAATGCTAGTGTCTAATAAAACTACATGTGCACAAACAAATGGAACATAAACAACCACCTATTATGTTTTTATGTGCATTTATAATCAATGGCCTTTGTAAAAATATAAACAATCATACAATTAGAACTATATGCAAACAACACATGACAAAATAATTGAATTATATAAAATAATATTTCAATTGGTGTCATATGGGTTTAGTATCTATCATCATCCTTTCCACATATGCAATGTGTCATATGCATTGGAAGCTTGTTAGTATATACTTGCATCTTATTTGGCAACTTGCTTGTATAAATACCTACTTTGTACATGAAAACTACAAGAGGTTTAACAAATTATCATATTGTAGGTTTTCTAAAGTGTATAAAAAATGGTTTATGTATTTGATTCTCTTTATGCATTATATGATCTTGTTGTATTGCTAGCTAATATGTGTGATCACCCCCTACTTATCCAATGTTCAAGTTGAACATACATCTAGACTTTGGGAAGCAGATCCAAGTAGAGTTGACCTTGGAATACAAATCTTTGACATGTCTTTTAATTCATCTCCTAATTTTTTTAATATAGTGCATTGAAAAAAATTTAATCAATGACTTATTCTAGAAAATAACGATGGAAGACATTCATAATGATTGATGGTTGATAGAGAACCCAATCCAAAACCCATTATCATTCCATAGTAAATAAGGATTGGATCAATTTTTAAACCTTGTAGATACTTTTGGCCATATAATTTTCTTCAATTTTAATAAGAATGAGAAAGATTACAAGAGAATAGAAACCGAGACTATTCTAGGTAGTTCTACCACTCAAAGAATCAAAATAAATATAACTCTCTTCAAATATTTGTAGGTTGTTTCTGCATCGTGCTCTTATTATGTGTTGATCATAACACAATGATAGATGTGTATATGTGTGATGGCAATAACAATACAAGTGTTGAATTCCATAGTAATAGGAATATAGTTCTCAACAATCTTGCAAATAATACATCATCAAAAAATGATTTCAATGTGAACTCTAATGAATCTTAGATTTCTCAATATGTTCCTATTGATATGAGATACTTATTTTTAAATTTGATTTATAGATAATTTTAAATTATATTTAAATTTGTAATAGATAGAAATCATAATTTTTGTATTTTGAATATAATTATTTTTGTGAACTTTGATAAAACTAAATGTGAATATTGAAAGGCAGCCAAAAGCATGTGTGAGGAACTGAATAATAAGAATATAAACCATATCTGTGCATTGTTCTTACAGATGTTTTTCATTTTTCATGCCAGTGGTTATTTTTATTATTTAAAGCAACTATATTTTAAGACATTTCCTTCCTTTGAAAAATCCATATTCTAAAGATCAAGTATTGAGTTGCAAGTTCTATGAACCCCTTGTGAAGGAAAGAGATCACATTCCACCTCTATGAGAGGATAATATTATTCATGCAATCAAAGTTATTCCAGTTTCAAAAAATGGTTTCAATACCTCTATCTCCTCCAATGTTGGCGAGACGCAACTCGTTGATAAATTGATTACAAAATTTAAAATCAGAGGTTCAATACCTTCACCTTCCCCTTCACAATTTGAAGCGCACTGGACAATTTTACAGACAAATTTGACCTCAAAATCTTACTAGACAATTTTAAAGGTCAATGCGGAGACAAAGCTGGTAAATAGGGCAGAGATCGAGTGGCGTCCCTATGCAGGCTTGGCGGCAGGCTGGGAGGGACAACCCCTAATTTCTCCTCCCCCAAATTTAGCTGGAGGAATGCCTTAGCTGTTCGCAAGAGGAAAATACCAACATTTGCTAGCTTTGTGGACTGAACAGAAAAGACAAAAATCAGTTGCTCCCAGCTGTTAATGCCGATGGTTTTAATGTTAAATCTTGAGTGGGAACATAATTCAAATTGAACTTAGAGTGCATGTACGAATGGAAATGATTAATTTGTTGCAGGACGAAGGGGATGCACAATCATCGATGCACTTGTGTTCTTTTCCATCTCTGTTAAATTCCCTTTGCCATCCACCGTGAGTGCCACTCCTATTTCTATTTAATTCCGCATGCTACTTTTCCATGAATTTATGTATGTATGTTATTATGCATTTTTTTATGTGTTTTTGTATGTACATAGGTGCGTTTTGTCTAGGAGTTAGCCGACTTTGAAAAGACATGGGGATTGTAAAATGGAACTAAAAATTCTATTGGGGTTGACCATGGGTTAAACTAGGGTAACTAATGGATGATTAGAGGAGGGTTTGGTGGCTAAGAGAGATTAGGATCCCACTTGCATTTTATGGAAGATGTGACACCTTCCTAATCAATGATTAGTAATGTGCACATCCTTAATTAAGAATTAAACAAGGGGGATTAATATTATGAGTGGATTATGGAGGATGTGACATGAGGGGAATTAAATAAATAGATTATTTATTTAATTTTTGGAGGAAAGGGATAAGCGATGAGGGTAAATAATTAAAGGTAATTATTTACTTTAGGCTAGGATTTAAAAATGATATAAGAAATAGATTAAGATGAAGGAATAATGGATAATGAATATTAATTAAATAATAGGGCATTATTTAATTAATATAGAGGATATGAAATTGGTCAAATTGAGAGAAAATTGACTAAACGAAAGTGGTCAATTTTCAGTGTCTACACTATAAATTTTTAAAAAAGTTTCCATCTCATCGTTGCATGTATTTTTTCCGATTTAACATGACTATTAAATTATATTATAGCTACAAGTGAGTAAATTAAATTTTATTTCTTAATGATACTATATTACTATAATTGAAATAATAAGGAATTACAAACATAAATAGATTTTTTTTTTCGCTATTTCATAGATTGTGTTTATATAGGAATAAATTGAATAAATATACTTTAAAAAAATTGGATTTTTTTTATGAATAACCAATCCAAATGATCCATCAGTCAATGAATAGGTGAGTTTCAATCACATCCTCGTATATGATTAGTCCTCTCATTATTTATTTATTTTTTCCATTGAATATTGAATCATACAACAATTGTACAACAATGCTTATCATGTTTATTATATTTTATATAATTAAAAATTAGATTTATGTTTGCTTTAATATAGTAGAAGATTATGTCTCATATTGTAAAAAAATTTGGAATTCGAAGTTATATTTAATTATAATTATTTTTAATAATATTCATAAATGGAGAGAGATTTGAGACTTCTTGTAAGATATCAAACTTCAAAATCTGAAAAGCAGTAGTTGAGCAACTAGAGCAGGTGATCAAGGTAGAGACTAGGGTCTCGTTGGAAAGTAGTAGTGGGGGAGGTTGAGTCCTCCCCCACTCAGATTTGCAATTAATTTTGTACACCCCTTACACTTATTGATGCTATCCTCCTTTATTGCCTATATGTGTGGATGCTAATTTGGGTGCTTCGATTATTTCTTTGTATAGTGATTTTTTGTTGTGTTTTCATGCTCTAGCTTGTGTGTGGTAATTCATCTTTAGTTATCTTTAATGGAAGGGGGTATGGACTCCCATTGTAATTCCCCACCAAAGAACCCCAGAGGTCAACACACCCATACTACAATAATGACACAATTTTTTTTTTAAAGTGCAATAACAAGAAATGTAAATCATATTTCAACATAACATATACACTAAACTATGTCCTCTAAGGTTCCATGATTGCATTACGAACAAACCTACTTAACAAGATCTAAACATACATCATGGATTAACTAACTACAAGAGTTCATTTAAAATCTATTGCATTAAATGAATAAGCACATACATCTCCATATTATAACATCAAATAGATAGCCATCAAAGATCATATAAAAAGAACCAAAAGGTACATATACAAATTACCTTACATGAGGGTACATCATAACTGTTACATATTTACATCAATGCTTCCCTGAATACAACGAGAAGACTACATCAAGATTACATTACATGGTACAAATGATATATAGGTTCAATACATGACATAAGCAACTATCTCTTGAATTGGTACAAGATCTGAAATCTGCTACATGAAATACAACCTCCATGCTCATGAACAACAAAAAAGGAAACCCAATGGAGGAAAAAGCACAATCCACTCGACCATGTGGAACCCTAAGGTCCACCCCCCATGCTAGGAGATAACAATAAGGTCCCACTACAAAAAAATCAAGAAGACAATAAACCAACACAAAAGGGATAAAATGACTCCAACATACAAAGTACAATAGGAACATCACATAACAAAGACACCACTTCCAGAGGAACAAGCACAACAAAGGGGATCACATGACTAGGGAATGCTAGGTTGCATTAGGGATGAGTGTCATCGCATAGCTTGATATGGGTTATCCTGACAAATCTTCCTAGGACTCAACCCTCCATCCTGGGTTATCTTGGTTGCCTCTATCGATCCCTATGCCCCATACAAACTCATGCAGAATCAACATACCATTCATGAGGACAAGGTAGTTGATCTTTCCATTCCAGGCCTTCCCATCTCATCTCAAGCCTAAACGAGCACTTGAGCCATGAGTGAGGCAAAAATTATCTTGATTAATGTGAAATCTACTCAACCCCCTAATACATTATTTACATTAAATATTAGGTTATCACTAGATTAAGAAACTCCCAATGGGTTATCCTAGTCAACCACTTTGGGTTCTAACCCCCATTGAGAACCACTCACCCTATTAGAAACTAGATACCCAACACATCAAACAGGGTAAAGCCATCTTGCACAAATTACAAAACCACATGAACACACACATAGAGTGAGGCATGAGCCGTCTCGCACACAAATCCCAAGCATAATTTAGTGAATAAGTAGTGCGAGGCTAAAGACCCTCTTGTACACAATCCAAGTATAAAATCAATCTATTTTCAAAATGAAATAATCATGAAACCAAAAATTGAGCTAATCCCCCAAGCCTTTGGAAATCTCTCAATAACCATTTGGAACAAAAGCTCCCTCCATAAAACAATAACCAAAATCAACTCAGTATCAAAATCAACCACAATAATCAATAGTAAAATCAACCAACAGTGCATCCAAGGGAGACATTATTTGTGCATTTTCTAAACTCATTACAAAATCACTAACTTTAATTAATAATCCATTCAGAGAATAATACTCAAATGTCGATGGTATCAATCAACCAATTTACAATTCAATTAATGGAGAATACGACGAAATCCACATTTTAAAAGAATATCAACTTAAGTTCTTCTATTATCCACATATATTTATCCTAACTATATACTAAGCAGATAAAACTCTTTTCATTTAATTTAATTTACTAATTCTCTAACTTCATTATCAATTAATTGCAAAACAAAAATAATCTCTTTCTAATATCGAACTTTATACGTCAATATATATATAAATATATTTATATAGTAGATTTTAACTGAATGCTATTCTAATAAAGAAAAAAAAAGTAATCGATATGAATATATGAAGATAAGTAAACAAATATAAATATAACCATGTTTATATATATATGTATATACATATAGATATATATATATATATATATATATATATATATATATATATATATATATATATATATATATATATATAAATAAGTTTGACTAAAATAAAAATCTATGAGGCTCAAACTTGAGCTTACAAAATTGAAACTTTACATACAAGCCATCACCAATTACTATGGCACCATATATAATATGCAGTTTATAAATCGAAACCCCCACCATTTCATTGTAAATACAATCGGTTTGAAGGATATTACACAATCTTTATCATTCAGAAAATGGAATAAGAAAAAAAATCAAATGCCAAACAGGCCATGGATTAATTGGCGACCTTCATTAATAAAATTTATCTCCAAGTTGTATAAAATTGAATATCATGGATCACTCTAGTCGAATACAATTAGCAAGCTTCTACTACTAAAAATGAAATGACATAAAATGAATATAGGTTTCACAAAAAGGTAGCCATCGAATGTTATGAACTAACAAGAAGAATGAAAATTTCATGATCTCCAAACAATATACAAATCAAATCGACATCATTAAACATTTGCATGCTATAGTATTAAGAAAAGCCATGAATTTCACTCTATACAAGTATCGATTCTTGAAGAAAGGCATACACAACAAATCAACTAGAGACTACATAGCTAACAACAAACCGTACCTAGAATATAAGCTTTGAATCCGAATATATGGTTAAGTTTGCTGATTAGATTGCATGCAGGAATATAGTGTAGTTATTGCACACAAGGTGTCAAATGCCTTAACATTATACTATTTGAAAATTGGATACTAATCTCAAGCATATAAACCTAGCATATCGAAACTTACAGAGGGAGAAGAAAATCAAACTCCAAATAGAGAGATTCGATGGAAGAATTCAATGAAATATTTAAATGGATGCCTATATGGAACAAAGGCATAACAAAAGTACAAAGACTAGACATAGAGTATAGACACAACCAAACAATCAAGAAAAGAATGAATGCATAATGCAAAGCATCAAAATTAAGTACAAAGGAAAAACTAACCCGAAATCCAACATAGGCTGAGACGAAGTTCGATGCCAAGTTCAAGCTTCTACAACAACCCCACATCTTCAAGATTCTTGATCAATGTTAATAATTTTTTCCCAATTCAAATTTTGAAAAAAAAAATCAACCAAATATAATTATTCAATAGATTATTCTTGCAGACTAAGTTCTTTGTTCAAAAACCAAAAATCAATAATAATCCATAATCTCTCCAAATGATAATTATTATTATTTTTCCCAAAAAAATATTGTAAGATTTTTTGAACACAAAAATAAGATAAAAATATCGCAAAATAGCAAGTTTCCCAATGACAAGCAGTTCGAAGTCATGCATGTGCTCTGGACAATTCTTTTTCTATCTTTTTATTGTTTTTGTTGTTTAAACATTATCTCCTTCCGTTTAATATTTTATTTTACATTATAATATTTTCCTATTAACCAAGGCAACTCAAATACTATTTATCAGCATGGTCTATTTAATAATTTATTTAATTCAACAATTAATCAAACAACATAATTAACAAATTTAATTTAACAAGTAAATATCAACAACAATCACCCAAGCACAAACAAGTTCAAAACAAGAACAACTAACCAAAAACAACATACAAGATTGATGGGATGACCAATTGGATACTCATCCTCATCGAGGATGATGGAAAGGGTAGGGGACTGTACGTTATCTCTGTTCAACAATTTTCCATTGGGTTTAAGACACACTCAGACTTGTCAATTTAGGTGGAGTCGATGCCTGTTACCTGCAATCCCACATCAAACAAAATGGTCAAACAACACACATATATATAAACATACAGTTAGACACATTGTGAAAGGAAATCATAGCATAGTAGGGTAATCATGAATGAGTAATGCAACACTGTTCCTCTCACCAAGACACATCAAAAAAGTAACCACATTAATGTACAACAACTAGTTACATAGCAAACAACATCAAACAATCACCAGATAAATGCATAGTAACCATGATTAGATAAACACATAAGGCTCATAAATAAATTAATCCACATAAACCAATAAGTCCATAAAACTATCATAGCATGTGCATAATATCAAGTAATAGAAAGAACATCAAAGTATCATCCAGTATCATCAAAGCAGTAAATATAATATCAACAAAGTGTCATAATGTTGGTCGCAATAGAATAATCTTCAATCTAATAGAGAACAACATGAGGTGCACTAAACCCATGACCCCCTGCAAGTGGGAAAGAAATTCCAAATCAAATTAATGACAGTTCTAGGTCATTCCATAATGCATTTATGGATGAAACCTCTCCTCTCTTAGTAGGCATAAAATTCATCACTCTTCCTAGCAATGGAGACTAGGTGTGATGCCAATGATAGAGAGAAAGGTAAGTTTCCCTCTAAACACCTAAAAAAGTTACCATTTCACCCAATTTAGAAATGTGTGAAGCAATTAACAAAGAAAGGATTAGGTTAAGAGGAGTTTCTATTTTCATGGTGGTTATAGATACCTCAAAATTGCTTGCCAAGAAATTTTTGGACAGCTGGTTTGTTAATGTTTGGGCAAAAAAATTGGGGGTTCATGTGTCTTTTATCTGTATGATTAAATAGGGGATTTTTTTAATCTTTTTAAAGGATAATGAAATTTAGGAATATTTTTTAAAGAAACCCTATAGGAGTATAGGGAATTATGTTTTTAGGGTGTTTTCCTGGTCACCCAAAGAAAACTGTGAAGAAACCATGGCACTTTTGTTCCCTAAGTGAGTTTTGATAAAAATGTGCCCCCAATATTTGGTCATCCCCCAAATCTTGGCTTCATTTGGTAGCATAATTAGGGTTGATAATGCTAGTGCATCACTACCCCACATGAATGCTCAGGCTCTAGTTTCTTTGACCTTTGAGGTTAAAACACCAGAAACCCTAGACATCATGCTTGATGATGGTTTGTATTTGTTTCATTTGGAAATAAGCAGGCTAAACACATGCTACTTATGCAGATTGGAGAGGAATATTCAAAGGAATTTACCCATTATTCAAAAAAACCCCAACAAGCATATCCATAGGCCAAAAAAAGAGAGCAATATGGGCTCTCCAAATGACATACCCATAAATCTTGATCTAGGAAAGGAAAACATTGATATTATGTCTTTAAATAGAGTGAGTGAGACCCTTAAAGTGAGATTTTCTCCTTGATGAGGAATGTTGGGGAAATAAACCCTGACCAAAGGAAAAATGGATCTTAACCCAAGAGACTAGGTTCACTAGCAATCACACCGATTCTCCAATCTCAGAATCAATGGCTAGGAAAATTTTTGGTGCATTCCCCTCAGGTGATCATGTCGAGGTGAGAACCTCAAATTCCTTTAACCCTCTCCTATTTGAAGAGGAGAGGGCTGAAATTATTATGTTGATTGAAGGAGAAAACATAGATACCCCTTTGAGGTCTAAGGTGATCTCTAATAATGAAGACCCCCCAACTGCAAAAGGTGGGTAAGGAATTGTTGTTAAAAAAATGCACAACAGATCATGATGGAAAGGATTAGGAACAATATAAAACTAAAAGGGATTTTTAAATCAGGAAATAGAGATGGTTTACTGAAGGAGTCTAATGGAACTAAAGTCTACATAAAGGGGTTCAATCCCCATGGTTGCTCCAAGGAACCTAAAGCAAGCACAATAAGTACAGAGGAGGAATCCTCAAAAAATTAACTTGTGAATCTTCCATGGTGAAAATAATGGTCTCAAAATTAAAAAATAAATGCCAAAATATTAGTAGCCCTCAAGGTAGTATTAGAAAATAGAGGTCAACAAGTTCTAACAAAGAGGAAGAAATAAATGGGGTATTCCAACCTTAGGAAACCTTAGACCAGGTGACCAACAATACCATGGAGGCTACTAAAAAACTAGGGGATCCTTCTAACCTGGACTCATCACTTGATAATAGGTACCAAAATGTTCAATTATTAAAATCAAACCTAGAAATAATAATAGAAATGATTAATAAATGGAATATGGAAAAAATTGAAAATAAACAAGATGATTTGATAGACTATGAGCAACATTAAACCGAGAAAAATAGTGGGTTCTTAGAGGATAAGATGAACATAGACAGAGGGTAGAATCCATGTTCCCCCAATGTGCCAAAAATAAGGGGTAGGAAGAAAGGGATGGTATATTCCAGGTTGAGAGAAACAATATAAATATTTTTAAAAACAAGAGGAAAAAAAATATGGTCCTCGACGTGCCCACCTGAAAAAGGATAGAAGTTGAAGAAAAGATTCCTAAATACTTTGAGCTATTTAGGAATGGAAAGGAGTCCACTTCTAAATCTTTCAATGATGAGTCTTAATTGCACATCTTGGAATGTAAGGGGACTAGAGTCCCTTGACAAAAAATACATTTTTAGGAGGTTCCTCAACATTGAAAAAAGGAAATATTATGTCCTGCTACAAGAAGTTAAATGAATTGGCTTCACATTTGAAAATAATTTAAAGTTTATTTGGAACAATTCCTCTCACTTGGTAACTAAACATGAAAAAGGAAGAGGGAGGGCTACCATTCTTATGGCCAACAACTAGACTCAACATGTAACAAATTCTAGAACTTCCCCACACAATAAAGTTGTTTGGGCTACCCTTGAGAAAGGGGATGCTAGATTTGGAATCTTCTCATTCTATGCATCCAATAATTTTAGAGAAATTATTGAACTATGTAAGTGGTTATTCAATATTCCTAATGTCCCTTGGATCTTAGGGGAGATTTTAATATGGTAGAAAATAGTGAGGACAAGATAGGGGGACTTGTCTTGAAATGAAACAGAAATGAAAGGTATTAATTTTAGAGACTAAAATCCAAACTTAATCTCCTGGACCTATTGGAAGGGTTGAAAAGTAGTAACAATGGCATTTGGTACACCTAGTGTAATGCACAAAAGGGGGAAATGGATATACTACAGGCTAGATAGGTTCTATGCCAACAAGGTTTTTTTAAAATTGGACCCCCTCAATGAGGGCTACAAAGTGGGTGTATATCCCTATTCACTTTCTAATCATTGTAGGGAAAATTTTATCATCTCAGAGAAACCTCCAAGAATAGTAGTGCCTTCAGTAACTTTAATTTTAAACAAATTGCCTCAAAAACATGTACAACTATGTCACAAAGCGGAATCAGACACAGTTCAATTCCCACATTAATCCTTCTGAGAGAAGCACATGTAAATTTAGTTTCAACAACTTGCAGAAATAGATTCAACAAATAGAACCATTAAACATGAAAGATGGTATAGAACATAAGAACACATAGATTTATGTGGGGAAAACCCTTTCGGGTAAAACACCCCACACTCCAAAAGATCTGAACCATTGTATTATTCAGCAACAAATAGAGTTACAATACAATCTTAGGCTCAACCCTTTTCATAGAGATTACACCTTGTTTCATTCTGGAGACAAACTGGCAACAACGTTGTTCTGTTTCCCTCTCTCCTTTTTACCTTTCCATGATCAACCTCTTAGTCCATACAACCTTCACACTATTACAATAATCTCACACAATATACAGTGCATATTAACACGAGATCAACCAAGACACTTAATTTGGAGGGATTTTGATAGCATAATCTTGCGTCAACATTCCTCTCTCTCTCTTAGCTCGGTCTCATGGCCTCAGCCTTACTAGCCAGCCTCACGGCCCCAACCATTCAATTGGATACAATGCGTGGAAAACATACATATTTAGTTTCTAGGAATCTACTATCCAAAATGATTCAGTTCGCTGAACCACCAAGAAGCTCAACCGTCGACATTATCCCACATTGGTGCAGAATATTAACAGTCTTTAGTTTATAAACAAAAGCCTGAAGACTTTAGGTATCCAAGAGTTAGTCCTTTTATTACCAACTTACTCGTACATTACATTTGACCATCACACCGAACTGTTGGTCATTCCTTGTGGTCTCCACCATGGCACGCGTTCATTGCTTGTGCATTTCTGGAGAATCAAGCTGGGAATCTAAAATATTATCAACAAGTCTCCCAAAATTCCAAGTGGTCCCCACATCCGTCGGCTTGTCACTAAAAAAGATAACTTCATAACTCTACAACAAGGTTCTTAAGTTACCAAAACCACCAATTTCGCAACAACGAAGGAGGTCGTCTAGTTAGGAAGTTACAAAACTTCCAAACACCATGACAAGGTTACCAAGTTACAGAAACCAGCAATCGACAAGAGAATAAGCATCGGAGAAGGTTTCACCGAGGTCCCATGTCACATCGACGAAAAAACCTCATTGGAAAGAGTCACAAAGATATGCATCAGGAGCAACTCCATTGACAACAAACTGAAAACTCACAACAATAGCTCAAGTCACATTGAGCACTTCCATCAGCAAGACAAACTAAATGTCACACTAATATCGGCCATAATTCTATCGTCAGACAAAACTTACACTGATAGTTCAAGTCACACCGATGACCCTCATCACCAGGACATTCCAGAGGTCACACCGAAATAGATCACTCAGAGGTTTAGGCCTATGGGATTGAGGAACACAATTCCAACAATCTCTCACTTGACGAAGATCACACTGGCACCTCCAGAGCACTCAAGAACTAAGATCACACTGGCTCCACTAGTCCAGACCCTACTTTGTACAAGTCTCTATTCAACAGTACTAAGGACACCCAATCAAAAAATTTCCACATATACCAGTCTACTAGACAATCTACAACAAAAACAAGTGTACAACTACAGCTAATTGTCCAACATTGCAACCGATCATAGCCTTCCATGAAACCACATAGATCTCAAACATGCTCTCATTCTCCATCAAGACTTCTACACCAGAATCCAAGATGTCCACCATTCAGGAAAAAAATCCCTATCATCTTCCAACATGCCACATATGTAAGAAAGGTACAAGCCAAGGTGAATAAGCACCAGTCCAATGAACACAAGCAAAGGACCCTAGTGATATATTCAACAAGAAACCACCATCACTCCAGAAAACAAGATAGAACATCAGCTAGAACAACAATCATCCTGAATGCTTCCATCCAATTGATAAACCCACATGACTAAAAATAGCACCCACAACAAGTGCTAGAACATCCAATCATCCATACCTTAAATGTATCAAACATTAGTAAACTTATGCCACCAACATAACCAACCCATGTACTCCAAAAGAAAGATCCATGTGCCAACCAGTTGAAGAAAACAAAACACATTTAGGAACTCCCACTGCATGGGTAACACCAAATCTGAAAGATCAAAGGCATAAAAAATCTACCAATAGCAACACATAGAAATGTAACCATGTAGTACCAAGGAACATCCACAATGATATGCACAACCTGCAAATTAATAACCTGCAAGAACAACTCTCACCACAAGTCTTCACAACTCTCCCAAGTTCTCCACACCCAACAAAGGAAAAAGATTAAGAACCTCCATGTCATCTCCCATGAACATGAGTGAAAACACATGACCACAAGCTAGTGATCACTACAACTTTGACTAAACCTCAGACCAATGTAATGTGAAACCAAACATCAGGAAGACCACCAAGACCAAAGAGAGAAAACTCTGCATAACATATACCTGTAGAACATCCTCCTACATACATTTCTAACAACAAACTGTGTCAAGTATGATCTCCTTCCCATCCCAAAGAGACGCCATAACAAAATCCAACTGTTCAATCACCAAGATCAGCATAACAAATATAACATGTAAACAATCATGGATGTAAGCCTCTCAAAGAAGACCAAACTATTTCATTTCCCATTTCACGAAATTAGCCCATATAACTATCTCCTACCAGTTCTTATCAATAAATGATATAACACAAAAGCTCAAGGAGATGTCCACCTTCCGCTATGAATCCTCTAGAACCATTTAACAACAATTCAAGATCCATATCATGAAAGAAAGCATAAAACACACCTAAAAGATATAATGGGAAAATAACTCTTAGATAAACTGCCAAGTAGACCAAGAGTGGGAAAAGAGAATGCTCCTCCAAGATATACAAGCCACCATGACTCATCCAAGAGGAATATCCTCATTGTTCTTTATTAAACTCATGTCCAACCAAGGTGTAGGCTACTCGGACTTTCAACTGTAATCAGTACCTTTCTCATCTCAAAAGAGTTATAGCCTCACCTTATTCTCCATGTATCCATGAGTACCAACAAATGATCATTCCATGCTGAACTCCAAATTGCATTACTGCACTAACATGAAGTTCTCAAGCATATGACCAATGTACTCAAAACAAAGAGAAAATCTAGACCACTATCAAAGCTCCACACATCTGAAACAAGAACTTATCATGACACCATGATCTACACATCCCCCTTAGGAGATACCGTGCTCTAAGTGACTTCACCATGGTCTCAAGTGCCATGTACAATGTCAAAGCTTGAGTCCATAAGCAAGACTATATCATGACATAAAGCAAATAAACTAAAAACCAACATCATTTGTCTAGGACCACCAACACCTTAGCCAAAGAATCCAGTCGTCCTCCATGGTTCCAAGATGTTGCACATCTTCAAATAGTTTCCATACAAATGCGAAAGAACCCTTCTGCAGCAACAAGATCAAAGAGCTCCTCCTAATAACATCCACTAAAGAAAAACATTCACCACCAAGTGATGAATCTAGAGTCATGGCTAAAGCTCCCATTAAATTGTGACAATCGAGCTTCTTGAGCATCATGACCCAACATTTTCTAATCTAAAAATCCTTTAGGTCCACACAACAACATGTCCATCAAGTAGCACCAAGATCTCCAAAACAAGCAAAGATTACCATCACTGTCAAAAGCTTACACAAAGCAATGTATCCAAGCTATCCATGACATCATGATACAACATGCTATAGGTCCCTATAACCAACTATTCAGGTACTCAACACCATCCATCTTCTCATCCCAAAGAAACCACACCAATGCACAAGTGACCACAAACAAGGCCAACTAATAGATCTACACCAACATTGCATCAACCTCGTGGATATAGACAGTCCACATCCAAGTTATCTCACTGCAACCAATGGGTAGCTAAACCACCAACCACATAACTCAAAGATAAATTTCATCGAACGTGCAAACCCATCATCACAATAGTAATCATAAAACAAGATATAAAAGAAGATAACCATGTAGACACCAATACTCCAACACTAGATCATGACCAAATCCGATTTGCCAAACATGTCCACAACGAGCACCATAGTCAAGGAATCCACAAGCAACACCACAAGAATGCTGAGTGAAAAATCACATACCAACACTCTCATACAAAGAAAGCATCTCACCTCCTCATACCATGCAGAAGCACGCATGCAGAACTGCAACCATCTCATCCAACAATGCCCCAAAAGCCAGGGTCCAAAAAATAGTTTAACAACAACTCCACATCATCACAAATTTTGCTTGACATGAAAAACCTGCAAAACCACATAAAACATGCAAGTAAAATACATCCTTAAAAAAGGAAACAATAGTTCAAGAACTCCAGGCCCCCCTCAAGCCAATTCAAAAACCATCAATATGCACATGCATCTGAGAATGAGATAGGCTATTCTAGAAGCTTTCAAACCATCTAATGATTAACTCCATAGCCTTCAGTATTCGAGGTTAACAAAATACAATGCCTTCCAACACTAGGAACTACCACCCAACATAAGCACTTGTTCACTCAGCACACACACCCCGTTCAGAATGGGGACCCTATTTTCTTTTGCCTTGCCGGGTCATTTTTCTCGCCGCCTCATTTTGTATGCCCCTATTTTGGTATCCCGAGTGGTCAACGTCACCCTAAAGTCCCATCTTAAATTGACCATGTTTTCCTACTGCACTTTGGTTAAGCCCTAGGGCTTTTCAGGCCTTTTTTGGCAGTTTTCCTTCTGCCAACGGTTCCAGGCCCTCCCGAGCCCGACCCACTGGGTCTCCACATTCAAGCTTCCTCTGGGGGTTTTCCCTTCCCAAACGGCAGAAGGCCTCTACCTCCTCGAACCTCGAAACCCAACTCCCTCTTTGTCGTCAGCTAAAACTTAGGAAAATTTAAGCTGCCTTTGAAGCTTCCGGTCCCAACCATTTGGACTTCTGCGTTCAGAATTCCATGGAGACTTTGCCATTCCCAACAATGAACCGTAAATGAAATTCTACCCTCCGGACCCCGAGTTCCCCTTTTTTGCCTCACGTCCTTCTGGACCTTGGACCCCGAACCTCCCACCGCTGTCTAATATTCTCAAACTCACCAACCAAAGGGTCGGTCGTACATGCATTAAATGAAGCCATTAATGGCAAGGGGGGTATAAATATCAGACCCTGACCTATCATTTTCATTTGTTCGGATTACAGAAGAAGTTAGAGCATTTTCCTAAGGAGTTTGTTGCCTTCATCGATTTCTGCCCTCGCGCCCATTGCCTTCATCGATTTCCGCCCTCGCGCCCATTGCCTTCATCTATTGATCCTTAGTGGATTTCATAGTCTCCTTCACTGGGCTTCCCAGGTAGGTTTGCCGTCTGCCCTCCTGAGGAGTTTTTCATAAATTTTGTACCTAAATGATAGATAACATGGGTTAAAAATGATTTAATTTGCTAAAATGTAAGAAAACACATAAAAACCATATATTAGAATCTTTGAAAACCTCCCATGCATCCCGTAGGGTCGATCCAGAACTTTCCTTCATCGTCGCCGTTCTTCATACAGGGAATTCGAGCCCTCCAGGCCCAGGCCCTTCTGTTGCTGGTAAAACTTAAGAAAACAAAACATTTTTTTCAAAATGGCTGGTAAAACTTAAGAAAAAAAAACATTTTTTTCAAAATGGTAGATTGCCCTTTCGGGCCTGAAATCTCAGAACTACATCATTCAGTCGCCATCAGAATTAAAGATATGCAACTTAGGAAGTTGGCCTTCGCCTTACCTTCCTAGGCCCAACACCCTGGACTTCTGTGTCCGAAATTCCATCGTCTAGTGTTAATTGCTCAGAAATCAACCTTCCGTCATGACCTCGGGTCCTCATCCACGGACTTCTGTTGCAGCTTCGCCTGGTCGAAATAGCCATCTACGATGACCTTTCACCTCTTGGACCTCGATTCCTTGTTTTTCGTGAAGGACCTAGTAGTGAACTTTAAAGATCCTCGCCCTTGCCAGGTTCCAACATTCGGGATTCTGTCCCGCCTGCGCCACTGAAAAGGGAGAGAAACACACCCGCCTTTCCGACCTCTGATCCCTGCCTTCCTATTTGCTAAAATAAACCTCGTGTGGAAGTTGGACATCCAATCTTGATGCTGGGTC
>VDFB02000015.1:361331277-361870261 GCA_007258455.2 Sequoia sempervirens
CCTATATTCCTTTGCAAAAAGGAACTTTATTTTCATATTCATATTATGGCTTAAACATCACATCAAAAAACTTTGTTTTTGAATTCTAAACCTATATTCCTTTTCCAAAAGGAATTTTATTTTCATATTTCATATTATGGCTTAAACATCACATCAAATTAAACAACAATTTGTGTGAATTAAAAGAAAAGCTCTATTACAATATTTTGAAAAACCTCTAAATCTATATCCCTATTTCTTTGCCAAAAGAACTTTATTCTTGAAGAAGAAACTTTATTCTTGATTGTTTCTTTTAAAAAAACTTTATTGAATTTTATTTTCATATTTCATATTATGGCTTAAACATCACATCAAATTAAACAACAATTTGTGTGAATTAAAAGAAAAGCTCTATTACAATATTTTGAAAAACCTCTAAATCTATATCTCTATTTCTTTACCAAAAGAACTTTATTCTTGAAGAAGAAACTTTATTCTTGATTGTTTCTTTTAAAAAAACTTTATTGAAAAAATTTTAATCTTGAATTCTAAATCTATATTCCTTTGCCAAAAGAAACTTTATTCTTGAATATTTATTGAACAAATCTTTATTTTCATATTTCATATTATGGCTTACACATCACATCAAATTAAAGAACATTTTTTATGAATTAAAAGAAACTGTAAATCTATATTCCTATTTCTTTGCCAAAAGAAATTTATTCTTGAATCCAAAAGAAACTTTATTCTTGAATGTTTCTTTTACAAAAAAAAAAGACTATTGAAAAAACTTTATTCTTGAATTCTAAACCTATATTCCTTTGCCAAAAGGAACTTTATTCTTGAATATTATTGAACAAATCTTTATTTTCATATTTCATATTATGGCTTACACATCACATCAAATTAAACAACATTTTTTATGAATTATAAGAAAAGCTCTATTACAATATTTTGAAAAACCTCTGAAGAGAATTTTGTTCTTGAATCCACAAGAAATTCTCAAATCCAGAAATCCAGAAGAAACTTTATACAAATCTTTATTTTCATATTTCATATTATGGCTTACACATCACACCAAATTAAACAACAATTTTTATAAATTAAAAGAAAAGTTCTATTATATTTTGAAAAACCTCTAATCCATATTTCTTTGCCAAAAGAACTTTATTCTTGAATCCACAAGAATTCTTGATTGTTTCTTTTACAAAAAAACTCTTTTTTTCTTAAATTCTAAACCTATATTCATTTTCCAAAAGGAACTTTATTCTTGAAATCTAAACCTATATTCCTTTTCCAAAAGGAACTTTATTCTTGAATTCTTTTCTAGTCAGAAGAATTCTTATTATAATTTAAGAGACTCTGCAAAATTGAAACAACAAAGAAACATAAGGATAATTAAAACTAAAAAAATGTAAATCAATTACCTTAAAAAAAAATGAAATTAAATAACTAAAAATCAATTAGTCTTACCGTGAGCAATCTGTGTTGGGAGAAACAGGGACTGGAAGATTAACTTTGCAAAATCCAGGAAGTGATTTTGCATTATTCCAATTGATATGAAGAAGTTTGCCCTGTTGCAAAATACAGCTGCATGCACTTTGTCTTGCTGGTCTCCCTTTGATTGCTATATTCAACTGCTTAACTTCATTGCAACACGAAGAGCTTGGATTTTGTCCTCCTCGACTTTGTAAATAAGGTAAACATGGCAACAAATCCAGAGATAATCTGCCACAAGATATAGCTGAACATGAAGAGGTATAGAATGCAAACAATACCATTAAAACAAACAATACTGATTTAGCCATTTTCAAACAAAAAACACAAGAACAATGAAAATCAAATCTCAAATGATAACAATATGTAATTTTTTTGTAGCATGACTGGTTTATATATATTTTTTCATTCAGTTTAACTAAATGAAAACCAGTTTAATCTCATAATTTAAGACTATGAATGAACTAGTTTTCATATAGTTTTCTTAGCTTAAATCTTATTAGAACTACTGGATATCCTCAATCTACTCTTAATTTGGTGAACATTTCGATGTTAGAACTACTGGATATCCTCAATCTAGATGATTTGATGAACATTTCCATGTTAGAACTACTCGATATCCTCAATCTAGATGATTTTTTCGATGTTAGAACTACTCGATATCCTCACACTAGATGATTAGATGATTTTTTCGATATTAGAACTACTGCATATCCTCACACTAGATTAGATGATTTTTTCGATGTTAGAACTACGTGAGTTGAAAGCAATTGACAGTCTCTGCCGTGGGAACTGGCTATCCAGCACCGAACTTCCCTTGATTATTGCCCTCCCGGATGCCACGGAACCATTAGTGATATCGCCAATCCTGACACTCGCAAAGTTACTAGCTGGTAATAGTCGCATGAACTATGGATCAACTCATGGTTCTTCGCAGATCGTAGATTATTTGAGTAGCGAACCCTACGATGCTACGTTCTTCTATGCCTTTGTCTCGTTTTTAACGATTTATCCAACTGCAGATCGTTTGCTACATGTTTTTCTTCTAGAATCTTCGTTATGCGAAGAAATGCAATACACGGTGGGTGTGCGGTGTTTAGGGCTGAGTCACCATTGGAATTGCATGTAGGATTCTTATTTGTTACTTTACAAACACTATACTATATATGATAGTATTAATCAATTTTGTAAAGCTTATTGCACAAGGTTAAAAAGAATTAATATACAAAAGTTATGTAGAAAATCATTCTCATGTTAATCTTTCTAAAAAGAAAAAATAAAGAATAAGTAATAATAAATAAATAAATATTTTATATTTAGAGTTCAATGGGAAAATCTTAGGAATTAATAAGTAAATTCAATAAATAGATCAATAAGTGAATCAATTCTAATTGTGGATAATAAAATTAAAGTGCTTTATTAAATTTTAGTTTTAATTAGTTTTTTTTGGATGTAGAAAAGTGAAACTTTAATATTATTCTTGTAATCAATTAAAGTAATATATTAATCTTTAATGTGCTTAATGTGTATTAATGTGGTTTTCTTAGGCTAATTGTGTCGGGGATTGCTATATAATAAGGTTAAAATAAATTGTGAAAAGATTTAATAGAATTTCTATATAATTCCTTAACAAATTAGATTTTTGTTTGGATAATAGTATTATATTGAGAAAATGGGAGAATTTAGCTATAATTTTTTAAAAAATATTAATTTTTAGAATTGATACCCACATCAAGTTTAGACAATTAGGGTTTAGACAAAGCTTAGCAAATCCCAACTTATTTTAATAAAATTAATTGTTAGAACATAAAAATAAGTTATCATCTTATGTGTTGTTCAAATCAATTATTGAACTAAGCAATGGAATGCAATTAATTCTAAGTGCTGGATTAAGTGATTGAGAGTGAGTTAATGTGTTTTTAAGTTGATTCTTAGTTAGATGTTTTAAATTATGATAAGGTTAATGTTAGATAAGAAATACTATTTTTTTTTAAATTATTCTTTTTAAATAAGTCATCTATATAGGAGAGGTCACATTTTGGAGATTTGACCATGTCACTTTCACATTGAGTTCCTAATAGTGATGAATCCTGCATGATTATTCACCATTGAGATGTTTGATATAGGGGAACCGACCTTAGTTTGGTTAATCACCATAATAAGGCAAGAGAACTGATGTAGTAACACCAAATCACATCTTCTTCTTCCCCTCACTCTTAGATGACATGCAATATCAATAGGTGTGTGCATTATCATGTGATTATGAGTGTGATAGGAGTTAATAATTTGGAATAATAAAAATTAAATAGTCAATGTGTTATGCCTACTTATAGAAAGAGAGCATAACATTTGACATTAGAGTCATGTTGCAGCATCGAGAACTCTAAGAATTGTTTTGGTCTTAAATTTTTGCAAGGATTGGTGACATGAGAGTCACTATACATTAATTAGGATAGATTGTGGAAGAGATAAAAATAACTAAGCTCGGGTAAATTTACATTACATTGGAATCTAATTCAATCTTTCCTTTCTTTAGAATTTGGATAAATTATACCAAACTATCTTTTGTAGAATTTGTAAGATCATGGGATGATCAAAATTAAACTTATTAAATAATATAATTAAGTATTTTATTTTGGATTGTGAATGTGTTGAGCAGCATGTCGATGTGGATTTGGGTCCTAGTTAACCCTTAGTGTGGTTGTCCTTCACCTCTTTCTATTGTCAAGGTGTTTGGTGTTGCCCTATTTGGTGTTGCACGTTTTAGGTGTATATGTTTCATTAAGGCCAACCTAATTGGTATTTTTTAGGTTGTGGGTGGTATCTAAGTAAGTAAATTGTTCGAGATGAGTGTGAGTCTATAGAAGGTGTCTGAAAGATGTGAATTTGATTAAGTGTGGTGATCTAAGTGTGAGCTTAATGCCTATGACTTTGATGTAGTGAGCAAAAGGGTCTAGATTTTTATTGTGCTTGAAGTTGCTAGAGGAAATGAGCCAAAGGTTATGGATGACATAAGGTTTCGGTGGTAGATTTCTCCTATTTCCTTGAGATAGTGAATCTCTTTGTAACATTTCTATTCTATCTTCTTTCTTCTTGGTAGTGAGCCACCCAACAATGAGCCCTTCTTCTTTTTCTAGGAAGTGAGCCTAATTGTATTTGGTGTTGCAATTCATATATATGTGAGCTAATCCTCACCATGGTTTTTCCCTTCTTGGATTTTCCATTTAAATTTGGTGTTCTTATGTGTTTGAATTATTGTTTCATATGTTTACATTCTACTAATGCATAATAATAGTTTAATAGTTGATAAGGGTTTGAAATGATATTGAGGGTTTGAATTTTTTTTAAAGTATACAACTAATTCACCCCCTCTCAATTGTCATGTTCATCTAAAAATTGGTATCAAAGCTATGGTTCCTTGGAGAAAGCTTAATTGATCAAGGTAGATAGATAGCTCACGGGAAGGGTATCAAAGCTCCTATGTTTGATGGAACAAATTATACTTATTGGAAGGTCGAGATGGAGTCCTTTCTAGTATCTCTTAGATTTGGTGTTTGAAAATTGGTTGAAAAAGGATACACTATGCCTACTACTATTCCAACAAGTGATGATGAAATCAAGGAATATGCTCGAGAAATGCTAAAGCAAGGAATATTATTTTGAGTGTCCTCTTTGATTTTGAACTTTGAAAAGCAATGTCTAAAATTTACTACAGATTTTTGGACAAAGTTGGAAAGTATTTATGAAGGAGATGATAAGATGAAACAAGCAAAGATGCAGAACTACAAAGTCAAATTTTAAACCCTAAGGATGTTTGAAGATGAAGATATTACTACCTACATGCTTAGAGTGGATTAAGTTGTTAATTCCATCAATGGTCTTGGTGGTAAGTTGTAAGAAAGCAAAGTTGTGGAAAAGGAACTAAGAACTCTTCCTAAAACTTATAGTTTTAATCCTTTTTCAATTGAGGAAGCTCAAATTTTGGATAATTATTCTAGATATGAGATGTTTGGTGCTTTAATTTCTTATAAATTATGAGAGTTTGGTAGAAATGCTACAAAGAAAAAAAGTGCTTTTAAATTCTGCAAAGAAGAGAAGGATGATGAATCAAATCTGGATGATCTTGATGAGGTGGAAGAAAATTTTGTAAGGATATTGAAAAAGGCATTGACAAATGCAGATGTAAGTTATCATTTAAGTGTTTTAGTTTCGGAAAGATAGGGTATTATGGTTCTAAATGTCCAATCAAAGTTGCAAATGAAAATCCTAAGAATCATAAAGGATTTTTTTAAGAAGAGTTATTATATTGAAAGAGACAATGGTGTACAATCTATTGATGAAGAATCTGACTATCCTAATGAAGACATTGATGAATTACTTGTTCGTGGCTCTAAAAGTTGAAACTAATTATGCTAATCTTGATAAATGTGTGAAGGAAAGTGCTTTGGTAACAGGTCATAACATTGAAGGATCTATGATTATTTATTTTCATCCAAGAGAAGAAAGAAATTACTGGATAATTCATAATGGATTCTTAAATCAAATGTTAGGTGATATGAGTAAGTTTTCTAAACTTCAAAGGTATGATAGTGGTCTTGTTAAGTTTGGTGATGATACATATGTTAATATTTGTGGAAAAGGTTTAATTAGTTTTGATGGAAAGCATAAAATAGATGATGTTCTTTATGTCAAGGATCTCCAACATAATCTTCTAAGTGTAGGACATATGTGTAACAAATTAGGATATAACCTTGTGTTTTAGGATGGTGGTTGTGAAATTAAAAAAGAAGCTCTAGTACTCTAGTTTTTTGTTGGAACAAGGATAGAAGGTAATGTTTATCAACTCAAAGGTAGTGGTGCTAAATTATTTATGTCTCAAATAATGAAAGTTGGATAAGGCATAGAAGGATGAGCCACATCAATTTTGATAGCCTAGTGAAGATCAATTCTATTGATGTTGTAAGAGATTTTCCAAAGATTACAAAGCCTATCAATGTAATATACAAAGAATGTCAAGTGGGAAAGAAATCAAAGAAAAATTTCAATACAAAGGAATATCTACCGTAGGTCCTTTGGAATTGGTGCATATAGACCTATGTGGACCTACCAAAATAAGAAGCTCATATGGTGACAAGTATTTAATGCTATTGATTGATGATTGTTCTAGAATGGATTGGGTGACATTTCTTGAAGAAAAATTAGAATCTCTAGATAACCTTAAAGCATTCAAGTCTATGGTTAAGAATGAAATGGATGTAAAAATCAAGTGCTTAAGGTTTGATATAGGTGGTGATTTAACCTCCAAGAGTTTAACAAATTTTGTGAAGATCATGGAATAAAGAGGCATTTTCATCTCCTAGGACTCCTTAGGAGAATGGAGTTGTGGAGAGGAAGAATAAAAAAGTTCAAGAAGCTACTAGGATAATGATGAAGGAAGAAAATCTACCAAATGTCTATTGGAGAGAAGAAATCCATACTGTTTTCTACATTCCTAATAGAGGTCAAGAAAGAGTGAGCAGTTCAAATAATCACTATGAGTTATGGTATGGTAAACCTCCTACTGTAAAATATTTTAGAGTTTTTGGAAGAAAATGCTATATCAGAAGAGATGAAGAAGACCTAGGAAACTTTGATGCAAGATTTTATGAAGGAATCTTCCATGGGTACTCTACAAGAAGTAAAGCTTACTAGTGTTATAATAAAATTTTGAAGAAGATTTTTGAAAGTGTAAGTGTTAAGGTGGATGAAGAACCACTACAAATTTCAGTACTATTAGAAGGATATGAATTTGATGAATCCCCTTGAAGTGAAGAAGAAAATGAGGTGATAGTTGAAGAGGAAGAAGCTATCAAAAAGATCTCTAAAACTCTTAAGTATGTACAAAAGAACCATTCTAAAGATTAGATCATTGGAGATAAGAAAAACTGTGTATTGATAAGGAAGAAAGAAACTATGACAAATGAACCAATTAATTTCTATTTACTTTTAGAGGTGGAACCTAAAATTATAGTGACTGAGGCATGCAAAGATGAGAATTGGATCAAGGCTATGAAAGAAGAATTGGAATAGATTGAGAAGAATCAAACTTGGGAATTGGTCCCAAGACTAACAAATAAGAATGTGATAGGAACTAAATGGGTTTTTCAAGAACAAATTGAATGAGGATGGAAAGGTTGTCAGAAATAAGGCTATACTTGTATGTACGGGATACTCACAAGTAGAAGGAATAGATTTTTAGGAAACATTTTCCCTAGCGGAAAGGATGGAAGCCATTAGAATGTTTTTTGCATTTGCAGCACATAAAGATTTCAAAGTTTATCATATGGACGTAAAGTCTACATTTTTTAATGGTGAGTTGGAAGAAGAGGTGTACATTGAACAACCAGAAGGGTTTTACTTATCAAATACTGCTGATATGGTCTACAGGTTGAAGAAAGAATTGTATGGACTCAAACAAGTTCATAGAGCTTGGTATGCAGGGTTAGATAAGTATTTGATGCATCAAGGATTCAAGAAAGGTACTACAGATAACAACCTTTACTTCAAGGTTGAAGGAGAACAAATGTTGATTGTGGTAGTGTATGTGGATGACATTATCTTTAGAGTAAATGAAGGTATGTGCAATAATTTTTTTGAGGAAATTTAGAAAGATTTTGAGATGTTAATGTGTGGAAGATTAATTTCTTCCTTGGACTATAGATTAGTCAATCAAAAAAATTCATTTTCATTTCATAGTCAAAATATGTCAAGGAAATGTTGAAGAAGTTTGGAACAGAGTATTCTAAATTGGAATGTACTCTTGTGGTTAATTGTTGTAAGTTAGGGAAAAATGATGAACCTCCTAAGGCTGATAAGAGAAAATATAGATTAATGATTGGTGGATTTCTATACCTAACTAGTACTAGAACAAATATCGTGCATGTAGTTAATATTTTTCTGAATTTTATTAACTATGGTGATCTAAGTGTGAGCTTAATGCCTATGACTTCGATGTAGTGAGAAAAAGGGTCTAGATTTTTATTGTGCTTGAAGCTTATAGAGGAAATGAGCCAAAGGTTATGGATGGCATAAGGTTTCAGTGGTGGATTTCTCCTATTTCCCTGAGATAGTGAATCTCTTTGTAATAGTTCTCTTCTATCTTCTTTTTTCTTGGCAGTGAGCCACTTGACAATGAGCCCTTCTTCTTTTTCTAGGAAGTGAGATTAATTGGTGTTGAAATTCATATATATGTGAGCTAATCCTCACCATGGTTTTTCCCTTCTTGGTTTTTCCATGTAAGTCTAGTGTTCTTATGTGTTTGAATTATTGTTTCATATGTTTACATTCTACTAATGCATAATAACAATTTAATAGTTGATAAGGGTTTGAAAGGATATTGAGGATTTGATTTTTTTTAAAGTATACAATTGATTCTCCCTCCTTCTCAATTGTCATGTTCATCTAAAAATTGGTATCAAAGCTATGGTTCCTTGGAGAAAGCTTAATCACTCGAGGTAGATAGATAGCACACGGGAAGGGTGTCAAAGCTCCTATGTTTGATGGGATAAATTATACTTATTGGAAGGCTAGGATGGAGTCCTTTATAGTCTCTATTGGATTTTCTTTTTGGAAATATGTTGAAAAAGGATACACTATTCCTACTACTAGTCCAACAAGTGATGATTAAATCAAGGAATATGAGAGCAATGCTAAAGTAAGGAATATTATTATGAGTGGCCTCTCTGATTTTGAACTTTGAAAAGAAATAAGTCTAAAATTTTCTAAAGATGTCTAGAAAAAGTTGGAAAGTATTTATGAAGGAGATGATAAGGTCAAAAAAGAAAAGATGTAGAACTACAAAGCCAAATTTTAAACCCTAAGGATGTTTGAAGATGAAGATATTACTTCCTACATGCTTAGAGTGGATGAAGTTGTCAATGCTATCAATGGTCTTGGTGGTAAGCTGTAAGAAAGAAAAATTGTGGAAAAGGTACTAAGAAATCTTCCTAAAACTTATAGTTATAATTTTTTTTCTATTGAGGAAGCTCATAATTTGGATAATTATTCTAGATATCAGATGTTTGGTGCTTTAATTTCTTAGTTAATGTGAGAGTTTGGTCAAGATGCTACAAAGAAAGAAAGTTCTTTTAAAGTCTACAAAGAAGAGAAGGATGATGAATCAAATCCAAATGATCTTGATGATGTGGAAGA
Source organism: Sequoia sempervirens (assembly GCA_007258455.2). NCBI lineage: Eukaryota > Viridiplantae > Streptophyta > Pinopsida > Cupressales > Cupressaceae > Sequoia > Sequoia sempervirens. The sequence goes on from VDFB02000015.1 coordinate 361,340,944, forward strand.
AAATTTTCTAAGGAGATTGAAAATGGCATTGGAAAATGCAAAGGTAAGTTACCCTTTAAGTGTTTCAATTTTGGAAAGATAGGGTATTATGGTTCTAAATGTCCAATAAAAGTTGCAAATGAAAAACCTAAGAATCATAAAGGAATTTTTGTTAAGAAGAGTTATTATATTGAAAGATACAATAGTGTATCTATTGATGAAGAATCTTACTATCCTGATGAAGGAATTGATGAATACTTGTTCATGGATCTAAAATTTGGAACTAATTATGCTAATCTTGATAGATGTGTGAAGGAAAGTGCTTTGGTAATAGGCCATAACATTGAAGGATCTATGATTATTTATTTTCATGCAAGAGAAGAAAGAAATTACTAGATAATTTATAGTGGATTCTTAAATAAAATGTTAGGTGATAAGAGTAAGTTTTCTAAACTTCAAAGGTATGATGGTGGTCTTGTTAAGTTTGGTGATGATACATATGGTAATATTTGTGGAAAAGGTTTAATTAGTTTTGATGGAAAGCATAAAATAGATGATGTTCTTTATGTCAAGGGTCTCTGAAATAATCTTCTAAGTGTAGGTCATATGTGTAGCAAAGGATATAACCTTGTGTTTTAGGATGGTGGTTGTGAAATTAAGAAAAGAAGCTCTAGTACTCTGGTTGTTGTTGAAACAAGGATCTAGAAGCAAATGTTTATCAGCTCAAAGGTAGTGGTGCTAAATTCTTTATGTCTCAAATAATGAAAGTTGGATATGGCATAGAAGGATGGGTCACATCAATTTTGATAGCCTAGTGAAGATCAATTATATTGATGTTGTGAGAGATTTTCTAAAGATTACAAAGCCTATCAATATAATCTACAAAGAATATCAAGTGGGAAAGAAATCAAAGAACACGTTCAAGACAAAGGAATATCTACCACAGGTCCTTTGGAGTTCACACATACAAACCTATGTGGACCTTCCAAAATAAGAAGCTCATATGGTGATAGGTATTTCATGCTATTTATTGATGATTATTCTAGAATGGATTGGGTGACATTTCTTAAAGAAAAATTAGAATCTCTAGGTTATTTTAAAGCATTCAAATCTATGGTTGAGAATGAAATGGATGTAAAAATCATCTGCTTAAGGTTTGACAGAGGTGGTGAGTTCACCTTCAAGAGTTTAACAATTTTTGTGAAGATCATGGAATAAAGAGGAATTTTCATCTCCTAGGACTCCTTAGGAGAATGGAGTTGTGGAGTGGAAGAATAGAAAAGTTTAAGAAGCTACTAGGATAATGATGAAGGAAGCAAATATACCGAATGTCTATTGGAGAGAAGCAATTCATACTATTGTCTACATTCTTAAAAAAGGTGGAGAAAAAGTGAACAGTTCAAATAATCCCTATAAGTTATGGTATGGTAAACCTCCTACTATAAAATATTTTAGAGTTTTTGGAAGAAAATTCTATCCCAAAAGAGATGAAGAAAACCTAGGAAATTTTGATGTAAGATTTGATGGAGGAATCTTCCATGGATACTCTACAAGAAGTAAAGCTTACTAGTTTTATAATAAAAGTTTGAAGAAGATTTTTGAAAGTGCAAGTGTTAAGGTGGATGAAGAACCACTAAAGATTTCAATACTGTTAGAAGGATATGAATCTAATGAATCCCCTTGTAGTGAAGAAGAAAATGAGGTGACAGTTGAAGAAGAAGAAGCTCTAAAAAAGATCCCTAGGACTCTTAAGTATGTGCAAAAGAACCATTTTGAAGATCAGATCATTGGAGATAAGAAGAAAGGTGTATTGATAAGGAAGAAAGAAACTATGATAGAGGAACTGGTGAATTTCTATTTAATTTTAGAGGTGGAACCTAAAATAGTGACTAAGGCATGCAAAGATGAGAATGGGGTCAAGGCTATGAAAGAAGAATTGGAACAGATTAAGAAGAATCAAACTTGGGAATTGGTCCCAAGACCAAAAAATAAGAATGTGATAGGAACTAACTGGGTTTTTTAGGAACAAATTGAATGAGGATGGAAAGGTTGTCAGAAATAAGGCTAGACTTGTATGTAAGGGATACTCACAAGTAGAAGGAATAAATTTTTAGGAAAAATTTTCACTAGTGGCAAGGATGGAAGCCATTAGATTGTTTTTGGCCTTTGCAACACATAAATATTTCAAATTTTATCATATGGATGTAAAAAATTTATTCTTGAATGGCAATTTGGAAGAAGAGATGTACATTGAACACCCAGAAGGATTTTAGTTATCAGATAATGCTGATATGGTCTACAGGTTGAAGAAAGAATTGTATGGATTCAAACAAGCTCCTAGAGCTTGGTATGAAAGGTTAGATAAGTAGTTGATGCATCAAGGGTTCAAGAAAGGTACTACAGATAAAAACCTTTACTTTAAGGTTGAAGGAGAACAAATCCTGATTGTGGTTGTGTATGTGGATGAAATTATCTTTAGAGTAAATAAAGGTATGTGCAAGAAGTTTTTTGAGGAAATTTAGAAAGAGTTTGAGATGTTAATGTGTGGGAGATGAATTTCTTCCTTGGATTATAGATTAGTCAATCAAAAAAGGTATTTTCATTTCACAGTCAAAATATGTCAAGGAAATGTTGAAGTTTGGGATAGAGGATTCTAAACTAGTATGCAATCATATGGTTAATTGTTGTAAGTTGAGAAAAAATGATGAACCTCCTAAGGTTGATCAGAGAAAATATAGATCAATGATTTGTGGATTGCTATACCTAACTAGTACTAGACCAGATATCGTGCATGTAGTTTTCCTTGTAGCTAGGTTTTAAGAAGATCCTAAAGAATCTCATGTTGCCTCTATGAAGAGGATATTTAGATATTTGAAGGGCACTCTCAAGCTATGATCTATGGTATCCTAGGGATACTGATTTCTCCTTGAAAGCATATATAAATGTAGATTGGGAAAGTTTAATAGATGATAGATTAAGTACAAGTGGTGGTGCTTTCTTTCTTAGAAGCAAATTGGTTTCATGGTTAAGTAAGAAGAAAGATTCAGTTTCTTTATCTACTATAGAAGCAGAGTGTATTGTAACAACATCATGTTGCACAAAGGTTTTATGGATGAAGTCAAAATTAAAGGATAATAGAGTATCATAAGATTAACCTATTTCTATCTTATGTGATAATACAAGTGCTATCAATAACTCAAAGAACCTGGTAATGCACTCAAGAACAAAACATATCTATATTTGGTATCACTTTCTAAGGGAGAAAGTTGCATAGAATGAGGTGAAGCTAGTTGCAAATATCTTTACAAAGTCTCTTTCAAAAGATAAATTTGAGTATCTTTGACAAAATTTAAGAGTTATTACTAGGTGTTGCCACAATAGTGTGTCTCACTTTTTGAACATGCTAATTTTTGCTTGAAATCACCTTTTTAAGAAAAAACTAATTATTTAAGCCTTGAGAGGCTCCATCAAAAAGGTTTTAATTTAATAGGGATACATAATACCCTCTTAGATCAAACCCCCTTAGATAGAAAAAAAAAAAAACCTTTCTAGTATTAAATCATACCCACAATGGAGTCTCCTTTCTACCTATTAGAATGCTAAAAAAAAAACCTTTTCTTTACCTTTTGAGGGATTAAATAACATCATTTAGAAATTATACTTTTCAATATTATAGCCCTCAAAACGATCTTTCCAAAAAGTATAGCTTTGATATGTTTTCATTTTAGCATGTATTTAATTTTTTTTTTTACTAAACATAGGTTTTTCTCCAAACATCAAGTTGTTCATTTTTTAGAGGTGGAAAAATAGCAAACCATTATAAAAAAAATTCAAAAAATACCTTTTCCCTAGGTATTGATGTTCTTGTTTCACCAAAAAAAAATTGATTTTTATATATACAAAACAAGTTAGGTTGGATGACACACACGTATGTCCAAATTATAGTTACAATGATTTTAGAAATTAATTAAAAAATTATATGTAACAAAAAATTATGAAACAATATCCTTGCCCTAGATATTGATGTTGAGAATCTATATTTCAAATATTAGAATTTTTTCCCCTATAGAAAAAAAGTTATGTTGGACGACACAAATGTTACTTTATGAAAAATGTTGTTTTCTATTTATAACTAGTTATTAAAGGAGATGTTGCAATATTCATGATTTATTTTGGAAATTTATGTAAAATATATATTTAGAATCTACACACAAATTTTCACAAATCACTAGTTCCCATCATCTTCAAATTCATAATGGTTTAGTTGCTATAGGTCTCAGAAGATGAAGATTCAATTAAAATTTTTGATGTAAATGTCCATCTTGGGAAAAAAGTGAAACACAATATTGTGATTTCACCTTGCCCCTCCTTATTTTAGCTAGATGCATAAGTTGGTGCATCTTTCCAGGAAGAATTTCAAGATATATTCTTGGTCTTGGATTGATGTTGAAGGCATCTCTCAAGGGGAGTAGGTAGTAGTGCTGTTGATGCAATTAGATGAAGCATATTTTGTGCCCCTAAGGGGGAGAGTGTAGAATAGTGAGTGCAGTTAAGTTTCTTGGTGTTGCAAGTGGTGCCAAAGTGGTGTATACAAATTTCAAAAGGGAAAACCAAAAATAAAAATTTTATGCAGATGATGTGTGAAAGGTGTAGGTGTTACCCTTTGAATATTTTCAAAGGGGGAGAGTAAGAGAATTTAATGCAAGAAAGAGAGTTGGATGAGTTTATGGCCCTTTTTGATTCATGTCAAATGGGGAGAGAGTTGGTTGAAAAACCATAGTTCACAAGATTATTTTAGGAGAGAGCTAGAGTCATTTGGGAGAGAGTTGGTTGAGTTGGTTAAAGACCACAGAGGGAAAGAGTGTTTAGGAGAAAGAGAATGAGGGTACGAAGAGTTTCCCTAGTCAGGGGGAGTAATTCTTGTAACAAATTTCTTGTTGGTTGATTTTGTTGTTGATGGTCTTTATAGAGATAAGGTTTCCATCAATGAAAAATAGGGGTATTGTTGCAAGTATGTTGTTGGTGTTCTCATTGATGTCAACAATTGTTGGTGTTGGTCATTGATGTTAAAACAATGTAGAGATGGTTGGTATTGTCAAGTTCTTATACTAGTATGGATGTGTTGTGGTTTGGTAAGAAAATTTTGTGGTGCTATCATTAGTTTTGTCATTGGTGTCATGATGGATAAGAGTTGCATTTGCAGTAATTTCACTTGGTTTCTAAATGCTTTTGAGAAAATTTAAATAAAAGAGTGTGTAATTTGATAGAGGTGTGTTCAATGTTGTGCTTCAAATTTCTTCATGGTTGAAGATATGCATGTATGGTTTGGATATGATGTTCAGAGGTATTCAAAGGTTCTATATCTAGTGTTTCAGGTTCTTGATCATTTTGTAGTGAAAGTTGTGTTTGACAATTTATCTATCTGTGTAGAAGGTTGTCTAGGAGAAATGAGATTGATCCTCATTTATCTGTAGTAAATTTTCTTGTCTTGAAGATTTGGGAATGAGCTTATATTTTTTGTAACTTCCTTCCCTTGAGGTTTTGTATTATGAGGTGTTCCTCAAGGTTGGTTAGTGAGTTGTATTCTATGGAAGTATGTTTGGTTGCACAGAATAATGGTGTTCTTAGTTTTAGCTGGTTGTAGTAGAGTTGTAGAATATTTTGATGATGCTAGAATATTTTGAGATGTTGTGTGGATTCTATGAAGTGTTGTTGTGTGGTCCATGTAGCATAGAGAAGCATGTATGTGATTGCTTGTAATGTTAGTTTAGTTTTGGTTGACCTAGTGTGTTGGCGCTATTTATGGAGGTACCTTGTGGATTGCGAATGTCTTGAATAGTGTGGTGATGTGGATTTGGGTCCTAGTTAACCCTTGGTGTGGTCATCCTTCATTTATTTCCATTGTGGAGGTGTTTAGTGCTCACCTATTTTGGGGTTGCACATTTTAGGTGCATCCATTTCATTAAGGTCGACCTAATTGGGATTTTTTAGGTCATGGATGGTATATATAAGGTAAATTGTTGGATATGAGTGTGGATATGTAGAAGTTGTGTGAAAGAAGCATATTTGATTAAGCCTGGTTATCGGAGTGTGAGCTTAATGCCTATGACTCTTATGTAGTGAGAAAAAGGGTCTACATTTTCAGTGTGCTTGAAATTACTAGAGGTAGTGAGCCAAAGGTCATGGATGGCATAAGGTTTCAGTGGTGTATTGCTCTTATTTCCTTGAGATAGTGAATCTCTTTGTAATAGTTATCTTCTTTCTTCTTTCTTCTTGGTAGTGAGCCACCTGACAATGAGCCCTTCGTTTTCTATGTAGTGAGCCATTAGCATGAGCCTAATTGTACTTAGTGTTGCAATTCATATATATGTGAGCTAATCCTGACTATGGTTTTTTCCTTCTTGGGTTTTCCATGTAAATCTAGTGTTCTTATGTGTTTACATTAATGTTTTATATATTTACATTCTACTAATGTATAATAATGGTTTAATGGTTGATAAGGGTTTGAAACAATATTGAGGGTTTGAATATTTTAAAGTATGTACAACTGATTCACCCCCCTCTTAATTGTCCTATGCATCTAATAAAATGATTAATTTGTATCACCACAAACATGCTAGCTATAGACAAACATGTTAGGAAAAATGTGGAGATTAGACATAAAAGATTATATAGACATAATATAACACCAATGTGTATGGATCTAGCAAGCTGTGTTATGCTAGAGATCATACAACAATCATAAAGATAAATTCTAGTGGGTTTCCCCCATACTATATGACAAATAATATAGCTAAATTCATACATGATTTGGAAAGAGATATGAGACAAAAGATCTATAACAAGAATTTGATATTCCCTAGCCTTATGTTAAACAAAGGGACACAAGTTGTTTTGGGTCCTATCTTAAGAGAGACGTGATAGAGAGAGAGAGACAAGGCAATCCAAATATTTGGGTTCAATGTGATTTATATCGATAGCATCTATAAATAACTACATATGAATTGTAAGCATGTCTCCAAATATTCCATATTATGAAGAAGGAACACAAAAACACAAAGTAAAAATAAAAAAATTGGGTCAACATGGAAGAAGGCCTAAATTCCCCCAATGCTTTGCATCATCCCAAAATGTAATAAATCAAGATATAAAAAATAGAAGAATAATGATATAACTAGAAGAAGTGCACAATAGATCATTTTCCCTATATCCAAGTACCTTCAAAGTTATCTTGGGTCCTCCAAGAGAGACTACCACATACGTGTGGACAAGTATGTGGAAACATAGACAAACAAAAAAATTCTAATCTAAAGATATGAAAGGTATTGCTCTAGTCAATTATGTCTAGTAGGTCATTCTCTTCCAAATATAGATCATAGGGGGAAGAAGGGCAAGCTCACAATGAAATAATGGCTAGGGTGGTACCATAAATCTCACTTGTAGTAAGGGCTAGAGACATGGTTGCTTTGATATCATCATCTACTAGTTCCTAAAAGTCGAATGTCAACAAATTTGTAAAAGTATTTTACAATTTCAGAATATCCTCCAAAGAGTCAAACATACACTTCTCTAGAGAGGAGTGTGGTGACTTGACTATAGGTTGTGAAAGAGTAGGAGCCTTAGTGTGAACCTCTAGAAGAGGGGCATTGACAAACTCTGATGAAGAAGGGATATCCTCAATGGTAAGGAAAAATGAAGAAAGGGAGGTGGAATGAGTAGACTTCATGTGGCAAGATTCAGGGATAGGGCCCTACTCAATCTTATGCTTGGATTGCTCACCCTTATTATATATAGTAGGGTGAGGGATGTCAAGAAGAATTGGAAGTTGGAAAACATGGGGTTTTGAATTCATCAATGTTAGGGCCTTTACTTTTCCTGTTCTAGGCACAGTCAAAGTAACAGGAGGAACTACCAAAGGTTTTAAGGTATTAGAAGGATGGGAAGGTATACTCAAGGGAGTGTGCTTGTCTTTAACCTCTAATGAAGAAGGATTAGAAGAAAAATAACTTTTTTGCACATAGGAGCAAGCTAAGAGGGGTTTGGAGAAGAAAAAGGAGGAGGTGTGACCAAATCAAGTGTTGAGCTCCCAGTCTTGTGTTTATAATATGCTTTATATAACAAGTCACCCTAGGCTAGTATGGGTCCCACCGAAGTAGGTCAGAAATGGTTGACAGAGAAACCCCCACGTGACAAGTTAGTGATATGTACCCAATGTCTTGGATAGTTTACATTGTACCCTCAAGAGGAAATTTTAGACACTTTTATATAACTGAAGTGACTATATTCATAGAAACTAGACTTGAATGTCCTGGCTTCACCCTAAACAAGTAAAACTCTAGTATAAAAAAAAAGTTGTAGAGAAAGATTTAGGTTTGACAAGAACTGACAAATAAATAGATCCTAAAGGGGAGAGAGAAAAACCATCATGTGTATGAATTGTAGTCTTTCACTTGTAATGTCTTGCCCTATGCAAAAGATTAATGAAGAGTGTCTCCATAGTGGCAACATTGATCTTGATATTAGGTTCAACCATAACACTGTCTAGTGGGTGATCCCACAATACTGGTTTACAATTTTTGGCCAAACTCGACACTAAACTAATTTTTTCTGACTAAATCTTCACTTTCAGGAACCTATAGCGGCTAAACCGTGAGGAATTTGAAGATGATGCAAATCGGTGATTTGTGACATTTTGTCTGTAGCTAATAAATATATTTTTTTCAAATTGCACATCTTTTTCCATCTCCTTTGAAAACTATTTTTTCCTCAATGAACACTATTTTTAAGGAGTGATGCTCACTATATACAATGTAACTTTTTTCCATAAAGGATAAAATTCTATTTTTTTTGAATTTAGATTTGTAACTATGATATCTAGTGCATGGAATTGGTTTCATAGCATTTCATTGAATATTTTTTCCTTAATCAAGTTTTGAAGTCAAACCAATTACAATTCAAACATAGTCGGGAACGTATACAACATAACTTTTTTTGTATGTATTGATATTTTTTATTTGTTGGATCAAGGACATTGATATCTAGTGCACTTATCAATATATTATTTTTCCACATGTGTAGAACATAGAGCTTGATTTTCAGTGAAAACCTATGTTTAATCAAACTAAAAAACAATTACATAATAAAACCAAAACATATTAAAATTATATTCATTGGATAGCTCATTCCGAGGACTACCATCATCCAGTTGGGTCTGTGAAGTCTCCTTCATTTTCATCCTCAACTCAAGCTTCGAAGGGGAAAATTTTGAATATTTTTGGTGCCAAAGGGGGAGAGGGGGAAAATGGGGGTTTGAGTGAACCCAGGTTCGATCGAAGCCCCCTTTGAGGTTTGCTAAAACCAGGTGGAACCCCCTTTCCCAAAAGTTTTTTTTTTTTTCCCGAAAATGTGGGGCCCAACGCTTAATGGGTTTTCTCAAAAGGGGATTCTAGTGAACCCCCTTTTGGTTCACTCGAACCAATTGTTTGCTCAAACCCCCAAAAGCCAATTTTTTTTCCATCGGGGTGTATTTTGAAATTTTCCTTCCTAACTAGAATTATAAACCAGTTTTGTGGGTTTACCCTGGATTGATGATGTTACCATTGACCTAAGTGGGAATATAGAGGGGAGAGTACTCTCCATGGTAGTGAAACTCATTAGTCATAAAAGATATAGGTATCTTAGCCTTATAAATCAAAGGGGAGATTGGGGTGATAGACTAGATTGAACATCTAGAATACTGAGAGGGGACTAAATCAGTATTCCATAAAACCTTTCACATAAAATCCATTTGACCATTATGGGTATGTGCAAGATCATCATGGAAAAAATAGGCCCTTAAGTGCTGAAAAATTTAGAAAAATCAGAGTTAGGCAACTTGACGTAAAAAATTGAATAAGTTATCTATATTATTTCAAAAATATGTAAGAATAGAATTTGTAGCAAATTGAATGTAGTTTCTAAACTACTAGGTTTATTTAAAAAAAAAATCTATTTGGTGAAAATGTGAAATTTCAATGCAGTAGCTTAAATTTGAAGGAAAAAATAAGTAGGTGTCTTCCTAACCACCCCAACCACAATAAAATGATAATTATTTTTTATAATATTTTAGATATAAGTAGAGGACTCATATCCCGATGTGATGCATATTTTTTGTATTTTTTTCCAAGTAAATAATTAATTATGAATTTTTTATTACAACTTTTAAAAAATATAAAAACTTGTATGTCTGACCACCTTAACTTGGTAAAAAATTCATGAAATTCATTTTTTTTTAATCCTATAGTATGCAAAACATAGAATGTGATGCATGTTTCGGATTCAAAAAAATGTGATACTATTTGAAAGTTATAGATGTTTTTCAATCAACCTATCAATCGGGAGTTTAGTCATAATTCAAATAGAAAATGAATAATAATAATTTATTAAATTCAAAGTAGAGAATAATTTATATTGGTGGAAATTTTATAATCTCCTTTAAAAACCCTTTTCGTTTCATCAATTTTGGGTAAAAAAAAGTCGTCAGCCACATACCCTACACATACCCATCATATTGCCACTTTTTGGCCCATCATGATCCTGCAAATAAGCTTATCACAATTTTGATTGAATCAACAAGAGAAAACATAAAAAAAAATCAATGCAACCACACACATGAACACCAGAATTTTTACGTGGAAAACCTAAAAAGGGAAAAACTATGGTGAGGGGTAACTCACAATATATTATATCCATATACAAGATATTACAAGGCTCACTACTAGGACTCACTATCCTTGAAAAAGGCTCACTGCCTGAATACAAAAGATGGCTAACTGTCAAGATACAAAGATTGTGGCTCACTGCCAAAAGGTTTGAACTGATAGAATACACTTTCAATGTGTAGGGTTCAGTTCCAATAAAGCTCAAAATGTGAAGCACTAGGCTTCACATAGAAGTCACACAACAAATCTGCTCTGATCCTCAGCTGATAAAACATTTAGGCTCAAATCCTCTTTCATCTTTCTTCCACACTCGCACTTCCACACTCTTCACACTCTCTTCTTTCCAAAGCATCTTATATATAAACAAGTATGTTTTATTCATCAATTAGGTTAGCCTTATTAGATGAAGAAAAAATAATAAAAACACCATTTTTGACACCATATATGATTAAACATTTTATCCATGTAGTGCATTATACCAAGTTGACCAAGACTAGAACTTAATTCACAAAATATCCAAACCAACATACAATCCTCAAAGGAAACACCTTTTGGATCTGAGACCACATTAATTTCTCATCATACTACCATTATAGAGACCACCATTAAAACCACAACATTATAATGTTCTCCTTAAGAAAATGTGGTCTCCCACACTGATATGTGAAGCAAGGAACAATAGTAAAATATAGAGTTGAACTTTGTTAGAGATAACTTTCTACTCGCAACCCAAAAATTATCAAGATCCAGGATATAGATGTTTGAATGAGACATGATATCATGGTTAAGAGATTAGATTCATATCTATTCTTGTAGTGAACTCTAGACTCAAATACCAATGCACTGGCTCATCAAAAAAGAACATTACCAGAAAAGAGAAACTTCCGGTAAACCAAGTAATCTTCCCATATAGTTGTCACTATGTTGACATCAATGACAACATAGGAACAACCAACAAAAACCATCCACACTTCATGATCATGTTGCAAGGATCCATATTTCCAACATAGACACCATATCTATATACACAACATCATTAGATGATGTATACGAAGTAGTGATAAAGTTAGAAGAATGAGTGAGAAGGGATCTCTCTAGATTTGTAGTAGGCTATTGGGTTTAGCAACAAACTTGTTAGGATTCTGATTTTTACTATCGAGGTAGATGTTATCATTTTCTATGTAGTCTTGAATTACGTGTCTTTGGTGCACACAATACTTGGTGTTATTTTTGGGCACTCGATGGTATTGGAAGAACTTAGATGTATCATACCAACTAGGATATGGCTTGTTATTAGGAAGTGGTCTAATTTTTGGAAGGGTGATTAAGTTATCTTTTAATAATTTTTGGAGTACACTTGAATTAGAATCAAATAGTTTTGTAAAGATCTAATTATGTTATGACCCAAGTGTATTTTTTTTCATTCTTTTGAAGGAAACAACTACATTAGCTATCACCTTGTTTATTTTCAAACCTCTAGAGGTAGATACAACCCAAAGACTATAAGGACATGAGGGTGAGGCTGAAGCCCCATATTGAGCTAACATTTATTGATAGTCACATAGAATAATACAAAAATGAGTGAAGGAAGGATATTTCATTAAGGAAATGTGTTCCCTCAATGTTAGCTAAAGATTACCCATGAACGTCCTCTAGATGTCATAATTAGGAAGGGTATAGCCTAGGATTTGGAAAGAAATGGATTAATTACAAGAAATGAAATTATTTAACTTCTCATTTGGTTGTTTCTTGTTATGGAAAAGGTCAAAAATAGTTACCTTAGAGCCAATGTTCGCTTGGAACTATTGTAAGACTAATTTATGAGTTGAGCTTGATGTAGAAACTCACTACATAAAATGGTAAAGGAATCAACGTGTGTTTGTGGGTCTCCTTTATCATTGTATTTTTTGAATTTTGGTACCTTGATCTCTTGAGGTATGGGAGTGTTCAAGATCTTTAGAGAAAGTTCTAAAACATAGTATGGAGTAAGAGTGGATTGAGTGGCAACATTTGTTAAGCTAGCAAGTTGAGATTGCATCTAACCAATGTTTTATAATAGGGTATTCAAGATGGGATTGAGTGGTGGAGGAGGTTGATTATCCATGATAGAAAATATTTGAGATGTGGATTCAAGAGGAGGAGGAATGTTATACCAAAAATGAGTATGAGATACATTAACTCCAGGGTTAATGAGGGGTACAAAAAAATATCTATATTATTAGTAGAAGTCATGGGAGGTATAGAGGGATTAGTATCCACCATATGCGCATATACCTCAAGAATCAAAAGATTCAACTGAGTACTGGTGATATTCAATTGGATATTATGAGTTCAACTCAAGACCAACGTGTATAAGGGTACATGAGTCTTGACTATATTGTTTATTTTATAGAGCAACTCAAAGTGTTTTCAATTTCAGATAAGAAAGTTTCTCATATTACTAACAAGAGCAACTTGAGTGTATAGGTTACCACAATTTATAAAATCCTCAAATTATTTAAGGCTTTCATCTAAAAATTGAAATTTCTCAAAGGGGACCCTAAGAGTAGTTTCATAATCTTCAAAGGATGGAAACCTTGAAGGAGAGTTTGACGAAGAAGAGCCAGCAAACATCGACTAAGAGCTATAAGGATCAAGATTCCCATAAAACATTAGACCAAGTCTAGTAGGACTATACATGTTTGTAGGTATGGTAAGCTTCAAGCTTCTTCTTACTACATGTGTGGAGTTACTAGAATGGGTTATAAAGCTCATAGAGAAGTGCTCACAATGCACAACCTTAAAAAATCTAAGAAATAAGAGGACTCAAGAAAAGATAATTTTTTTTAAGATTTAAAGAAATAAACTAAGATTTTATAAGAAGGTTAGTTCATGTCAGGTTCACCAAAATGTAGAGGAAATTTTCTACCCTCAAGATGGTGAGATATCAAGGAGAAATTTTTATTTCCCCTACCCTAGTTGACATGGCTCAAGTGAACTGGGATTAGAGAAATGTGAGTTTTAATGAAGTACATAAATTATTAAGAACTTTTAGATATCAAAAACTAAAGAGTAGGGTATAAAGGTCTTCTAGATAACTCAGTGAGCTCTCTATCTAAGATGACAACACTTGGTTGTCAGACAAAAATGTGACTATCTGAATACAATGCATGTGCACTATAGCCTTGTATAGATAGAAAACTAGAAATGGACCACAAAAAGACACAAAATACTTTGTACAATTTTCTAGATATAAAAGGGTGTAAAATATCAATATGAAAAATTCAAAGTTACTAACTAAATGTATTGAATAAAATAAAAAATGAAAATAATGTGGAAATGTTCAATATTATATCAAGGATGTTTGAGGGTGTTCAAGTTCACTTCATGATATCCTTCCACTTACACCTACACACATAAGACCAAATAAATACATTGGGGTAGCTATTTAGGAGTTTTCCTCTGTCAAAACCCCATATTGGTATTTCCACCTCCACAAATAGCCTTAGAAAAGATGATAATAGTAATAGACATGAAAAAGATGAAGAAGATGATATGTTAATAAAAAATAGAGATGAAATGCCAAATAAAGATTCTTGAAGAGTCACCCATATGAGCACCAAAAGAAAAACTTGTTGGTGCAGTGAAGGAGAAAGAAAAACATCCAAGATGGAAAAAATTCCTTGCAAGAACAAACTCATTCTATAACAATGGAGCTTTCTTTGAAACCCATATACAAGCTCATTGTAAGATGTGTGTGTATCAAGGTTGATAAAGCTAGTGTTTTCTGATTGATGCATGAAGAATGAAGATTGAAATATTTCTCTTACAAAAGAGAGGGCCTTTTTGGTTCAAAAAACTAGCTAGAGTGATTCCTAAAATAGATGTAGGTTGGAAAAGGAATTGCACTACTAAAACATGGTAGGTGTAACATCTCAATGCCCACCTTAATCATATTTTTTATGGGATTCTAGTGTAGCGCATAGATTTCTTTGTGGCGTACATTGGTCCATGGAAAAATCATACTTGGCGGTCAAGGAAAGGGACATGCTAGGTGGTGAGAAAATGGTTTTTCATCGAGAGAGCATAATTATCTTGGTTTGTCTAAAGAGGAAGGTGTGTGTAGTGTGAAATTGCAAAGGATGCAATTTACAACATTATAGATATAATATATACACCAAATGACATTATCATGACATTATATATTAATATTTATATTATATATATACACATATACTTTTCTCAAATTAGTCATTTTGCAAGAATGTATTCATCATTGGCATGATCAAATAGTCTAAAGTTGAAAAAATTGAGATAGGGTACTATAGAACAATATTTTGCATTTATGGCTCTTAGGAGACTGCTTCAGTGAAATATAGCCTAGAACAATTCAAGCACGTATGTGTAGCATCATAAATTGTCACCCTTGACAATTTCATAGTAAATTTTTCTCCCTCTTATTGCTTGGACCTAAGCATGCCCCTAATTTCCTAAATTATGTATGTTCCTGACCCATTTAATCATTTACCAAGAAATTAAATGTACAAAATCAAAGTAGGAATTTAATAATTTTTTCCCAATACTTTAGATCCCAAAAATAGGTCTTTTACAAGGGTGCTCTTGGCAACCTTTTCCTCTTGATTTGGCCCCATATTTTAATATGTTAGGGTTGGTAATTTTTTATTCGAATTTCAAATCCTAAATGTCAACTATCGAGATTTAATTTATGGAAAATTAGATTAATTATATATAATTATTGAATGAACAAGAAAACTGAGAGGGGGGTGAGTCTATTATATCTAATTAAAATATTAAAACCCTCAACAGTAATTAGATCCACATGCATTCATTAAACCCTTATTCTATTATAATGTTTAAGCATGTGTCAGTTGGCCAAATTTGCACCCCTTTGCTAAGCTGTGAAAGAACTCAACAAATTTGGACTAACATGGGACTACTTTTAGGTTGTGGGTATCCTATTGTGAAAGCAGACCTCCAAATTATGGATTGGATCCCCTTTTGATGATGTCACTAAATGATTCCTTGCTGGGAAGAGGGGAGAAAGAAACATGAAAAGACAAACTAAACCCCTATGGTGATGCACCTAATGATTTTTCAGACCTATACAACTGCTTTAACACATAATATCATCAAAAGCTCAACTTAACTTAACACAACTCAAATATTTTAACATATCAATGCATAAGTATTTTTTAAGGAGGTTTGGTTCTCTTAACATTTCTGAAGGAAAGGAAATCTTTCACAACTAAAAGACTATTTGAACCATCACACAGCTTACAACCTGCATCAATATATATTTATCCTACCTAAATGTGCTAAAATGAGACAAATTTTGAAGGAGTTACCAAAACTCACAAGAACATTCATCAATCACCACACTGCACACAATGAGATAGCTTCAAAGAAGGTAAAAACTAAATTTCATTAATAAAAATGGTGTCACATACTACTATACATGTTTGATATTGAGTCACAATGTTGTCCTCTACCTAAAAAAAACTCCAAAGCAAGCTACAATGCATGCAAAAAGAAAAAAAGAACTCCCCAAATCTTCAAGTCTGAAGATACTTAAGCAAATTTTCAAACAATTTCTCACACAAGTCCTTCTAGAAACCCTAGTCGGATGCAGCATAAAGGACAAAAAAGAACCTTCCAAAACTCCTTCAAAGTGCCTCCAAAATGTAGAAAAGTCAAGCTCTAACCCAGCCATACCAAAAGTATGAAAAAAATGCCTCAAAAATGGTCTCATTTCCTCTAAAATAGTAAAATAGAACCCTCATGCCTTTCACATGTTGGTCAAGCATCTCCAAATCTGTCTCCAACTACTTTGACCCATGACTTATTCTTATCAACACATGTTTTTTTCATTTTACATTTAAAAAAAATAACATTTTATTAAATGGCTTATAATCACACCATTTAACTAGATGTTTTACATTTGAAAGTAAAATGCAAAAATGAAAAACTTGGGCTCAAACCCCTAACTTACTCTTTGAAAACACATCAATATTTGCATTATAAATATCATTAAATAACGTGATTTGCAAATCACTTAAATAATTTTTATAATCTGAATAAATGCAAAACTAATAATAAACCCCCAACCATTCTAAATAATTGTAAAATAATTTAAACCAACTCAAATCCCTCCAAGGCATTAATAAAATCCAACTCACATAATTTCTACATTTCAAAGCCATGATTGATAAAAGTGACTTACCATCATCACTTAGTCAACATTCTATATTTTCAAATATGTGCAACAAATGAAAAAGGTCAATTATGGCTCGACCTATGTGAGAAGGTGAGAAAGAAAAATATTAAGTCTTGGAAGACTTAGAATCTTTAAAAAGATTGGGGAAAAGAACTAAGGCATGGTTGGTCTTCAAAATGTGGCACAAGGAAAACATTTCCCAAGTCTTGTAAACTTTGTCATAAGGCAAAATTTTTCTAAGGCATAAATCTTGACTCCAAACCCACGTAGCACATTAAGTTGTGTTTGCATTTTTTAAAGTAAAGGTAAAAAATACATTTGGCCAGCATCATAGGGTTTCAAACCCTAACACAAAACATAGGGAAAAGCAAAAGGAGCCATTCATTTTTGTATTGAGCCTCTCTAGAATGTTCTTCTGTCGCCATGGGTTTCTAAGGGCATCAGTAGAAAATGTTTTCCTGACTGGTTTTTGATAGATTCATGTGGTGAAATCTTGTGATTTCCACTAAAAACAAAAGGTAACTGCTTTTTTGAACAACATCTATCTTTTTTGCATCTTTTGACAACCATTTCATGAGTAAAGGTTGTAGTTGTAAGTGTTCTGTAATGATTTTTTGGTTGCTTTATTTCTCTCTGTGGTTGTCCCTTTGTTTTAGCCACCATGGTGGAGGCTCTTTGAACCTAAAATGGAAGCTCTTTCAAATAGATTTATTGTGAAAAATGAGTGAAATGAGCTTAGGTGAGCCTCTGGTCGACATAGTTTGCTTTCTCTTTAACTTTCTGCAAGTGTGTTGCTCAAATTTAAGCTTTCTTCAAAGAGCAACATGATGGAAAATGTTTGGTTTTTCTCCTTACATTAACTTATATTCACTATTTCATAAGAGAATGTTGTCTTTTATAAAGAAGAATGGAATTTTAGGTCACGCCCATGAGGAAGTGGCTAGGGTTTTGACATACTTTTGTTGCTTTGAATATCTCCATTAAAAATCTCTTTCACCTCTTTTGAAAACAAAAACTCAACGACATTCCTTCCTATATCTTTTAATTTGTTATTTATGGCAAACCAAAATGGGTTTCTTGATCTTGTGAAGGATAAAATCCTTCAGGTTGTGGCCAAGAATATGTATTGAGTTTTTTTTTTATTTGGTGCAGAAAATCAGATTTTCTGTGGAATAATTTATGAAGACAAAGAATTCCATGCTATTCATTTTCAATGTCTTTGAAATTGCACTTTCAACACAAACCCATATGGGTTTTTTCATGTGTGAGAAAAATCCTCATCCTCACCTCTGTATCTGCATTTTAAAGTAAAAAACTCAAAATGGGTTTTGATTTTTTGAAGAAAATATGGTTTTTTATTGTATTTTAAAACAAAACCCCATGAAGAAAAAAGGTTTATGTTTTTCTAGAGTTGTAATTTCATTGCACTCACTCAAGGATTTCTTCAGTTTACTTGATTGTAGCCTACTCCACTTTTATGGGCTACTATGTTTTTGTTGTTCCATTTCCCATATGGATCATGATCCCATAGGTTTCAAAAACTTGCTATGCCCTGGAGGTTGACCCAGTGAAAAAGTTACATCATTTATTTCATACATTCCATGATAGATCTAAAGGTTGCTATCTTCACTCACAACCTGATAACATGGTAATTGTTATCAAATTTGTCCCAAGATGATTGTATATTAATCACTAATCTTTGTCTTTGCTTACAAGACAATTGTCCTTTATCATCTACTGAGAACTCTACCCCTCTTGAAAGCTGCATTTTTTTTATATCTCATCAATCACTCCTTGTAGCACTGTCAACCATCATGGTAAGTTTGTTTATTTGAGGCCTCCAAATTTGTCATGTCTCATGCAATTAAAAGGATGATTTCCCTTAACCCATGTCTTGTGTTTCCCAAAGGTTGACTCATTTGATGTACTATGCATGTTGCCTCTCAAACTAATGTATAACTACTATAGGAGACCTCTAAACTACTCTTTTATCCCAAGTTGAAGTTCTAGGTGCCCATAGAAGATGTGCTTGATGATTAGTCCTATCATTAGTGATTTTTTATGCAAATTTCATGATCGCTTGATGCCTAATTTCTCTCTGTGATCATATGAATAAGACTGCATTGCATTACTTTGACATTATCATTCTTCCTAGATATTTTGATAAGAGGATTGTTATTGTTCTTCCTCCAAACTTATCATTTAGTGTAATTAAATCTTCATTATAAAATGAAAGGAAAATAATATATACTGCACCGGTTTCTTCACAAAGAGCCGAAATTGCATCAACTGATGTAAATCTCTAGGAAAAAAATGTATTTGTAGCAAGTTGGCAATTTCTACAAACCACAAATTTATAATAATTATCCTATTTTGAGGAACTCAGTTTGCATAAACTACTCCCAGAGCTTCAAATACTTTCTACCCCTAAGGACTTTGTCAACCTCTAGTGATTACACATTCCAAATTGAAAAGGAATTGAATGGAACTCCCTATCCAAAAGTGAAAAGTGACTTCCCCTGCCATTGTGATAGTCATGACAATCCTCTCCAAACCATTGGCTACCCTCCAATGAAAGAACAACAATAGTGATCTACCCTTGTAGATTCTCTTGTTTTCCTGCTCCTCACATGTGAGATAGTGCCTTATGATCATGAAATGCTTATTTTTACCACCATTTGCAAGTCTTGACATCACTGACCTCCTTGAAGTCTCCTTCTCAGTGATGACCATGATGATAGCATCTTTATGTGCTAAAAATAGTGCTTTTGACTAATTTCTTAGGGTGAACATGATACATGTTTACCTCTTCAACTCCTAACAAGCCTATAGATCAATGCCTTTATTCATAGTCTATCTCATTTGTAGACGAATGATGAGTATTGCCAAATGCATTGTTTCTCTTTCATTGTTCGATGATGTTGGGATTGGAATTCACAAATGTTGCATCTAAAGTAATAAAATGAAAGAACATACCTTTTGAGATATAACTTGCAACTTATAACTAAACTTCCTCACTACCCCTTGATGACTTGTCAGTTGATTGACAATAAATGTAACTGATTCAAAGCTTGGTGACATGATTTCGATGAATACTTATAACAATCTCTAGATTGATACTCTTATCTAGAAAAATGATCTTGTGGCTATGTATTGAGATCTAATGGAGACCAAAAGAAACATTGGTGATGACTAGATGAGATGATCTTTGGCTCTATCCATAGCTTCCTTCATACTTGGCTGCCTTGTGTCAGAAGCAATGATGATTGGAAATGTAATTTCAGTTACTCACTTGCAACACTATTTTTTTCTTTTCATGCATGCACTGTCAAAAGATGTCCATGGCTCACTGCGTGTTCCATTTTGTGGACCTCTATCTTTGTTTAATGTTATACCTTAATTCTCATGATCTTCATGCATTTAGATCATTGTGACTAGTACATCATTATTAGGCATTGTGCATTGATTTTTTTGACACAAGGTGTTCACTATAGGGGTATTGCATTTTGACCTTAGAACCTTTGTTTCCCCATATCATACATTCATTGTTGTTGTCCTGTAGCATGAGAGGTAGCATGCATTTTTCCTTTAGGACTACCCCACTCTTCATGATTTCCCTAACAATTTGCTTGCTGCCCCCAAAGGTTTGTTACTTGGTCTTCACAAACATCTAGGTCCTTTTGATCTTGTGGAACAAACAAAAACCATATCCTCTTGCTTTTATCATACTAGGCAGACATATGTCACTTATGGTGGTGACGTGAAAGCTCACCATCCTAAGTGATTTGTGCTTGCCCAATAGGGTTGAAGTGAGATGAACTGGACAATGTATTTCATGCAACAATGTATGATTATCTTTGTTCCTTCTTGCTGCCCCATATGAATCATGATGCTCTCAGACATTGCTTGATATCTCCTTTATTATTTTAATAGATGCATAATTGAACTTGATGCATCATTGAAATCATTTACTTCTTTAATAAAATGAATCTTGGGACCACTTAAGAAGATTGAAAGACATATCCAGCAAAATATACCTTCCTTTTGACATGATGGAAGCATATTGTGAAAAGATGAAGTGTGATTTTCTTGACAGCTCACATTATGTGTTGCATCTTTTGAATCTAATAATGAAAGTTGATCAACTGGTGTGATTCCATATTGATTTAATTCATCAATAACATATTTATCATCGATTTGATCAAGTTTCTCAATTTCCTATCCCTCTTAAAACATCAAAGGGCATCATGCTAGGCTCAACCCTCGTGGGAGCCACATTTACACCACATGTTGTAATTAGCTAAATTAGAACAATCAAAATACTTGTCATAAATCTGCACAAGGAACAAACCAATTAGATAAACAAAGCCTATCATAGGTGTGTTTGGTTACTCCTTTCTTGTTTTCATGGAAACGTATGGTATGCTTCTATTTTAATGCTTATGGGCATTAGATTACACATTCATGGATATTTTGCATATATTTTGATCATGGACCTTTCATTGCTCTAACAAAATTGTTTTCTCAGATGTAGAAAACCTAGGAGCAGTGAGGATGGAATCAAATGGAAGCAGAGCAATAGGAAGGATCAGGATGACGTGGGACCAAGCCAATGGGATTCATCATTCCACTAGGAAATGACAGGTCCCTTTTCATTTTATATTCAATTTCTTTTTTGTTATCTATAGGTGTATAGTATTTTCTTTATGATCATTATAATAGCTAGTCCCATATTGGTTCTATTTCTTTTTTGTTTGTAATTGAAAGACTGGAATAAATGCAATTTGTTTTGAAAATATCCTTTATGTACATTAATGAACTTAGTAGAACATGATGTATCCTTTAATGTTTAAATGAAAAGACAAAAGAATAAATAATAAGTTACCTGATATTAGCTAGAAGCCAAAATCAGGTAACAACATGAAAAGAAGATAACATAGAACCGAAATAACAATACCATACACAAGAAACCACCATATTTACATGGAAAACCCAATGAGGGAAAAATCATGGTGAGGATTAGCTCACAATATAAGTAATTGCAATATCAGTACAATATATCACTGCTAGAATAGGACACACTGTCCAAAAAG
Organism: Sequoia sempervirens; assembly: GCA_007258455.2. Lineage (NCBI taxonomy): Eukaryota > Viridiplantae > Streptophyta > Pinopsida > Cupressales > Cupressaceae > Sequoia > Sequoia sempervirens. Next base: position 361,362,930 of record VDFB02000015.1, read on the forward strand.
GCTCATCTCTAGGGCTCATTGCCACAGAAAGGAAAAGAAGATAGAAAATAAATGTTACACAAAGAACACTTTCTTAATGCAATAGGAATCAACCACTATTTCTCACACACTTTTGTAGCCTTGCTTGAATGATTTCAGATACTTTCAGCTCGCTACCTTCAAGAACCCTAACATTGAATTTTGCATCACACACATCACTCACATTGATATCACATCTATCTTACTTATTTTCTTCTTATTCCTTTCATCTACAAAACCAAACTTATTTATACCATCCTCAAGTTCATAATCCTTCTCCAATGTCAGAAACTAGCCATTACACATACAAATTCAAAATATGTCAACACCAAAGTATTCTCGTGGTGTATAGGAACAAAGGTGACCTACATAAATCCTTAATTAGGACCTAAATAGATCCAAACACACCTTAGAACACTTTCACAAGCCTTGCATGTAGTGTTAACTAAATTTTAGTCAATACTCGTGTTAAACACCATAATCATTAAGTGTGTGCTTTCTTAAATCAATTTGTAACTTCTAGACAACATAATTCACTTGATCATGATCTAGAATAATCCACAAAATACTTAAGATTCATTAAACACTTCATACAAAGTCGCATCATACAAATATTTCAACTCAAAACAATTGGTAAACCTTATTCACACATTGACAAATCAAACTCACAATGTACTACACCAAATCAAGTGAAACCTTGAAATCTAAAAGATACAAACATTATAAAAAACTTCCCAAATTTGCACAACCTGAAGCCAAATAGTGAAGAAACATGGAGAAAATAAATTTCTCTCAAGCCACGAAAAAATCACTAAAAAATTGGTTCACATACTAGTTAAAATATCTCACACTATACAATGATCTATAGAGCCCAAATTTTGAATATAGCAACTTCTAACACCCTTGAATAACCTATTAGATCCGCACAAGTATATCATCAACATAGATGAAACATGGAGTGCAATATCAAAGCACATTTTGAACACTTGCAAAACACATTTTACTCTAGTGTTCATCAATTTTTTTCAAAAGTACTTGGAAACCAAGTACTAGAGACATCAACTCAGCTCATTACTTCATTCCAACTCATCTTCAAACACTACAACATAAAAATAGCTCCATGTGCTCACAACACTTTCTCAAAATCTCAACTACACATGCACAACCTACAACAACCTATTTATCACAATTTTCTTAATATCCTCGACATCTTCATCGTGCAACAAATTCCTCAACACATAGTTGACATCAATGACAACACTAGACAGTAGAATTCCTATTGAAATTAATGACAACATCTTCATACTTTCAATAATCTCCCCCTTTGTCATTGATGGAAACACAAGATGTGAAAAACCATCAAAGAAAACATACACACTATTCTTCTTCTTTTTTGGATTAGATAGCCTACACAACATTCTTGATACCTTTCACTTTTCACATGATATTCTCTCCTCCTTTTAAATCAATAGCAAAGGAAATTATTCACATTATTCTCCCCCTTTGACACTGAACCAAGATACTTGCTTTGAATACTTCCCCTTAAGAGTTCAACCAAGTAAATCAACAACACTACAACAATGACAATACATAACACTACCTATGTCCCTGAGAGGTAGCCACCAACACCACTCCAAAAAGGAGATAGATCCATAGATCCACTAGACTGATGCATCTCCATATGTATCTAGTTCAAATAAGGAGGGGCAATAACCCTCAAATTCTCCCAAAGATACTCAAAATTATCCTTAGGAAGAGCCTTATTAAATATGTTAGCAATCTGATCCTTTGTAGGAACATACTCAAGCTTCACTTGATTTTCCATAACCTTCTCTCTGAAAAAGTGACACCTAAGTGATATATGATTTTTCCTTCAATGCATCACTAGATTCTTTGAAATGTTAATTGCACTTGTATTATCATAGAAGATAGAAATAACCTCATCATACAATACTATGATATCCTTCAATTTCTATCTCATAGACAAAACTTGTGTATATCATGATGTTGCTGCAATATACTTAGCCTCTACAATAGATAAATAAACTAAATCTTGCTTCTTACTCAACCATAACACCAATCTACATCCAAGAAAGAATGCACCACCACTTTTACTTTTCTTATCATCAACACAACCAGCCCAATCTGCATCTGTATAAGCACTTAATGTGAAATTAGTATCCTTAGGATACTACAAGCCATAATCTGGAGTGCCTCTTAAATATCTGAATATCTTGTTCACTACTGTAATATTTGTCTCTTTAGGTTCTTCTTGAAATCTAGCCACAAGGAAAATTGCATGCATGATATCCAATCTAGTAGTGGTTAAATATAGTATTCCACCAATCATAGATCTATACTTGCTCTGATCAGCCTTAGGTGAATCGTCATCTTTGCTCAATTTACAACTAGTCACCATAGGAGTGCATACCGGTTTGGAGTCATCCATTCCAAAACTCTTCAACATCTCTTTGACATACTTTGATTGTGAAATGAAAATCTCTTTATCTGTTTGATTAATTTATAGCCCGAGGAAGAAATTCATCTCCCTAAATATTGATATTTCAAACTCTTTTTGCATCTCTTCAAAAAAAAATTTACGCATAGCTTCAATTCCACCAAAGATAATATCATCCACATACACAACCACTATCAAGATCTTGTCTTTCTCAATTTTAGAGTAAAGATTATTATCTATCGTACCCTTACTGAATCCTTGCTATATCAAGTACCTATCCAATCTTGCATACCAAGCTATGGGAGCTTGCTTCAATCCATATAGTGCCTTCTTCAACTTACATACCATATCTAGTAGATCTGACAACTGGAATCCTTCTTGTTGTTCCATGTAAATCTCTTCTTCCAATTCACCATTCAAAAAAGAAAAATTCACATCCATTTGATAAACCTTAAAGTCCTTATGTATTGCAAATACCAAAAACATTCTTATACCTTCCATCCTAGCCACAAGAGAAAATATATCCTCAAATTCTATACCTTCCACTTGTTAGTAACCCTTACACACAAGTCTCACCTTATTTCTTACCACTTCTCCATTCTCATTTAGCTTGTTTTTGAATACCCACTTAGTTCCAATTATGTTTTTGTTTTCCAGTCTAGGAACCAATTTCCAAGTCTTATTTTTCTCTATTTGCATAATTTCTTCTTCCATTTCCTTCATCCAATGTTCATCTTTCTATGCTTCACTTATTTTTTTAGGTTCAAATTTAGACATTAAACAAAAATTTACCTCAACTTCAACAACTTTGCTTCTTGTCAATACAACTTTCCTTTTGTCTCCAATGATATGATATTTGGAATGATTCTTTTGCACATACTTAGGGGTCTTAGGGGTCTTCTCTAGACCTTCTTCCTCTTCATTTTTCACTTATTTTTTATTAGTTTTTTCTTCTTCTTCTCTACAATCAGGTTCATCTGACACATATCCATCCACTACAATCTAATTCTACACATTTTTATCAACTTTAATATTTTCACTTTCAACTATATTTCTCAACCTTTTATTGTAACATTTGTAAGCTTTGCTTCTATTAGAATATCCAAGGAAGATACCTTTATCATACCTTGCATCAAAGTTTCCTAAGTTTTCTTCTTCTCTTTTAATATAACATTTTTTTCCAAACACTCTAAATTACTTCATAGTAGGAATCCTTCCATACCATAAGTCATAGGTGTTGTGCATGTTTTTCACACACACCCTGCCGAAGGCAGGGACCCCCTTTTTTTCACTTTTTCCTTGCTCCTGCTAACTTGGCCCCAACTCTCTTGATTTTCTTTTTTCCTTCATTTTTTTGACTTTGGGGACAAGTTGCCTATGGATTTGGGATGTTTCTATGATTCCTAAGTGAACTTCCAAGGTTTTGTTAAGTTTTGTGTAGTGGGAATTTATTTGCGGGTCATTGTTCCTCCCTCACTATTTACATGAATTCCTTTAGGGGTTACCTTATGTGGGTTTCTATGTGTGGATTGTCATTTTTAGGGTGGTGGACCCTCTGGCTTCCCCCTTCCAAATCTTTGCATTTCCAAAAAAGGGTGCAAATTTCAATTTTTCATCATCTAGGGCCCATAAAATGAATGTCTTCACATGCCTAAAGGGGTTTGCATCAAATTTTCCATGTGTTTAGACATTGTAGAAATTTCACTGCAGAAGTCCATTCGCGGAAGTCCATTTGAGCAATGTCATTGTAAAGGGCGGCTGACCCTCTGAAATCTTCATTCCAAATTTCCACATTTTTTAAAATGAGTCAAATCTTAAGGAAATATGTCTTGGCACTCTTTCTCCCCCTTTTCCCATGTGTTCAAATTCAAAAATCTCAACTTTACTAAGTCTTGTGAACTTGCAGGAATTTCTTTGTGGGTTGCCATCCCTCCATCACAATCCATGGGTTTCTGCATGCTTAATGATATTTTTAAGGCAATGAACCCTCTGATTTCTGCATAATTCCAGATTTCTACATTTTTTGAAAGGGGCCAAATTATTAATAAATAGGTCTAGGCACCCTTCTAATGCATCTTCCATGTGCTTAATTTGGAAAAACTCAAAATTGCTAAGAGTTGTGGCTTTGTAGAACTCTGCATGCAGGTCGTTGTCTCCTAAATGTCATCACTTAATGACTAAGCTTTAACGCTTTTCCACCTCACAACGCTTGCATCCTTCAAACTTGCAAGAGCATCAAAGCTTCATCTAACGACTTCAAGTGTCTCACGAACCATTTTCACCCTTGCTTAATCATTCCTTAGGAGATTGTCCCTTTCACGACCATCCCTCCAGTACCATTCCTAATTATGAACATATGATGGTGGCTCGGTAGCTCCCTCCCACATCTCCTAAATTGGTCAAAATTTGGCACATAGCCCTTAACGTCTAAGGCACCAGCAGCTCTCGTAGTGCATACTTCTACCTATAGATTGCCATGCTATAAAATTTGATGCTTAATGGAGGAGACTCCAAATTTCCTTCAACCTTCCTACACCCGCATGCCTCAGATCTAAAAATGCATCAAGCTTAACCCAGTAACTTCAAGTGCCTTACAATTTATTTTGCAATGTATGCCAAAGCACCTCACATAGAATTTAATTGCCAAGTTCACCATGCAAAACTTTTTGCAGCAGGTGGCTACTTGTAGGTCTCTATGGCCTTAGTTCCATCATGCTCCTAGCTACTCCAAACAACTTATGGCCTAGGTGAAACCCACACCCCTGAACCCACATCTATGTTTATGGTCCAAATGAGCTCAAAATGTGGAACAATGATGAATATTATGATCTTTTAATAATGCATGGATGGATCTAACAATGATTTTGCAAGATTTGACTAGCATTTGTCTTGATTTATGTATGAAAACACTTACTGCACCTCTTGTGTGCAGGATTCATGAAACCATGCTAAAGGCATAGAGTTTGTTGTGCTTGGAGGGTGACTGCAACCACAAAGGAGCCACTTATTTGAATATTGACATCAAGGGAAGCTCTACCTAATTGAATAAGCCCACTTAAGAATTTGTGTTAGGCAATACCAAGTTGAGAAATTCTTTCAAAAAAGGAGCAGGAGGGATTTGTTTTACCTTTCATCAACCGATCATGATTTGTTAGGAGCCACCTCGCAAGATCAAGAGCAACATGTCTGCTCTTCAACAATAAAAATATGCAAGAATGTTCATTTGATTAGATGAAGAAATGTTGCAAACATATCATATAGAGGGCATCTTTCCACAACTTTCCACCACTGCAGAGAAGGAAGCTAGAGGACAAAACAACTACAGTGGCTAAAAGACAAAATAGGCTACAATACAAAATAGAGAAGAGGACAAAAGTGTCTATTTTTATATTGTAAAGTATTAGGGGTAGATGAAATCCTAAGTTGTATTGAATCTGGGCCACTCATTGCAAATTAATCCTGGCCATTCATTTCATTTTTAGAAAACTATAAATAGGGGCTTGCTCCTCATTTGTAGGTGGTGGTGAATTGGTGTAAAGGGAATTTTACAGCAATATAAGGAAGCATTGCAATTTTAGACATCTGAATTTGACCAATCCCATATGGTCAAATTCACCCCTTTTATTCCTCTATCCCACATCCCTCATTTGTGTTAATTAAGTAATTTATTATTTAATTAATATTCCCCTTCTTCTAATGTCCCTAAGGTATTTAATTAAGTAATTAAATACTTTACCCCTTATCCCCTTTCCTCTCTAAATTAAATAAATACTCCAATTTATTTAATTTAGTCATTTCTCTTTATGAATTTAAATCAATTTTTAAATTCATTATTTTCTTTCTCCTTGTCCCATCCTCCATAATTCTCTCTAATCTAGATTAATTTAATTAATCTATGATTAGGATGTGCACACCCCTAATAATGATTAGGGTCACATCCTCCATAATACCCCACTTGTCCATAATTCCTCATTAATTGGCTTAATCTCATGTTGGCACAATCCTAATCACTTGATTAGGTCAACCTAATCCTCATGCCATTTATGGCATGGGTCCTAAGTCAACTTCATTTATTGCTTTCTCCTTTTGGATAAGGAAACCTCTTCCCAATGTAAATTTTAAATTCACATTTATTCCCCCTAGGCATTTCAAGGAATTTTTAATTCCTTTCCTCATCCCCATGTGGATATTTGAGGAGTTTTTAATTTCTCACATATCCCATCACCCACATAGGGACAAGGACCTCCTTTATGAGGAGATCTTGTCCAAATCCCTAGGTACTATGAAGTACCTCCACCTCATCTCCCCTTGACACCTCACTTGCCACATGTCAAGATTTGAAGGCTTACGAGTTCTCAACTCACCCTAGCCCTTGATCTTGTCCACTATGGCTTCATCTTGACCCTCCATAGTTTAGAGGCACTTCCCCTAAAAATAGAGGAATTTTTCCTCATTTGCAATAATCAACATTTGCAATAAACATAGGATTCTAGTATCCAAGCACTCAACCAAACATCCAAAATTGACCATTGTTGCATCTTTGAGCTCTCATATTGCACTCCATACAATACCCACAACCTCCATTGCATTCCCTATCCCATCCTCATCATTTTGCACTAGGTTTTATACTATTTTTCTAAGAAGGAGCACACAAATCAAATGATCAAAACAACCAACCAAAATATCAATATAAGGAAGGTAAAACTTTCCAATTTCATTGTATTTTGTTTAGATTTAACTAGGACAGCCTTGAAGTGATTGTTTGTGTTCTTTCCTGTGCATTTCCTTTAATTGTTTTGCATATTTAGGGATAGAAACACTTGCACACATTTCTGGCACACTTGGTGGGACCCACATCACAGGTCTGCACTTTAAAGTTTGATGTTTTAATTTTGCAGGTTCAGATTTTTACAAGCAGGGGCGAATCCACCTTGATGAGTGAACTCACTAGTTTCAGAGGCGAATCTGTAGTTGAGAAAGGTGAATTCCAATTCTCCCTTTTTGTGAAAAGAGGCGAATCTAAAGTGAAAGGTGAAGAAACTTAAAATAGAGGCGAGCACGTGGAGGTCCCCAAGAATAGGCGAGATTGATCAAGTTGTAGAGGCGAATGTGCATTCACCTATCCACCTAAATAGGCATATTCAAATTCTCCCATATTTTTAGACAAGTGATTTTGATCATCATACACAGGTGAGTTCATCTTACATAGAGGAAAATTTGAGGTATGCCCAAAATTTTAATTTTACAATTCCAACTTTAATTCAATTTCAATTTTGGGTACTGATCCACTAACCTGTCTATTCATGAGTGTGTTATTTAACTAATGATTTGTGTAGAAATTATCCCTTGTTCGTCCAAGACCGATGGTGAAAATTACTAATATATTTGTTGTAGGACAATCAGTTGAAGACCCCTAGATTAGCTCTATCTATTGTTTATTTTCCCTACTAATTATCTAGGCACACGTAGAATTAGTTAAAGGGTCAATTTACTTTGTTTGCTATGTTTGGGAATAAGTTGCTGACATATCCACTCCCCTTGCACCTTTCGATGATCCTAGATGATGAGAAATCATAGTTTATTCTAGTCCAATCCATTCTACCTAGGAGGTGCTAGTGCATCTAAGCTCTCCCCTTGTGCTACGTGCGAGCCTGGGGACCAGCTGAAGTGTCTAGTATCTTCTTCCCTTAGCAAGACATGCCTAGGATTTCATCACCCATGAGATGCTCCCAACCACATGTTATTATTGGGGTATATAAAGGGGGGAGAACTAAAGTTGTACCTCAATCCATTCAGGTCATGTCTAGCGAAACATCGAAGCTAGGGTGATACCTAGATAAGACGTGAAGGGTTGGTATGATTTTCTAGTACCTCACTAAGGCTCCCAATCCACACTTGTGATGGACTGGTGTTCATGGTTGTGCCTCATGTACCTAGCATATATTGAGGATGCACTAGATAGCCTGTATAGCCTAGATAGAGACCCATGTTTTAGCTGCAGCTTGGTGTAGTGTAGGGGATGCACAATGTACCCTGGAGTTACTCATCATGTACTCCCTTGGGTTGAGATAGAAATCCTCATTATGGACTACGATAGTCCTCGAGAGAGAGTGTGAAGGTGAGCTCGTGGTATCTATTGATGACCCTGTGCCACTGGAATGCTAGCTATCCGCCCTCACAAGAAAGGGTGATCTAGAGAACCACCCCAGTATCATAGGGTATTAACCTTGGGTTGTCCGCTCAAGGTGGTGGACCTACATCAAGCTTGTAATCCTTTAATACTAATTTTAGGATTGTGCTTCCTAGTGTGTCTTCTTGTGTGATACTAGTGTTTATTTTTAGTTGAGTCACTCTAGCCTTTTTGTCTGTTGCTTTCTGTGTTTGTTGTCCTTTTCCATAGTATGCCCCTACCCTCATGGGTGAATTTTCTTCTCACAGAGGTAAATTTTCTTTGTGGACAGGTGATTCTGCCCTATAAAGGGGCAATTCTATGTCTGAATCTAGTCTAGGTCATCCCTTTGGGTGTTTTCATCTTTTTCAAAGGTGAATTTGTTAGTGGATCCCTTTCTTGAGCACCTCATGTCTACCTATTCCCTAAATAGGAAAGTCTATCTAGCCCTTAGGTGATTCTAAGTCCAGTCCTTATCCGTCAATTCCAGCCGTTCTTCCTAGAATATTGTCTTGTATTGGGGTGAACCTGTTGTCCTTTTCCAAGTCTCCCTCATTCATACACCTCTTAGAATAGGTGAACATGCTGCACTCAGGGGTGGATTCATTTATGCTTATTTCATCCTCGTTCATATAGTCCAAGATTTAGGTGAATTCATTTGTTCGATAGGTGATCCCGTTTTAGACGAGTTTTTTTCTTTTTGTATAGTTCAAGAAGTAGGCGAGGTCATTACCCCTCAATAGGAGATTTTCATTCTATCCATACATTTCAAGATTTAGGCAAATTTTTCATTCACATTAGGTGATTCTCCTAATTGAGTCCGCCTATCCCCTTTTGGTCTTTCGAGGGTTTTAGGTGATTTTATTTTCCATAGAGGCAATTATGTCAGAGGCTCAGTGATCTCACATCCAGATAGGTGAATTTGCATCATGAGTTCGCTCATTTCTTGTGTATCCCCTAACATAGGCAAATTTGAGTCCTAGAATAGGCAATTCTACCTGACACATAGGTGAGTCTGTTGACCTTGAATAGGTGAAGTCTTGACCTGAAAAGGAGAATTTGCACAACATAGAGGTGTACTCCATACCCATACAAAATACAGAGAGTGAATCCTTTGGGCCATTGAAATCGTATTGTTTTCTGAGTTCTTTGTTGTAATAAAAAAAAATTATCATCATCCATTCGCCCGTAATTGTCACTTTAGTTTGTTTGCATTTTCCAAAAGTCATCACTTCATCAATAAAATCATATAGGTACATCTTAGAACATCCCTAGATTTCATTTCTAACATTGGTTAATCAATCCCGATGCCCTAGACTACATTTTTGAGGTCTTTATCCAGGTTATCTTATGTGCTTGATCTTGATCATCATCCTTTGCACTTACTTAGGATTGTTATCCATCCTGAGTCAGTAATCACCCATGGCCCAATCAATCTACTTCCATCTTGAGGTAGATTTAGTGTCGTAATCATCCTTTTTATCATTTAATCTGATTGTCAACATCTTACGTCACCTAGTTTGACCTTTGAACTTGGTCTAGAATCAATCTCCTCATCCAATACAATCAACTATCCAATCCTATCAATCATCTCATCCCATCAATCAATCTAATTGAGTCCAATCACATCAAATATTTAGCCATCTAATCATCCAATCCATCAATCTACCATCCAATCCAATCGATCCTTTAGCCATCACCTAGATCATTCATTTAAGTACATCTTAGAGCATAACATCATCCTTTTTCATCCTAGTAGTTTTGCATTTTCATGCCCCTTACCCAATGGAAAGCAAAGAAACTCATGGCAGAACAATAGGCTCAAGGTACCCAGCCTCATGTTACTCAGGATCCTAATAATAGCAGCTCATCGCAATCTAATACTGAGGTTCATACCATTTCACCTGTTGTTGATGAGAGCATGGTCAACCAACTTGAAATCATGGTAGATTAATATCTCAATGATCCTATTAATGTCCAAATGACAGATTGCATCCTCAATGAGTGTGGGGATAAGATCCTCACCATGTTTCTTATGAAAGGCATTAATCCACCATTAGGGTTTGACTTATCCAAGTATGTCAATATCACACCTCTTGCACCCCCGACATCACAAGATCGTCAAAAATTGCAAAGTAATTTGGGTAATTTGTACATCCCTTAGGGTCCATCACAGGAAGGTTGGTATCAATCTAGGTTTGGTAACATAGTGCTCTATCAAGTTAGACATCCTCCTTAGATTCCAATTTTAGTTATGGGAGCACATCAGCCAAACATTCCTCAAGGTCCCAATCCTAATGACCCCCTTGCTTTCGGTATGCCACATAATCTTCCTAATCCACCATCCATGCCCATTCCACAGAGCTCTACACCGATATTGTCCACACCACCTCTTCTTCCTAATCAACCTATTCAACCACCAGTAAATATAGGAGGCAATCCTTTTGTTGCACCACCTCCTAGATTTGTACCCATATCTAACTTACTACCACCTCCATTCACATCTTAGCAACTGCCTTAAGGCAATGTCCGATCCTTGAATCAGCCTCATGTTAACCTACAACAGATAACACCATCTCAACCACCTCACTAGTAGGTGTCACAACAATCTCCATCTCAACCTTTGTAGCATACCACCATCCCATCTCAACCTCTGCATCAAACAGTATAGCTTACGCACAACCTCAATAGCAGCTTCCATAACAACCAAAAGGTGTTCCAATATCAACCCCTCAACAAACAAAAATCCCTACACCCCAACTAACACCATCTTATCAGTTTCCCCCTCACCAACCACAAGTCCCTCAACAACATCAAATCTCATCTCGACCCCTTTATCAACAACCACCTCAACATACACAAGTCCTGACACAAATGCAAAGCAACCCTGCTACTTAATACCTATATCACCCTCTAAGTACGTATACTGATTTTGCTACCTCATCCAATCCCAATCCTAACCCCACTTATCAGAACCCACAACAATCCCAAATGTAACCTTTTTAAATAAATCCCCAAAAATCATAAACCATTCCATATTATCAGTCCTCCAATCCATAACAACCTCCATATGCCTCACAACAACTGAATTATGCTAAAAATTATCAGTCTAATATATATTACATCCAACAACAACTATCATACCAATAGGGTGCCTCCACGTCTTCATATTACCAAGCCCCTCCTTCATACCAGCAAGGTACCTCCACCTCCCATTATCAAACACCTTTGTCATATCAACAGGGTGCCTCCACCTCTTACTATCATACCCCCTCAGCCTATCAACAATCTTATACCAATCCACAATCCCCATATCTTAACCAATATTAGCAAGTCCCTTCATATCATCCTCCACCATCATGCAATCAAACCACTTCAACTCCATCCACATCATATCAACCATATGCTCCATATAGTCAATCTAGCCCAACCAATCCTCCCTCGATACTTGTTAACAAAGAATGAGAAGAGATCAAAGCCGTGTTGAAAGAATTGCAACCAGGGACCTCCAAAAATTCTTTCAAGTTTGAAGAGATTTGTCCCTACTCATTTGATCCCTCAATCTCACTTGTTACTTTTCCAAAGTATTTTGAAATGCCAAAGTTTGACAAGTATAAAGGAACTAAAGACCCAAAGAACCACCTCTTGGAATTCTACTCACATTGTCAAGAAGTCCTGCACAATGACAATTACCTCCTATGGTTATTCCCTAGGATTCTGATGGTTGTGGCTCTTCATTGGTTTATGGCTCTTCCAAAGGGATCAATCTCTTCTTTTGTAGATCTTTCAGAAAAAAATTTCACACTTCTCCTTCAGTTTGGAGAAAGACATCAATACCTTAGATCTTCTGAAAGAAAAACAATGTGAGGGAGAGACCTTTCCAAGTTACTTGCAAAGGTGGCATGCTTTGGCTAGTTGAATGAAATCTCAACTTAGTGAGAACGACATGGTGACCCATTTCATGGAAAAATCTCATGTGGATATGGCACATAATCTCAATATTCATGTTGTGTCACAACCTTTGTAGAGGTTGTAGAAAAATGTTCTATCATTGAGAGAGCACTCATTGCTAAGGGATAGATAAAAAATTATAATCCTGATAAGGATAAGTAATCTACGGATAAGTCTCGCTACTAGAAAAAAAACAAGAACACTATCAATGATGGTGTCACTGACACCAAACATGTGCAGGTAGCTAACACCTCCCAAAGGTCACAATACATCCCTAATCAATTGTCAGTTTCTAATGTTATATCAATGCCACAGGGGGCACCTCATCCTCCTCAACAGTCCAATTAGAAAAATCAGGGGAACAATAAATACATATTCACTCAATTGGGAGAACATTTAAGTGTTATCTTCAATAGACTCCTTCAAGCAAGTTATCCAGTCACCTATCCTACGACCAAATCTTTGATGAGTCTAAACAAAAGTATACATGGTATCAAGAAAATGAATATTGTGATTTTCACAAAATGAAAGGGCATTCCACAAACAAGTGTCAAGGATTAAAGACATACATCCAAGATCTCATAGATTGAGGTGATATCCATGTGGATGCAAACTAGGTCACATCACCCAATGCTTAACTCTAGATATACCAAAATTCCTTCTCGAAACACAATCAAGGTGCTAGTACGTCCAATAGTAATCTCGGGTCAAGTAATAACAATAATCAAAACAACAACAGAAATAATGTCAGTTACAAGAATGTACCCTATAACTATGATGGTATAGATATGTGCATTAGCCAGGTAGAGCCTTGTGTGTCCATGATATGCATTAAAGGTAAACACCCACAATTTGTTTTCATAACCTATTGCACTCACATAACCATGCCTAGAGCCTCCATGTCAACCCAACCAGCTATTGTAAGCTCTTAGTATAATATCCTTGATCACCTTGGAAAGACTCCAACTCAAATTTCCATCCTAGATTTGCTTAAGTCTTCTCCTATCCATCAAGAAATCATCACTAAAGCTTTGTAGGATACTCATGTCCCTAATGGTATAGATCCTACCCAATTTCAAGCCTTGGTAGGACACTTGTCATCCACATATCAGTTGAGCTTTAGTCAAAATGATATTCCTTGCATCGATTTGAATCATAAATGTCCCCTTCACATTGAGGTCCTTATATCCTGACATAAAGTAAAAAGGTTCTTGGTAGATAATGGCTTTTCCCTTAACCTTTGCACATTGAAGTTCATAAAATAGGTAGGCTACACCCATGCTGACTTGAACAACTAGGTCATCACCATCAAAGCATACGACAATGCAAAACATGACTCTTAAGAAATTATTTTTATTCCAATTCAAGTTGGCCTTGTTGTACAATATACTACATGCCATGTCCTTGATCTAGACCTTCCATACAATCTCCTTCTTGGCCACCCATGGATCCATGTCATACACGTCATCCTATCAACCTACCATCAATGTCTGAAATTCCCATTTAATGGGATGGAAGTAACTATACATGTTGATCCACAACCTTTTGAATATTGTTGGGCATTAGAATTTATCTTCCCTCACTCTCACTACTATCCAGGAGTGGAAGTGGAGGCACCTCAGGTATCATCCTCTCATCCATCTTCCAACACATCATCCACCACTTCCTGATTTGTTCCATCTTCCACATCTAAATCCATGATCACTAAGGTCCAAATCATAGACAAAGGTTGTGGTGAGTATGAGATGTACACTACTTTAAGCATGGAAACCATGCTACCCTCTCCTCATACTTATGGCCAGCCTTCTTAGTCCATGCCAAAAGAAGAAGACAAGATGATCACATTCAGTTCTAAGAATGTGGGGTCTAACACTTTTCGATCTCCTGGGATGAGACAAGATCAACCAGAAGATGATATCAGTCAATGGATATACCGAGATCCTGAACCTTCCCCCCTCTTAAGGAATATTTTTAGGAGACTTATCCTCATGCCTCTAAGCTAGTTAAAAAGTATAATTATCAAGGAGGAGGCCTCGATGTAGAAGAAAAAGGAAGATGACAACCTATTGACACTCCTCTATGACCAAAACATTTGGGCTTAGGCTATGAAATGAATTAAAATGGTCTTGCACCATCAACTAGTACTTCCAATAAAGTTAGTGTGGATAATGGTCTCCTTGAAGACATACCCAAGGAAGAGTCCATCATACTTTCATACGATGATATAGATCTCTCATCCATGTTCGATTGCCTGTCCATCTTTTCCATCATCCTTTCCCTTCACCATCCTAAACTCACTGATTGAGACTTATGAGGTAATGCACCTATTGATACCTTTCCATTAGTGAATATGTACATGAATCTCATGGGATTGGGGGAAGATGAACACCCTAGTCACAAAAGTAAGAAGAAACAAAATAAAAAGGGTCATCTAGTGAAAAACTCTTTGAGGCACTTCCTAACTCAGAAAAAATCAAAATAAAGGGTGTATCTGATAGTGAAAACCTCAGCGATGTGCTAGAGGATGGCGATTTTCAACTTCCCCTTGTCGGAGCTTAGTTGTCCAAACAATCCTCTATCTTGATTGAAGAAACTTAGGAAGTTAACTTGGGAACAATAGAAGATCATAAGATCACATATGTAGCCAAGTCCTTCTTAGAGGAAGAACATTCTATCATTATCAATCTGCTAAAAGAGGGAATCATCAATTTCATGTGGACTTAGTCAAACATACTAGGTCTAGATCATACATTTTTAGTAGACCATTTAGAAATTCATATGGATTCCAAGCCTGTCAAATAGAAATTAAGAAAAGATGCATCCTTAGGTGGCTTTTCTTGTAAAAAAAGAGTTGGAGAAGCTATTAGAAGTTGGGTTCATAAGACCTATCAACTATTCTGAATGGATATCCAACATAGTGCTCGTTGCCAAGCCAAATGAAAACATTAGAATTTGCACAGATTTTTGAGATCTCAACAAATCTTGTCCTAAGGATTATTTCCCCCTTCCAAATATGGACATGTTGGTTGACCTCACAGTAGGGCATGAGATGCTTTCCCTTATGGATGGTTTCTTTGGTTATAATCAGATCAAGATTACACTAGAAGATCAACATAAAACTATCTTCACCACTCCTTGGGGCACCTTTTGCTACAATTTCATGCTCTTTAGACTCAAGAATGCAAGGGAAACTTATCAGTGTGCCATGACTGTTATCTTCCATGACCTCAAACATATCATAATGGAAGATTATGTTGATGACTTATTGGAGAAATCCAAGACAAGACAAGAGCATCCCATGATCCTAAAGAATTTTTTTGAAAGGTTAGAGCACTATAAGCTACATCTGAATCCTAAGAAATGTGTATTCGAGGTTACATCTAGAAAAATATTGGGATTCATAGTCTCCAGGAGGGGTATAGAGGTGGATCCAACAAAATTCAAAGCTATAATCAAAATTTCCCCACTGCATAATCTCAAGCAGTTAAGAAGTCTTGAAGGGAAGTTACATTCCATCTCAAGGTTCATAGCCTAGCTAGTTGACAAGTGTCAATCATTCACACATCTTCTACATAAAGAAACCACCTTCAAGTGGGATCACAAATGTCAGCAAGGCTTCAACAATATTAAGGAGTATTTGCCTCATCCACCCATACTCATGCCTCCTATTGTAGGTAAACCAATTTTGTTGTACATCTCAGCTATGTTGGTTGCACTAGGGGCATTATTAGCTCATCATGACGAGTCCTCTAAAGAGTGCACAATCTATTACATTAGTCGAACATTAGTAGACTATGAGCTCAACTATTCTCTAATGGAAAATTCTTGTCTAGCAGTAGTCTTCAGTTCACAAAAGCTTTGTCATTATATTCTTAGTCATCCAATCAAGCTAATATCAAAAGTTGATCCACTTAAGTATTTTTTATCCAAAAATTCTTTGACTAGCCACATTGCCAAGTGGGTCATGTTATTGAGTGAATTTGACATAGAGTACATGGAGCATAAGGTGATCAAGGGAAAATTCATAGCAGATCAGTTGGCCGATGCCCCTTTGGTAAATGCATATCCTTTGGTGGCTGAATTTCTTGATGAAGAAGTCCTCACAGTCATAGGAATAGATACATGGACACTCTATTTTGATGGATCGTATACACATAATGGAGATGGTACGGGTGTCTTCTTCATCACTCCTCAAGGTGACTATATCCCAAATTCATTCATATTAGCATTTCCATGCACAAAAAATATAATAGAATATGAAGCTCTTATCACTAGTCTTAGAATCTCCATTCAATGGAACATCACCCATGTACAAGTCTTTGGCTATTCTCAATTGATTATCAAAAAAAGTCAATGATGATTTTCATACTAAGGATGACAAGTTGTTACCCTACAAATGCATGGTAGATGAATTCAAGAATTACTTCACCTTCATCCAGTTTGAATAGATCCCCAGAGTTCAGAAAAAAGTAGTGGATGCGATGGATACAATCGGTTCCCTCATTGATATTCCTAAGGATCAAATGAACTATGAGTTCCTTGTTGAAAAAATTTTAATCCCAACATATGATGTCCCTAAGAGTGAGATGGTGTGCGATATTGTAGGTCTTGAATCACCTTGGTATCATGACATTTACACCTACCTCTGTGATAATATCCTACCACTTGACCTTACATGAAATCAACGTAAATCCTTCATCCAATGTACAACCCATTATACCATTGTGGGAGATACACTCTATCATCGTGGGTATGATGGCACTCTCCTTAGGTGTCTAAACGAATTAGAATCATGCACGACGCTAACTGAGGTGCATAGTATTGTCTACATGGGGCCCATTCAAATGGCATGGCCTTAGCCAAAAGGATTCTCAGAGATAGATATTATTGGCCTACAATGGAGTATGACTCTTGTGAGTTCATGAAGAAATTCCTACCCTATCAACAACATGCAAATTTAATACATGCTCCCACCCATGATTTGCAACCTATCATAGCACCATGGCCCTTTTCTTAATGGGGTTTTGACTTGATCAACAGGATCTATCCTCCATCTTGTGATGGCCACACTTTCATCATCACCACCACTGAATACTTCACCAAGTGGGTGGAATCAATTCCACTCTCTCAAATCATGGGTATTCAGATATCCAAATTCATCCTCTTCCATATTCTCTATAGATATGGAATCCCTTCCACCATCATCACTGACAATCAAAATCCTTTTAAAAACCAGTTTATGGAACACCTGTGTGAAACTTATCACATCCAATATCATTGGTCCATCCCCTATCACCCACAAGGTAATGGCCATGCAGAGGCTACCAACAAGACTCTCATTAAGATCCTTAAAAAGGTGGTTAATAATACTAGTCAAGATTAGCATATCCATCTCCATCCCACCCTCTAGGATTTTCGCATGTCCATATGCACTCCCACTAGTGTCACTCCATACTCTCTTTTTTATGGTTCTGATGCTATCTTTCTGATCGAAGTTCAAATCCCCTAACTCTACATCTCTCTAAAGAATCTAATCAGTGATGTGGACACTCAGGTTGCATGAATCATTCAATTAGAACTCCTAGATGAAAAGCGTATTAGGGCCTATGATCATCTACAAGCATACCAACATCATCTTAGGAGGAGCTACAACAATAAAGTTCATCCTCTCCATTTTAATGTTGCTGATCTATTCCTCAAGGAGAATTAGTTTACCCAACAAGATCAAGATAAGAAAGGAAAGTTTGAGGCTAATTGGTTGGGTCCTTATGTTGTCACAACTAAATATGGTTCTTGAGCCTATAAAATTGCTACACCTAAAGGGGAGACCCTAGAGGAGCCTATCAACATCATGCACCTAAAGAGGTCTTATACCTAAGTTAGTTGGGTTACCCTATCCTGAAAAATACCAAAAATATTCATAAAAATATAAAAAGTCAAAAATCCCAAAATAGTAAACAAAATTTTTTGTCCTATGGTGAAAACCACCCTTGGTGGTTCCTTGGATAAGTACAATTGGTGAGAACTTGGCAACATGTGCCATTCATAGAGGGTTTAATCATTATCTACCTTGTGTCATAGTTTCTTTATGCTTCCATCCATCTTATTCTCACATATCATCCTAACATCCTATCAATCCAGTCCTTTCATGTGTGTCTGTTTATCCACCACTTGGTATATTTTGGATGAGAATTGGACAATTTTCATTGGCTATCCACAATATTGAGCTTTTATCCCAATCTAAGCTTTTGTCATCTGTCCATGACATCCATCAGTCTCTCACCATCACTTAAGGCCCTTCATCATGTTGGTCCTCATTAGGTGTCAACCAATCTTTCTTAAGGTGTAACCAGTCAGATTTTTTGTTAATGACATGATAGGAAGTTATTAAACTTTAAGAGTGACATTAATGTACTGATTCCTAGAAGGGTGAGAAAAAAATATCTCTTCCCAAAAAATATCCTTATTAGTTACCAGTTTCTGAAATAGTATGGTCCATAGACGGATTTGGATCTATCCCTGGGGATTTTTTCTGTCCTATCATGTCAAGTCACCCATCATTCATCTGTCTGGTTCCATCTTTTATTGTTGGTCTTTTTGTTGAACTACATTGCCCCTACACTTTCACATAGGCGAGGTTGATCATTTGATCCACCTTGAGGCATTTGTCCATCCAGTCTTTTTCATCCATCATCATCTCCATCATCCCCTTTCTTCTTTTATCCATGGTCTTTTATCAAAGTATGAGGGATCTAAGCTTTCACGTAGGCAAGGCTAATATTTGATCAGCCCCCGAGCCCCTAGTTCTTTAGGTTGTGTTGGTCTTGTGTCTTGTGTCGTGTCATCGAGTATGTCCTTATCTAGTTGGTTCTTAACAAATAGGATCCACTAGTATCACAAGGTTCAATCAGTTTTGAGTATCCCGATTCATATTGATCACTTAGTTTAGTCTCCATCTTTGGTCTTAACAGGATGCATCCTTCCTACATCCGACCGCATCAATCCCATCCACCTTTTGATCTTGTGGCAAAGGACATTTGAAATTGATTTTTTTCTTTTGATGCTTTTGGATTTTTTTTATCATTTGAGCTTCCTATCATACCTTTTCAAGGTCACCATGATCCATCATATCATGGTACACTTTGATAGGTACACATAGGGGTATATCTTGATCTTTTGTCTATTTCTATTTTCTTGGTTGTCCCACTTAGTACCCACCAAGATCCATGTGGTCTTGCATTATGCTAGGGCATCCTTTGTGCTTGTGGTTATCCCAATGTCTAGCCCAACCAAAGCCATTGTGGCTTTGGGGTGTTTGGATAGCCTTCTTGTTTGTTGTGTTTGTTCTATGCATTCAACACTAACTTGTCATGGTGCCTCATACCTTTGCATATCGTGTCTTATGCTATAGAAAAAATTAATGCTCTAAAATTGTAAAAATAGCAATAGGATTGCATTTCATTTCTCATCCTGATGCATTGAATCTATCCCCCATCCACCCTTTCTCTAGCCTATGATTAGTGATTTTGGTTGTGCAAAAGCTTGTCTTTCACCTCCTTTTCTTCTTAGGATTCTTATGGTTTTGACAGGTGCATTATCATCACTCATCTTGATATGTGATGCATTATCAAACCATCGTTCATGTAGGTTGCATTCATTATTACGCTAGAAATACCAAGGTCATCTCTACTATCAAATCCCTAGTTTATGATGTGCAAAATGAGAAAATAAAATGATATTGATACATAACTATAAGGAAAATCATGCCCATTAGAAACAATTGAATCCAATCATTAATTAATCTTGATTGATGTCATATTAAATGCAAAAAGTACAATTTCATCCCATATCACATTTTGCATTATCATGTTCAATTTAATTTGTTTAGATTGATCTTAATTGGTTATTCTAAGCATCTTAAGTTCATTCCATTATAATTTCATTGCATTATATTTTTCTTAGGTTGCTTAGATTCATTATTCTAAACATATTAGTCCATTGCATTGCATACATTGCATTATGTTGCATTCATTTCATTCATCCATACCATTATTACATGCACATCTATCACATCATTTATTCATTGCATCATATTGCATAATCAAATCATAATAATATTCCTAGAAAAAATTCTCACTAAAATTAAAGGAAACTCAATTACATAGTATACACATGCCTCACTACCTACATCACAAATCATTAGTCTCATATCCATAGCATATAATATCATAAATCATCCATCACCTCCTACAACATAAAATGTTAGACATAATGCATTTCATCCATGTCATCTACTAAGGCATAAGCATAAATAATCATAGACACATGCATTTAATAATAATCTGCATAACCGATAATAAATCACATACATACACATGCACATAAATAAGGATACATCACATAGGCACCACATAGTGTTGATAATGTCCCTTGCATATCATATAAATATCCAAATATCATAAACCATAAAAAATTCCATAATAAGTCCATCATAAGAACATAAATACATGTCCATAATGTCCATCAATAATCATCAAATAAAATATAGATATAGAACTCTGCTCAAATATAGAGACTACATCAATGAATGAAATGATCCATATATAATCCATGTTGTGGAATCTATAGCCCTAGTCTCTATGTACTACATATACACTCTGCACCTATCAAAACTTGTATCCTATCCCCTCCTCTATCCTCCCTACCCTGTGTTGGCTCCATCTGATCTCTGAGAGGAGTTTGGCATTGGTCCTCTCCATGGGGGAGTTTTACGATAACTATTTTACTATCGTGTGTGTGTCCCTCCTAACCGTGATGGTGTCGACATCTATGGTACTCCTTGAGACATATGGTGGTACACGATGTGCAGGATTTGGAACCTCTCTGATGTAAGCCCCCATATAGTAGCTAGACTCTCTCACATACTCATCCCTCTCCACTTCCTGTTCCCTCACCATGTCCCACTCTACCCTATACCTATCTTGTAATCCATCCAAGTACCTCCTCTCCTAATCCCATGCATATTGTGCCAGCCTCAACTGGTTTATCTATTCCTGCATTTGAGACATCTCCTACACTGTTGCATCTCGATAACCTTACAAATTTTGTACCAGTGTCTCTACAACCTCTTCCCTATCCATCAATCCCCCTATGTCTACCATAGTTACCTCTGTGTAATCTATGATGTCTTGGATCTCATCCCTCTCTACCCTAAAATATTCTGACTCCCTCTACATATTTTCTATCTACCTCCTTAGGTCATTCCACTCTCTCTCAACATTCATGCACCTTCTTGGATGCCTAATCTGCTAGCTCTCCATAATCCCTCTATCCCCTGGACCGCAACTTGTCTACCTTTGTCTCTATCCTTCTTAGACTCCTTGAGTCTATGGTTTGCTATCCTCAATTGAGCTAGGGCCCCTATAAGTAGTACCACTAAATACTTGGGTGGTGGAGGTGCATATAGTACCATTGCTAGTGGATGTACCTATAGGTAATCCTACTCCTTCATATCCCCCTATCCTCTGACCTGTTGGTCTCCCCTCACCTCCTCCATCTTGACATCTTTGTCTCATCCCATCCTCTATTGATCGCCTCTCCTCCTACCTCTCCTCTGCTATCTGGCCAACCTCCTCTCATCCTCTGAGCCATATTGTAGCACCCCTACAATTGGGTGTGCTATCACCATCCACCCCATCCTATGGTTTATCCACCATGCAGAGTACTACACTATCATCCTTACATTTTCATCCCTCCTCTCCCCAGATACGGTACTAGCTGTAAGTTTTCCCACATGTACCTTGCAAAGTATGTCATGATCTGATCACCCCATAAGCACTCTCAACTAACTCAACAAAATATATGAGGCCTTGTGGGGATATCTTCATGCATAACAAACTACCTCGTGGCCCTATCTGATTCATGGAGCTCAACATTGAGTTGGTCTTGCTCGATCAAGTAGCACATTGTAAATAGGTATTCCTTGTGCCTCCTCTCATCCTCCCTCCATCTAGAAAACTGTCACCTCTGATAGAGTCTCTATATGATATGATCCTCCCACAAGTCATCCAATGTCCTCCTCCATGCCTCCAGGCTACTCACATCTAGTTACTAGAGCTTCCAGTCGTATTCTATACCATACCAGTATGCTAATGGTAGTGTCTCATCCTATGTCCCTACTATCAAAATCCTTGGCCTCGCAATGCTCATATGCTCCCAGGCCCAAACCTAGAGTAAGGCCATATGTGTGATGTTGAGGGCTCTCCTATAGAAAACCACATGCATGTCCCGATATAGATGGGTTAAAACACATGCTCTTCATGAAAACTCCCTCTCCCGTCGCTCCTCCATATGTCTAACAACCTCAATAACCTTGAGGCTATAGAAGTGTCCACTCCCGTCTAGAAGCAAAATCCAATTAATTAGATCATAGAGGTACAATGGAAATGCAGGCACATCCAGTCCCATGCATGCATCCAAATCTAACTCCTTCCTGTGGATGGGGAGGTCAACTCATCCAAAAATTGCCTGTAGGCTCTTTTCTAGATCCTGGCCCTGGCTATGTCCAGCTAACCAAGTGCCCTTTGATGGGTAGCCACAAGATTCTCCACACATCCTCAAATTTCACTATCATCTCCATTGTCGAGAGATGAAAGGTCAACATCTCTGAGCTTCACCTCTCCATCAGTGCTATCAAGTGTGCTCAATGCACTCTAATGTTGGGATATCCCAACATGTGTAGTAGCCCTGCCTATGCCAATGCCATGTGATCATGGGCATTCATCGCCCTGATCATTGCCTCCTACACCACTTAATTCCTCTCTCGAGTCCTCAACATCTCAAAGTTTTGCATCCACATAGAACATTCTTTCAGTCTTTCATAATTCATTTTCTTTTTCCATCATTTCCCCCCCCTTTTCTAGTCCTCTCACAAATTCACTCCTGTGTAGGATGAATTCACCCCTTTTCCAGTCCTCTCATTAATTCACCCTTGTGTAGGATGAATTCACCCTTTTTCTAGTCCTCTCATGAATTCTCCCCTATATAGGACGAATTCACCCCTTTTCTAGTCCTCTCACGAACCCACCTATGTCAAGAAATACCAAGTTGAGAAATGCTTTCAAACAAGGAGTAGGAGGGAGATATTTTACCTTTCATCAAATGATCATGATTTGTTAGGAGTTGTCTCACAAGATCAGGAGTAGCATGTCTACTCTTTGACAATACAAATTTGCAAGAAGGTTCATTTGATCGGATGAAGAAATGCTACAAACATATCAAATAGAGGGAAAATTTCCACAACTTTCCACTACAGTAGAGAAGGCGCCTAGAGGAAAAAATAGCTACAATGGCTAAAATACAAAATAGGCTATAAAAAAATATAGAGAAGAGGAAAAAAGAGTCTATTTTTATATTGTAAAGTATTGGGGGTAGGTGAAACCCTAAGCTGCATTGAATCTGGGCCACTCATTGCAAATTAATCCTAGCCATTCATTTCACTTTTGGAAAACTATAAATAAGGGCTTGCTCCTCATTTGTAGGTGGTGGTGAATTGGTGTGAAGGGAATCTTGTAGCAATAGAAGGAAGCATTGTAGTATTTTGGATGTTTTCTTTGAACTTGTTCATTATGCATGCATGGTTCAGCCTCCATGCTAGTTTTAGTTGTTAGTTTCTTGAATGGATTTAATGATGAGTGTTGTTACAGTATTTGATGAACTCCCAAGCTCGTGATTTTTCTGATTTGTTGATGATGAATTACTTTTCAAATCAATTATGAGCTATTTAATGTTGTTGCAAGTTATTTCAATTGTATGTTGATGAGGTGAATGCACAATGGCTGAAAATCTATAGGCCTTAGAAGATTACATTGGTTTTGTGTAGCTGTAGGTTCTCTTGGTCAAGCAAAACTTGGTTATCAAAGTCTATCTACTATAGCATGCTCCATTGCTACTGTTCATTCATAGCTTAGATTTATAATAGCTTCTCTTACCCTATCTCTTTTTCTATTTCTTTTAACTTTTTGTTAGGGTAGGATTCCAAGAACCATTACAATGTCAAACTTGGTGACTAAGGTGAGTTTCAGCTTATTGTTTTGAGTGAGGAACCACTATTCATTCACTTCTAGCATCCTTGAAACTCCATTTGCAGACCCAACTTCCCATGCTTTGTAAACCATAAAGGCCACCTTGTGATTACTAAAAAATAACATTAAACAATTGAACTATTCCAATCATTTTCATGACCTAACAGTCGAGAGACCTTGGGCTGATTT
This sequence comes from Sequoia sempervirens, assembly GCA_007258455.2. Taxonomy (NCBI): domain Eukaryota; kingdom Viridiplantae; phylum Streptophyta; class Pinopsida; order Cupressales; family Cupressaceae; genus Sequoia; species Sequoia sempervirens. The sequence goes on from VDFB02000015.1 coordinate 361,387,798, forward strand.
CTAAAACTTAAGTTGCAAAAATTACCTTTCAAGAGAGGTAGCATACTTGTGTGCTACTTGTGTTGAGAAGGTGCAGAAAAACCCATCAACATAAATGGAAATAGAAGGAGGGAATGGATGAGCTCAAGGCTACAAAGTTGGAAGTTGGAAGTTGAATGCACCTTCAAGAAAAATCTAAGATAGGGAGATCTCATCAAATGCTAGAATTTTAAAACTAGAAATTTGAAGACAAGGTGATGACTGAGCTAAAATGGAGTAGCAACTTCAAATTAACATTACTCGGATGCAAGAAGACTTAATTAGGAGATTGAAGAAGCCATTACAATACTTTACATTGGTAGACAAGTGCATAATCCATAAGACTTACAGACACAATGAATTGGAATGTCTAGTTCATTCTTGGGAAGAATTGAAAGGGTCTTGCAAGGAGAAATTCCCTTTTGGGAAATATACCAACCCTTGGCTCTGCCATAACCAGAAAAAGAATTGATTCACATGGTAGCCAAGGCCTTCATGGAGTTGATACAAGAACACTTGAGCAAAAAGGATGGACTAAGACTAAAAGAAGTGCTTATGGTTGGGTGGTGCAAGGTCCCTAATGCACCACATTCCAAATTTTCTTGCCCTTCATGTGCAAACATCATTTCCCAAGCTAGGAGTTGTTTTAACAAGTTAGAGAAACCAACTCCGAATAAGGAGAAGTCATCTATTGAGGTAGGAGAGCAGTCGACCTTTAGAGGGCATCACACTAGAGATGAACCAAGAAGTTCTATAGAAATGTTGTGTCAACCTACACTAAGGCTGAAAATCAAAAGGAAGGAATAGGATTCCTTGGGACAGCAGGGAGCCTTGACGAAATTTTAATTAGAAAGGAATTAGAAAATATTTTCCCCACCTGTGAAGAGCAATCCTCCACTTAGGAAGAAGATTATCTAATAGTTGAAAGGCCCTACATAGAAGATGAATCAGTAGAATTTACAATAGTATCTGCTGAGATAGTGAACACAAATGCTGAAGAATAGAAAGAAAAAGAGGCTGAAATCCTTGGGGCAACAAAAAATGATGATGAAACCATAAGTGAAATAAGATTAGAGGACCTTTCATTCATAAATGAAAGTGATCAAGCATCTAAAAAAGAAGATTTAGAGGAGAGAGAACAACTACAAGCAGAGGTAGTCCACTATCAAACTTCCTTCCTAAGTGTTGATGAGGATCCAATGGTGGAAATATATAATGAACTCGTGTCAAGACTCATAAGAGATTGGGAAAAGCTAAGATACCAAGCAGAATTGGAAGTATTATTGCTGCCAGGATAGTGTAGGCTCCATGATTTGGCACATTCAAAGTTCACATGTGAGTTATGCCAAGAGGCCATCAAGCAAGTTAAAGAACTAATGTGGCAACCAAGTGCACCGCCTCTTGCAATTGCTTCCAGAATTGAGCCAAAAGTTCTAGAATTAGAACCAAGTGATAACTTAGCTAAAGGAAACCCTCAAAAGGGTGTTGGGGCAACGACAAAAGAAGAACAACATAGTCCCGAACCTCTCAATGATGAAGCATATCAAGTGGGACAATTGTCCATTGATCATCAAGAGTCCTCCCCTCTCGTAGAGAATCTATGCATGATTGATGATCAATCTCATGAGGGATTCGTATAAGGAAATCATGCATGGGATTTCGGTCCCCTTAGGGAGGTGTCATCAATTGATGACTTCTTTCTGTTGGGAGCTATACTATGGAGGTATGTTGACATTGAGGAGGAGTACATTTCAAAAGATGGTAGTGATGAGGACATACCACCTTAACCTCTAGGCGGTGAAGCATTAGAGCTCTCGGATTGGGAGAGGAACTCATTTTCCATCTATAGTGATGATGAACAAGAAGAAAAGAGTAAACATCTAGATGAGCTACATGAGCTACAAGGAAAAAAATACCAAGGTGAGGATTTCTTGGTAGCCTCCTACAAAGATGATATGCCTTGCCAACTACAAGATGCAACTAGGAGTCCTTCTACCTTGACCATTGTTGATCCTCCTACACATTTAGAGAGCTATAATAGGACAGATTCATCCATGTCATGTTTTTATGAAATAAAGCATAAACAAATTGATATCAACACCAGGGTAGTGAGATGGGACAACATGCTACCTTTTGAAGACATCAATCAAGTAGACACTAGGATCACAGATGACCAACATGCTAGTGTGTAACTCCTTGAAGAACACTTGATAGAGGTTGTGGATCCCACTGGCAGCTTGGAAGGGGTGTTTGTTGTCTCATTCTCCTAGACTTATGCAAGCTTGAAATCAAGTACATGGTTCCTTGCATTTGAAAAAAATTCTTCACAATGTGTGTTGCTTGATCAATTTGATTGTGATATGCAGATTTTTAATGCAAGAGAGATGTTTGACCACCCAGGGTATCCACTCGAGGCTGCCAATGCAATGATTGATGATGAAGTGCTCGCTCTCAACTGTCAAACATTGCCACCTCCGCATGACGATATCTAGGTTCTATCATTCCTTGCTCCTATGTATACTTACAACTATGTTTATCATTTTGATTATGGGAATGAGGGGAGAAAGACTTGTTTGTGGATCAACCATGGGTTTAATGAATCACCTCAACTGTTGATCCTTCCTAAATGTGTTATTGAATTTAAATGTTGCAATATTGAACTCCAGTTTTCTAGATATAAGGATCAATTTACATGGCTTAGAACTATAGCGATCACCCTTCTACTTGTACATGCATTACAAAATTCAATGGGCATAAATGTCAGTTTTCCTTGCTTGAACATGGTTCTTTGTAAATATCTTTGTACATAATTCGCTTTGATTAGTATAGGTTCTATGTACATATCTCACTTTCATGTATATAGTCCTACTTTCCTGCTTTCATTAAGTTAGTTGGTATGTCATAGGTTAGCATGCTTTAGAATAGTTTCCCTTCTGTTTTCTTTTGCTTTCCTGCTTTGGTTAGTGTAGTTGTTTTCTTTTTGTTTACTTTCCATTTGCTTTCTGCTTGCTTTCCGTTTGCTTTATATTTTCTTCTGCTTTGCTATGCGGGGTCCCTTTTTCTTGCTACCAGGTTTGCTTGCATACACAATGATCATTTTACTTCCTGGGGTCATTCCATGTATTTCTTTGATAAACTTTAATCAAGTTTTTAGAGTGAACAATGAAGGTCTTCTGTTAGTGTCAAGTGACTTGGACATTTGGCTCAAAGTGGATAGGCTATTGGTCATGTCTGATTCTAATGTATTCTAAAATATCATATTTCACACACTTTAAGAATCCAAAGATGGTTGTAGGTCCTTTGTGAAGTCCAGTTAAGTGAAAAATCTAAAAAAATTATTCAACGCCATTATGATTCTTAGCCCTAAGTGCAAGCTTCACTGCTTATAGGTTGAAATGAAAAATTAAAAAGAGAAAAATCAAAAGGAAAGAAACAAAATAAAGAAAAAAAGGACTTTGAAAATCAAAAGAAAAGAATTCACTTTTCAAGTGGATCCAAGCAACTCTACCGGGGCTATGGATTCCTAGTTGGCAATACAACAATGTTCAAGATAATCACAACGACAACCTTATTGGGGCTATGGATGCCTGAATAGAAGCAAGATAATGTCCCATATGCTTTTGAAGTTAGAATCAATTACCTAGCTTAACTTGACAGAGCTTAGGTTCTTGTAGCAACTTAAGGATGAGAATGAATGCATTTGCACACACTTGGATTTTCAATATATAGAAGGTTGGATTGGCTGGTGGTTTTGATCCTTTGGTCAGGTGGTCTAGTTTGTTTTCCCTAGTGTGAATGTTGGAACCAAAGATTTTGGGTTCGTGATTCTAGTTTGTCATCAAAATGCTCTTGAGCATTTCCCCAATCGAGTTTCCATTTGTTGTGCATGTTTTGCACACATGCCCTGCTGAAGGTAGGGACCCCCTTTTTTTGTTTTTTCCTTGCTCCTACTGACTTGGCCCCTGCTCGCTTGCTTTTCTTTTTCCTTTATTTATTGACATTGGGGACAAGTTTCCTATGGATTTATGATGTATCTATGATGCCTAAGTGAATTTCCAAGGTTTCATTAAGTTTTCTATAGTTGCAGGAATTTCTTTGTGGGTCATCATCCCTCCATCGCTGTCTATAGGAATTCCTTTGTGGGTCACTGTGTGTAGGTTTCCATGTGTGGATTTCCATTTTTAGGGCGGCATACCCTCTAGCTCCCCCTTCCAAATCTCTGTATTTCCAAAAAAGGGAGAAAATTTCAAGTTTTCATCATCTAGGGCCCATAAAATGAATGTCTTCACATGCCTAAAGGGGTTTGCATCAAATTTTCCATGTGTTTAGACAATGCAGAAATTTCACTGTGGAAGTTTGCTCAGGGAAGTCCATCCGCAGAAGACCATTTGAGCAATGTCATTGTAAAGGACAGCAGACCCTCCCCAGCTTCCACATTCCAAATTTTTCGCATTTTTTAAAATGAGTCAAATCTTAAGGAAATATGTGTTCTCACTCTTTCTCCCCCTTTCCCATGCGCTAAAATTGAAAAATCTTAAATTTACTAAGTTTTGTGAAGTTGCAAGAATTTATTTGCGGGTTGTTGTACCTCTATCATCGTCCATGGGTTTTTGTGTGCTCAATGTCATTTTTAAGGAAACAGACCCTCTGGCTTCTGCATTCTAGATTTCTGCATTTTTCAAAAAGGGCCAAATCATTGAGAAATAGGTCTACACACCCTTCTAATGCATCCTCCATGTGCTTAATTTGGAAAAACTCAAAATTTCTAAGAGTTGTGGCTTTGCAAAACTCTGCATGTGGGTTGCCATCTCCTAAATTCCATCACTTAATGGTTGAGCTTTAACGTCTTTCCACCTCATCGTGCCCACATCCTTCAAATCCACAAGACAATCAAAGCTTCAACTAATGACTTCAAGTGTCTCATGACCCATTTTTTCCCTTGCTTAATCATTCCTTAGGAGATTTTCCCTTTCACCACCATCCCTCCAATGTTGTTCCTAATGGTGAACATACAATGGTGGCTTGGTAGCTCCATCCCACATCTCCTAAATTGGTCAAACTTTCACACGTAGCCCTTAATGTCTGAGGCACCCATGGGTCCTGTAGTGTAGACTTTTGCCTATAGGTCGTCATGTTGTAAATTTTGTTGCTTAACAGAGGAGACTCCAAACATCCTTTGACCTTCCTACACCTACATGCCTCAGACCCGCAAATACATCAAGCTTAACCTAGTAACTTCAAGTGCCTTACAATTGATTTCTACGCATGCCAAAGCACCTCACATGGAATTTTATTGCCAAGTTCACCATGCAGAACTTTTTGCGCTGGGTGGCTGCCTGTAGGTCTTCATGACCTTAGCACCATCCTACTCCTAGCTGCTCCGAACAACTTCCACTTAGGGGAAACTCACACCCCTAAACCTCCATCTATGTTTATGGTCCAAATGAGCTCCAAATGTGGAACAATGATGAATATTATGATCTTCTAATTATGCATGGATGGACCTAACAATGAGTTTGCAAGATTTGACTAAGATTTTCCTTGATTTACATATGAAAGCACTTACTACACCTCTCGTGTGTAGGATTCATGAAACCATTTTAAAGGCATAGATTTTACTATGCTCTGAGGGTGATTACAACCACCAAAGGAGCCACTTATCTGAATATTGACGTCAAGGGGAGGTTTACCTAATTGAATAAGCCCACTTAAGAATCTATTTTAGGAAATACTAAGTTGAGAAATGATTTCAAACAAGGACCAGGAGGGAGCTATTTTATCTTTCATCAAATGATCATGATTTGTCAGGAGCTGTCCTACAAGATCAGAAGCAACATGTCTACTCTTTGGCAATACAAATCTGCAATAAGGTTCATTCGATTGAATGAAGAAATGTTGAAAACATATCAGATAGAGGGAAAATTTCCACAACTTTCCACCACAACAGAGAAGGCAGCTAGAGGACAAAATAGCTATAGTGGCTAAAATACAAAATAGGCTACAAGACAAAATAGAGAAGAGGACAAAAGAGTCTATTTTTAATATTGTAAAGTATTGGGGGTAGGTAAAACCCTAAGCTGTATTGAATCAAGGCCATTCATTGCAAATTTATTCTAGCCATTCATTGCACTTTTGGAAAACTATAAATAGGGGCTTGCTCCTCATCTATAGGTGGTGGTGAATTGGTGTAAAGGGAATTTTGCAGCAATAGAAGGAAGAATTGTTGTATTTTGGATGTTTTATTTGAACTTGTTCATTATGCATGCATGGTTCAACCTCCATGTTAGTTTTAGTTTGTTTCTTTAATGAATTTTAATGGTGAATGTTGTTATAGTATTTGATGAACTCCCAAGCTCATGCTTTTTGTGATTTGTTGATGATGAATCACTTTTCAAGGCTAGTCTGAGCTGTATAATTTTGTTGCAAGTTAGTTCAATTGTATGTTCATGAGGTGAATGCACAATGGATGAAAATTTGTAGGCCTTAAAATATTGCATTGGTTTTGTGTAGCTATAGGTTCTCTTGGTCAAGGAAAACTTGGTTATGGGAGTCTATCTACTATAGCATCCTCCATTGTTACTGTTCATTTATAGCTTAGATTTAGAATAGCTTCTCTTACTCTTTCTCTTTTGTATTTATTTTAACTTTTTATTAGAGTAGGATTCCAAGCACCATTACATTATCAAACTTGATGACTAAGGTGTGTTTTAGCTTGCTATTTTGAGTGAGCAGCCACTATTCATTCACTTCCAGCATCCTTGAAACTTCATTTGCATACCCAACTTCCCATGCTTTTTAAACCATAAAGGACTCCCTGTGATTACAAGAAAATCACATCAACCAAATGAACTATTCCAAGCATTGTCATGACCTAACACTCTAGAGACCTTGGGGTGATTTCTAAAACTTGAGTTGCAGAAATTACCTTTCAAGAGAGGAAAAATACTTATATGCTACCTATGTTGAGAAGGTGCAAAAACACCCATCAAAAATAGGGAGTCTTTGAGCTGTTAGGTGTAGCTTGAAATCTTTTATGTATGTAAACAACAATACGAATAGCTTCTCTCCAATAAAATTTTGATAAATTTTCCTCTTTCATCATAATCCTAGTGGCTTGTTGAATAGTCCTATTTTTCCTTTCAACAACTCAATTTTGTTGAGAATTTCTAGAGGCAAAAAAATGCCTCTTTATTCCATGAATCTCACAAAACATGTTGAGCTCATTGGAGGTGAATTCACCACCTTTTTCAGACCTCAAAAATTTGATTTTCAAATCCATTTTATTCTCAACCATAGCTTTAAATGCCTTGAATTTATCTAATGCATTGAATTTTTCTCTAAGAAAAGTAACCCATGTCATTCTAGAATAATCATTAATCAAAATCATAAAGTACCTGTCACCTTGTAGACTTCTCACCATTGTAGGACCACAAAGATTTGTATGTACTAATTCTAGTAATTTGGTAGCAGATTGTTCCTTTCCTTTGAAACTACTGGGTATGTGCAGGATCATCATGGGCCAAAAAGTGGCGATATGATGGGTATGTGGCCAATGACTTTTTTTTACCTAAAATTGATGAAATAAAAATGGTTTTTCAAGGAGATTCTCATCTTTCCACCAATATAAATTATGCTTTACTTTGAATTTAATAAATAATTATTATTCATTTTCTATTTGAATTATAACTAAAGTATTGATTGATAGGTTGATTGAAAAAAATCTATAGCTTTCAAATGGTATCACATTTTTTTAATTTGAATCATGCGTCACATTCTATGCTTCGTATACTATAGGATTAAAGAAACAAAATTGAATTTCATGAATTTTTGACCAAGTTAAGGTGGTCAGACATATGATATTTTATATTTTTAAAAGTTGTAATAAAAAAATTCATAATTAATTATTTACTTTAAAAAATTGAAAAAAAATATGCATCACATCGGGAAATGAGTCCTCTACTTATATCTAAAATATTATAAAAAAATATTATCATTTTATTGTGGTTAGGGTGGTCAAACAGACACCTACTTCTTATTTTTTCCTTGAAATTTAAGTACAAGCTAGCGTTGAAATTTCAAATTTTCACCAAATAGATTTTTTAAAATAAACCTAGTAGTTTAGAAAATACATTCAATTTTCTATAGATTCTATTATTACATATTATTTAAATAATATAGATAACTTATTCAAATTTTTACGTCAAGTTTCCTAAATCTGATTTTTTTGAATTTAAGGGCCTTTTTTTTTTTATGATGATCTTGCACATACCCTACTCCTTATCTTTTTTCCAAATTGAAAACTCTCACAAATAGTATTAATAGGCTTTGTGATTCTTGGTAGATCTCTTATTGCATGAAATGAACTAATTCTTTCCAAATTATCAAAATTCATGTGACACATCCTCTAGTGTCATAACCAACTATCACTAATCTAAGACATAAAGCAATGACCATCAAAACCTTTAAGCTGATAGATGTTCCCATATTTCCTTTTACCAACAACAATCATAGTTCTGAACTCTTTTTTGATCTCACATGTTTCATCCTTGAACACAAGATTATATCCTTTTCTACACATTCGTCCAACACTCAAAAGGTTATGCCTTAAACCCTTAACATAGTAAAAATTATCAGTTTTATGATTGCCATCCAAATTGATTGTGTAGTAAGAATGGAAAGATTGAAGGTGTTGTCATTGATGTCAACTGGTCAACTGGTTATCCACTAGTTGTTGTTGGCTATATATGTCGAGGATATTGAGAAAATTGTAATAAAGGGATGTTGCATGTGTTCAATGGTTGCTCTGGTTTTTGGTCTGGATTTTCTCCTGTGGTTGTGTAGTTTAGATATGTTGATCATGGTTGTTAGAAGGTGTTATATTCAGATTTTTGAATGTTGGCTCATTGTACAGTGCAAGTTGTTCTCACCAGTTGTGAACTATGGTCTTCTGTGTTTCTGGTTGAGGTCTAGGAGAGATGTTGTTGGTCTGGATTTTTCTTTGATGAAGTATTATGATGAGTGGTTCTAAATTTGAGTTTTCATGATTGTATTGAAGTTAATTTTGACATTTGGAAAGTTTGTGCTTAATGGTTCTATGTGTTTTACACTAGTTTGGCTAACACTATTTTTTAGAATGATGAAGCATGTTGGATCTATTTGGGTCCCTATGAAGTGTTTGTTTGGGTCGCCCTCATTCTAATTCCACCCTAGGATGTTTTGGCGTTGACCTAATTTGAATTTGTATTTGGATGGATGACTTTGGATATGTTTCAAAGTTGAATATGGTATAAATACAAGATGAGTTAGTGACAAAAAATATTCAACAGTGAAGAAGAAGAGTAATAAGAGAAAAGAGGAAGTGCAGTTTGGTGTGACATTGATTCTATTTAGTAAGTGTGTTTGTTGAGAGTGTGGGAGATCGGTGCAAAGATTAATGCTAAGTTTCTAGATGCAGTGAGTAGAAGGTGAACTCTATCATTCATGCAAGTTGATTGAGTGACTATGGTGGAATCCTTTGGTGCATTGGGATTGTAGCCTCTCTATAAAAATTCTTATTTGTCTTCTTTGTATCTTTGTGGTAGTGAGCCCTCTGAGTTGTAGCCGTGTTGGACAATGAGTCCTTGTTTCAGACAGTGAGTCCTTATTTCAGGCAGTTAGCCTTTTTGTAATTGGTTTTGATACTCTCTATAGTGTGAGTTAATCCTCGCCATGGCTTTTCCCTCACTGGGTTTTCCATGTAAATATGGTGTTATTGTTTTTATGTGTTGGATTTGAGTTTCTGCATTGGAATTTGATGATTAATCATTTAAGTAATTTTAAGAATTAGTTTTGGTGATTGAATTAAAGGTTTAATTCTCTAACAACTGATTCATCCCCACTCTCAGTTGTCCTATTCAATAATTGGTATCAGAGCAAGGTTCCTTGGTGAAGAGATTAATTGCTTGAGGAAGGTCTGGGATGGTTGGAAAAATGGTCTTTGATTATCTGAGGTTTGATGGAACTAATTATGGTATCTAGAAAGTATTGATGGAAGAATATCTGGAGTATTATGGATATGATGTGGAGAAAGCTTACCAAAATCCCTGCACTCCTCTTGCTAATGGTCCAAGTACACCTAAAGAGGTCAAAGCACATGAAGCAAACAATAAGGCGAAGTTCATATTGAAGAATAGTTTGGTACATTCTGAGTTGATTAAGGTTTATAATTTGAAAACAGCTAAGGAAGTATGGGATGCTTTTGAAAGAGTACATGATGGTGATGAAAGAGTCAAAGAGGTGAAATTACAAAACTTGGTAAAATAGTTTGATCTCTTACATTTTTTTTAAGTTGAAAATATTAAAGCTTATGTATAGAGATTAGATGAGATAGTGGTTAGAATGAGAGGACTTGGTGCTACTATAGTCAATGAAATTAGGATTATAAAGAAGATTCTCAAAACTCTTCCTGTTGCTTATAGTGAGAAGGTGAGTGCTATTGAGTAGACTATAGATTATAAGACTTGTACTAAGGATCTTCTATTGGGATTTTTGACATATTATGAGATGAAGAAGCCAAGTCTAAGGAATGGGTGCAAATCAAAGGCTACTTTTAAAGCTACAAAAGTTGAAGATCCAGATGAAGAAAACTTTGATGACATAGAAGCTAAATTTGTAAGAAGAATGAGGAAAGGCTCTAGTACAAGTATGAAGTTAAGTTTCCCTTTAAGTTCTTTATTTGTGGAGAAATAGGTCATTATGCTACAAAGTGTTCAGAAAGAGCTAAAATAAATAAACAAAGATATGAGAAAGAAAAGAAAGGAAAGAAGATTAACATAGCTTATTATGTGAATGAGAATGCTAGTATATCTGATAAGGATTCAAAATATGAAGATCTTGATGACAATGAATGCTTGTTCTTTTTGATTAAGGATGAACCTACTTTTGCTAATTCTTTAAAATAGTTAAAAGAAAGCCCTCCGAAGAAGGAGAAAAATGAAGGTACTATTATCTCTGCCCTACATGCTAAACAAGAGAAGAATTTTTGCGTAGTTGAAACTGGTTGTTCACATCACATGACTGGTGATAAAAGTAATTTTTTTAAGCTTGAAAAATATTATGGAGGCTTGGTTATGTTTGGAGATGATACTGGTGCTAAATTTTGTGGGATAGGTTTAGTAAGTTTTGATGGAAAGCATCATACTGACGATGTCTACTATGTTAAGGGTTTAAGGAATAATTTGTTTAGTGTTGGTCAGATGTGTATAAAAGGATATGATATTGTGTTTAAGGATGAGAGATGTGAGATTTGGAAAGGATCCAAAACATTGATTGCTATAGGAAAGAAATATGAAGGGAATATCTATCAACTTAAGGGTGTTGATGGAAGATGTTTACTGACTCAGATTAATGATAGTTGGTAATGGAATAGGAGAATGTGTCACATGAATTTTGATAACTTGGCAAGGATCAATGATGTTCAGTCTGTGAGAGATTTACCAAGAATTACAAAGCATGTTAATGCTATTTGTAGGAATTTTCAATTTGGAAAGAAAATAAGAAATCATTACAGATCAAAGGAATAGTCCACTACTGGATTACTGGATTTAGTTCATACAGATCTTTGTGGTCCTACAAGAGTGAGAAGTATACTTGGTGAAAGGTGATTTATTTTTTTAATTGATGATTATTCTAGATATACATGGGTTACATTTCTTAGAGAGAAATCATATGCATTAGATAGATTCAAGGCATTCAAAGCTATGGTTAAAAATGAAGTGAATTTGAAGATAAAATGCTTAAGGTCTAATAGAGGTGGAAAATTAACCTCCCATGAGTTCAAAATGTTTTGTCAAGTGCATGGAATAAAAAGAGAGTTAACTTCTCTGAGAACTCCTCAATAGAATGGAGTTGTTGAATGGAAAAATAGAATAGTTTAAGAGGCTACTAGATCAATGATTACTAAGGCTGGTTTATTGGAATTTTATTGGAAAGAAGCTATTCATACTATTTTTTATGTATTCAATAGAGTTCAAGCAAGATAAAATAGTACAAAGACTCCCTATGAGCTATGACATGGAATAATTCCTACTGTTCAATATTTCAAGGTATTCAGAAGCAAGTGATATATCAAAAGAGATGAGGAAACTTTGGGTAATTTCATGCAAGAAGTGATGAAGGAATTTTTCTTTGATATTCTACTAATAGCAAGGCATATAGATGTTTCAATAAAACACTGAGAAAGATTATAGAGAGCCTGAGTGTGAAGGTTGATGAGAAAGTGAAGAATCCTATTGAAATTAATGGATATTTATCTGATGAACTTGATTGTGTAAGAATAGAAGATATTGTGGAAGAAAAAGAAAAAGATGAGCAAGGGAAGCAGGACGAAAAAAATGAAATGGAAGAATTGATGCTCCAATGATGTCCCCTAGGACACCGGGATATGTACAAAAGAATCATTCAAAAAGAGATTATTGGAGACAAGACAAAAGGTGTGTTGACTAGAAGCAGAGTTTATATTGAAGTGAATCTATGTCTACTTTCAAAGATTAAACCAAATATTGTATGTGAAGCTTGTAAAGATGAAAATTGGAAGGAAGCAATGAAGGAAGAACTTATGCAAATTGAGGAGAATCAAACTTGGGAATTGGTCCCAAGACAGATAGATAAAAACATCATTGGATCAAAGTGGGTATTCAAAAATAATTTGAATGATAATGGAGAAGTTGTTAGCGAGGCTTATGTGTAAAGGCTACTCACAAGTAAAATGGTATAGATTTTCAAGAAACTTTTGCTTCGGTAGAAAGAATGGAAGCTATAAGGATGTTCTTGGAATTTGATTCTCATTAATACTTTAAGGTCTATCAGATGGATGTCAAGTCAACATTTTTGAATGGTGAAACTAGAAGAAGAAGTTTATATGGAACAACCAGAAAGATTTTAGTTAATAGATCAACTGGATAGGTGTGTAGATTGAAGAAATATTTATATGGGTTGAAGCGAGCTCCTAGAGAATGGTATGCGAGGTTAGACATGTATTTGATTCAACAAGGTCTTAATAAAGGCACAATAGATAGTAATTTTCACTTTAAGATTGAAGATGACAGAATCTTGATTGTAGTTGTGTATGTTGATGACATTATTTTTGGAGAAAGTGAAAGTATGTGCAAGATGTTTGCAGAAGAAATGCAGAAAGAATTTGAAATGTCTATGTTTGGGGAGATGAATTTCTTTCTTGGTCTATAGATTAATCAAACAGAGAAGGGGATTTTTATTTCACAGTTTAAGTATGTGAGAGAGATGATGAAGAAATTTGGGATGGATGGTTCCAAACTGGTAAGTACTCCTATGGTGACTAGATATAAATTGTGAAAAATTTATGATTCACCTAAGGATGATCAGATCAAGTATAGACCTATTATTGGTGAACTATTGTATTTGACTGCTGCTAGACTAGATATCATGCATGTTGTCTATCTTGTGGCTATATTTCAAGAAGACCCTAAGGAAACTCATGTTGTTGTTAAAAGAATTTTCAAATATTTAAATGGAACTTCGAATTATGGATTGTGGTATCCTCAAGATATTGATTTTAAACTTAGTGTCTATATAGATGTAGATTGGGTTGGATGTGTAGATGATAAAAAAAAATACAAGTGGTGGTGCATTCTTTCTTCAATGTAGATTGGTGGCATGGTTGAGTAAAAAGAAAGATTCAATCTCCTTGTCTACTACTAAAGCTAAGTATATTTTTGTTGTGTCTTGTTGTACACAAGTTCTATGGATGAAATAGAAATTTAAAGATATTGTGCAGTAGTATATGATGATCCCATTTCTATTATTTGTGATAATACAAGTGAAATTAACATTTCAGAGAATCCGGTGATGCACTTGAGGATGAAGCATATATCTATCAAATATCATTTCTTTAGAGAGAAGATCATGGAGAATGAAGTAAAGCTTTAGTATGTTCCAAAAAAGGATTAGGTTGTTGATATTTACATGAAGGATCTTCCTAAAAATACTTTTGGGTATCTCTGGGAGAAGTTAGGGGTTATTTCCCCTCCTTTCTTGAACTAGATGCATATGGAGATGCATCAGTCTTGTGGATCTATGGATCTATCTTTCTTTTGGGCTGATGTTTTGGTTGCTACCTCTCAAGGGGAGTAGGTAGTATTAGGTGTTTTCATTATGAGTATTTTTTTTTCATGTCAAAGGAGAAATCAATGTAAAATATTATTTTTCCTTTTCCATTGATGTTAAAGGGGGAGAAGAAGCATGTTGAAAAGGAAAGGATGATTGGGAGAAGAAGCATATAATAAATTATCTTTTGAGGGGGAGAAATAGAAAAGTGTATTTAGACCTTGTATGTTGTCTTTGATGGTTTCTCACATCATGTGTTGCCACCAATGACAAAGGGGGATATTGTTGCAAGAATGGAAAGATTGAAGGTGTTGTCATTGATGTCAATTGGTCAACTGGTTATCCACTAGATGTTGTTAGTTGTATATGTCGAGGACATTGAGAAAATTATAATAAAGAGATGTTGCATGTGTTTAGTGGTTGCTTCAAGTTTTGGTTTGGATTTTCTCCTATGGTTGTGGAATTCAGATATGTTTTTCATGGTTGTTAGAAGGTGCTACATTCATATTTTAGATTTTTGGTTTGTTTTACAGTGCAATTTGTGTTCACCAATTGTGAACTATGGTTTTCTATATTTTTGGTTGACGTCTAGGAGAAATGTTGTTGGTCGAAATTTCTCTTTGATGAAGTCTTATGATGAGTGGTTCTAAGTTGAGTTTCCATGATTGTATTGAAGTTAATTTTGGCATTTAGAAAGTTTGTGCTTAATGGTTCTATGTCTTTTACATTGGTTTGGCTGACCTTGTGTGAAATACTAATTTCGAGAATGGCGAATCATGTTGGATCTATTTGGGTCCCTATGACATGTTTGTTTGGGTCACCCTCATTCTAATTCCACCTTAGGATGTTTTGGCGCTGACCTAATTTGAATTTGGATTTGGATGGCCAACTTTGGATATGTTTCAAAGTTGAAGATGGTATAAATACAAGATGAGTTAGTGATGGAAAATATACAAAAGTGAAGAAGAAGAGAAATAAGAGAAAAGAGGAAGTGCAGTTTGGTGTGACATTGATTCTATTTAGTAAGTTTCTATGTTGAGAGTGTGAGAGATCTATGCAAAGCTTAATGTTGAGTTTTCAGATGCAGTGAGTAGAAGGTGAACTCTATCATTCATGCAAGTTGATCAAGTGACTATGGTGGAATACTTTGTTGCATTGGTATTTTAGTCTCTCTGTAATAGGTCTTATTTGTCTTCTTTGTATCTCTATGGTAGTGACCCCTTTGGGTTGTAGCCATGTTGGATAGTGAGTCCTTGTTCTGGATAGTGAGACCCTATTTCAAGCAGTGATCATTTTTGTAATTGGTTTTGATATTCTCTATAGTGTGAGTTAATCCTCATCATGGTTTTTCCCTCATTAGGTTTTCCATGTAAATCTAGTGTTATTGTGTTTATGTGTTGGATTTGAGTTTCTGCATTAGCATTTGATGATTAATCATTTAAGAAGTTTTAAGTATTAGTTTCGGTGATTTAATTAAAGGTTTAATTTTCTAATAAATGATTCACCCCCCTCTCAGTTGTCCTATTCAACAAATTGAACCTATTCCACAAATATTAGCTTTTGAATCATCTCCAAACTTAACTAGTCCTCCATCATACTTCTCAAGTTTAACAAACTTACTCTTATCTTTGGTCATGTGATTAGAGCAACCACTATCAACAACCCAATAATTCTTATCTTATTTATCATGAAAAGAAGATACCAAGGTACCTTCAACCTTATCCTTCATCTACAAAACACTTTCCTTCAGATAAATTTCAAGGTTAGCAGAACTAGATTCTTCTTTTATAGCCAAAAACAAGCATTCATTATCATCAAAATCTCCATAATCAGATTCATCATCAGAAATACCAACATCTTCTCTAACATAGTAAGCTCTTTTAAACATATTTCCTTTATTTTCCTTATTCTTATTGTTTATATCTCTTTTCGGACATCTTGAAGCATATTGACCTATATTGAACCATAACTAAAACATTTGAAAAGTAGTTTACCTTTGTACTTACCGGTGCCTTTCTTCATTCTTCTTACAAAGTTAGCTTCCACATCATCAAGATATTATCCATTTGAATCTTCAATATTTTCTAATTTACTATCCTTGAAAGTAGTCTCTAATTTTGTACCATTCTTTAAATCGACTTTTCTTATTTCAAATGTAGTTAGTGTACCAATCAACTGATCTCTAGAATAATTGTCAAAATCTACAGTTTTCTCAATAGCAGATACCTTTTCATTGTAACAATCAGGAAGATATCTAATAACTTTATTTATGACTTTAGATTCTTTAACTATTACACCAAGGCCTCTCATAGTACTAACTAGCTCATCAAATCTCTGTATGTATACTTTAATTGTTTCATCCTCATATATTCACTTCATTTCAAACTCTGCCTTCAAATTATGTAACTTTGCTTATTTGACCTTTGGATCTCCTTCATTATTGCTTTCTAGCTTATCCCAAACCTCTTTAGTATTCTTCAAACTCATCACTTTTACTAATTCAATATTTGAAAGACTTCACAATAATAAATCTTTCTTTAGCATTAATCTCATGCACCTGGATCTCTACACTTGTACTTGGACCATTTTGAGGTTGAGTATACACAATCATATAAGCCTTTTCAATCTCATATCCCTAAGTTGCCAGATATCCTTCCATCTTTGTCTTCCAAAATGCATAGTTTGTGCCATCAAATCTAGGGCATTCCAAAGAAACCTTGTTTTCTATCTCAAATCTAACTCAAGCAGTTAAGATCTTTTTTAAGGAAGCTTTCTCTGATACCAATTATTGAATGAATAAGACAAGTGAGAGAGGGGGGTGAATCAATTATATCTAATCAAAACATCAAAACTCTCAATAGTAATCAAGTCCACATGCATTCATTAAGCCCTTATTCTATTATAATTTTTTAGCTTGAAAATTAGATAATAGAGAGCTAAAATAACAAGACCATACACAAGAGAACACCAAATTTATGTAGAAAACCTAATAAGGGGAAAAACACAGTGAGGATTAGCTCACAATATAAGTAATTAAAAAGTTGGTACAAGGGATGACTGCCAGAATAGGACACACTATCCAAAAAGGCTCACAACCAAGGCTCACTTCCACAAAAAGAACAAGAAGATAGAAGAGATGCTACACAAAGAACACTTTCTCAATGTAATAATAATCCACCACTATTATTCGCACAGTTTTGCAGCCTTGCTTGAATGATTTCAAATGCCTTTAGCTCACTGCCTTCAAGAACCCTAACATTGAAATTCATGCTACTTTGCTCGAATTCACATCAAACACATCACTCACATCAATCTCAAATATATCTTACTTGTTTTATTCTTATTCCTTGCATCTCACAATAACATCACACTTATTTATACCATCCTCAACTTCAAAATCCTTCTCCAGTGTCAATAACTAGCCATTACAGATACAAATTCAAAATAGGTCAGTACCAAAGCATTCCCACCATGGATAGGAATGAAAGAAACCTACATAAATCCTTAATTAGGACCCAAATAGATCCAAACACACTTCAACATGCTTTTAAAAGCCTCACATGTAGTGTTAACACAAGGTCGTACTGACCAATACTCATGCTAAACACCATAATCATTAAGTACACACTTTCTTAAATCAATCCATAAATTCCAAACAATATAATTCACTTGGAATAATCTAGAATAATCCACAAAATACTTAATATTTATCAAACACTTCATATAAACTCACATCATACAAATACTTCAACTCAGAACAACTGGTAAACCTTATTCACACACTGAAAAATGAAACTCACTCTGTACTACACCAAATCAAGTGAAACCTTGAAATCTAAAAAATACAAACATTATAAAAAACATCCCAAATCTACACAACCTGAAGCCAAATAGTGGAGAAATGTGGAGCAAATACATTTCTCCCAAGCCACAAAAAATATCATTGAAAATTGGTTCACATATTGGTGAAAATAGCTCATAGTGTACAACAATCTAGAAACCCAAATTCTGAATATAGCAACCTTTGACACCCTTGAATAACCTATCAGATCTGCATAGTCATTGCATCAACATAGAATAAATGTGGAGCACAATATCAAAGTACATTCTAAACACTTGCACAACACATTTTACTTTGTTCATCAAATTTTCTCAAAAGCACTTGGAAACCAAGTACCAGAGACATCAACTCAACTCATTACTTCATTCCAACTCATCTTTAGACACTACAACATAAACATAGCTCCATGTACTCACAACACTTCCTCAAAATCTCAACTACACATGCACAACCTACAACAACTTGTTTAGGTATGTGTAGGATCATTATGGAAAAAATAGGCCCTTAAGTGGTGAAAAATTCAGAAAAATTAGAGTTAGGAAACTTGATGTAAAAATTTGAATAAGTTATCTATATTATTTCAAAAATATGTACAAATAGAATCTGTAGCAAATTGAATGTAGTTTCTAAACTACTAGGTTTTTTCTTTTTTAAATCTATTTTGGTGAAAATTTGATTTCAATGCAGTAGTACTTAAATTTCAAGGAAAAAATAAGAAGTAGGTGTTTGTCTGACCACCTGAACCACAATAAAATGATAATATTTTAGATATAAGTAGAGGACTCATGTCCCGATGTGATGCATATTTTTTGTAATTTTTTTCCAAGTAAATAATTAATTATGAATTTTTTATTACCTTTTAAAAAATATAAAAACTCATATGTCTGACCACCTTAACTTGGTCAAAACTTCATGAAATTCAATTTTTTTTAATCCTATAGTATGCAAAGTATAGAATGTGACACATGTTTCAAATTCAAAAAGTGTGATACCATTTGAAAGATATAGATTTTTTTCAATCAGCCTATCAATTAGGACTGTAGTCATAATTCAAATAGAAAATGAATAATAATTATTTATTAAATTCAAAGTAAAGCATAATTTATATTGGTGGAAAGTTGAGAATCTCCTTTAAAAACCCTTTTTGTTTCATCAATTTTGGGTAAAAAATAATTCGTCAGCCACATACCCTACACATACCCATCATATCGTCACTTTTTGGCCCATCATGATCCTACACATACTCATTTATCACAATTTTCTCAATATCCTCAACATCTTCAACATGCAAAAAACTTCCTCAACACATAGTTGACATCAATGACAACACTAGTTAGTAGACTTCGTGTTGACGTCAATGACAACACCTTCATACTTGCAACATAAATACCTAGTCATTTCACCATTTGAAATGGAACAAGGAGAACTAGCAAGAATAGAAATTATTATACTTCAAGATCAAGATTATTACAACATTTCATCATCAAAGAATTATTTCAAGTTTTATGTGAGTTTGTTCATGCTTATGCATACATTTTTTTGTGACGACTAACACTTGTAAATCTCAAGCCAAATTGCAATCTAGCCTTGAGGAGATGTTCATGACTTTAGTCCTTCAAGGAAATCAGATTTGAGTGGTGAGTTACATCCTATTATTGATTCATTACTCTAATTCCATTTAGTCTTTATCCCTCAAAAGGATAAGCTCTCTTTCATCAAAATTTCCATTGTGGAGGTAGAAGTACCAACATGGGGTTTGACTGAGGCAAGCCCCTATATGGAACACACCTTTCTCTCTCTTTGAATGTGCAGTGTACATATCTAAATAATATTGGAGGAAGACTGAAGACTATTTGATTATTGATGCATTCAAACTATACAACTTGACAAGATACAAAAACTCAATTATCTCAACAATTGACGAAGATCTAACAGAAAGAGTCAGAAGGAAGAAGCCTCTGATTAGGGACTTGAGGATTGTGAAGATAGATTATAATTTTAAATCCTTGGATAAGGGTTCCCTAAGTGACCTAATCTAGCACAATCAAATCAAAATTTAAATTACAGGTGCACACAAGTCTACTCTGTCTATTCTTGGTCACTAAATTTATTTGTTAATTTCCAAATTGTTTGTTTTTATATCAGAGTAGTCCATTTTCATAGCTAACTATTTGCATAATTTCATTTCATCAAAGATACATTTCAAACCCCCAAAATAACTAGACCCAAAGTGATGCAAGACCATCTAGTGGTGTAGGGAAATATTGCATCGCCCAAAAAATGTTTTTCCTAATTTTCTTTAGTTGTTTTGAGTCCCATGATGGCACTTAAGGGGTATAAGACAGTCAGAAGTCAAAAAAGGTGAAAATTGGTCACTTACTATTTTTAGTGATTCAACCTAAATGGGCTTGTATGAATAAAAAAATTTACCCCAAGGAGGGGAGCTAAAAAATATTTTTGGCAATAGAAGAATCCTCTCAATACCCTGTACGGTTTGGGAGATATTAAACTTTTCGTCCCAAGAAATTTCTCCAATGTAGCTTCAAATTCAAATTTGAAAACCTTAGAATCCCTGAAATAGCTCAAAAAGTGGACGAAACGATCTCTGATGGTTTCAATATTGTATATCTCTTTGAGAGATTTCCAATGATATATTATAATAGAAAATTGGACACTTGAGTCAAAAGTTATGGCCCCAAGAAGTTACCCCACTAAAAAGTGAATTGCATTAAAATATCTTCCTAGGTAAGAAATCAAATGGTGGGACTTTTGGCACCAAAACAAAAGGGAAATACACTTTCTAGAACATTTTAGGGCAATTATTGGGTAAAATAAAAGGGTTAAGTGGGGGTTGTAGAAGGTGGCTCCATTAGTGCATATTGTGGCTCTGAATAATATATTTTATTTTTAGAGTTGATTGGAATGTAATGAATCAAGCCCATGAGGTTGTAGCCCTGTAATTTTTGAATCTATAATTTCATTTTCGGAAAATAATTGAAAGTGGGTTGTTTTCTACCTTGCATTTTTTGTGTTGTTATTTATTACTGTGTTTTGTGTGGGTTTGGGTGGTGTGGCCCTCATCAAGTGGTATCAAAGCGAGTTTTCCTGAGTATGTAAACAAATTTCTGAATGTGAGGTAGTTTGCACTAGGACTTGTGGTTGTAGGTTTTTGAGAAAAGTGATCAGAATGCCTTCGTGAAGAAACCATGGTGGTGGAGGAAATGTTATTGTACCAAAAGAGGGTTTTAGAGCCTTGTAGAGACAATTTCAAGCACTACAAGAGGAGCTATGTCAAGGGTTTGAGCCAAGAAGAGGAGATGAAAGTGAAGAAGCTAAAAAATGAGGAACAGTTCAAAGAAGAACAAGATGCAGTAGATCTAGAGCAAGTTATATTATTTAAGGCCATCTCTAAGATTGGTAGAATTCCAAAGATTGATGTGTCAAAGGATCATAACTTGCTACTGCTACAAAAAATCCATGGCCATCATGCCACGAACATGTTGATAGGGTTGTTTGATATCAGTATTTGAAAATGAAACAACAAATATGAAGTTTTAAACAATGTTTCAAGGAAATTCTCTTCACTCTCTCTTTTCATCTAGCCAAAGCCTCTTAGCTCAAGGTATTCTACAAGGTACATCCTTGAATCTTGTATTGGTGCCTTCACAATTATTGATGATTTTTTTGGTTACTCTTCTAGTGATACAAATTAGATCCAAAACCTTGATGCAACTAGTTCAATGTTGTACTATAAAAAACTGGACTCCAAATACTAGGTAGAGGTTGTACATAGTGCTACATATCTTTGAAATAAGACTCCTTCCTTAGCTTAGAAAGCATGAAACCTTTGAATCTTGGTTTGGTTTAGGCATAGGCTTATTATAAATGAATCCTCTAGGTATAGGCTTGGGTCTTGGAATGGCCCTAATATTGGGAGCCTATCACATTTAGTGTGAATATGTAATATTGTGGCATATGATTGTTGTCATGGTTATCATTGGTAAGGTTATGAAGTTGACACTTCTAAATTAGATAGAAGTTACCTTGTCAATAAAGTTAGTACTTAAGGTGTAATGTGATAATAGAAATAAAAATATATTAGTAGCTGGGGATGATTATTACACTATAAAAATTTTATTTGAATGGTTCTATTATAAACTAAATTTATTTAGAGATGGACTTGTAATTTATCTTTCTATAAATATTAGAGATGTTTGTTTGGGTAATAATTTCTTTCTCTAAAACAAAATAATTTCCATAAACAACTAAGGTAATCCATTCAACTTTAAATAAATATACAATTGAAGTAGTGCTTTAGAAGCATTTTTTGTATGATTCTTCCAATCTATATTATTTTTGATAAATTTCTAACAAGTTTAAGGTCTTATTGTTTTAAGTTTGAACTTTTAATGCAGGAATAAAAGCATTCAATTGTAATAAGACTAGAAATGCAACAATAATTCATTTTTCTTTTTTGTTGAGTGAATTTTCTATGGAAAAATCAACCTTTAAATTTCTTTGTATCATCCTTTTAAGAAAATGTTGCTTGTATTTAGTCTAGAATCTTTCTTTCTAGGTCCAAAAGCTTCTAATTTATAATTTTTTAAACATGAATTTATACTTTCTATGTTTATATTCAATTTTATTTTATTTTTGAATGTTTTTATTATTAATTCTTTCCAAAAATGGAGCATGTGTTCATATACTCAAATTGATATAACATTAAATCAACAACATCCTCAATTATTTAGATTACTTTATTGAAAGCTTAATGATTATCTTCTTACTTTTGTAGGTGTTGTAAGTATGAGAAGTTAGTGTTGTCATTGATGTCTATTGTTTAGTGATATTGTTGCAAGAGTATGAGAAGTTGATGTTATCCATGCTTTGACTATTTTCATTACGTTGTCATTAGTAAAGCTACTGGTGTCAACCTCTAGTGTTTCTTTGATAATCTTCTCTCTATGGATATGTAGTTGAGTTACTATGTCATAGTTGGCTTGGTGGTGATGAGGAAGTGCTGAAGATGATGAGGATGTGTCGTTGGTGCTTGGTGCTTGGTTTCCAAGTGATTTTGAGAAAATTTGTTAAAAAGAGGAAATAGTGTGTTGTAGTGTTGTTCTAGATTATAGAGTTGTGTTCTTATGTTGCCCCACATTTGTTCTAAGTTATAGATCTTCCTATGCATTTAAGATATGTTGGTGAGATATGTTTATAGGTGTTATATCCAGAATTTGGTGTGTTGAATCGTTGTGCAAAATAAGTTGTGTTTGTTGCAAGAATGGAAATATTGAAGGTGTTCTCAATGATATCAATTGGTCAATTGGTTATCAATTGATTTATATTGTAATTAGTCATGGATACAAGTTATTGGCTACATATGTTGAGGATATTGAGAAAATTGTAATAAAGATATGTTGCAAGTGTTCAGTGGTTGCTCTAGGTTTTTCTCCATATTTGCTTCTATAGTTGTGTGGTTCAGATATGTTGATCATGGTTGTTGGAAGCTACTATATCCATATTTTTGGTTATTGATTCATTGTATAGTGTGAGTTGTGTTCACTAGTTGTGAACTATGACTTTTTGTGTTTCTAATTGAGGTCCAAGAGAAATATTGTTGGTCTAGACTTATCTTTGATAAAGTCTTATGACTTGTGGTTCTAGAGTTGAGTTGTTTTTATTATATTGAATATAATTTTGGTATTTGGAAATTTTGTGCTTAATTGTTCTATGTATTTTACACTCGTTTGGTTGACCTTGTGTGAAATACTACCTTCAAAATTGGTGAAGCATGTTGGATCTATTTAGGTCCTTATAAAGCGTGTGTTTGGGTTACCCTCATTCTAATTCCACCCTAGGATGTTTTCGAGCCGACCTAATTTGAATTTGAATTTGGATGGCCGACTTTGGATATGTTTCAAAGTTGAAGATGGCATAAATGCAGAATGAGTTAGGGAAGAAGTGTAGAGAATAAAGGAAATAGAGACAAGAGCTCAAAGAGAATAGATAAGTGCGAGCGAATGTGTGTGTATGATGCGAGTATGGAAAATCAATGCGAAGCCTAAAGGTTGAGTTTTTGAAAGCAGTGAGCTGAAGGTGCACTCTATCATTCATGCATGTTTGTAAGTGGATTGAGCAAGTTGTGGTGGATTTCTTAGTTGCATTGAGATTATCTTATCTTTGTAACAAGTCTTCTATATCTTCTTTGTATCTCTATGGCAGTGAGCCCTCCAGGTTGTTAGCCCTTTTGGACAGTGAGTCCTTGTTTTGGATAGTGAGTCCTTGTTTTGGCAGTGAGCCTTGTTTCTTAGGCAGTGAACCTCTTGTAATTGGTTTTGATATTCTCTATAGTGTGAGTTAATCCTCACTGTGGTTTTTCCCTTATTGGGTTTTCCACGTAAATATGGTGTTATTGTGTTTATGTGATTATTTTTAATTTCTACACTAGTATTTAATGTTTAATCTTCTAAGCAATGTTAAGGATTAGTTTTGATGAATGAATTAAAGTTTAAATCTATGACAACTGATTCATCACCCCTCTTAGTTGTCTTCTTCAACAGTGTTCAGGTCAATGTGTGAACTATGCATTACAAAGGTGTCTAGGAGAAATTGTTTTGCTCCACATTTCTCCACAATTATGTTTCAAGTATTATGGATTTGAAGGAGCACCAATAGCATTGGTATCTTTCTTTAGTTGAAGTGGTTTAAGTTTTGGTGCTTGGAAAGTCAATTTCTCAAGTAACAGTGAATGACAAAGTTATCTAGATGTATTATGTATGTACATTCTTTGAGGTGGAAGTTGTTACAAAGGAGTTAGTTGGATTTTAGAGTGTTTGACAAATATTATAGATCATCTTCAAGCATGGTGTGTGGTTCACAAGTCTTCCTTGGACTTAAGGAAGTGTGTACTTAAAATTTTAATGGTGTTTACATAGGTAACAGTCGACCTGGTGTTTACACTACTTGCAATGGATATCTATTACTTGTAGAAGCATGTTGTAGCATTTTATTGTTGATTTAGGTCCTAGCTAAGGTGCGATGTAGTCCTCTTTCACTTCTATCCACCACAAAAGTGTTTTGGTGCCAACTTAATTTAAATTTGCATAGTTTATGTGCATATCTGACCTTAGAGAAGGGTTTCAAGGTTGAAGATGGTATAAATAAGAGTTGATTTGTTGAAGGATGACAAGATAGATGCAAGATATGCAAATGATGTGAAGTGCAGTGTTAGAGTGAGAAATTGAGAAGTGTAGTGCAATCCTTCATTTGTTAAATTACTAGATGTAATGAGCAGAAAGTGTCTATAATTCTTCAATCAGGCTATGAAAGTGTTGGTAACATTGTGGTGGATTCTTTATTGCATTGTGATGCATTTATCTATGTAACATTTCTTCACTATATTCTTTTCTATTTTGGCAGTGAGACTTTCTTTCTTTGGGTAGTGAGCCCTCTGGTAGTGAGCCCTCTAGCAGTGAGCCCTATTGTATTCAATATTGATATTACTTATATTGTGAGCTAATCCTCATTGTGGCTTTTCCCTTCTTGGTTTTTCCATGTAAATATGGTGTTCTCTTGTGCATGGTGTTAAGTTCGTTTAGTTTCTATTATTTTCTTTTGATGCTAATTCATCATAACAAATTAAGGGTTTAATGAATGAATGTGAATTTTAATGTGTATGAGGGTTTTGAAGTTTTAAGGTATAACTGATTCACCCCCTTCTCAATTTTCTTGTGCATTCAAAAATTGGTAAAAAATCAAGGTTCCTTGGAAGAAAGATTAACCACTTGAGGTAGATTTGGTATTCTGCAAAAGAAGGAGATCCCTATTTTTGATGGAATGAACTATACATTCTAGAAATCAAGGATGGAAGGATTTCTAAGGATGTCTGGAAATCAGTTCAGAATTGATATACTATACCTACAAATGGTCTAAGCATTGAATCTAAAATAAAGGCCTATGAAATAAATAGTAAAGAAAGGTATGCACTTTTAAGTAGTTTTACAAATTCTGAATTAGTGAAAGTTATGAATTTAAAAACTGCAAAAGAAATCTGGACAAAGTTGGAAAGAATTTATGAAGGAGATGATAAGGTTAAATAATTTAAGATACAAAATCTAAAGATCACATTTGAGAACTTCCAAATTTATGAAGATAAAAACATTACAAGCTACATGTAGAGCGTAGATGAAGTAGTCAACTCCATCAGAGGTCTTGGTAGAAATGTCAAAGAATCAAAAGTGGTAAATAAAATTCTTATAACCCTACCTAAAGATTATAGTCATAAATTTTATGCTATTACAGAATTTGCAAATCTCGATTAGTATTCTAGAGATCAATTGTATGGATCCCTAACTACATTTGAAATGAGAGAATTTGGTGCGAATAATGGTGAAAAAGTTGAGACTACTTTTAAGGTTGGAAAATCATAAAATATTGAAGAATCGGATTAGGAGGATCTTGATAATGTGGAAGCTAACTTTATGAGAAGGATGAAAAATGGTACTAGTAGGTACAAATGTAAGTTGTCTTTCAAATGTTTCAGTTGTGGAAAAATATGTCACTATGCTTCAAGATGTCCAAATAGAGTTGTTAATGAAAAAAACAAGGAGAATAAAGGTAAGATGATTAAGAAAAGCTATTATGTTGGAGAAGATGCAAGTATTTCTGATGATGAATCTAATTATGGATATGATGATGTGAATTCTTGTTCATGGCTTTAAAAGATGAATCTATTTTTGATAACTCTGAAAAATGTGTGAAGGAATGCTCTCCAGAGACAAACTAAGACTAAAGGTACTTTGGTATTTGCTTTTAATGCTAGACAAGATAAGAAATATTGGATCATTGATAGTGGTTGCTCTAATCATATGACTGGAGACAAGAATTTGTTAAACTTGAAAAGTATGATGGAGGACTTGTTAGATTTGGTGATGATTTAGGTGTTGAGATATGTGGAATAGGTTCAATTGATTTTGATGGCAAGCATAATGCTAATGATGTTACCTGTGTTAAGGATTTAAGGCATAACCTATTGAGTGTTGGATAAATGTGTAGAAAAGGATACAATCTTATGTTTTAGGATGATGGATGTGAGATCAAAAAAGGGTCTAGAACTATGATAAATGTGTAGAAAAGGATACAATCCTACTAGTGCTACAACAAAAGACTAAGAAATATTGAGAGTACAAATGTCAAGGTTGATGAATATTTTCAGAACTTAGTGGTGATAGATGGATATGAATCAGATGAGCCTATTTATAAAGAAAAAGAAAAGTCTAAGGAAAAGGAAGAAGCTCTAAAAAATACCCTAGAACCCCTAAGTATGTGCAAAGGAATCATTCTGAAGAATAGATCATTAGAGAAAAAAGAAAAGGTGTACTGACAAGAAGGAAGGTTACTAAAGAAGAGGTAAATTTGTGTTTACTTTCTAAAGTTGAACCTAAAACGGTGACTAAGGCATGTAAAGATGAACATTGGATAAAGGCTATGGAAGAAGAGCTACTGTAGATTGAAAAGAATTATACTTGGAAACTTGTCCCAAGACCTACAAAAAAACATAATTGGACTAAGTGGGTATTCATAAATAAATTGAATGAGAATGGAGTCATGTTGAGTCCTCCTTCTATCTCTCTTCTTCTTTCACTCTTTTTCATCTCTTTTTGGAGAGGATTTTTTTCCCATTGGGTTTTCTCCTTTTCTCCGCTTTGCAGAGATTTTTTGTATTTGGGTACTTGATTAGGCCTAGTTTTTAGGACCCAATTTTACTTTCATGCATTGTAGTTCCTTTGCTTTCTTCTCCATTTTTTGTAGCTGCATTCTAGCTCATCTTAAGGGGGGTTGTTAGAGTAAAGTAATTAATTAACTTTACTCTCCTCTTAAGACTTCACTTTATGCACATATATTAGTCATTTAATAATTAATATTAATTATTAAATGCCCTCACCTTTAGGGTTAGGGTTTTATTTCAGTTTAGATCTCCTTTTATAAGGATTGATCTCTTGTATTCTACTCTCTTGATGTTCATTTCAGTCTGATAATACATTCTTGCATATTGTCATTCTCTTTTAACCTTGTTCATTTTCGTATCAAAAAAATAGGCATTTTGGAAAGCTTGCTCTGAGCCCAGTCCTAATGGTGTGAGAAATTTTTTTCAGACCAATTTTCTAGTTC
Source organism: Sequoia sempervirens (assembly GCA_007258455.2). Lineage (NCBI taxonomy): Eukaryota > Viridiplantae > Streptophyta > Pinopsida > Cupressales > Cupressaceae > Sequoia > Sequoia sempervirens. Next base: position 361,415,948 of record VDFB02000015.1, read on the forward strand.
TTTTTTGGGCCACTGCTCGTTGGCACCGAGCAGCCACCAGGGGGCCACCCGCCAGCCGCTTAGCTTTGGCCACCGCTGCCGGCCTGGTAATGGTCAGTGGTAACCGCCAAACTCACCGCCAGTGCCCACCGATGACTGCTAACTGGTCGTTCATGTGACCAGGGGCTCTTCAGCAGGGGCATTGTGCCCTTTTTCAACTTAGTAAAATGGGAATATCTCGGGCATTTTAACTTTTTTCGAAAAAAAATAGGCTTGGAAAGCAGCCCGTCCTTGGTGTGAGAAATTTTTCAAAATTTTCTAGATTTTTTTGCAGTCAAAGCAGATGATACTCCCAGGGGCATAACTTACTCAAAAAAGCGTAGGCATCAAAAAGGTCTATGCTCTTTCTAGATCTATAGTCTATTTCAGTAGAAAATTCTTTAGGTACACATAGATTTGTCTCAAACATATACTACTTTCTATTGTTTTCTGGCTTTTAGTTTGTACTGGGGATTGGATTTTTGCATTATGGGGGGGTGTTTTTTCTTGCTTTTTGTCATTTACATCAGAAAACCAAAATCTATAAAAACCAAAACAAAAAAACCCTTTTGCATCTTTTGTCTAGTTCTGAAAGACCACTTAATAATAATAAAAAAATTCAGAGCAGTTGAGGCATATTTCACAGCATGGCCGATAGATCTATTGAATCTCTCACACCGCATAATTATCACACTTGGAAGGGTCGCATGATGACTCTTCTCTAGTCTCAAGGGTTATGGTCCTATTTGGATGAGGTTCAGCCTCAGTTGACTCAGCCATTTGAGGTTATGTAGCATAGGAACAATATGGATCAGGCTATGGGATTGATGGCTTTGCACATTTCAGACAGTCTCCTATTTCATCTTGATGGGTGTCTCACTCCTCAAGCCATTTGGACCAAGTTTGATGGACTTTTTGGTACTTTCAACGAGTTCAGAGCTTTGTCGCTTGAGGCCGAGTTGACTTCCTTGGTACCTGATTCATTTTCTTCCATTGAGGACTTTTTGGTGAAGTTCAAATAGTAGAGATCTATCTTGCAGGGTTGTGGAAAGATTAAGACTGATACAAAGTGCATCTACCTGATCCTCTCCAAGCTTTGGGGGTTTTAGATCTTCTCTTCGACCTTCTATTCCACCATGGATGCCTTGGGTACTCGCCATGTCATTCCTACCTTTGAGGTGTTTTGTGATCGTCTGACTCGTGAGCAAGCCAAGTTCAAGCAAATGGATTCACTTTCAGGTTCACAGAACCAAGCGTTAGTAGCCTAGTCCTCCAAGGGAAAACAAAAACAGAAACCAAAGACCACAAAGCATTGGAAGGATTCCAGTTCATAGAAGCCCTCTGATTCACCTTCTCCTAAGGGGGAATCATCGAAGAAAGATAGACCTAAGTGTGCTTATTGTAATAAGCCAGGACATGATGAGTCCAAGTGTTATGAGAAGAAGATAGATGGATATGCCAAATAGGTTTTAGATTTGATAGTTCTTCTTGAGAGGAACAATATTCATCACTCTTCTTCATCTACATTAGGTGATTCTTCTTCTTCATCTTCATTTTCATTCTGGACAGATGGACATGCCCCACATAAGGGTCATGCATTATGTGCAACCACTAGTTCACATTCATCTAGATGGCTATTGGATTCAGGTGCTTCACACCATATGGCATCTTCTTAGGACATGTTCTCATCCTTTTAGGCTACATCCTCACCACACATATTGATGGGTAATAACACTTATATGAGTGTATGTGGGAAAGGTTCTATCAACATTGATGATGGTACATTCAATTATGTACTATGTGTTCCATCTTTGTCCACTAACCTTCTCTCCATCTATCAAATTTCTCACAATGGGATAGGGAAAACAGTTGAGTTCACACCTGATTCAGTGCACATCAAAGACATTCAGACTAGCAACATTGTTGCAACAAGGACAGTTAATCATTCTTCCCGCTTGTATGCATTCACACACTTTGGTCCACCATCTCCACTGCCTGAGTTTTCCTCTCTTTCTACAAGAGAGCATGTAGTATCTGAGGTGAAGTTTAGTCACTTGAACTTATGTGTTCTTCCATCTGTTCATGAGACTAGTGTTGAGATTTCTACACCTCTACCTCCTATTGAGATCACATATGTTCAGCAAGATTCCTCTTCAGCTATGATTGACATTGTTGCTCCATTCATCGTGCCATCACGTGTAGTTGTTGAGGCCATATAAGAGGATATTCCTTTCCTCGTAGATGATAGTTTTAGCACACTCGTTATCCCATCTTCATTGCAAATTCCATTTCAGGATCATCTTAAGTTGTTTGATTCACCATCTTGTTATTCAAACACTCCTACTGCAGTTCCATTCTTCAGTGAGCATCATCCAGGACTTCCATTTTCACCTCACATCCAGGGATTTCCTATTCCTCGACCATTGGATCTGTTTCTTCCTCCAAGGAGACACATTGTTTTGATCATTGGCACAGGGGTTCTCTCATTCTTGAGGGCTTTTGGAGCCTCTTCTCTCTCCTATGGGGGAACATATTTTGTACTTGCGTGATAGAAGCAGTTCTTGGGGGGTCATGTTGAGTCCTCCTTCTATCTCTCTTCTTCTTTCACTCTTGTTCATCTCTTTTTGGAGAGGAGTTTTTTCCCACTGGGTTTTCTCCTTTTCTCCACTTTATAGAGATTTGGTTATATTTGGGTACTTGATCAGGCCTAGTTGTTGGGACCCAATTTTACTTTCATGCATTGAAGTTCCTTTTCTTTCTTCTACATTGTTTGTAGCTGCATTGTAGCTCATCTTAAGGGGGGGTGTTAGAGTAAAGTAATTAATTAACTTTGCTCTCCTCTTAAGACTTCACTTTATGCACATATATTAGTCATTTAATAATTAATAATAATTATTAAATGCACTCACCTTTAGGGTTAGGATTTCCTTTCGATTTAGATCTCCTTTTATAAGGATTGATCTCTTGTATTTTACTCTCTTGATGTTCATTTCAGTCTGATAATACATTCTTGCATATTGTCAGAGCCAAACCCTTATTTTTTGTTCCCTCTCTTTCTCTGTGATAAGTTCTTGCATGCAGGTGTTCATTGGGTTTTATGGATTTGTCTTTCTCAAATCCTACATGGAGAAGTTGTAAGAAACAAGGCAATACTCGTGTGTAAGGGCTGCTCACAAGTTGAAGGAATATATTTTGAGGAGAAATTTTCTCTAGCGAAAAGAATGGAGGCTATTAGGATGTTTATGGCTTTTATGATACATAAGTACTTTAAATTTTATCAAATGGATATGAAGTCTACTTTCTTGAATGGAGAATTAGAGGAAGAAGTATACATGGAGAAACTAGAAGGATTTCAATTATCAAACATAACCAAATATGGTCTACAAATTGAAGAAGGTGATATATGGGTTGAAGCAAGATCATAGAGCTGGGTATGCAAGGTTAGATAAATATTTTATACAGTAAGGATTCAATAAAGGTACCATAGATAGTAATCTTTACTTTAAAGTTTAAAAAAATCAAATCTTGATTGTGATTGTGTATGTTGATGACCTAATTTTTTGAGGCAATGAAGAGATGTGTAAGAATTTTGTAGAAGAAATGCAAATTTTTTTTGAGATGTCTATGTTTGGGGAGATGAATTTCTTCCTTGGGCTTCAAATCAATCAATCAAACAAAGGTATATTCATTTCAAAATAAAAGTATGTCAAAGAAATGTTGAACAAGTTTGGAATAGAAGACTCTAAATCAATATGTACTCCTAGGTTACTATTTGAAAAACTGGGCAAGAATGATGAATCTCAAAAGGATGATCATAGCAAGTACAAATCAATGATTGGTGGACTGATATATCTAATTTTTAGTAGATCATATATCATGCATGCATTTTGTCTTGTGGCTAGATTTCAAGAAGACCCTAGAGAGTCACATGTTGAAGTAGTGAAGAGGATATTTAGATAATTAAAGGGCACTCTGGATCATGGCTTGTGGTATCCAAAGGATACCAATTTCACCTTGAGTTCTTTCATAGATGTAGATTAGGTTGGTTGTGTTAATGATAGGAAAAGTGCAAGTGGTGGTGCATTATTTCTTGGATGTAGATTGGTATCATGGATAAGCAAGAAACAAGATTCAATATCTTTATCTACTGCAAAGGCTAAGTACATTGTGAAAACATCTTGCTACACACAGGTGTTATGGATGAGACAATCATTAAAGGATATTAGAGTGGTGTATGATGAAACAATTTTATCTTCTAAGAAAATACAAGTGCAATCAATATATCAAAGAAACTAGTAAAAAATTCAAGGATAAAACATATTTCAATAAGATATCACTTCTTGAGAGAAAAGGTTGTGGAGAATGAATTAAAGCTTGTTGTAGGATCAGATTGCTGATATATTCACTAAGTCTCTTCCTAAGGATACTTTTGAGTATCTCCGAGAGAAGTTGGGGGTTATTTCCCCTCCTTTCTTCAACTAGATGCATATGGAGATGCATCAGTCCACTGGATTTGAAGATTCACTTTTTAGTTTGGACTGATGTTGGTAGATACCTCTTAGGGGAGTAGGTAGTAGCATTTTTAGTTGTTGCAATCAGAAGAGTATGTTTTGTCATTGTGCAGTGGTTACTAATTTGGTGTAGTTTGGTGTGTGCTCCTAAGGGGGAGTATACAGAGAATTAAAGAAAATAAGTTTTAGAGTAGAAGTAAGAAATTTGATTGATGTCAAAGGGAGATAATAAATAATGCAAATATTTTGGCCCTTTGCCATTGATTTCAAAGGGGGAGAGAAAGTCATGTGAAAAAGATAAAGTTATTAGGGGAGAGAAAGTCATGTGAAAAAGATAAGCTACAAAGGGGGAGAGATAGTAATAAACTATTTGAGTAAGGGGGAGAAGTAATTTGAAGAGTTGTTGTGTCTTTGATGGTTTTTCACATCATGTGTTGTCATCAATAATGTTGATGATGTTTTCTACACAAAAACAACTCAGATAGAATATGAAATCATATCTCTCTTGAAAGGTAAATATCTATCATCAAGCCTCAAGAGATAACCCCAAGGTCTCTAATGTCAGGTCTTGACAATGCATAAACAACTCAATGATAAATGTGAAAATGTTGGTAATCACAAAGGGACCTTACTACAAGAAAATGTTGAATCTTTAACTTATTAGATCTAGAAATATGATGATACTTCAATCCTAAATCTAATTCAAATGATAAAGAAATAAAAAAATATTAGGGTTTCAGAGAGGTTCCTAGATTTAACTACTCCTAAGATTAACAATGCAAATGATGAAATACTTGAAATGGACCAATCCCTCATAAACTAATTCTTGCATAGCCCAGATAAATCTGCAATCTTCTAAGGTATTAAGATTTTCATATCATGAACATTCACCCAAGACAACCCAATTGCAATTGAAATGGATAAACTTCACAATTGAACTAAGCATAATAAATATAAGGTCCAAGATAACTTTACAAAGCAACTAACAATCAGTTAGTTGCAATAAGTATGGACCATGGATTGTTGCAACACTTCAAGCATCAAACCGTAAACACCATTGAATCAAATCTAAACATACATCTAATAACCTTGAGCAATTCAAAAGATAGAAGCATAAGAACCATGCAAGATAAGTCAACACAAAAGAGATCACCAGAAAATCACAATCTCTTCAATTGTATTGAATCAACAAATTACAGAAACAATTCCATTGCTCTGTTACAACACTTGCTCAAAAATTGACTAACTTCTAACTTTGCTTTATTGCCTAATTCGCTCTTGTATCAACTATCTCTATCTGTGTATATATCTATGTATATCCCTTACAAATGAGGCAAAATTCCAAATTTATAGAGAAGAGAACCCCCAAAGCATGTTGGCCTAGCTAGGATTTACAATAATAAAATAGCCACAAACAAGTCAGCCTCAATTAATGTTTACAATAATAAATGGCCATAAAACAAGTCAGCCCAAGGAGAATTCAAAATAAAATGAATTACCATTAAATGCTTGAACTCAATCCAGGTCAGCCTGGGATCTCCAATGTAATTCAGACCTTCACTTCCCTCTCCAAGTAGGCCAAGGGTAGAGTAACCAATATTTGAATTTATTTCATAGATTCGACTTCATCTCTTGAGTGTTTAACGACCTCTTCCTAATCAATCCTAATGGCCCGATCCTAATCCATAACAACAATATAAGTAGCCACATCATCAAACTGGTGCTCAATAGTAGGGTCTTCATCAACTGGAAAGCACAAATTTCACCACCATTCCTTCTTGCCATGCGAGATTCAACCTACACTCAACAAAACTAGCATCAATATCCATTATAACATGAAGGATCAAGATTAGCTCATCACAAATAACATATTCATCATTCAAACAAATCTGAGAAAAGATTGAAATCAACACAGAAACCTGATTAAATTATTTTCTTCAAGGTTCAAGATTTCAAGCCAACTGCGAAATCTAGGCTAGGAAGGAATTTTGGGAAAATCCGGCCCAGGTAGATTTTCCCAAAGAAGGCACAAAATCAACAATTAATCACTAAAAATTAATAAAGGATACAAAACATTGCATAATTTATCAATATAGAGCATGGAATGATAAGTATTCATCATTAAACTCATTCGATTCACCCAATTTCCATGTTTCACAAAGCTACCCAGAAAATCCAAAAAAAATAGGCCAGATTGGAATTCTGTGAAGTCATCAAATTTTTGAGTTTTGTTGTACACCCCGGAACATAGAAGGCTAGGTGGAATTTGGGAAAATCTGGGGTTGCAGAAATTCCATGAAGTCCTCAAAATCCTGAAAAAACACCATCACATTTGATTTGGACCTAAGGCGACCAAATAACAAATGCTCACAACAAATCAAGGATGCGCTAGATTGGACTATTAGAACCTCCACCATGGGTGAAAGGAACTGACTCAAATTAAACTTGGGTTGAGCTCAAATACAACATTCTATAATGTGAAACATCATTAAAATATGACTGGTTAACTAGGGTGGATACCCTCAAACGTCAAACACAACCCTAGTTTGAAACATTTGATCATTAAACATGAAAAATCATGAAATAAATCCAAGCATCCAAGAAAGAAAATCAATGAAATCAAACTCCCAAATAACCAAATCCGAAATGCAAAAGCAATACAAAATGAAAGATAGGAGCAAATGGAGCAAAAATGAAGCCAACAAGACAAACTGGAGAAGTTTGAAAACCTGACAAGACAACAGACTTTCAGAAAAATCCTGCCCAAGCAGAATTTTGTGAAGACCAAAATTCTTTGAACAACAGTGTTGAAACTATGTCATCAGAGTTTGAATGAAATCTGGGAAAATCCGGACTAGGCGGAAAATCCCGAAACAGTGCAAAAACCTGAACTTGGCCCAAAACTTAAGATTTTCAAACTGCAACACACCTGGGAAAGCAAGATAAACATATTAAGCTCATGCCTAGGCAAATGCAAATCCTCAAAATCAAAGAGTCAAAACAACAAGAGTGAAAGCAAAAGAGGGTCCCTGCTTTCAGCAGGGCATGTGTGCAAAAACTACACAACAAATAACAAAGGGGGAGATTATTGCAAGTATGAGCAGTTAGTGTTTTCATTAATGTCAAAAATATTGTTTTGTCATTGATTTCTATTGTTGGGTGATATTTATGCAAGAGTATGATAGTTGATGTTATCCATGCTTTGATTAGTTGCATTATGCTGTCATTAGTAAAGCTATTGGTGTCAACCTCTAGTGTTGCTTTGACAAACTTCTATTTATGGATATGTGGTTGAGTTACTATGTTGTAGTTGTCTTGGTGGGATGAGGAATTGTTGAAGATGATGAGGATGTGTCTCTGGTGCTTGGTTTCCAAGTGCTTTTGAGAAAATTTGATAAAAAGAGGAAACAATGTGTTGCAGTGTTGTTCTAGGTTACAAAGTCGTGTTCTTGTTTTACTCCACATTTTTTCTAGGTTGTATATTTTCTTGTGTGTTTTAGATATATTGGTGAGAGATGTTCAAAGGTGTTATATCTAGAATTTGGTTTGTTGGATCGATGTGCAAAACAAGTTGTGTTCACTAGTTTGTGAACTGTGCATTGCAGAGGTGTTTAGGAGAAATGTCTTTGCTCTGTATTGTTTATAGTTATGTTGCAGGTCTTATGGATTTGAAGGAGTATTGATAGCATTGGTATTTTTCTTCAGTTGAGGTGGTTTGAGGTTTGGTGCTTTATTTTCTCAAGTAACAATTTATGGCAAAGATGTCTAGATGTACTATGTGTGTACATTCTCCAAGTGGAAGTTGTTGCGAAGGAGTTAGTTGGATTTCAGATTGTTTGAATAATATTCTAGATCATGTTTAAGCATGGTGTGTGGTTTTCAGGTCATTCTTGGACTTAAGGAAGTGTGTATTTAAAATTTTAATGGTGTTTACATGGGTAATGATCGACCTAGTGTTTACACTACTTGTGGTGGATGTCTATTATTTGTAGAAGCATGTTGTAGAGTGGTGTTGTTGACTTGGGTCCTAGCTAAGGTGTGATGTGGTCTTCTTTCACTTATATCCACCATGGAAGTGTTTTGGAATTGACCTAATTTTAATTTTCATGGTTGATGTGCATAGCCGACCTTGGAGAAGGATTTCAAGGATGAAGATGGTATAAATAAGAGTTGATTTTTTGAGGGATGACAAGATAGATGCAAGAGATGTGTATGATGCGAAGTGTAGAGTGTTAGAGTGAAAATTTGAGAAGTACAGTGCGAGCCTTCATGTGTTAGATTACTAGAAGTATAGAGTAGAAGGTGTACAATTCTTCAATCAGGCTACAAAGGTGTTGGTAGCATTGTGATGGATTCTCTATTTCATTGAGATGCTTTTCTTTGTGTAACATTTCTTCTCTATCTTCTTTTCTATTTTGGTAGTGAGCCCTATTGTATACGATATTGATATTACTTATATTGTGGGCAAATCCTCACCATGGTTTTTCCCTTCTTGGGTTTTCCACATAAATCTGGTGTTCTCTTGTGCATGGTGTTAAGTTGTTTCATTTTTTGTTATTTTATTTTCATGCTAATTCATCATAACAAATTAAGGGTTTAATGAATGAATATGCATTTGAATGTGTATGAGTATTTTGAAGTTTTAAGGTACAACTGATTCACCAACCCCTCTCAATTGTCTTGTGTATTCAACAATAGGTCTATCACATTATATCAATCTAAGTTGTTATTATAGTTACTAGTGCCCATTCATAGTTGTTAGCCACTAATATTTAATAATTTAGTGATTACTTTTAATTTATTTATTCAAATTGTTAAAATAATACATAAATCAATTTAAGTGGGTTCATAAACTCTCTTTTATTATTTTACAATGATAAAATTTAAAGTTATACACTTTGAACATTACAAGCTGCAAATGTATACATTTGAAGAAAAATACTTAATATTAATAACACTTTAACATTAGATTATCACCAAGATAATCTTAGTATTGTATTTTAGGTTTTAGGTTTAACTATCCATGTCAAAATGCTTTAATATGATTTAATTATCTTCATTTTAAATTTAATACTACAATATGCGATAAGACTTGTAGTATGACTTTTTACACTTTGTTTTTAGTAGGAATCCTTGAATTCATGGTGTGGAAACAAGAATACGTTAATTATTCATGTGATTGAAGAGGTGAAATGAGGCATAAAGACAAAAAATTAAAAATAATGCATAACTATTTAAATTTGAAGTTTATGAACAACAAAAATATTTCTTTTTGGAAAAGAGTTGTGTTGGAAACTTTGGGATTTGATCTCAATGTTCACCATCCATATAAACTACTCGTTGCACCAATTAAAAAATTGAAGGTTTCTTAGAATGCACTTGCTTAAGTGGCATGAAATTATATAAATGATGAACTGCAAACCTCACTCTTCTTGGGTAATCTTCCTTGTAACTAAGTTCCTCAAGGTTAGGCTACCCTCTAATGGGAGGTGAGTTAGTGGTAGGATTTTGATGTGATTAGACTACAATTGGAATAAATCAACAATCATATGCTCAACTTATATGAGAAAACCAATGTATAAATAATTTTGAGCAATCAAAGTCACGTACTGGAGTAGTTTTTCTAAAAAGGGGTATTCTAAGGTTCCTAAATTTTGGTTTGTAACACACTTGTAATGGGTGAAATCCATGTACTAAGTATATATGCTAGTAACAGTGTAAATATAGGTTAATATGTAGCTACTTCTCATAGGAAATAAAATGATATATTTGGACATATACACTATGGAGTAACTTAAATGGAATAGGTGTAAGTACCACAAGTACCAATGATATGAGGGATCATCTTAAAGATGGTTGGTTGAATGAGGATTCACATCAAGATTTGGAAAAACATGAAACTAAAATGGTTTTTGAGAAAAGAAATCTAGGTCATTTTGATTTACAATAAAATTAAGGAAAATCAAGCCCTAAGGAGCCATATAGAACCTTAGAGGATAGATGCATTAAATAACAAAGCACAATTATACAAAATGATATGGAATTGTGCTAAAAAGTACAATCATATGGAATAGTGTTTTATTCAATTACCAAAACTACCTAAAATTGTTTTACAACACCATTAATGAACAAATGTTACCTAAGTGAAAGTTGGTCAAGGACTAGAATAGCAAGGTTTCGATGTTGAAGGTCCACCAAAAAACTGTTTGACATTCAAAGTTTTTTATGATACAATCATTCATATAAGGTTCAACTATTCAAATGCAATAATTATTTCTTCTTTAATACTAGTTACATACCTATGGACTCAACAACATAAACATAAAGGGGTTTACAGGAATACTGTATGTATCATCAACAATCTGACCCTAAATTTTCATCATATTCATTCTACTAATTTAGTTATTCTTACATTTTAGAATAAAATTTAATAAACAAAATTAAATGAACTTGTTGAAATTTACCTGAGTATCAATGTCAAGTGTTTCATTTAACAAAGCATTTGTCATAACCATAGGTTGTGCAACTGATGTATCCTATGTAGGTGCATCCTTAGCACTCTCACCATCATATGTGCAAATAATTCTATAAGAGTGACAAAAGTGGACTAGAACTCTAGGCCTAGAAGACTCACCCACAGCGAGCTCTACTAGAGGTATCACACACTATACAAGGCTCTAAGTGAGCAAGCTAATTGATTCCAGCATGTCCACCTTAACATTGTCCTTGACAATAGAAGGAAAAACCACATGCTTCACCATAGGTCTAGCCAAGGATCTTGGTACCAGCTATGGACTACATCATGCACTCACTCTATCATGTGTGGAGCCCCCATCTCTACCCTAAAATTCTAGATAGTTAAAATAATTTAGCATCTTATTGAGGAAAAACTCACAATAGAGTTTCCTCAAAAAATACTGTGGGACCTCATAGTTATTGCATGGAGGTTCATCAAAAACCATCCACCACAGCTCCCAAAAATTATTTTTTAATTCATGGTGGCACCAATGGATAGGGAACCTACTGCATGCAGGTGATAAGGGTGCATTGGTTCTTGGGTTCGTGAAAATGGCACACAAGTCAACTTTGCTAATTTTCTCTTTCTTCACTTGCACATAGGAAATTCTACTTGCATAAAATCATTTTAATTTCTCCCTCTTATTTGACCAAAAATTAAGTTGTGCACTCATTTCTCCTACATGAGATACAATTGACTGAATGGATTCGGTAATAGCTCTCCTATGAGGGTATGTTGCAATATTATCATTTAATATTGTAATCAATTCTTCAAGCTCTATCTTTTTATTTTCTATTTGATTTTGAATATTTTATTTTGTTCCTACAAGATGTCCACAAATTGAGGGAGGATTTTTATGTTGTTCTTGTTCATGAGGGTCTTCATGAGGAGGTGATTGTAAATTTTCAATATTTGGAGGTGGAGATTGATTTCTTGGAAATTACAACAAATTTTAATTAAAAAACCAAATTCACTCTACAATTTAATTGAAATTTGAAACTAAAACAATAGAAATATGTACACCTTTCACCTTTTCAAAATCTTGATGGCATCATCGGCGAGTTGCAAAGGTGTAAACGAGCAAAGTAAAATCGTGGCCAAGGCATAAATGAAAGGTTTGGGCATTGTTTTTTATGTTGCTTTTAAATTTTATGAGTTCCAAACTTAGTGCTTACCAAATTTCATGCATGCAAAATGCATATTTCATGATTTTTTTACAATGTGGTACCTTTTTTGTGTCACAAATTGGTGCACACACCTATATGGTCAAACTTAATATTTATAGTGCTCAAATATGTAGAGACCTTATAAGGTTCAAAACAACGAGATCAATGTCTACATAATAAAAATTGACTTGGATATAATACCAAAATAAAATAAACTCAGACATAAAGGGTGGTCAAAATGTTTTAGCAATAAAATCCCATTTATTTTAAACCTATACATAATCAACATATAAAAATAACTCGCAATATTCATAGACCTATTCAAGGTAAAAAAATATTAGCAAATAAATATTAATACATAAATACATATGATGGATGATAAAGATTAAAAAAGACTTGTATTAACCATACCATTTATTCAATCATGAAATATTAAGAGATAAATACATTACCCATAGATCATAACACACTAAATAACCATACAAACATGCACAAAGACCTATAATTATAGGAGATGTAGATTAGCTCACACTCCAAGATCACTTGAAAAACAAAATGATAACCTTTTGTAAGAGAGTATGGTAAGATAATAGCTTGCTTGATATGATATTATGTTATGATGCAAAGTCTACAAAAACCTTTCTTATATAGACAAGGTGAAAGATATGATTAGACAAGATTATGACATGTTTCTAAATCCTATAACATGAGACCTTACTTTAACTCAACTTATTATTAAATTAGATGAATCAAGAATTAAATACTAAAAAGATAAGGTCTAATTGATAACTAAGAATTCTAGAAAGATTACTAAGACCTAAGTAAACTTAACATGTAAATAGGACCTATAAGTGAACTAGATAGGTAAAATACCTATTTACACCAACACCCCCCTTAAGTGCAACTTAGGGAGAATATTATTATGAAAACGATATAAAAATACAAAGATGGGTCCTTGTTAGGATTTAGGTGTTGTACACCTTGCATAATGTTTATAATGTTTAATTTATTATTATGTGTGCGGTGCACCTAGGGGAGCATAGAAATTTGTGCATCACTATGAGTTAATGTTCTTGGGGCCACTTTATGTTGTATGTAATATTGGGACATAATGTAAGTTGTAAAAATGTATTTATTTAATATTATAGAAAGTAATTTCATAAAGTACCTAATATTAAATGTGGGGTCATGGTTTTGTAATCTCATGGTTTTAGTCGCATGGTTTTATGTAATACCACTTGGCAGTTTTGTGTGAGATTTTTTCTATTAAATAAAACACAAGGGTAGTTGTTTAAGGTTTGTTATTTAATAGGTTAGCTATTTTTAGCACTTGTGAGGGTTCAATCATGGCATGGGATGTGTGGTTACATTTTTTTTCACATGGAGTGCTTGTAGAGGGCTTGATATTTCAAAGGTGTTCATGGAGAACTTTGAAGATGTATTATAATATTTGTTGTTGAATAATGCATGAGTGATGGATGATTTTGGATACTAGGTTTTTCCCTCTTAAGGGTTTTCCCCAGGTTTTCTTGAGTCATCTTTCGATGGGTATGCTGTATATTCTCTTGCATGTGGATTCTGAATACTTATTTGCATAGATTTCTCTGTTAGGTTATGTGGAAATTATCTTGGGTGGATGCATATTTCCTTTCATTTCGTATCAGATCCATGGTTGTGGTTGGATAACCCTAGGTTGAGAAAATGTTGTTTAATTTTGAATCTATGCCCTTGCATGAGAGAATGAAAGACATGGAAAGATATGAGGGTTTTGTAAGTTGTTCATTATAGATTTGAGGGTTTTGGGTTTGTTGTTATGATGGGTTGTTTATGGATTTGAGGTGTGAGAAATGTTGGGTCAAAAGGGATTCTTGGATGTGCATTCAAATGAGGATTTTGTGGTGGAAGTGTTGTAGATTCATGACCCCTTGGGACGAAATGGACCTCACGATTGGATCCAGGTTGGCTGAGAAATAAAAATATTATATAAAATATGACCCATTTTTCTCACTATTAAAAAAATAAAAAAAATTTGTCCACCCTCTTCCCTAGTCAAACAACCATCAATTTGCAGGTATGCAAAAAAAAATATTAAAAAATTTCCCTCCAAAATAAAAATTTTATTAAAAAATTAAAAAATAAATTCAAGGTGGGGGGTGTCCGCAAACCCCCGAGCCACCTATAGTTTGTGTGACTCCAATTGCATGGATTGATAGTCTACATGGACTATAGTCTATGCATTGCAATAGCACGACATTAATAGGCTACCAACTCTAACTGGTAAGTCCCACCAATGAGGCGGCCTGCTATCTTATGCAACATCAAAATAAATTTTAAAAAAATCTACCTATAAATTATTTAAAAACTAATTTTTTTAAATGTCACCCTGCATATGCCGCCCAACATTAAAATTTAAATGTCAATCGATGAAAATATTAAAACCAAAATCTAACCCAATTTAAATATGGCATTAGGTTTTCCATTGACGAGGTGGTGGCACTACTAACTAGCCATCGACGGGCCACCCTGGGGCCACCAGTGCCCAATTTTATAGCCAAATTGGACAAATTTTCATTCAAAGGGCATAAATTTCATCCAGATTGTCTATTTTTTACTTCTTATACTCATTGGAAAGCTCTCCCTAAGCACTATGCTATGGTATAGGTTTGGTTTCTTGATTTTTCTATTTTGACCAATTTTTGGAGCATGAAAGCCAAATGTTCTCAATTTCATAATTTTGAGCATAAAGTTTGCATATGGAATCAATTTTTCAATTTTGAATATGCATTGGAGTGCATGTTTAGTTTACTTCATAGTGGTGTTGTTAGTTTCTCATTTTGATGAGAAAAGAGTTGTGTACTTTTTTGAACACTTGTGGATGCCTAAGATTCGGGGTGTGATTATGTGAGCATCTGGATGAGTCTAGAGGAAAAACCTTGAGGGGGTACACATTTTCATGTGTTTTCTATGATGGTACAATTTATTATCAACTTTTTTCTTGTTGGTATAGGTTTACATGTGGTTTTTAGAGGTAGACTTTGGTGGTGATAGACCTTACACAGGTTGTCTTTGGTTTTTAGGACATGGGTTGGCATGGTTAGAGACTTAGAGTCTTGTGTGGGTGATAGTTGAGTGTAGGTACAACATTGGTGTTGATTATGGTGTTATGATTATGTAGGTATAATTTCGTATTGGCATGACATGATTAGGTTTTTGGTGTTTTGGTGGTGATTTGATTTGGTGTTAGGAGGTTATTTCTTATCTCCTAGATCCTTGTTTGGTTCCTTAACTATGGTACTTAGGTGCGGACATGTTTAGAAAATCAGATCTGAGATTGATTTGGTGTTTGAGTCATTTGGTCTATAGGATTATTCGCTTTGATATCTCAATTTGTGGTTTACTAATGTGATGATGAGTTTGCATTTTTCAGTGATTGTATCTATAAGTTATGTGATTGGTAGGTATGCAAAACCTATTGATTGTAGTGGGATGACTCAATGTGTACTGTCTATATCCACCAAGTTTGATTCATTATTGTTGTAGACTTTGTTAGTTGGTCTTTTTTGTGGTCATTTGTACATTAGTAGGTGTGCTTTGAGATGAGAGGATGGATGATGTTTATAGTACTTGGATAGTCAGTTTTGTGACTTGTAGCATGATGGTTTAATCACTTTATCATGGATAGCTTGGTTACACTTTTCAATGGGATATTTTGATAGTGATGGATTGTTGGTGTTGGATATATTTTTGATGGTTTGTTGGTAGTTTTATCTTCTTGGCTTGGATATCTTTGTTTCACTTGATGTTACTGACATTTTAGTTCTTTGCGTAGACTTGGATGATCTTCATGGAGGAGATGGTCATCATGATGCCATGTGTAGCTCGGTGTCATGCTTCAGTGGGAGTTGTTGGTAGTGATGTGATCCATCATTGGTGATGGATGGTTATCTTCACGGTGATTGGACATGTTGACATCTTAGAGCCATGGAGGACTCATGGTCTTTGGTTGAGGTATTATATAATGCTTTGTATTTTGACATGTTATCATTTTCTAATAAGATGATCACTATTATGTCATGGTTTACTCTTGATCACATTTTAGAGTTTTGGCATGATACATATTATGTTGATTAGATAATATGTTATATTCATATGAAGCATATGATCTCCTAGGATGAGATGGTTAGATCATGTTTTCATGGATACTTAGAGACTTCGGTGAGGATTGGATTCCTCTTGCGGTTAGAGACATGTTGAGATGGTTACTCTTGAAAATATTTCAGTAGGAATTCCAAGGAGCCTACACCTTTGTTGGACATAAGTTCAACATGGAATTATGAGGAGAGTGTTATTGAATACTTCATGATGACTTGGATATCTTGGAGGAGCATTCTCATTCCTCACTCTTGGTCTACTCAATGGTTCACTTGAGAGGTATTTCCCATTATTTCTTTTAGGTGCATTATGTTTACGCTTTGTCTTCTCATGCATATGGATCTTGAGCTATGAATATTTGGTTTTGGAGAGTTCATTTGAGGAGTGTTGGCATGTTTGTCTCCTTATCAATTATGAGTACATTCATTGATTTTCAGTTTAGGAGATGTATTGGGTTGATTTCCTTATATGGGAATGGTTACATTGAGTTTGATCTTCTTGATTTGAGAGGCTTACATCCATGTTAGTTACATGATACATATGTTATGTTTGATCTTGGTGATTTAATGGTTGGGTGTTATTATGGATTTTCTATTAGGGTATTGTGGAGGAGATCACACTTGACATGGTTAACATTTAGAGGTTTATGTAGAACGAATTTCTACAGGTGAATGATTTGTAGTATTTATCTCTTCGATATTGGTTATCTTCCTAGATGTTTGGTTGGAGCTATCATGATCACTCTCTTATGGTCATGTTTTTTTCACTTATGTTCTTAGGTGATGACATGGATGTTCCTTTATCTCTTTCATTTTTTGGGTGTGGAGAACATGGGAAAGCTATTGAGACTTATGGTGAGAGTTGTTCTTATAGGTTATTTATTACAGATTTTGCATATCATTTTGGATATTCCTTGATACTATATGATGTTTTTTATGTTTAATATGTGATGCTATTGGTAGAATTGGTATGCCTTGATCATTTTCATATTTGTATTACCCATGTAGTGAGAGTTCTTGGATGTGTATGTTCTTCATTGACAATTTTGCACATGGAGCTTGTTATTATGGTTTATGGGTGTATATGTTGATGACATGAGTGTTCTATGGTTTGTATACCTTGGAGGTATAGATCTATGTTGAATGAGTTATCACTTGCTATGGGTGATATTCTAGCTATGGTTAAAGTGTATCTTATCAGCTACTGGTTCATATTGATACATTTGTATTAAGTGTTTGTGTTTGGGATATTAGTTGAGGTAGTACTTATGTTTCATTGTGATATATTGTGCGGCTTCTCTTTGGATGGCCCCTTATCTTTGTGCATTGTCATGATGGAGGATGAGAGAATTCATGTTTGGGATAGTGGTCACCTTGTTTCTTGTTATAGGTAACTTGATGGGGCACATGGATAACTTTGATTTCTTGATGGTATATGTGGCTAGAGGTATTATTCTCTTGTTCATATTTTGAGGTTACTTGTTACCCCTTATACAATGTATACAACAAGTGGGAGAATGTTAGGATTTAGGTGTTGTACACCTTGAATAATGTTTATAATGTTTAATTTATTATTATGTGTGTGGTGCACCTAGGGGGGCATAGAAGTATGTGCATCACTGGGATTTAATATTCTTGGGGCCACTTTATGTTGTATGTAAGATTGGGACATAATGTAAGTTGTAAATTTGTATTCATTTAATATTGGGGAAAGTAATTTAATAAAGTACCCAATATTAAATGTGGGTTCATGGTTTTAGTCACATGGTTTTATGTAATACCACTTGGTGGTTTTGTGTGAGCTTGTTTCTATAAAATCAAACACAAGGGTAGTTGCTTAAGGCTGGTTGTTTGACGGGTTAGGTCTTGTTAGAACTTGTGATGGTTTCAGAAGCATGGAACAAGATGTGTGGTTACATGTTTGTTCACATGGAGTGCTTGTAGAGGGCTTGATGTTTCAAAGGTGTTCATGGAGAACTTTGAAGATGTATTGTAATGTTTATTGTTGAATAATTATGAGTGATGGATGCTTTTGGAGGTTGGGTTTTTCCCTCTTGAGGGTTTTCTTAGGGTATATCTTGTGTCATCTTTTGATGGGTATGTTGTATATTCTCTTGCAGGTGGATTCTAAATACTTATTTGTATAGATCTCCCTTTTAGGTTATGTGGAAATTATCTTCAGTGTATTCATATTTTCTTTTAGTCTTAGCTATGAGGCCATGTTAGGTACCCATTTACAAAAAAAATCTCACAAATAGAGAAAAGGAGAAAAACCACATGGGAGAAAACCCATCTCCAAAAGAGAGAATGCATGGAAACCATCATGTACAAGTGATAAAATGAGATATAAGTAGATTTCTCAATAATACCCCCCAAGGAAAAAATCCATCACAAATATACAATAGATACCCCCCATAGGAGAGAAAGATAGAGGATATATGCCCTCATAATGAAGTATCTCCAAATCCAATGAAGAATGCTTGAAGACATAAGATAATCTAATGCCCGTAAATAACATGTCTCCCTTTGGGAGGAAACATGTGTGTCTTTTAAAAAGGATCAAGTGTCTCCATTCAAGAATATGTTAAAAAAATTAGGTGATATACCAAGAGAGAACAAATCAAGACTGTGGAAACTCGGGAATAGTCTCCAAAGACAATGATGATAGACAATAGTGGCTTGTAACTATCATGAAAGAGGAGATAAAACCCTAAAATACATTCTCCAAATCTCAAATATGAGAATGACAAACCAAATCACATATATTTGTCAAGTAACCATCCCAAAAATTCAAATATGAAGAACCAAAAACATATTTTTAAATTAAAGTATTAGAAGGAATGGAAACATTAAAATTTGAAGAAGCATAAGGAACTTGAAAAAAAAAGGTTCAAGTGACCATTATAACCCTTTGAAGGACTATCCACACTCAATGAAAAAGTAGGATATTTGTAATCCTCATCAAGAGTAGAGGAAGAATATAAAAAATACATAAAGATAGGAATAATGATCAACCTTACCCACTACAACAAGCTACTTGGTATGGAAATACATCATGAACACTAAATTTAGAGTAATTTTATTACTCTTCCCTATACCACTATGTGCAATTAGATATATAGAAATAATATTATTGTGAAGCTCAAGAATATATATGACATTATTAAAGCTCTTATTACCCATGCCAACATCTCCTTTGCAACAAATAGGAAAGTACTTACTATTATCCATCAATATCTTAGTTGTAAGGGAAGGTTCAAATTTCAAGAACTGATCTAGTGAACATGCCATGTGATTGAAATCTCCAAATTCAAGAACCCATCCAACAGATGTAGCAACTATAGTTACAACAAGAGATTTACCTTTCATATTATAACTTCCTTTATCATGACTTGATGATCCTAAATGTGTGGATGATAAGGGTTGTGAGGAAGAAGAAGGTGAAATAGAAGAATATAGGAAAAGAAATGCCATGCTACTTAATAAGTTTCCTCATTTCATATAACTCTTTCTTATAAAAATTATGTTCACCATGCCTTGGTTTATTGCAATATGGAAGTTTGGGTTTCTCCTTCTTAGTTTTATCCTCTTTGGAAGAGATGGGAGTCTCATGATATATTTTCTTAGCTTTATATTTATTCTTATCCTTTAGGTGATTGTGCTAACAATGCCCAATTCTTAGAAATTACATCCAATTGAATAAATTTATCTTGCTCTCTTATCAATCGATCACAAAATGTTTCAAAAGAAGGCATGTTAAAATATCCACCTAGGCCATCCATGGTGAAATAAAATGAAGAAAAAAAGAAAGAAATGGCCCCTTTCAACTTAGAAAAAATCAATAATATACATTCCTTATCAAATTTATTTTTGCACATCTAACCAATTAAAATCTTATGGATTTAAACTTAACCAAATATTATTCAATGTTAGGAAATGAATCAATGGAAAGAGATTCCAATTATTCTTCTAATTGTTAAACAAATACATCACTAACTAAACCAAACAATTATTTGTACTTATCCCATACCTATCATGGCAAAGTGCACTCCTCAATATGGAATAATATGATTTTAAAAATAGGCAATGCAATCAAGCTCATAACATCATCACATTTTCTCCTATGAGAAAATCTCTCATATTCCCTAGTAAATTCTAGTTGATGATAAGATAAGGTAGACCAAAAGCCCTTGGACTAGAGTAATTTTTGTATCCTTAATTTCCATGTGTGATAATTATGAGGAGTGAGTACCTCAAATGAAATTGGTTTAGCCATGAGAGAAACAAGAACCAGTAAAGAAAAATAGACAATATGCTACAAAATTTTGATATGAAACCTCCCAAAATTGAATCAAATACTATAAATAAATCCCTCCAAATAAGATAGAACCTCTCCAAGTGACAAGATGTTTGATTAATCAACTGAAATGTAAATATGCACAACTATGAATAAAAGATACCTAGGATTGAATTTGAAAAATGTGCATGAATATGACTAAAAAACTCTTGAATACCTTTCAAATACTGCTAGAATCACAACAAATAGATAAACTGACAAAACTTTATGAGCTTAGAGGTCCAAAAAGGATATTTAACTTCAATGAGAAATAAATTGTAGCTATAGAAATATTTGGAAAAAATGGTCTACACCATTGCAAAGTACTCAAAACTAGGTTTTTGTCTATATCTCATTTTTAAATAATGAAAGCTTGGATCACAAGATATGGCCCTTGAAAAACTATGGCCAATTAGGGCCTCAAGGGAAAATTTTGGCCTCACTAGGGGCTAACCTATGGTCCTCCACATGACCACACCTCTAGGTTGGAAAATTTAAAAAACTTCACCTAGGTGGGTAGTAGGGAAGCTAAGGGTTAGTTGTAGCTCTATGCACAACTCGAGGCTTAGCACCTAACACTACCAAATGGTAAGGGTGAAAAACCATCTACCAAAAATTTCAAGAAGCATAAAATTTAAATGCAAGATACAAATAAATATATTTTAAAAATAATTTTTTTAATAAAAAAAATCATCGCTAACAAAACTATACACCCAATGTAGTGATGTGGATAAGATATGGTGGCTACCCAAGAATCATGCCAGCATTGTTCAATCCATGAATGTACCTACAAAATATTCCTTTGTGACTTGCCAATGGACATATGAGTATTGTTGAAACCTACAAAGTGTATGGATTTTTATGGATCCATACTATACAAACAAAAAATCCTTTGACCGCCTAGGGAAAAAGTCTCTAATTTTGATAATTTGATAGTTGATCTTAAGGTTTTTGAGCATTTTGGACATAGTGGTAGGGATTTTTGGCCCAAAATGCTCTAGAATATCACCAACCTCGTGAATCTCAAAACCACCTTCCAACTTCAAACCCTTGTAGATTTGGCCCACAAGTTCAATTTGGACAAAGAAAAAGGAAATTTTGACTTTCTAAATGACTCAATTATAAGCTCATATTTGCACCAAAAAGCTTCAAAATTAACCTACAATAGAAACCCAAAAAGAAGAAACCCCAAGTCTAGTGTTTCTTTCAATTTTTTATTCTTTAGTTCATGATATGATGAAAGAGAAGAGAATATTAAACTTTACTATATTCACCAACATCTTAAATCTATTAATAGCTTGTTCACTAAGACTACCCTAAGATCTTAGGAGCTTGCAAATATTAATCTTTGATACTGTAGACATCTAATTTGACCACTTCCATATGATCAAAGATGTTTCCTTATTCATCCAGTTGCTTATCCCCTTGTTAATATTAATTAAATCATTTGTTTAATTAATACCTTGCATCTTACACAGGGTTCATAAAGTATTTAATTTAATAAATACTTTACCCCTCTTCCTCCTCTAAATTAAATAAATACACCATTTTATTTAATTTAGTCATATTCCCCTTTTGGAATTAAAATTCATTTTTTAATTCCTCTTTTCTCTCTCATTGTCACATCCTCCAACTTTTGCAAGTTGGTCTCTAATCCATCTTAACTCCATCTTCCTCTAAATAACTATGGTTAACATATGCACACCCCTAATCATCATTAGGGTCACATCCTCCATAATCTCCCACTTGCTTCTAATAAGTCATTAGTTCATCTAATTAAGTACTTGCACAACCTTAATCATATGATTAGACCAACCTAATCCTCTTCCCATTTATGGCATGTGTCCTTAAGTCAACCTTATTAAAGGCTTTCTCCTTTTGGGCAACGAACTCCACTTCCCCATGTGAATTTTTAATTCACCTTTTAATCCCCCAATGCACTCAAAAGGAATTTTTAATTCCTTCACTTCTTCCCACATGTCCTCTCTTTATTCTTTATTCTTTCCCCTCTCCCCATAAGGATATTTGAGGAATTTTTAATTCCTCACATGTCCTCTCACTCACATTGGGACAAGCACCTCCTTTATGAGGAGATCTTGTCCAATCCCAAGGTACTTTGTACCCCCCTCCATGTCATATACTATCCTTCCACCTCATGTCCACTTCACCTTTTAGGGCTATATCACATGCCACATGTCAAGATGTGAGGGCTTGTGAGTTCTCAACTCACCTTAGCCCTACATCTTGGTCATTGGTGGCTCAATTTGGGCTATCCATTTTTTCTAGGAATTCTCAAAATTCTTATAAATACCCCCTCTTTTCTCTCATTTTGGGGAGATCATTTTGCTAGCCAAACTCTTGCAATTTTATTTCTCAACCTACACTTAGCCATTTTCATGCTTTCATCCATTTCCATCCATCCTCACATCATCATATAGTTTGCATATCTTGCCATCCAAGGAGCATACACATCAAAGATCAAAGGGCCAACCAAAGGATCGATTCGACACAAAGTATAAAGTTCCATTTGTTGTTTTTATCTTGTGTTGATTCCAACTTAGGCTAATCTTGAGGTGTAGGTTATTTTGGTGTTTATTTGCACTCTTTAGTTTGTTGCTCATTTTCTAATGCATATATTCGACCTATCACATTTCTGGCATGCCCGGTGGGACCCACAAACGGGTCTTTTTCTTTCACGTTTGTTGTTTTTGGCATTTTTGCAGGTTCAAGTTACAGAGTGGCAGACTTGACCTTCCAGTGGCGGACCTGGCAGACCTGACCTTCTGGTGGTGGACCTAACCTCTATGTTGGTAGAATTGACCTCTGGTGGCGGACCTGACCTTCTGGTGGCGGACTTGACCTTTCGGTGGCAGACCTGACCTTCTGGTGGCGGACCTGACCTCTTTGTTGGCAGAACTGACCTCCAGTGGCGGACCTGACCTCTCTGGTGGTGGACCTGACCTTCCGGTGGTGGACCTGACCTCTCTGTTGGCAGAACTAACCTCTGGTGGTGGACCTGACCTTCCGATGGTGGACTTGACCTTTCGGTGGCGGACCTGACCCTTTGGTGGTGGACCTGACCCTTTGGTGGTGGACCTAACCTCCTGAAGGTGAAATTTCAAGTTTTTACCAATTGTTCTTTGGTAAATTAGGCACATAGTTTAATTAGAGGGGTCAACAAACCTTGTTTGACGTACTTATGGAAGGCTATTTGACGTATCCAATCCCCTTGCACCATTTGGCAATCCTGGGTGACAAGAAATCGTAGCTTTCTAAGTCCTTTGAGTCACCCTATTTTCATTTTCTTAGCAGGACCTACTTGGGGATTTCATCACCCTAAGGGATGATTCCAACCACACGTACCGGTGGGATATATGAAGGGGGGAGAGTGAAAGTTGTACCTCAATCCAACCACGTTGTAATTGGTAAAGCGTCAGGATGACGTGAAGAGTTGGTCCGAGCCTTTAATATCTCGTTAAGGTTCCCGACTCACGCTTGTAACGGGTTGGTGTTCATGGTTTGGGCCTCACGTACCAGGTGTATATCAAGGACTCCTTAGCAACCATGTTCATCCTAGAGTAGAAGACTTTGTTGGCCATACCCGTTTCTACTAATCTTAGGGTTGTGTTGTCTGAATTTTCTTTCTCATGCAAAACCAGTCATTTTTCAGTTTAGCCAAATCTTTTTATCAGTGTTTTCTATATTTTGGGTCCTTTTCCTTACTCATCCATCAAAAAATCAAGCTTAAAATTATCCTTTGGCGGACCTGACCCCATCCTTTGGCAGACCTAACCTCATGCTGTGGCGGACCTAACCTCATGTTGGGGCGGACCTGCCTGCATGCTGTGGCAGACCTGACCTTATGTTGTGGCAGACTTGACCTTATGTTGTGGCGGACCTGACCTAATGTTGTGGCGGACCTGACCTTATGCTATGGCGGACCTGACCTTTGGCCAGCCTATATTATCACTTGGCATCCCTTGTCTCTCCATTTTGAACAACAATACGACCATCCACCATCCTAAACAAACAGCTGAACGTCCGTTCCAAGTCTTCATCCCCTTTTTCTAAGAGTCATTCATTCTGAGCACTCTTTTGCTTGTTTTGAATTCCTGTTCCTTCATTCTGAGAATCATTCATCTATCCTGAGACGCTCCCCATCTGTCCTAAATCCACTTTCATCTCCGATCTCTGCTATTCTATATAAGCCCCATTGGAGTAGTCATTCGAGTTGACCTAGGTGTTCATCCCTAATCATAATCATCGTAACTGACTTAGGATCGCTATCCATCTTAAGTCAGTCATCCTTCTCGACCCAATCAATCTGCTTCTATCTCAATTTGGATTCGGTGTTGTTATCATACATCTACCCATCAATCAACACCTAGTGTTACCAAGGATCCTTCTTAAACTCGGTTGTGGATTTTGGTCTTCATCATATTTATCATCAAATCAATCCTAATCATCAGATCGATCCAACCCCCACATCATCAAATCTATCTAGATCAAAATCCAAAATCTAGATTAATCTAGTGTCTACCAATCAATCCAATCTGATTTCATCAAATCAATCCACGTCGATCTGACCAATCGTCATCAGCTAATCTCCCATCAAATCAAATCAATCTTTCATCATCTAGGTCTTCCTAATATCTTGATCCATCTCATCATCTTGCATGCCCATTCAGACTCGATCACAGGCAAAGAAAATGGCTGACCAACAAGCCCAGAATGCCCAATCAAACAACCCTCAAGATCCCAGCAACACAATGAACGTCTCATCAAATCCTAACAATGGTGCTAGCATCCCTCATGATCCCCACAATGGCAGCTCATCACAATCCAATATAGATGGTCAAAACACATCACCTCCCGGCGATGAAAACATGGTCATTCAACCCGAAATCACATTCGAGGAGCATTTTAGTAACCCAATCAATGTGCAAATGACAGACCGCCTTCTTGAAAAACATGGCCATGAAATCTTGGCTCACTTGATTGACAAAGGTGTCAAACTGCCGTCAGGTGTTGACTTATCCAAGTATGGCACCTCCACACCTAATGTACCCTAGGGTTCACATAACATCCCAAGTAGCTCATACGTCCCCAATGTTCCTTCCGTAGAAGGTTGGCATCAACTTGAATTCGGCAATGCTGTTCTGTATCCCATTGGAAATCCCACACATCCCATCATCTCAGTCATAGGGACACCCCAAACCACTGACGCTTTCACTTACGGCATGCCCCAAAACATCTCCCAACCGCAACCACTAATGCTACCGGCACCACCCCCCTCGAATCTGCCTCCTGTCAACACTGGGGGCAGCCCTTTCGCTACCTTGCCTCCACCTCCTGGGGCTACGAATCCTCCACCATCATCATTCATACCCCAACAACCTCCCCAATACAACATCCCTCCACAAAATACATCCCAATCCTATGCTCCCACTAATGCTCAACAACCCCCCTCGCAAAACATCTCGGCCCCACCTCGACCTTAACAACAACCATTGGTCAATCCTTTATTTTCAACACAGCCACCACTGCATCAACTACAAGGAAATCAACCTCGGCCTTCAGCCCCAACTATATCTCCATTCCTTGCATCCATCTTATGCCCTCAAGCACAACCACCATATAATATCCCATCTCACCCAACACAGCCGCCAACAATGCACCAACAACCACCCCATCATTACAATTATTATAACCAGCAACAAAACCTTCTCCATACTTCCCAACAGTACGCCACCCATAACTACCCAACCAATCCATATCCTGCCTCGTAACAACAACCTCTTTATCAACAAGGTCCCTTGGTGCATCAGCAGGGGATACTACCTCCTCATTATCCATACGCCCATCTACAAGCATCATCTAAAAATCCACAATCATCCTACCATCAATACCCATCCAACACACCAGCCAGTGCAGACATACTAGAAATCAAAGCCGCTCTGAAAGATCTTCAGGCAGGGACTGGCAAACAATCATTCAAGTTTGAAGATATATGTCCATATCTGTTTGATCCCTCCATCTCATTGATTCCCTTCCCCAAACATTTTGAGATGCCAATGTTTGACAAATATAAGGGGAACAAAGATCCTAAAGCCCACTTGCAGGAGTTTTACTCCTAGTGTCAAGAAGTTATCCACAATGACAACTATCTCTTGCACCTGTTCCCACGGAGTTTGGCAAGCAACGCCCTAGGGTGGTTCATGACCCTCGAAAAAGGATCCATAAAATCTTTTGCAGACCTGTCAGAAAAGTTTGTCTCCTACTTCTCCTTCAATTTGGAGAAAGACACCGATACCTTGGACCTCCTCAAAGAAAAACAACATGAAGGGGAAACCCTTACTAACTACCTCCAAAGGTGACATGTGCTAGCAAGCCGAATGAAAACCCCTTTGAAAGAAAAGGACATGGTCACCCTCTTCATGGAGAACTCTCATCCCGACATGGCTCATAACTTTAGATTACATTGTGTCACCACCTTCGCGGAGGTAGTAGAGAAGGGACCCATCCTTGAGTGTGCCCTTGTTGCCAAGGGGCACATCAAAATATATAATCAAGAAAAGGAAAGGTCATTCAATGACAAACCATGTTTTTGGAACAAGAACAAAAATGCAGTAAATGATGGCATTACTAATACTAAACCTGTCCACGTGGCTAACACATCCCAGAGACAACAACCCATATCAAACACCATATCTGTACCACAAGGGGCACCCCGTCCTCCCCAACAGTCTAATCAGAATAACCAAGGGAACACCAAACACCAGTATGCTCAATTAGGAGAACCTTTGAGCGTCGTCTTCAATAAGCTGTTACAAATCAACTATCTGATCATGTACCCTGTCACCAAGCCACTCGACGAATCCAAACCTAAGCCCACATGGTTTAGGGAAAATGAATATTGCGAGTTCCATAAGATCAAAGGACACTCTTTGAATAAGTGTCAGGGTCTGAAAAACTACGTCCAAGATCTCATAGATCTTGTGATGTCAAGGTTGACCCCAGTCAAGCTTCATCATCAAATGCTTAATTATAGATATATCAAAATTCCTTTCCAAACCATAATCAAGGCCCGAGCACCTCCAACAATAATCCTCAAAACAACAACACAAATAACGTGAGCTATAAGAATGTGCCCCTCAATTACGAGGGTATTATTCATTACATTGAGCAGGTAGAACCTCGTGTATCCATGATACATGTCAAAGCCAAAGACCCTCAATGTGCTATTACTACATGATGAGCCAGCATCACTGTCCCTGCAGCCTCTGCACTCGCCCAATCAACTTCTATAAGCTCTCAATACAACATCCTTGATCGCTTAGGAAAGACCCCTGCACATATCTCCATTTTGGATTTACTTAAGTCTTCCCCTATACATCAAGAAATCCTCAACAGAGCCCTGTAGAAAACCCATGTGCCAAATGACATCGACCCCACACAATTCCAAGCTTTGGTGGGACACTTGGCTTTATCTCATCAACTGCACTTCAGCCAAAATGATATGCCAAACATCGATGTCAATCATAATCTCCCCTTACATATCGAAGTCGTGGTTGCTCGCCATAAAATAAAAAGGGTCTTGGTAGATAATGGCTCTGCCCTCAATTTGTGTACTCTGAAATTCATAAAATAGGTGGGGTATACTCAAGCAGATTTAAGTAATCAGATCATCACAATCAAAGCCTATGATAATGCAGAAAGGAATTTAGAAGGGATTATCAATCTTCCTATCCAAGTGGGACTTGTGGTTCAATACATTACCTGTCATGTCCTTGATCTGGACTTGCCATATAATCTCCTCCTCGGTCGTCCATGGCTCCATGCTATGCAAGCCATCCCCTCCACATACCATCAGTGCCTAAAATTCCCAGTCAACAGATAGGAAGTCACCATTTATGCTGACCCCCAACCATTTGAATATTGTCGTGCTTTAGAAGCACCATTTCCCCATTTACATTATTGTCCTGGGGTTGAAATGGGAGCATCCCAGTCATCATCCGCTAATCCACCCTCCATCATGATAACCCCTCTATCTTCTGCCACTGATCCTACTGTCACCAAAGTCCAGATCATTGACAAAGGGTGTGGTGAATACGAAATGCATACTGCTCTTAATGTAGCAACCATGCCACCGTCACCACACGAGTATGGTCAACCTTCGCATGCTACTCCAAAGGAAGACAAGATTGTCACCTTGAGTGGTAAAAACATCCCTACCACCACTTTCAGATCCCCAAGTGTCAAGATAGATGCACCAGAAGAGGAAATAAGCCAATGGGTCTACCGAGAAGAACCCCAACTGGAAACTCCTCTGAAGGAGTATTTTCAGGAAAAGTACCCTTGGCCAGCAAAGTGAACGTGGAAAAACATAACTATCAAGGCAGGGGCCTAGGTAAAGAAGAGCAAGGGTGGTTGCAACTCATTGATACGTCACAGCTACCAAAAAACATAGGCATTGGGTATGACAAAAAGTAGAAAGGCCCTGAAACATCGTCTAATACTTCCAATAGTGTCGCCGTGGACAATGGCTCATTGGAAGACATACTCGAGGAGGAATCCATCATATGTGTGTACGATGACATCGATCACACTGACCTATCATCCATGTTCGAATGCTTATCTGTCTACACTATTAGCCTATCCCTTTGTCACCCTGAGCTTATTGATTGGGACCTCTGTAATAGCACACCTGTCAGTATGTCTACAGATACATATGTCAACCTTATGGGATTGGGGGAGGATGAACACTCCAGTTGCAAAAATAAGAATAAGAAAAGTAAAAAGCGGTCATCTAGTGAAAACCTCCCTGAGGCACTTCCTGACCTTGAAAAAGTAAAAATAAAGGACGCATCTGATGGTGAAAACCTCGAAGAGGCGCTGGAAGATGGAGATGTTCATCTTCCCCTTATGGGAACTCAGTTATCTGCCCGATCATCTATTCTAATTGAAGAGACTCAAGAAGTTAATCTGGGAACTACTGAAAGTCCTAAAATCACCTATGTAGCTAAGTCACTCTTAGAGCAAGAGTATCCGATCATTGTGCAGCTACTCCAAGAGGGAATCATTAACTTTGCTTGGTCATACTCAGACATGCCAGGCTTAGACCCCGCCTTAGTAGTTCATCACTTAGACATTTTCCTAGATGCCAAGTGTGTCAAACAAAAGCTCTGCAAGATGCATCTGCAGGTCGCATTATTAGTCAAGAAGGAATTGGAGAAGTTACTAGAGGCGGGTTTTATCAGACCGATTGAATACTCTAAGTGGATCTCCAATATGGTACTAGTTGCCAAACCAAATGGAGACATTTGAGTCTGCACAAACTTCAAGGATCTTAACAAAGCCTACCCAAAAGACAATTTCCCTTTGCCTAACATTGACATGTTGGTCAACCTGACAGTAGGACATGAGATGTTATCCCTTATGGATGGATTCTCTGGTTATAATCAGATTCGAATCGCACCTAAAGACCAACACAAGACTGCCTTCACAATGCCTTGGGGCACTTTCTGTTACAATGTTATGCCCTTTGGTCTCAAAAATGCGGGGGCAACATATTAGAGGGAAATGACAGTCATCTTCCATGACCTCATACATATCATCATGGAGGATTATGTCGATGACCTATTAGGAAAATCCAGAACATGAGTAGAACATCCTCCCATCCTAAAAAAGATATTTGAGTGGTTAGAGCATTACAAGTTGTGGCTAAATCCAAAAAAGTGTGTCTTTGGGGTCACGTCAGGAAAGTTGTTGGGTTTCATAGTCTCTCGCAGGGGCATTGAGGTTGATCTTGCCAAGGTAAAGGCTATCCTGGACACGCCACCTCTGCGCAATCTAAAATAGTTAAGAAGCCTCCAAGGGAAGATGTAGTCCATTCGTCAATTCATAGCCCAGCTAGCAGATAAGTGTCATCCATTCACTCATCTTCTGAAGAAGGATTCCACCTTCCGATGGAACCAGCAGTGTCAGATGGGTTTCGATAAAATTAAGGAATATTTAGCTCATCCACCGATCTTGATGCCACCTATTCCAGGAAAACCCCTCCTGCTTTACATCTCTGCCACTTCGGTCGCATTGGGGGCATTGTTGGCACAACATGATGAATCATCGAAAGAGAGGGCGATCTACTACATCAGTCGAACATTGGTCAGCTACGAATTAAACTACTCCCCCATGGAAAAAGCCTGCCTTGCACTCGTCTTCAGCACACAAAAATTCTGACATTACATGCTCAGCCATCCAGTTAAATTAATTGCCAAAATCGATCCATTAAAGTATTTGTTATCTAGAACCACTCTGATTGGCCACATGGCCAAGTGGGTCACGCTCCTAAGTGAATTCGACATACAATATGTGGACCGCAAGGCTATTAAAGGATAGATAATCGTAGATCAGTTAGCAGAAGCTCCTTTAGTTGATACTCATCCATTGATCACAGAATTCCCTGATGAAGAAGTCTTCTCCGTTGATGAGCGTACCATGTGGACATTGTATTTTGATGGATCATATACACACAATGGATCGGGGGTAGGAATTTTATTAGTTACCCCTCAAGGTGACTACATTCCAAAATCATTTAGGATAGCATTCCCATGTACCAACAATATAGCAGAATACGAAGCTCTTCTCACCAGCCTCAGAATTGCAAAGCAGTGGTACATAACTCATTTGAAAGTCTTTGGTGATTCTTTGCTAGTCATTAGACAGGTTAATGATGAGTTGCTAACCAAAGATGATAAGCTATTACCCTACAAGCGCATGGTGGATGATTTCAAGAAATATTTCACCTCTATACAGTTTGAACAAATTCCCAGGGTACGAAATAAAGAAGCTGATGCAATGGCCACTATTGGTTCCCTGTTTGACATGCCTAAAGACCGAATAGAATGTGAGTTCCTTGTGGAACAACTTTTAATCCCAGCATATGATATCCCTGAGACTGACATGGTGTGTGACATTGTGGGTCCCACCTCCCCATGGTACTAGGACATCTACACCTACCTCCATGATAATATTATACCCCCAGATCTTACACATAATCAATGCAAATCCTTCGTTCATCGCTCTTCCTGATATGTCATCATCAGTGATACGCTTTATCGTCGCGGGTATGATGGAATCCTCCTTAGATGTTTGAATGAGACCGAAGCCCATGCTACACTAACGGAAGTACATGGTGGTGTTTGTGGAGCTCATTCAAAT
Organism: Sequoia sempervirens; assembly: GCA_007258455.2. NCBI lineage: Eukaryota > Viridiplantae > Streptophyta > Pinopsida > Cupressales > Cupressaceae > Sequoia > Sequoia sempervirens. The sequence continues at coordinate 361,447,867 of VDFB02000015.1, forward strand.
GGTATGGCTTTGGCCAAAAGGATCCTACGAGCTAGATATTATTGGCCTACATTGGAACACAATGTTTGTGAGTTTGTGAAGAAGTGCTTTCCATGCCAACAACATGCAGATTTGATTCATGCCCCAGCACAAGATCTTCAGCCCCTCCTGGCACCATGGCCGTTTTCTCAATGGGGTTTCGACTTGATTGGAAAGATTTACCCACCATCATCCAATGGCCATACATTCATCATTACCACCACTAAGTACTTCACCAAGTGGGAGGAAGCAATGCCCCTTTCACAGATCACTAGTACTCAGATTTCCAAATTAATCCTCTACCATATTCTCTACAGATATGGTATCCCGTCCACCATCCTCTTTGATAACAGAAAACCTTTTAAAAACCAAGCCATGAAGCACCTCTGTGACACCTTCCATATCCAGCAACGTTGGTCAACGCCTTATTACCCCCAGGGTAATGGTTAGGCAAAAGCAACCAATAAAACCCTTATCTGTATCCTCAAAAAGGTTGTCAATAACACTGGACGAGATTGGAACCTCCATATTCATCCTACTCTCTGGGCATATTGCACATCCATCTGCACCCCGATAGGCACCACCCCCTATTCTTTAGTATATGGTGCCGAAGTCGTCTTTCCGATTGAAGTTGAGCTTCTATCACTAAGGATTTCTCTGAAGAATCTTATCAGCGAAGAAGATGCTCGAGTTGCACAACTTGCACAGCTAGAAGTACTAGATGAACGAAGAATAAAAGCCTATGATCATCTACAAGCTTACCAAAATTGCCTCAAACGTAATTACAATAAGAAGGTTCATCCTTGACAATTCCAGGTGGGCGAGCTTGTTCTTAAGGAGAACCAACACACTCAGCAAGACCAAGACAAGAAAGGAAAAATTGAGGCAAATTGGTTGGGACCCTATATCATAGCCGCTAAATATGGATCTGGGGCATACAGGTTGACTACTCTTGAAGGAGGACCCCTTGACGAATCCATCAATATCATGCATCTGAAGAAGTTCTACACCTAAATCCACTCGGTAACCCCACCAAGTCAAAAAAGTCAAAAAAGTCAAAAAAATCAAAAAAATCAAAAAATCAAAAAATTAATTAAAAATAGTAAAGAAAAAATAAGTTCGTCCTATGGTGAAAACCACCTCTTGGTGGCACCTTGGATAGGTATGGATGGTGAAAACCTGGTAGCGGGCGCCATCCATAAAGGGCTTAATCATTATCTACCTAACATCCTAGTTATTTTATACTTTCATCTGCACTATTGTCCTCACCCATCTCATCCTAGGCTGCTTGGTATATATTGATGGAGCATTGGATGACCCATCTGGCCTATCCCCTATCCTGAGCTTTTCAGTATCCCACTTTGAGCTTACATTGTTCATTCCCTTTGTCGATCGGTCTGTGTCATCATGTAGGATCATCCATCGTGTCGGTCTTCACCTAGATCCCATCCTGTCGCATCCGTCAGTTGAACTATGTTGCCCCTGCGCTGTCACATAGGCAAGGTTGATCATTTGATTCACCCCTAAGGCATTTGTCCATCATTATCGGTCATCATTATCTTCTTTTCGCTTTATCCATGGTCTTTTCTGGAACTATGAGGGCTCTGCACTTTCACATAGGCAAGGCTAATCTATGATCGGCCCCCGAGCCCCTAGCTTTGTAGGTCATATTGGTCTTTTGTGCTTCATCATCACGTTATGCCCACATCTAACTGATTCTTAATAAACAAAATTCCCTCGTGTTACAAGATCTAGTCCATGAGTAACATCCCGCATCAACTAGGTGATTATAGTTTAGCATCCATCTTTGGTCTCAACAGGATGAATCCTTCCTAGCAGATCTCAACAATCCCATCTGCCACCTTGATCCTATGGCAAAGGACCTGTTGTCTTGATTGCGATCTCTTGATGCATTTGAATTTTGTTTATCATTTGGGTTCCTTACCATCACCTATCAGGGTCGCCTTGGTCCACCATACTATGGCGTACCTTGACTTGCTGACATGGGGGCATACCTTGATCATTTGTTTTGACTGCTGTCTTCTCATTTATCCCTCGTAAGACCCACCAAGATCTCTAAGGTCTTGTGTTACACTGGGACAACTTTGTGTGTTTGTGGTTATCTCAACACCAGGCCCGACTGAGGTCATCGCGACTTCGGGGTGTTGAGGATAACCTTCTTGTTTGCTGTGTTTGTTTCATGCGTAGAATACTCATTCACCTTGATCTTCCATATCAAGGTACTTGGTATCCAACGCTATAGTAAAAATCAATGCTCCAAATATGGAAAAAACTCATTTTCACTGCATTTTCATCACTTCGCATGCACCCTTCATTTTCATCACGACCATCACCATGACTTATGATTTTGGTTGTGTAAGTACTCTCGTTCTCTTTCCTCTTGAGTCCTCTTCCTCTTAGGATATTAATGGTTTTTTTGGAAAATGCACTCTTCCATATGCCTATCACCTATCCATATTCTCATAACGGTCTTTATTAACACTTAGGTGCATTATAAACATTTACCTTTCATTCATATTCCACATAACCATATGCATCCATAAATCATAAATCATAAGAGCATTTACATAAATCGTCCATCCACATAAACATATGCATCCATAAATCATAAATCATAAAGCGCACACAATTATCCATTTTCATAAACATGTGCATCCATAAATCATAATCATAAAAGCATTTACATAAATCGTCCATCTATATGAACATATGCATCCATAAATCATAAATCATAAAAGCATTTACATAAATCATCCATCCACATAAACATATGCATCCATAAATCATAAATCATAAAGCGTACATAATTATCCATTTTCATAAACAACTGTGCATCCATCATCATAATCATAAAACATACATCAATCATCCATCCACATGAACATGTGCATCCATAAAACATAATCATAAAGCATAAATCATCCATCCATATAAACATGTGTATATATATGAAACCACATCATAAATCATCCCATATAGCCGCATAAAAGGAATATCATGCCTCATGTCAATAAAGGCCCTCGCATAATCAAAATAATAAACATCCTATCATAATACAATGCATCTCCATCATATATCACCAAATAAGATACAAAATCTAGAGATGTCGATCACCTCTGACCTCTGGCGACATGAACAAAACATCCATCCTGTATTTGCCAAAAACAATCAATGTCCTACATCTGCCCACTCTACTGTGAGTTGCCCACATTTGATCTCTATGGAGAATTAGGTACCAGCCCTCTATGCACTGGAGTCCCCTGGTACTCATGGGTAGGAGTCCCCTGGTAACCGTCGTATGGAGATGGAGTCCGCCGATAGTCACTAAATCCCCTGGTGCATGTCCCTAATGACTGAGATGGCCCTGGTGGCTGCATGGCCTAACTGAAGTAGCACGCCATGCGCTACGCTGGATTCGGAATGACCTGCTCATATACACCCCTCCAATATCTCACCTGCTACATGAACTCATCCCTCTGCCCAGCTATCTGTCTCGCGACATTCCACTCATGCCTATACCGATCTCGATCTGCACTGATAGCCCGCCGCTCCTGTACCCAGGCCTCCTGAGCTAGTATCAACTATTGTATCTACTCTGAGCCTCTATCCCTCTCTGCCTGCAACACCTGTAACTGTGTGTGTAGCTCCTGAACATCTGTCCCTAGCCCTCCCCTGGTGCAGGAACACCTGGGAAAGGACTATTTTGTTTTTGAGTTCTTAAATTTTTTGGTGCTATCATAAGGTCATGTTGACCATTATTTTAGGTGTTTAGGGTGTTTTTTTTAACTTTGGGAAAGAAGGTGACAAGTATTAAATAATTTTACATCATATAGCTAGGTTGGCAAAAATTGTGAAATGTCTGAAAACACAGCGGGTTTTACAAAAGTTGTTTTTAGGTCATTTTGAAGCCCGACCCAAGCATATAAATTTCTTTGGAAGCCTATTTAAGGAATTCCTCGACTTTGGAAAGGGGTTAGACATTTTTATGTTGAGTGAAATTTCTTTGAAAATTGAAAAAAAACGTACAAAGATAGTTTTTCTACATTTTTGTGTTAAAAAATGAACTTTAATGGTGTAGCTCTCCTATCTTCTTATTTGTAGTATGTATTATTTACATTGTATAAGCTTGAAGTGCCATCTTTATATCTTTGTATACCTTTTTCATTCTTTTATCTGTAAATACTTTGTTTTCTGTCATTTTCAGTCCTGTAGCAAGCTGTTTTAATAATGGAGTCCTAGGGTGCCTTCCCATCGTACAAATTGTACGGCCTTTTGAGAAATTTTCTAGGCTCCATGCTTGTAAATATGGTAGCTATACATATGGTAGGTGTTAGGTTTTCTTTGGTTGCAGGAGCTGGAAGAAACGCCTTGCCCTAGGCGAGCCAGTGAAGAGCCCGGCTAGGAAAGGCTGCAGAACAGTGTTAATAACTTGCAGGGGAGAAAATATTTTTGAAAAATTATTTTTGGAGAATTTAGGGGAAGGTCTTGGCCATTTATGGTGATAAGTAGGAGAGCCCAACAATCCATTTAGGAGGAGAACTTTTCACCAGTCCTAAAACTATTTCTGAGCAGTTTAGAACCCTAGCTGCTTGACCAATTTGGTGTTTGGACAGCACACGGCCTGAGCAAGACTAAAACCCTAGAAATATTGACGGTGTAGATAGGGGAAACACCTTATCTAAGTCAAGAACCTAATTCCTTTGGTGGGTTTAGGAGGGAAAAGCAATTTACTTCTGTTCAGAGGCTCAATGGCTACTAGCCATTCAAACCCTAGGAAAGCATCTTGTGAAAGCAATGGCAAGATAGGAATTTGTGGTTGTCTAAGAACCCTAGAAAAGAAATTTTGAAGTCTTTGTAACCTTTTCTAACCCCTGCAAGAACCTAGAAAAAGGTTGATTTTATTTGGTCTTTAGGGCAGATTAAGGGCCAAAGGAGAATGAAGCGTTGAACCAAGGAATGGTTGGGTTATTCAAAATTTGTCAAGATAGTGAGGTTGGCAGGAGAACCAGGGGAACTTAGACAAGGTAAAGTTCCTATAGGTTAAGATGGAATAGAAATTTCACCAAGGAGGTCTATGACAAGGCCTAGTGTAGGAATTTGTGGTTGCTTCCTGCAGCTTCTAAAATAGTGTGTTTGAGTTCCTGCAGCCTCCCTATCAGATTGGTATCAGAGCAAGCTAAAGATTTGGGAAAGAGGAATGTATGTCAGAGGTGGAGTCAAGTGAATCTCCCGTCATGGTGAAAAATGCACAATTAGCCAAGAGGGTTGAAGAACAAGAAGCGGACAACAAGTCTTTAAAAGAAAGAATTGAGCAACTTGAGAAAGCATTGAACAATGCGAGGTTGGAAGGCAAGGTACCAAAGGAAGAAGAGGTTCCAGAGGAAGACAAGGTCCCTGAACCTGACCCTGTTTTGGAGGAGGAGCCTTTCTTGAAGGCATTGAAAGCTTTGAGTGGAAAAGGACTTGAGGGAGTACCATTATTTAGTGGGAAAATGGAACCTGATCTGGTCATGGATTGGATAGAAGGCATGGAGAATCATTTTGAGTGTGATGGAGTTACTGAAGCTCAGAAGGTGAAGGTTGCTAAGTCAAGATTGAGAGGATCAGCTTTGACATGGTGGAAGTTTATTTAGACTGAAAGGGAGAAAGAAGGCAAACAACCCATATCAACTTAGAAAGGAATGGTTTCTAAGGTAAAGGAAGCCTACATGCCAGATGACAATGAGATTCAGTTGCACAGGAAGAAGCAAAGTTTAAGGCAGAAAGACCAAGATGTAAACACCTATACTAAAGAGTTCCAAAAGATTTGCTTGAGATCTAATGTAACATAGGATGAGAGTCTTAAGGTGGCTAGGTACCTTAATGGCTTGAAGTGGAACATTCAGGAGGAGATGGCTTTATTAAGTCCCAAGACCGTCCACCAATGTTATCAGTTGGCTATAAAGATTGAAGAAAGGAACAAGAGGAAGCAAGATCAGTCTTCTAAGGGCATAGGCAAAGGAAGAGATCAAAGAGGACAGTGTGGTGGCTACCAAGGAAGAGGCAGTGACCAAAGAAACCAAGGAGAATCAAAACTCACCAAGCATGGAGGTGAAGCATCCTCAAGAGAAGGATTTAACAGAGGAAGAGGACCTCAAGGAGGTTCGAACAGAGGAAGAGGAGTAGGTAGGAGCAACTCTTATTTTGTAAACATGAAGTGTTATCATTGTAACCAACTAGGTCACCCTGCTTATAGATGTCCAAAGAAAGCATCATCTTCTAGCAATGAAAAGAGAGTGGCCTATGCACAAGAGGACACTATGAGTCCTAAAGCATCTAAAATCAGTCATATAGAATCTGAGGTAGGAGAAAATCTGATGTTTAACAGAGTGCTGATCAGACAACCAGTCAAAGAGGAACCTAAGCAAAGAAGATCTCTTTTTAGAGTAAGGTGCAAGATACTTGGGAAAGTATGCAAATTCATTGTGGATTCAGGTTCAACAGATAATATAATCTTAGAGGAGGTAGTAACTAAGCTGAAATTGGAGAAGTCACCTCATACTCTACAAGGTCACATGGCTGAATAAAGGGCAGAGTGTTTTGGTTAATGAGCAAGTAACGGTGGAATTTTCAATTGGAGGCTATAAAGACAAGCTGGTTTGTGATGTATTACCCATGGATGCATGCCATCTACTACTGGCTAGACCATGGCAATATGACAGAAGTGTTGTTTATGATGGGAAAGAAAACACCATCTCATTCAAGAAGGATGGAAGAACCTTCAAACTGCAGTCATTGATAGAGGAAGATGAAGGACAGTCAAAGGTGCCTAACATCATGTTGAGTAGTGGTAAGGAGTTCCTTAAGGACCTACACCAATGAAATGAAGGATATGTGATCATGATGCAGTCCAAAGAGGAAGAAAAGGCTGAAAGGACAGTCTTACCAGAAGTAGTCCAAAAGTTGCTTGATAAGTACAAGAGCATAGCTAGTGATGGAACACCAGCAACTTTACCTCCAAGGAGAGCTATAAGTCATCAAATTGACTTCATACCTGGAGCTTCATTGCCTAACAAAGCAGCATACAAGTTACACCAGAGCAGAACCTAGAGGTGGCTAGGCAAGTGCAAGAGTTATTGGATCAAGGTTTGATTCAAAAAAGCATCAGCCCTTGTGTAGTACCAGTGGTATTAGCAACAAAGAAAGGAGGTAAGTGGAGACTTTGTACTGATTCTAGAGCAATAAATAGAATCACAATTAGGTATAGGTTCCCTATTCATAGAATAGAAGATTTAATGGATTGCCTTGGAGAAGTATAGTATTTCACCAAGTTGGACCTCAAGAGTGGTTACCATCAAATCAGGATTAAGGATGGAGATGAGTGGAAGACAACTTTTAAGATGAATGATGGCTTATATGAGTGGAAAGTGATGCCATTTGGCCTCTCAAATTCCCCTAACATGTTCATGAGACTAATGAATGAAGTGCTTAAGGATTTCATAGGGATTTTTGTGGTAGTATACCTTGATGACATACTGATTTTAAGTAAGACAGTATAAGAACACCTCAAGCATGTTGAGATGGTTCTTAAAAGGTTGCAAGAAGAGAAGTTGGCAATCAATCTAGAGAAGTGTGAGTTCTTCAACCAGGAACTTGTGTATTTGGGGTTTGTAGTATCCTAATAAATGTTGAAGATGGATCCAAGCAAGGTGGAAGCCATCCTAAACTGGCCCACACCAACCACAGCAACAGAGGTAAGGAGTTTCATGGTTTGGCTCAATTCTATAGAAAATTCATAAGGAATTTCAGTGGTATATGTGCACCAGTCCTAGATACCATTAAAGGTGGTCTGAAAACAAAATTTATGTGGACTCAAGAGGCTGATAAAGGGTTTGAAAAACTAAAACAAGAAGTGGCAACCCAACCTATTTTGTTGTTGCCTAGTTTTGACAAGTTGTTCACAGTTGAGTGTGATGCAAGTGGAGTAGCAGTGGGAGTACTTAGTCAAGAAGGCAGGCCTGTAGCCTTCTTTAGTGAAATGCTCAATGAAGCCAAGCAAAAGTACTCTACTTATGATCTAGAATTATATGCTTTAGTGCAGTCCCTAAGGAAGTGGAGGCATTATTTGTTACCCAAAGAGATTGTGGTTTTTACTGATAACCAAGATCTTAGTTACATCAACACCCAAGAAAAACTGAGTAATAGACATTTGAAATGGATGGAATACATCCAAGCCTTCACATTCACTATCAAGCACAAGAAAGGGCAAATGAATAAGGTGGCAAATGTATTAAGCAGAAGAATGCTGACAGTGCAGGAAATACAGCTAAAGAGCATTGGATTAGAGAGTTTCAAAGATCTCTATGGCGAAGATGAAGACTTCTCAGAAGCTTATAAGGTATGCTCTGATTTTGAAAATAATTTTCATAGCCAATATGCTGAGTATACACTACAAAATGGACTGTTATTTAAGGGTAATCAGTTATGTGTTCCAAGAGGGTCAATGAGAGAAAATTTGATTCAAGAAAAGCATAATGGCAGTCTTAGTGGGCATTTTGGTATCAATAAAACTTTAGAGCTGGTACAGAGGTTTTATTACTGGCCTAAGTTAGCAAAAGATGTTAGAAAATATGTGGAACAATGTGTTATATGCATGAAAGCTAAGGGAGGAGCTAGCAATGCTAGTTTATATCAACCTCTGCCCATTCCTAATAGACCATGGGAGTGTGTAAGCATGGATTTTGTGGTAGGTCTTCCTAAGACCAAGACTGGTTTTGATAGTATTTATGTTGTGGTAGACAGATTTAGTAAGATGAGTCACTTCATACCTTGCAAAACTACTCATGATGCTAGCTACATAGCTCATCTTTTCTTCAAGGAAGTTGTTAGGATCCATGGACTACCTCAAGTATTGTTTCTGACAGAGATGTGAAGTTCATGAGTCACTTTTGGAAGACTCTATGGAGCAGATTGGGAACAAATCTATCTTTTGGATCAGCTTACCATCCTTAGACCGATGGTCAAATAGAGGTGGTTAACAAAGTGTTGGGTAATCTTTTAAGGTGTCTAACCAAAGAATATGGACAGACCTAGGATATGATAATTTCTCAAGCTGAATATGCTTATAATGACAGTGTCAATAGAACTACAAGAAAATGTCCTTTTGAGGTTGTGTATGGGATGCACCCAAGAGGTATTTGTGAACTTAGAGACCTTGGATCTATGGAGCATAGGAGTGGACATGCTGAAGACTTCACTCAGACCATGAAAGAGATTCATGAGCAGGTCAAGAACACAGTCATAGCAGCAACCCAAAAGTTGAAGGAGAATGTTGATTTATCAAGGAAGGATGTACAATTTGCAGTTGGGGACTATGTTATGGTCCACCTCAACAAATCCAAATTGCAAAAGGGAATGGAAACCAAGTTACAGATGAAAATAGTGGGTCCATGCAAGGTATTGGCAAAATATGGTAAGAATGCATACAAGGTGGAATTACCATCAGACTTGGGCATCTCTCCAGTTTTCAATGTTGTAGATTTGATCAAGTACAAGGGATCAGTCAAGCATGTGGACCAAAATAGTCAAGAATTTCTCAAGGACATCAGTAATGTACCCTTCCCTCATCAAGACAAGCTACAAGCAGAGAAGATCTTAGATTCAAGAGTGAAAAAGACTACAAGGCACAAGGTGTACATGGAACATCTTGTCAAATGGAAGGATAAGCATGAATCTGAAGCTACCTAGGTAGAAGAAGTAGATTTTAAGAAGAAAGGCATTGACATATCTCTGATCTCTCCTAAAGTTCCTTAGTTGTTTGAGCTGGGAGGGGGAGAATGGCTCAGGAGCACCTCAAAAAGGACTATTTTGTTTTTGAGTTCTTAATATTTGTAGTGCTATCATAAGGTCATGTTGACCATTATTTTAGGTGCTTAGGGTGTTTTTTTTAAACTTTGGGAAAGAAGGTGACAAGTATTAAATAATTTTACATCATATTGCTAGGTTGGCAAAAATTGTTAAATGTCTGAAAACATAGCGGATTTTACAAAAAGTTGTTTTTAGGTCATTTTGAAGCCCGACCCAAGCATATAAATTGCTTTGGAAGAATATTTAAGGCATGCCTCGACTTTGGAAAGGGGTTAGACATTTTTATGTTGAGTGAAATTTCTTTGAAAATTGAAAAAAATGTACAAAGATAGTTTTTCTACATTTTTGTGTTAAAAACTAAACTTTAATGGCGTAGCTCTGCTATCTTCTTGTTTGTAGTATGTAGTATTTACATTGTATAAGCTTGAAGTTCCATCTTTCTGTCTTTGTATACCTTTTTCCTTCTTTTATCTGTAAATACTTTGTTTTCTATCATTTTCAGTCCTATAGCAAGCTGTTTTAATAATGGAGTCCTAGGGTGCCTTCCCATCGTACAAATTGTACGAAATTTTGGGAAATGTGCCTAGGCTCCATGCTTGTAAATATGGTAGTTGTACATATGGTAGGTGTTAGGTTTTCTTTGGTTGCAGGAGCTGGAAGAAATGCCTTGCCCTAGGCGAGCCAGTGAAGAGCCCGGCTAGGAAAGGCTGCAGAATAGCATTAATAACTTGCAGGGGAGAAAATATTTTTGAAAAATTATTTTTGGAGAATTTAGGGGAAGGTCTTGGCCACATATGGTGATAAGGAGGAGAGCCCAGCAATAAGTTTAGGAGGAGAACTTTTCACCAGTCCTAAAACTATTTTTGAGCAGTTTAGAACCCTAGCTGCTTAACCAATTTGGTGTTTGGACAGCACACGGCTTGAGCAAGACTAAAACCCTAGAAATCTTGAAGGTGTAGACAGGGGAATCTCCTTACCTAAGTCAAGAACCTAATTCATTTGGTGGGTTTAGGAGGGAAAAGCAATTTACTTCTGTTCAGAGGCTCAATGGCTACTAGCCATTCAAACCCTAGGAAAGCATCTTGTGAAAGCAATGGCAAGATAGGAATTTGTGGTTGTCTAAGAACCCTAGACAAGCCATTTTGAAGTCTTTGTAACCTTTTCTGACCCCTGTAAGAACCTAGAAAAAGGTTGAGTTTATTTGGTCTTTAGGGCAGATTAAGGGCCAAAGGAGAATGAAGCATTGAACCAAGGAATGGTTGGGTTATTCAAAATTTGTCAAGATAGTGAGGTTGGCAGGAGAACCAGGAGAACTTAGACATGGTAAAGTTCCTATAGGTTAAGGTGGAACAATAATTTCACCAAGGAGGTCTATGACAAGGCCTAGCGCAGGAATCTATGGTTGCTTCGTGCAGCTTCTAAAATAGTGTGTTTGAGTTCCTGCAGCCTCCCTATCATCCCCCCTCAACCAGCCCCCTCTACAACTGAGCCCATGCTGCATCCCTCTCACCCTGTAGTGTCTACATCTGCAACTCTGCGACATCCCTCTCCCTCTGTGCAGCTTGTCCCCGCGCCACCAGTGCATCTCTATCTCTCTGTAAAGCCTGTAATATTAGTTCAGCCGCATCCCGCTCTCGTCATAAGCTAGATGCCTGTGATGTCACTGTATCTCTCTCTCTACGAAGAGACTGTACCTCTATCTCGGCCACCTGCCTCTCACTTTGTGCTACCTGGACCTGCACCTGTAACACATCCCTCCCTGCCTCCAACACCTCCACCTATGCCTGCACCACATCTCTCTCTGCCTCCACTATGTGCACTATGTCCCTAAGCTCAGCTAGCTCCCTCTGCACACTCTCTGCATTCACTGCATCCCCTGTCCCCCTGTTGACAACCTGTTGTGTCACCCCCTCTCCCACCAAACCCAATCCCTCCATCTACATCATCTGACTCTGCACCTTCGCCCGCAATCTCTCCACCTCAGCCCGCAGATCTATAGCCTCATCGCGGCTCTCATCTCTCTCTCTCACCAATCTCCTCTCCTGCTCTGATACTAGCTTGACCAGCTCCATGTAGTCTCTCTCACCCTAAGCAAATCGGGCCCACCACCCATCCCTCTCTGCCTCTACTCCGATCTGCTCTGCCTCTCTCTCCTGCACTCCCTGCTCGCTCCGTCATAGTCTCTCCACTGTCTCTCTTAGTATCGCCCCTGGATCCTCCCCTCTGGGTGGTGCTGCTACTAGCAGTGCTACATCATGCACATCTGAATCGATCTCCATCTCTCATGGATGGTACCCCTCACTCTCTACTGATAGCTCCATCTCATCCACCTCTATCACCCCGGGGGATCCTTGCTACAGTTGTCCTCCTCTGGCTCCGTCTGTCTCCTATCCCCCCTACCCTCCTAGGTCTCCATCCATCTCCTCTCCGACTCCATCTGCCTCCTGTCCTCCTCTGGCCCTGGTTGTCTCCTATCCCCCCTCCTCCCCTCTAGCTGTCTCCTGTCCCCCCTGCCCTCCTGGGTCTCCATCCATCTCCTCTCCGACTCCGACTGTCTCCTGTCCTCCGGTAGTCCTGGCTGTCTCATGTCCACCCTCCTCCCCTCTAGCTCCACTAGCCTCGCCTTGTGTACCCTGTGGCTCTCCTCCTCGAGCTCCCAACCTCCTCTCCTATCGACCCCACCCTCAGGCTCTCGGCCTCCTCCCCACCACCTCCTCAGCCTCATCCTTTGCCACCTCCTTAGCCTCAACACCTCCCCCTCTATCGCATCCCTCCCACCCTCTGCTTCGTCTCCTCCCCAGCCTCTCTGCCGACTCTCCTCCTCCGACCTCCTATCACCTGCTCTTGTGCCCCTTGTCCTCCTTTGTGTCCTCTCGGTGGTCTTTGCAGACTAAATGCCCACAATCACCTCTCATCCTCTGACCCAAATACTCGTGCCTCCTCGATTGGCACTACTGGTGTAATCCGCTCAGGCGGATGTCGCCTGAACCACTCATCATACCGCCCTATCGTCCCTACGTCTCGTGGCCCCTCTCGCCTATTAGGATAGGGCCTAAACACTAGTCCCTCAATATCACTCCATACGCTACGTAGATTTAATGTGGCTCCCCATGGACGCTCCCGCGTCAGTCGTGCAAATGTCACTCGGCCTGCCGAAATATCCTATCTCACTCCAAACTGCCTTGTCACCCGATATGGTCGATGCAACTCCACTACTCGTGGCCTGCTCCCAATTATGTAACATTGCGTAAAGAAGTAACCACTATGCAACCCCTCCTCCCTCAACCACCCCCTGAATCGCCGCATCATATATGGCCTCCACACTATATCCACTGCCTGCACCTCATCAAACTGTCGCCTCCACACGTCTACCTCTTGCATCTCTCGGTACCGCAGTACGACCCCTGCCTCTGCTCCCCACCACCACGTTACGGCCTCCCTATCATCATGCTCACCAACTCTCGCTATAATCGACCTAGTCACGCGGATATGCTCCCAGGCCCACACCTGTAGTAGTGTGACATTCGTCACACTCAAATGCTGCCTGTAACAAATCACGTGCATGTCTCGATACAACTATGCTAACATGCAAGTCCCCCACACAAACTATCCCTCTCGGCCCTCGATGATGTGATGAATCACCTCGACCATCCTCATGTGAAGAAACTGACCACTCTAGTTCGGCAGAAGTATACCACTAATCAACCCTGCCAGGTACAGTGATAGTACCGGTACCCTGCATGACAACATCTTATCTACATCCAACTGACCCCGTTGCACCAGTAGCTTGTCACTACCAAAAATAATGTGGATAGACTCATCCAGCACCTCGTCCTCTGACCAACACTCGCTACTCAGGATCTCTGATATCGGGAGCCTCAGGATCTACCATACATCCTCCAGTGTCACCGTCATCTCCCCTATTGGTAGGTGAAAGGTCGACGTCGCCGAATCCCACCGCTCTATCAACACTGTCAACATGGCCCCATGGGCCTTGATCGTCGGATATGCCATCATATGAAGTAGTCCTACCTCTGCTAGTCTCTGGTGATCCTCCTCGGTCATCCTCGCTATGCATATCCTCAGCACCTCTGATCGTCTCTCTTGCATCCGCAAAATACCCATTTTCTGCATATACACAATAAATTTTTATCATTTTCATTTTTCCCTCTCGTCATTCTAGGGTTTCCCATCCATGCCATTGTTTTCCCCCGCTCTGTCGCCCCCTCCCCCCACCCTTCAACCTCAGTGGTCCCACCTTGTCGGCGGACCTGCCCCCATGGTGGCAGACCCACCCCTGGCGGCGGACCCACCCTCGCGGTGGTGGACTCGCCCCTGGCAGCAGACCAGCTGCGGCAGCAGTAGACCGTCCCCCACTGTGGTGGACCCACCCCCGCGGTGGTGGACCTGCCCCTGCGGCGGAGGCCCTGCCTCCGCAGTGGCGGACCCGCCGCGATGGCAGACCCGCCCCCATGGTGGCGGACCCGCCGCCGCGGCGGTGAACTCGTCTACCCGTGGTGGTGGACCCATCCATGTGGGCAGCTGCCCGATTTGTCCCCCCCGGCGCGAATTCCAAAAAACTAATAAATCTTAAAAATCCACCTTTTACCCATTTTTCTTCCAGCCCTTTCAGACAAAACTTACGTTTTCATTTTTCCCAAACACTTGCATAAATGACTCAAAATCAACAAAGTTAAGTTTTGGGCTAACCTGGCATGGTACGACATGGTGGGTGAAGAATATCTGCCTCTCATCCGCCTAATAGATGATGTCACTATTGTACTCCGGCATCGTGCCCGATCTCTCTCGCCTCCTCTTCTTCTTCTCCTTCTCCACACTTGCCAGTTGTCACAATGAGCAAAGGTAATTCTCCAATTACCTTTTATTACCTTTTCCCTCTTTCTTCCCTTTTCAAATCAAAGTCTTTTTTTTCCTTTTTTTACCACAAATTCCTCCAACTAATTCATCTAGCCTCTTTCTTCCCGGGGCCACCATTCGCACACTGTTTACCCGATTGACTCCGTTCAAACACCATTTTTTTCATTTTTCCATGCTCTTTCCAACAACGTATACCACTCCTTACTTTCGAGAAGTTGACCGGGCCACCTTTTTCCTCCCCCATCTGCCTTCTCGAGGGGGCATACCCTACCATTCTCCCCTAACCCATAGCTCTAAGCCTACCTTCACTGGACTGGGGCATCCTCTCCACATTCCCTCCATTTGGGGTAACTCACACACATTCCCCCATGCTGGGGCATCTCTTTTTTGATCTCTTCCTCTATAGAGTCATTTGCATTCTATTTTTCTTTAAAACCTTATTATCCTAATAGTATTTCGAAGAGGGGAAAAATGTAGACATCTAATTTGACCACTTCCATATGATCAAAGATGTCTCCTTATTCATCCAGTTGCTTATCCCCTCTGTTAATATTAATTAAATCATTTGTTTAATTAATACCTTACATCTTACACAGGGTTCATAAAGTATTTAATTTAACAAATACTTTACCCCTCTTCCTCCTCTAAATTAAATAAATACACAATTTTATTTAATTTAGTCATATTCCCCTTTTGGAATTAAAATTTATTTTTTAATTCCTCTTTTCTCTCTCATTGGACATCACATCCTCCAACTTTTTCAAGTTGTTCTCTAATCCATCTTAACTCCTTCATCTTCCTCTAATTAACTATGATTAACATATGCACACCCCTAATCATCATTAGGGTCACATCCTCCATAATCTCCCACTTGCTTCTAATAAGTCATTAGTCCATCTAATTAAATACTTGCACAACCTTAATCATACAATTAGACCAACCTAATCCTCTTCCCATTTATGGCATGTGTCCTTAAGTCAACCTTATTAAAGGCTTTCTCCTTTTGGGCAAGGCACTCCACTTCCCCATGTGAATTTTTAATTCACCTTTTAATCCCCCAATGCACTCAAAAATAATTTTTAATTCCTTCACTTCTTCCCACATGTCCTCTCTTTATTCTTTATTCTTTCCCCTCTCCCTATAAAGATATTTGAGGAATTTTTAATTCCTCACATGTCCTCTCACTCACATTAGGACAAGCACCTCCTTTATGAGGAGATCTTGCCCAATCCCAAGGTACTTTGTACCCCCTCCATGTCATGTACTATCCTTCCACCTC
Source organism: Sequoia sempervirens (assembly GCA_007258455.2). Lineage (NCBI taxonomy): Eukaryota > Viridiplantae > Streptophyta > Pinopsida > Cupressales > Cupressaceae > Sequoia > Sequoia sempervirens. The sequence goes on from VDFB02000015.1 coordinate 361,463,909, forward strand.
ATGTCCACTTCACATTTTAGGGCTATATCACATGCCACATGTCAAGATGTGAGGGCTTGTGAGTTTTCAACTCACCTTAGCCCTACATCTTGGTCATTGGTGGCTCAATCTGGGCCATCCATTTCTTCTAGGAATTCTCAAAATTCCTATAAATACCCCCTATTTTCTCTCATTTTGGGGAGATCATTTTGCTAGCCAAACTCTTGCAATTTTATTTCTCAACCTACACTTAGCCATTTTCATGCTTTCATCCATTTCCATCCATCCTCACATCATCATCTAGTTTGCATATCTTGCCATCCAAGGAGTATACACATCAAAGATCGAAGGGCCAACCAAATGATCGATTCGACACAAGGTATAAAGTTCCATTTGTTGTTTTTATCTTGTGTTGATTCCAACTTAGGCTAATCTTGAGGTGTAGGTTGTTTTGGTGTTTATTTGCACTCTTTAGTTTGTTGCTCATTTTCTAATGCATATATTCGACCTATCACAGATACCATGTAGGAGCTAAAACTTAGCCCAGACTCCACAATCACTTGTAAAACAAAGTGTTAAAATTCCACAAGGGAGTATGAAAAGATAATATATTTTTTGATATGATATGATTTTATGATACAAAGTGTACAAGAGCCTTTGCTTCTATAAACAAGGTGAAAGATAGGATTAGACAAGATTATGACATGTCTTAATCCTATAACATGAGACAACTAACTCAACTTATTATCAAATGACCTAGGACTCAAGAATTAAATGTGAAAAAGATATGATAATATGTAAGTAAAAAATAAGACTTCTACAAGTATTCTTAGGACTTAAGTAAACTTAACATGTAATAGGACATAAAAGTGAAATAGATAGGTAAAATACCTATTTACACCAACAATAATAATTGATGAAACTAACAAAGAATAAAAAAATAATACTCTACATTTAGACATATAATATTAATAGTACCAATATATGATAATAATAAACTTAGTGGTTGAAAATGATTACATTTCATTTATTTTAGTCATATCATTTCTAACAAAGATAAATACCATTATACACTATATGGTGGTAATACCATCCTTTTCTTAATTTGAAAAAGTGATCTTTTCAAAATAAAAACTTTTCTTATGTATGATTATACCCTAATCAATGAAAAATAAAATTTTAATACACAAAAGCACATATTGAATTCCTTCGACAAGCTTCCTCAAAATTTACAAAGTTCTTTTTCCTTTCCACCTTTCCACTCAATTTTTCTTCTTCTTTTCTTTATTCCATCAAAACCTTTAGGTTTATCCCAAATTTTCTCCATGTTTCCACTGCCTCAATTTTTCATTCTTTGTTGGAGTCTTTAAGAATCAATTAGCTTCACTTCATAGGAAATAAATTTATTCAATTCATTTCATACTCTCCACTATATGGAGTTTAATTGGTCGATGAACTCTAAATTCAAAAGAAAAATAATAATAATCATAAAAAATATCCACATAGATATCTATATATAGATATCTACCTATTTCTACATAAATGACACTTAACTATATATGTACACATGTATATATAAATATAGATACAATTATATATACTTATATATGTATAAAGGTTCATATTTATTATTTATGAATACTCACAACTTTAGGTATATACATTTATGAATATATATATATACATATACATATATATACACATATACATATACATACACATATATATATATATACATATGATGCAAGAGCATCCTTGGTTCTTGGAAATCTTGCATCAACCAAAAATATTTTCTTTCAGTTTTTTGTTCTTGTTCAGTTCAAGTTGGTGGATTCATCATATTTTCTCACAAGATCCTTTGGACCTATGTGTACATCATGGACATGTTCATTTTCCTTATTCTAAGATTTGAGCACGATTGGATCTTTTTTCGGCAAGTTGTCACTTCTGGATTTAATGGCAGTTTCTTGAACCAACACCAAAATAATTTTCTAAACTAACGACTAGTTTGATCGCTTGTGGATCTTTCATATAACTTGTGAATCTTGACGGTGTGATTCAAATTATGTTGTGGAGTGTCCCTGACCTTAATTATAGGTCCACACTTCATCCTATGCACCTGTTGAGGAGAGATTCAAATTTAAGGCCTACCAATTTCATGCACATGTTACATTTCCTTCATCGGAGATTGTAATGATCTTTGGCCAATGCAAACGATTCTTGATCTCAAGACACGATATAAATCATTGTAACCAATCATTAGAAAAGTAGCAAGTTAAGTAAGATTTCAGCTCACATCAAGGAGCATATAGGAATATTGTATTTTTTAGCATGTTCTATCAGGCCTGTGAGCCAAATCTGTAAACCCAGATGTTGTCGATTATTTGTAATTGAAATTTCTGATAATAAGAATGTTTGAATCTGCATTTTCTTGAAATTTTTGTGTTGCTTCTATTGTGTGACTCTCGTTGCATGGTCAGAACTGTTCTCTTTGAGGACTCTCCTACCGTGTCTACACCAGATTGGTATTAGAGTGTAATTAAATCCATGAGAGATCACCAGAGTTTGCAGAGTCCTGTTGAATATTTGTTGTGGGGTGGAAGATTGAGGATGCAACCTGCATCTATAGAGTACTTGTGTAAAGATGGTGAGAAGAAGAAATGGTAGAGGAAATGGAGTGCGTGGAAATGTAGACCCAGCTATGATGGAGATGTTGAGAGGAATTGCTGCCAGATTAGATGCAGTCAAAATGGCCCAAAGGAGAGGTCAACCGATTGATGATGTGAGTGATGAAGAGGTAGAAGTATAGGAAGAAAGGGGAAGAGAAGATCAACCTGTCCTAGATCAAGGGGAAGAGAGGTTCATAAGAACCCTTACTAGAGAAAATACCAAACCACATTTCAATCCACTAGATTATAGAGGTAAGTTGGATTCAAATGAATTGCTTGATTGGATAATAGAGATGGAGAAGTATTTTGATATTGAAGGTACTACTGAAGATAAGAAGGTGAAATATTCTTGCACAAAGTTGAAAGGACATGCATCCCGTTGGTGGGAACATTTGTTGATAGATAGGAAAAGAAGAGGAAAGGAGAAGATAAAATCACGGGATTGGATGGTGAATAAGTTAAAGATAAAGTTTATTCCTTCAAATTATCAGATTAGTTTGTTCCGGAAGTTGTAGAATTTGAAGTAGAAGGAATCAAGTGTGATAGAGTATACTGAGGAGTTCTACAATTTGAATACCAGATCCAAACATTTGTAGGATGAGGTCGAGCAAGTAACCAAATATGTGAATTGCTTGAGGTCATATATACAGGATGGGATCAATTTGATCAAGTTACAGAATGTGGAAGAGGTATATCAATGTTCCCTAAAAGCAGAAGAAAAGTTGAATAAAAGACATGAGCAAAGATAGAGAGGAAGAGGTGGAAGATTTTAGAGAGGAAGAACTTTTACTGGAGGAGGAAGAGGAACTTTTGCAAATCAAAAATAAAGATAAGGAAGTCAGTAAGAATGATAATTTGTACTATAGAGATGATGGAAACTCTTACCGAAGAGGAGGATATGGTGGTTACCAAAATGAAGGTTATAGAAAAGATGATAGAGGATAGGAGAAAAGAGTATTCAAGGGAAAAAAAATTCAGTGTAGTGGAGAAGGACATAAAGCATTTGAATGTAATCAGAGAGAGACAAGCAGAAAGATAGAGAACAGTAGAAGAATAGCCTTTGTTGAGGAGGATCATGTTGAATCATCTAATAAACTGGAAGAGGGAGAAGTGTTGGTGGATAGAAGAGTATTGTGTCAAAGTGAGATGGAGCATGACCCGTTGTAGAGAAAGAATTTTTTCCAGACTAGATGCAAGGTAGCTAGTAAATGTTGCAGAGTGATTGTTGATAGTGGAAGCTCTGAGAACCTAGTTTATGAAGAAATGGTAACCAAATTGAAGCTCGAAAGATTGAAACACCTTAAACCCTATCAGATAGCATGGATTCAAGATGAGCATAAGATACTAGTAAGTGAAAATGTTTGACTTGAGATTGAAGATATGAAATTACCATGATGAATTTTTGTGTTATATCATTCCTATGGATGTGTGCCATGTTTTTTTGGGAAGGCCTTGGTAGTATGATAGAAAGGTTATTCATGATGGAAAGAAGAATACATATACCATTTTCGCTAATGGGATGAAGCATACTTTGTTTCCATTGGAGGATGTTCCTAGAATTGAGGTTTGTATGAGTACTAGAATTTGTTTGGTTGATGGAAGGAGATTTCTGGATAGATTGAGACATGAGAACATGTGGTATGCCTTGGTTCCTAAGAAGGATGAAGAATTGAAGTATGTAGAAGAACAACCGGAGGAGATAAAGGAGTTGTTGACACAGTATGAGGAGATCATTTCAGATAATGTCCTAATGGATTACCACCTGTGAGGAGTATTAGTCATTGCATGGATCTGATTCCTTGAGCTAGTTTCCCTAATAAAGAAACATATTGGATGACACCGACATAGAATGAAGAGTTGAATAGACAAGTGCAAGAGTTGTTGAGAAAGGGTTAGATCAGAGAAAGCTTAAGTCCTTGTACATTACCTATTGTGCTAGCACCTAAGAAGGATGGAGAATGAAGAATGTGTACATACTCTAGAGCCATAAACAAAATCACAGTGAAGTATAGATTTCTTTTGCTTCAGATGGATGACATTATAGATTTTTTGAGTGGAGATAAATACTTTACAAAGATATATTTGAAGAGTGGATATCATCATATCAGAATCAAAGAAGGGGATGAGTGGAAGACAACATTCAAGATAAATGAGGGATTTTATGAGTGGTTGGTGATGCCTTTTGGGCTAACAAATTCACCGATTACTTTCATGAGGTTGATGAATAAGCTATTAAAGAAATTATTGGGTAAGTTTGTGATTGTTTACTTGGATGACATCTTAATTTTTAGTAAGACTAAAGAAGAATATTTGCTGCATATAAGATAAGTTTTGCAAAGGTTGAGAGAAGAGCAGTTGTTGATAAACATTAAGAAGTGTAGTTTCATGAAGGAAGAATTGGTATATCTAAGATTTGTGATATATGTGGATGGATTGAAGATGGATCTTGAGAAGGTAAGAGAAATTGTAGACTGGCCTACACCAGAAAGCATTGGAGAGGTAAGATCATTTCATGGATTTTCTAGTTTCTACCAGAAGTTCATTAGGAATTTCAGTTCTATTTGCAATCCTATGACAAAAACAATGAGAGGAGATAAGAAGGATTTTAGGTGGACATCTAGAGTAGACTGAAGTTTTGATTTGTTGAAATAGACAGTGACTGAGTAGCCTATGTTGGATTTACCATACGTTAACAAGGTATTTCAAGTAGACTATGATGCAAGTGGAAATGCAATTAGAGTATTATTAAGTCAAGAAGGAAGACCGGTAGCCTATTCCAGTGAGAAATTGAATGATGCTAGAAGGTATTCAATATATGACTAGGATTTTTATACCATAGTTAAAGCCTTGAAGTAGTGGAGACATTATTTTTTTCCTAAGGAGTTTACGTTGTAAACAGATCATTAGGCGTTGCAGTATTTGAACAGTCAAGGTAAGTTGAATTAGAGACACATGAGATGGTTGAAACTCTTGCAGAGTTATACTTTTGTTTTGAAACATAGGAGTGGAAATTCAAATAGAGTTGTTGATTCTTTGAGTAGGATAAGGAATTTACTGGCAAAGATGAGAGTGGAGGTATTAGGCTTTAATGAATTAAAGAACTTGTATGAGGAAGATCCAGATTTTGTAGAACCTTGGAGAGCTTGTAAAGAACCAATTTTGGAGGATAGGAGTTAGTGGTTGGATTATTTCATTCAGGAGGATATGTTGTTAAGAGGAAATCAGTTGTGTATACCCTGGAGTTCAATGAGGGATAACTTGGTGAAAGAAAAACATAACGGAGAATTGGTAGGACACTTTGGGATTGATAAGACAACAATATTGGCAAGTGAGAATTAATTTTGGCCACAAATTCATAAGGATGTTAGGAAATTTGTGCAAAGTTGTAGAGTTGTCAAGTTGTAAAAGGGATTAGTTAGAATGTTGGATTGTATAAGCCTTTCACAATTCCAGAGAGACCTTGGGAGGATATCAACATGAATTTCATACTTGGTTTTCCAAAGACACAAAGAGGTAATGATTCTATATGTGTGGTGGTGGAAAAATTCTCTAAAATGGCACATTTCATACCTTGCAAGAAGAGAACAGATGCAGTACATGTAGTAGACTTATTTTTCAAAGAAGTGGTCAGATTGCATGGATTACTTAGGAGTATTGTTTAAGACAGAGATACAAAGTTTGTTGGTTACTTTTGGAGGAACTTTGGAAGAAGTTAAAGATAGATTTAAAGTTCAGCTCTACTTTTCACCCAAATACTAATGGACATACAAAGGTAGTAAATAGGTGTTTGGGGAATTTTCTAAGATGCTTGGTTTGAGAGAAGATCGGAAGTTGGGATTTAGTCCTTTCACAAGTAGAGTTTGCTTACAATAATTCAGTGAACAGGAGTACCATAAAGACACATTTTGAGATTGTTACTAGAGTTCATCCTAGAGGTATATCAGACTTGTGAGACATCAGTAAGGAAGATAAAAGGAGTGCAAAAGTAGAGGAATTTGTAGAACATATGAAGAAAGTGCATACTCAAGTGAAGGAGCAATTGGAAAATATGAACCAGAAGTATAAGGAGAAAGCAGATGAAAAGATGAGACACAAGGAGTTCAAAGTTGAAGATGAAGTGATGGTGTATTTGAGAAAGGAAATATTTCTAGTTGGAACATACAATAAGCTCAAGATGAGGAAGTTTGGACCCTATAGGGTTTTGAAGAAATTTGATTTAGGAAACACATATGAAGTAGAGTTACCAAATGGCATGGGTATATCACCTATATTCAACATTGTAGATCTACATAAGTACCATGAAGCAAAATTCAATGAAGATAGTAAAGAAAAATTGGATAATCAGTTTCCTAAACAACAATTAGATGAGATAGAAGAAATTTTGGATACCAGAGATGGAAGGAGAATGCATGGAAGATAGTACAAAGAAAACCTTATGAAATGGAAGGGTAGACTAGTGGAAGATTCTTCTTGAATTTCTCAGGTTGAGGTTGACCATATTGGTTTTCCTTTAGCCCTAGCAAAGTGAGGGACTCACTTTTCAATAAATCCCATATGTTTGATGCAAGAGCATCCTTGGTTCTTGGCAATCTTGCATCAACCAAAAATATTTTCTTTTAGTTTTTTGTTCTTGTTCAATTCAAGTTGGTGGATTCATCATATTTGGTCACCAAACCCTATGGATCTATGTGTACATTGTGGACATGTTCATTTTCCTTATTATAATATTTGAGCATGATTGGATCTTTTTTCGGTAAGTTATCGCTTTTGGATTTAATGGCAGTTTCTTGAACCGACACCAGAATAATTTTCTAAACTAATGACTAGTTTGATTGCTTTTGGATCTTTCCCGTAACTTGTGGATCTCGACAGTGTGATTCAAATTATTCTGTGGAGTATCTCTGACCTTAATTATAGGTCCACACTTCATCCTATGTACCTATTGAGGAAAAATTCAAATTTAAGGCCAACCTATTTCATGCACACATTACGTTTCCTTCATCAGAGATTGTAATGATCTTTGGCTAACACGGATGATTCTTGATCTCAAAACATGATATAAATCATTGTAACTGATCATTAGAAAGGTAGCGAAGTAGAAAATTATCAAGTTAAGTAAGATTTCAACTTGCATTAAGGAGCATATAGGAATATTGTATTTTTGAGCATGTTGTATCAGGCCTATGAGACGAATTTGTAAACCCAGATATTGTCAGCTATTTGTAATTGAAATTTATGATAATAAGAATGTTTGAATATGCAATTTTTCAATATATAGATAGATCATAAATTATATAGATCTATTAGGAATTTTTACCACTTATATCTATTGGCATACATATACACATGTATACTTTAACATTTATCATAAATGAATAATTATGTGTTCTTCTTGAGATGAAATCCTATCAAGATTAGGATATAATGAAAAGAAAATGTCAATAAAAGAAGGAAATATCAATTACCAAGTCAATCATGGCAAAAAGTAAATTGTAAAACCATGTGATATTATAATGCAAGGTGCCGTCACACTTACAACTTAAGATGGATATCAAGAAAATATATATAGCAATACATGAAAATGTGTGCATGATTTAGTTTTCATAGTCATGATGTATTGGCCATTCTCCTAGATTAACTTACCTTTCATTGGTGATGCTCTCCTTCCTCTTTCAGGAGGGGGAATTATTTTTTCCTACATCCACCTCATCTAGAGGCAGTTAATTAGTTAATCATTGTACCATAACATAATATAAACCATTTATTAAATATTGTAAAAATAATAAATTCACATCTATATACTTCCAATCAACATCTAATTAATATTTTTCCTTTCCCTTGAGATAAATAAAATAAAATATAATCACAATATAAAGATCTACAAATATAGATTTTTTTATCACATAATTAAAACATATATCAAAGTATTTAACTTTTAGTTAGTTAAAATAGCATAATTTAAACTAGTCCAAAAATGAGGTTTAACGCTACTAGAGGATTGAGAGAAAATTTGAGGTTGAAGACATTGTATTTATGATATTGTAATCATAGAAAAAATATTCTTTGAAGGAAAATGGGTTTGAAAAAATTAAGACTCATTTATGGGCCTTATATAATTTTGAAAGGGATTGGTGAAGTTTCCTATCAGTTGGAGATGGTTGAGGGAAGTAAGATTCATAATATATGTAATCTATCTTGTATCAAAGGAGCACTTGGAAAGAATATTGTACCTTCAAATGAGTTGCCTCCATTAGATGAAGAATGCAAGTTGATTTTAATTTTTAAAGCAGTCATGGATGTGTGAGAGAGAAATTTGAGAAAGAGTTCACCAATAAGGAATATTTGGTTAGATGGAAATATCTCCCCTTAGAAGATACAACATGGGAATGCCCTCAAATATTAGAGCATTCAAATTCATAATTTCTTGACTCGGATAAATAATTTTGAGTGGGGAATAATTTTTATCCCCTATTTTTAATTAATTTAAGTTTCTAAATATTAGATCTATTATTTATTTCTTGTGCTCCCCAATCATACTTTGTTGTGCTTTCTCCCCTTTTTTTTTTATGATTATTTCTAAGGTCTATTCTTCTAAGTTTGTTAGTTGGCAGAGTTCCCCCTCTAAGTATGTCTTCTTTCAAATTCATTATTTCTTTATTTATATTAGAGTTTTAAACTTAACCATCCTATCATTCATTTGATCCTTCCCTCACTCTTTCCTTTGTGTTTTTTAAACTTTCAAACCCATCCTTATCAGCATGCCTATTGCTTGACCTTCAATTCTCTAACCTATGGTATGAATCTTATAATATTTTCAACCCATAAACTTTGATATTTCCTCATTTGGTTAAATTATTCTCTTTAGAAATCCATAGTATGTGTTGTAATGTTATTATTGGTTATGTTTTCATGCCATGAATTTTTCAAAGTAATATTTTCCTACCCAATATCATTGTTCAAATTTGGAGATGCAAATTCACATTTGGATGCCATAGCTTTTTTAGAGTAATATTTTCCTACCCAATATCATTGTTCAAATTTGGAGATGCAAATTCACATTTGGATGACCTATTATTGTGTTGGAAAATATAAAAGGGTAAGTTTATCCATTTAGAGGGAATCATCTATTACTTTACTCAAATCCCTGTGCAAAAATTGATTGTGCAATTATGTTTGAGCATGGAAATAAGAGGATAAAATCTCTTTAGATAGAGAGTGATCTCATTCAAAATTTGCATTGGATTTTCATTGATCACAAATTCTAGTCACATTGTATTGCTTTGTTTTGTTGTTGTCATGAGTATGAACATGAAATTTTAATGTTATTATAATTATGACTATTACACACTAGTTTAATGTAATTCATTCCTTATTTTTAATAAGATTTTTTTTAGGGTTATATCTAGCATTTGTTGTTTGATGATTATAGTGTGATAATAATGATAATATGTGAACACTAAATTAAATCTAATTTATTTAAGATCTTATTCAATCCTCCTTGATGTGTTTGCCAAGTTTTATTTTTTATAATAAAGATCACAATTTTTTTCTTTTACACTAGCTCCCACTCAAATAATGATTATCTCAAAAAGACCTTTCTACCCAACAACTAGAACCAAATGTGATAAATTTTTGATACCACTTGCAAGGAAGCAAGATATCCAAAGACAACTTCCTACTCAAATATTAAAGGGAGTAATGTAAAAAAAAAATTATGATCCAAAATAGATATAAGAAGTAGAGAAAAACATACATAAAAAAAATGATACCATAACATAGCGATTTACATTGGAAAACCTATTTAGGAGAAGAAACACACACTCTTAAAACTTGCACAATCTATTATCAAATCTAAAAGGATATTACAAAACACTTGTAATATAAGTCTTTGAAAAACTATTTCACAAGTAATAAATTTATAAACATTTTGGTAGCATTCCAACACTTTTGTACTTGTAAATTCTCATATATAACCCACTTTTTCAAATAAAAAGTTATAGACAAATGGTAAAGCTAGAAACCATAAATAGTTTCAAAACCATGTTATAAAAATTATAAAAGACGACACCCAACTTGGGCATAATTTCCAAAACCACCCTTGAAGATTCATTATAATTTTCTAAAATAGTATATCAATAAATTAATTGTAAGCTATAGTTTGAGCCACTCAATATGGGCACCCAAATTTTCATAACAAAATATTTCAAAACAGATTCTATATGACAAATAATAAATCCTTTGGGTAAGTGCAGGATCATAATGGGCCAAAAAGTGGCAATATGATGGGTATCTGTAGGGTATGTGGCTAATGACTTTTTTTTACCCAAAATTAATGAAATGAAAAGGGTTTTTAAAGGATATTCTCAGATTTCCACCAATATAAATGATGCTTTACTTTGAATTTAATAAATAATTATTATTCATTTTCTATTAAAATTACGACTAAAATCTTGATTGATAGGTTGATTGAAAAAAATCTATAGCTTTCAAATTGTATTAGATTTTTTAAATCTAAAACATGTGTCACATTCTATGCTTCACATACTATAGGATTAAAAAAAAAATGAATTTCATGAAGTTTTAACCAAGTTAAGGTGGTCAGACATATGAGTTTTTATATTTTTAAAAATTTGTACTAAAAAAATCATAATTAATTATTTACTTAGAAAAAAATTACAAAAAAGTATGCATCACATCTGGACATGAGTCCTCTACTTATATCTAAAATCTTGTAAAAAATATTATTATTTTATTGTGGTTAAGGTGGTTAGAAAGACACCTATTTCGTATTTTTTCTTGTAAATTTAAGTACTACTGCATTGAAATTTAGAAATTTCACCAAATAGATTATTTTTAAAAAAATAAACCTAGTAGTTTATAAACTACGTTCAATTTTCTACAGATTCTATTCTTACATGTTTTTGAAATAATATAGATAATTTATTCAAATTTTTATGTCAAGTTGCCTAACTATGATTTTTCTGAATTTTTTGCCACTTAAGGGCCTATTTTTTCCATGATGATCCTACACATACCCCTTTCATAGCTAGTCAAGATTTCAAAATTAACCCCTCTATTCTTGGATCTTACATGTCATAAGATTCTACCATCGCTTGTCACAAAATCACGAAAAAGAGGCGCACTCTAAATATTCTATTAAATGTATCCACCTTATGATAACATCAACTAATGTAAAAATCTACTGACATATTACATCATATGCCTTATGTAAATTCTAGTAGCCCATTCTTGGTGAAACACAACTATTAGGGTATGTGCAAGATAATAGGGGGCCAAAAAAGGCCCTTAAGTGGCAATAAAAATATAGAAAAGAAGACTTAAGAAACTTCACATAAGAATTTGAATAGGTTATTAACATAATTTTGAAAATATGTAGAATATAATTTGTAAAAAATTGAATGTAGTTTGTATGCTAGTAGGCCATTTTTGGAAAAAAAGGTAATTTGATTTGGTCAAAATTTAAAATTTCAATGCAATCCCAAAGCAAAAATGGAGGGAAAAAATTATGTGAAAAAGATGGATAAAAATAAAAAACAAAGGTAGTTTGTAGGCTAGTAGGCCATTTTTGGAAAAAAAGGTAATTTCAAATTTGGAAAAGAAATAAAAAACAAGTGTTTGTTTGGCTACCCTAATGATGAGAAAAAATATATTTTTTAATATTTCAATATAAGTAGAGGACACATGCTCGAATGTGACACATATTTTTTTGTAATTCTTTTGCAAGTAAATAATTAGTTATGAATTTTCTAGTAGGAATTTTTAAAACTATTAAAAACCATTTGTCCAACCACCCTAACTTGGTAAAATAATTATGAAACTCATTTTTTAAAACTATAGTTTGTGAAGCATAGTATGTGGTGCATCTTTCAAATTCAAAACATGTATAACCATTTAAAATTTATAGGTTTTTTTCAATTAGCCTATCAATCAAGACTTTACACATAGCATATGTAGAAAATCAATAATAATCATCTATTAAATTCAAAATAAAGCATGTCTTATATTGGTAGAATCTTGACAATTTTCTTAACAAACCCTTTTTGTTTCATAAAATTTAGATGAAAAAAAGTCATCAACATGAACGGTGAAATTTGAAAAACTATTGCAACCCCTCTAAAAACATTGGGGTTGAATTTTTGGGTTGGGCACCCCCAAGAAAAATCCCAAAGCAATCCCGAAGCAAAAATGGAGGGAAAAAAATATGTGAAAAAGATGGATAAAAATGGATATCTATTTTGAGAAACAAAGAGGATATCCATATTTCAAAATGAGTACTTGCTTTTATGTCTACAAAATGGATAACCATTTTGTTGAAACGAGTACCCATTTTTATGTCTTCAAAATAGATATATGTTTTGAAAAGAAAAATAGATATCCATTTTGAAAAGAAAAACATATATCTTTTTTGGGCTTTTTCAAAATGGGTATCTATTTTGAAAATCCCAAAAAACCCTCTTTAGTAAAATGGGCATAGCTTTTGCATTTCTTAACAAAATTTTAATTTTTTATAGGCATTGGAAAGGTGATTCAAAGATCTACACAATGGAATAGATAGTTTTTCTATATTATACACAAGAGATTAATTATATAATCATTTGAAATTCATATTTCATTTTTGAAACATCAAATACTCACTACTTTCACATACAAAGTCTCTTTTTCTTTATTTTTTTATAAAAATCCTCTCAAAATACAAGAAACATTAGAAGAAGTAATCAATAATGAAATATTTATATTTTGTGTAGTAATGAGATGAAAAAATCTTCATCATCTCTTTTTCCCTTTCTCTACTTCTCTATATTTCACTATATCTCCCCTTAAGCTCTATACCTATCTCTCCACTTGTCTCTCTCTCTCTCCCTCCCTCCCTCTCTTATTACCTCTTTAGATGTCTCCCTCTCAAGCTATTGAGATCTAGACTTATCTATCTACCTCTCCATCCATCCCTCCTTCCCTCTCTCTTTGTCCCTCTTTAGACCTATCTTTTTCACTCTCTCTATCTCCTTAAGCTCTAGACCTATCTCTCTACCTCTCTCTCCCTCCTTCCTACCCTCTCTTTGTACCTCTTTAGATCTCTCTCTTTCTCTCTAAAAATATCTCTCTACCTCATTTTCCCTTCATCATTTCCTCTCTATGTAACTCAATCTCAACTCTCTCCCTATCTCTCTAGCTATCTCTCTATATCTCTCCCTATCACCTCTCACTCTCGGTATACCTACCTCTCCCTCCCTACCTCCTTCCCTCCCTCCCTCCCTATCTCTCCCTCTCTCTATATATATATATATCTCTCTCTCTCCCAAGCTCTAGACCTATCTCTCTACCTCTCTCTCAGTTTCCTCTCTCTTTGTCCCTCTTTATGCCTATTTGTATTTTAGTAAATCCAATAAATCATATACAACCTATTCTTCTTCTACGGTTTCTTATTCCTATTATGTTTTCTTAGATCTATACTTTTATGATATTTATATCTCAATTTTTATATTCAAAATTATTTGCATGCCCTTGATTATTCATCAGTTTTATATTGTGACATATTTCCCTATTATCTTGATTGTGAAATCAATTGTACTTACCCTACCCATCCTTGGAAACCACATTAGGGTTTCATTTTCACATTTGATACATCATTAATATTCCCACTTTTTTAATACATAAGTGTACCTTTTGAGTTTATTTTCATCTCTCCCTCTCCACCTCTCCCTTTTTATATATTTATCTATTATCTCTCCCTCTCACTCTCCCTCTCTCTCTCCCTCTCTCTCCCCCCTCCCTCTCCCTCTCTCCACCAATCTCTCTACCTACCTCTCTCCCTTTCTCTTCCCCTCTATATTTCCCAATTCATATCTATCTCTATATATCTCTCCCTCGTTATATCCCTCTCTCCTTCTCTCTCCCTTTCACCTTATCACTCCTACAAAGAGTAGAGAGGGAATTTGAGAGGAAGATAGAGGGAAGTATAAAGGGAAGGTAAGAGAGGTAGAGAGGAGAGATAGAGAAGAGATATAGATATATATAAAGGCGTAGAGAGTGGGAATGAGGGAGGATGGAGTGAGGGGTAGGTAAAGAGAGAGACAAAGAGAGGTAGAGGGAGGAAGGAAGGGAGATGTAGATATAGAGAGGTATGGTGGGATGGATAAAGGGAGAGGTAGGTAGATAGAGATGAAGATGGAGATGGGAGATAAAGAGAAGTAGAAACAAAGACAAAGAGGGAGGGGGGGTAAGGTGGGAGGGAGAGGGAGAGCTAGGTAGAGAGAGGGAAGGTGAGGGGATATATAGAGAAGTACAAAGGGAAGAGGAGAGTGAGGAAATGTGGAAGGGATAGAGTGAGAGGTAGGTAGAGAGGGAGAGGGTGAAGGGAGATAGAGAGAAGTAGAGAGAGAAGGGGGAGAGTGAGTTATTGAGAGAGGGAGAGAGAGAGAGGGTAATGAGAGTAGGGTAGGAGGGGTAGAGGGATAATTAGGTAGAGAGAGATGGTGAGTGGAGATAGACAGAAGTAGAGAGGGAAGGTGAGAGAGAGGGTGAAGAGCTCTATAGAGAGATATCTAAAGGGGGAGAGAGAGAATGAGGGAGGGATGGAGTGAGAGGTAGGTAGAGAGAAGCTAAGAGGGGAGATAGAGAGAAGTAGAGAGGGAGGGAGGAAGGGATAGGTAGAGATAGAGAAGTAGGGTGGGAAGGATATAGGGAGAGGTAGTTAGACAAAGAGGAATATGTAGCCGGGAGATAAATAGAAGTAGAGAGAGAGAGAGAGATGTAAGGTTGAAGTAATAGAGGGAGATGTAGGTAGAGAGATTGAGGGTGACCACATTGCCTCTCTCTCTCCATGTCTCTACTTCTCTTTATCTCCCATTTACATCTTCATCTTTTTCTACCTACCTCTCCCTATATCCCTCCCACCCTATCTCTCTATCTCTACCTCTTCCTTCCTCCCTCCCTTTCTACTTCTCTATATCTCCCTTCTCTATTTATTTATACCTACCTCTCGCTCCATCCTTCCCTCATTCCCCCTCTCCCTCCCTTTAGATGTCTCTCTATATCTCTCTTCACCCTCTCTCTCCTATCCACCTCTCTCTCACCTTCCCACTCACCATATCTCTATCTACCTACTTCTCCCTCTATCCCTCCCACACTACCTCTCTCTCGTTACCTACCTCTCCTTCCCTCTCTCTCCTTGTATCTTTCTCTCTCTCCCTCTCCCTCTCCATCTCCCTCTCTATGTACCTCTCTCTCTCCTTCCCTCTCCACTTCTCCCTATCTACTACCATCCTCTCTCCCTACATCTCACTATACCCCTCCAACCTTACCTCTCTCTCCCCTTCCCTTTATACTTCCCTATATATCACCTTACTCTCCCTCCCTCTACCTACCTCTCCCCTTATCCCTCCCACCTTACTTCTCTCTCTTTGTCTCTACTTCTCTTTATCCCCCATCTCCATCCTCCTCTCTTTCTACCTACCTTTTCCCATATCCCTTCCACCCTAGCTATCTATCTCTACCTCTCCCTTTCGAGCCCTCCCTCTCTACTTCTCTCCATCCCCCTCTCTATCTCTCTCTCTATGTACATCTCACTCCATCCCTCCCTCTTTCCCCATATCTCTCCCTTTTGATATCTCTATATCTCTCTTCTCTCTCTCATCTTTCCTCTTTAACCTTTTGTCTATCTCCATTCACCCTCTCTCTCTAGAAAGGTAGAGAGGAAGATAAAGGGAGAGGGAGAGATACATATATATAGATATAGGGAGTGAGTAATAGAGATGAAGAGATAGAGAGATATAGATGGTAAGATAAAGTGATAGAGAGAGAGAGAGAGAAACTGAGAGGGAGAGGGAGAGATAAAGAGGTAGAGAGAAAGGAAAGATAGAGAGGGGGAGATAGAGGAGGGAGGGAGAGTGGGGATAGATAGAGAGGTGGTAGGAAGAGAGATAGAGGTAGAGAAAAGGAGAGAGATAGGTAGAGAGGTAGAGAGAGAAGAAGAACGGGAGAGATAGATCAATATATAGAGGGAGAAGGAAAGAGGGAGAGATAATGATAGAAGGAGATATAGAGGGATAGAGAGGGATATATATATATATAGAGAGAGAGAGATATATATATATATAGAGAGAGATAGGTAGATAGAGCTAGAGAAAGATATGGATAGAAAGGGATAAAGAGATAGAATGAATAAGAGAGGTAGAGATAATAAAATATAGATAGATATAAAAAGAGAGATAGGGAGATATAGATAGAGAGGGAAAGAGTGAGAAAGAATGGAGGTGATAGAGACAAGTAATAGAGAGAGTTATAGAGAGGTAGAGAGAGAGAGAGAGAGAAAGGGGGATAAACAAAGAGAGAGATAGGGAGGTAGAAATGAGGTGTGTGTTTGTATGAGTGAGAGAGATATGGAGATAACTTGATGAAGAGGGAGATTATATAAATAGATAGAGGGGGAGAGAGAGAGAGAAGAGAGAGAAGTGCTAGGAGAGAGGGAGATATAGAGAGAGGAGAGATATAGATAGAGATAGAGTAAGGGAATAGTGGAGAGATAGGTAGAGAGGGTGAATAAAGGAGAGGGCGAGAGAGGGGAAGATAGCTAAATAGATAGAGGGAGATAGGGAGAGAGAGATATGTTCTCCTAGTTCAACTTGGGCAAAGGTGCGCATAGGATCAAAGACAACAAGGAGGCCTTCTATGATGATTTATGCAATATTTTTACTTTCCTTAGTAAAATAATCTAAATCTTTCATTATTTATTACTTCTTTAATGTTTCAAGTCATTTAGGATGATTATTGGAAAAAAACCATGAAAAAGACTTTGTTTGCAATAATTATGAGCATTTAAATTTTAAAAATTGAGGAACTTAACATGATATGAATATTGTGATGAGATATATGTTGGTTTCAATTCACAAAGGCACATTAGAAGTAACCAATGGATATACCATGCATTGGAAATGGTTTATTCTAGAACAAAAAGAAAAGATGTGGTGGTGCATGGCATCCAATTTCATGGGCTAATGAAAGCTTTGAATAAGACCATGGATGAATTTGCCCTAATTTTAGGCTTGGGAGTGTACAATAGGGCATATGAATGTTGACAATTTGGTATTTTGGGTAGCTTTTTTCTACAAGAAGTTTGTAAGGTTAGTGTTTAGATTTGGTTCTTGAAGTTGTAGTGTTAGGTTGCAATTTTTTTATGATGTTATAGTCAGTTCTTATAAGATTTTTAATGTTGAGAGGGATTCTACAATGGTAGAAAGCGTTAAATACGAATGTGCTAACAAAAAATCTTACTTTTTACCTTAAATTTGATAACCATATACATGCCAAAATATTAATATTTAATTTTTCTAAAATAAGCAGTACATAACATTTTGGTGATATATTAACTTAAATGAAATAGTTGCAAGCTAAAATAAAATAATATTAAGTAAATAACATAGCTCCAAATTGATATCCCTAGACATATTTTAGATAGATGTATTTCATATATCTCTACATGTAGATAATCTTTGATATTAGTACACCCAAATATAGAATATTAATTATATTTTTTCTTATTAGAAATATATATCTATATATATATATATGTGTGTGTGTGTTGAGAATGATAAATTATACACTTGTCACTTTTATCATAAAATAATAATTATAAATTTTTTAAAATAAATACTAAGTAGAAAAACAAACAACTTTCCATCTTAAAAATAAAATCTATTAATCAAAAGTTGAGATTTTCACTCTCCAAAAATTAGATCTTATGAAAAACTCGAACTCCATACCCTAAATATCATATTATAACCAACTTATCACTACTCTCATTGTCACTTTTATCATAAAATAATAATTATACACTTTTAAAAATAAATACTAAATAAGTAAAAAAACAAACAACTTTCCATCTTTAAAAATAAAATCTATTAATCAAAATTTGAGATTTTCACTCCAAAAATTAGATCTTATGGAAAACTCGAACTCCATACCCTAAATATCAAATTATAACTAACTTACCACTACACTCGTTGCTTTACTAAACTTGAAAACCAGTGGATACTTGAGAACAGTAGTAACGGTGAGATAGGCCAGCTCTAAAAATTTCCACGCATCTCTCCCCATTCCAAGCCCGTCATTGTTTCATACAAAGGCTGGTTCAGCGTCTCCGGCAATTTAATGGCCACAATTCCTCCCGCCACTCCACACGCACCGATCACTCCGAACGGCAGCCATGGATTTATGGTCGCTAGTACGATCACCAGCGGAGCGAAAATAGCACCCATATTCCCAGTCACGCTCGCCATTCCGAGTGCAGCGTTGCGCACCACGGTCGGAAACAACTCAGCAGTGTATATATAAAGCAAATTGTATGTTCCTGCCATGCCGAATATTCCCAGCATACTGCACCCCAGTTGCAGAATGCCCAGAATCTTGTGCATAGATGTTTCCTGCCCGCCTCTTAGTAGTCCCGATATTACACTGCCCGCGGCAGCGCAGGCACCGCTCAAGAGCATTGTGGATACCAACATTATCCGCCTCCCCAGCTTTTGCAGAAGAGCAGCCGTAATGGCGAATGCCGGCATTTCGCATATTCCGTTGAGGAAAACGCTGACGTGGAGGCTGGTGTTTAGGTTTACAACGTTGAGGCTCAGGCCATAGTACACCAATGCGCATGCTAACCAGATGAATAACATAATCGCCATTCTGGTGCGCGTAACTGGCGACCTGAAGATGTCTACGGGGCTCCCTTTCACCTTCCGGAAGGGGTCCACGTCAGATTCTTCGTTTTCTTCTTCCAAGGCCAGCGAGACGCTCGCTGGCAAAACGTTGCCGTTGTGGAAGGCAATCGACCTCATGACGTCCATGGCTTCTTCGGTCCTGCCTTTTACTAGATACCATCGCGGGGACTCCGAAATGAAGGGCAGAACAAAGAGGACATAGAGCAGGGAAGGAATTGAACTCACGACGTACAGAAGCCTCCAGGTGGTGAAGAAATAGGATAAGATGGGAAGGATTGTAATGCCGAGGGAGAAGAAATAGAAGGCGGACATGCCGACGGGCCCTCGCTTGGAGGGTCCCACTGGCTCCGTTGCCAGCACGAATGATGACAGTCCCACGCCGCCTGTGCTCACTCCTGTCAACAGACGGAGTACTAAATAAACCCAGAAATTCGGTGACATTGCAGTCAAGAATCCGAAGACGGCGTTCAAAATGCAGACCAACCTTAACACCCCCTTCCGGCCCAAGGACGAGTCCGACAGGTGTCCAAAAATTCCTGCCCCTGCAATCAAATAAAATCTTGAAATTATGCACTGTTTCTAAAAATTTCTTGAATTTTTTAAAATCCTGCAGCCAATTAAAGCTAAACAATCTAAAATCATTCTAAATTTATCAGTTAAAGAGAACAAGTAAAATAATCTTAAGATTGCAGAGCCATCAGATGATTTCAGATTTATTTGTGTAAGTTTTCATGATCCATTTTCTTCTCTTACTGACAATCAAATCCACAAAGATCTCATTCTAAAATGTTCCGCAAATTTTAATAATAAACTGCTCAAATAGATTGCAGAGCCATGAAATGTTTTTAGATTAATTTGTGTAAGTTTTTTCCACCAATAAATTATGTAACTTCATGATCCTTTCTCTCCTCTTACTTTCTATTTTCTGACACAATCAAATCTAAAATGTTCCACAAATTTTAATAGTAATCTGCTCAAATATTTTCCAGTTTAGGTTTTCTAAAGCGAAAACCTTTCCTTCCCACTCACCAATCAAGCATCCGATAAAAAATGCAGACTGCGCAACCCCTACTTTATATTTTTGTGCGCAAAAGAGTCCCCATTCAGAGACGGTAGAAACTCCGCTTCCACTCGCCCACTCCCACCACGATCTGTCCATGGAGCAAATCGATGCTGCAGGGCTGCAGGACTCGAACCCTAGCCATTCACCACTTTCTGTAAAGCTCTTACTGCCATGCGAGGGATTTTTCGACTTGCAGTGCCATTCGGGCTCATGGTCGGCGAAAATCATAACCATGGTATGCATTGCCTCCAGCGTCCATGCTAAGCTCACCAATATAAAATGCTTCAGCTGCCATCGCCCAAATTCCCCCGCCCATTTTTCCAACAAACCGTCTATCGTAAATCTCGTTTTGCCAGTATCTTCCCCCAATAGTTTTTCTTCCAAGCTGCGTATATCCTTGCCTTTCTTCATCTCGCCCTGGAACCAGAAAAATGGCCTTAAATTTCTTCAGACTGCAGAAAACAAACCGCTTATCTATAGCCTGTGAAATTATAGAAACCTCACATGGCAGGCGAAAAGATCGGCGAAGAAGTAGCGTATCCTGTCCTATATAATAGAATTACCCGAATTAAATAAACTAGACTTGTTCTAAATTTAGTGACAAATCCCTCGGTTTAATAATATAAAACGAATCAACGATGGGTGTGTCTGAATAAGGCTCGATGGTGGCGACTCACGAGTGTGGCTATTTAAACAATGTGATAAATGGCGTGGCAGGTTCAATGAGTGGGTGACAGAGGATGTGGCAAGAAAAAAAGAACGTGACAACAATAAAACAAAAAATTATGATTTTTGTCGCGATATTAAGGCTCAATTCTCGAAATACAGAACCGCCTATCAATAGAATCGCGATGAGAAGAATATATTATTTGTTTATTTTTATTATTATTTTTTTAACGAGTTTTCTATTATTGTTAGATACGGATGCCGCCAAATGTCAATTTTGTTTTTTAACTGAAAAAAAGCATTATTAAAGAAATATAAAAAGAAAAAAAGCATTATTAAAGTAATATAAAAATAAAACAATACAAAGTAGCATGCAGTTCGTCAAATTGTCACAAAATCTAAGAATATTGTCATAATTCATTTCCCTTACAAGAAAGGGATTGAAAATATGTGTTTAACAATGTGCTTGTCTATTAATTTGTATATTAAGAAACTGCCACAAAGCCAAATCTAATATTGTCACAATTCATTTCTTATAAAAGAAAGGGATTGAAAACATGTGCTCAACAATGTGTTTGCCTATTAATTTGTATATTAAATCAATTTGCCACAAACCCAAGAATGTTGCCACAATTCATCTCCTATACAAGAAAGTGATTGAAAACATGTGCTCGACAATGTGTTTGTCTATTAATTTGTATATTAAGTCAAACTGCCACAAACCCAGGAATATTGTTGCAATTCAACTCCTATACAAGAAATTGATTGAAAAATGTGCTCAACAATGTGTTTGCCTATTAATTTGTATATTAAGTCAAATTTCCACAAACCCAAGAATACTGCCACAATTCATATCCTACATAAGAAAGGGATTGAAAACATGTGCTCAACAATGTGTTTGCCTATTAATTTGTATGTTAAGTCAAACTGCCACAAACCCAAAAATACTGTCACAATTCATCTCCTATATAAGAAAGGGATTGAAAACATGTGCTCAACGATGTGTTTGCCTATTAATTTGCATATTAAGTCAAACTGCCACAAAGCCCAAGAATATTGCCACAATTCATCTCCTATAGAAGAAAGGGATTGAAAAAATATGCTCAACAATGTATTTGCCTATTAATTTGTATAGTAATTTGAAAACTTCCACAAACCCAAGAATACTGCCACAATTTATTGCCTATACAAGAAATGGATTGAAAACATGTGCTCAACAATGTGTTTGCCTATTAATTTGTATATTAAGTGAAATTGCCACAAACCCAAGAATACTACCACAATTCATCTCTTATACAAGAAAGGGATTGAAAACATGTGCTCAACAATGTGTTTGTTTATTAATTTGTAATATATTAAGTCAAACTACCGCAAAACCCAAGAATACTACCAAAATTCATCTCCTATAAAAAAGGGATTGAAAACATATGCTCAACAATGTGTTTGCATATTAATTTGTATACTATTGATGGTTACATAAACTATAAATGTTGTTGTAACGCCAAGAAAGTGCACAAGAAACAAGATTAGGAGCAAACATGCAATACTAAATCTAAATGCAAATCTAATGTTAAGCAACAAAGAACAAAGGAAAGTAAAACGTAAACAAACTAAAACAATCTCACCAATTTCAAACGTATTTCCATAATTCATCTCGATTGCCCTTCTCCATTTTGCTTGTGTAGTATAATTGCCCTCAGATTTTTAGTAATTCGTGCAAGTATAGCCTATGATTAGCAAAACATCAAAGATTCAAGATATGTGCTCACAAGATTCGAAAAGAGATTTTGATTTCGAGAGAGAGATTGAAATGAAGAATGACAAATCAATTTATAGAAAATTGATTATTCGAATGATAGGCCAAGATTAAAAGATCAACAGACTGTTGAGATTGACTGATTAGTCATGCATTCTGATAACTGTCAATAGTGACATGAGTGATACAAATTAGAAATAGAATTAAAGATTAAATAAATGATTTAATCTTCAAGTTTGGTATTTGAAAACAAAAAAATTATCTTTGCATGACAAAAATAAAGATTGATTAAAGCAACTCTTGTTCGAATGCACGCACAAGGTTTAATTAATTAAATAGGGATATTTAATTAATCCGCATGTACACACAAATGAGTTAGAATTGGATGATTGAATGATTTGACGAAGAGATTACTCAAGAATGCTACTCAAACATTAAATCAAGAGTTAACTGAGCAATTAAAATAGATGTCAAGTCGAGTAAAAGTGAATACTTAGATAACTCACACAATTATCTAAATATAGAGGAATGTGTTAAAATATAATTTATGAATTAAATAATTCATTTAATTCAAGACCCGATATTTGAAGAATAATTAAATAAATAAGATTTATTTAATTAAATGATGAAGGGATTTAAATGAATAATTAAATAAATAAAAGAATTTATTTAATTATAGTTGAAGTATGATAAAGAGTAAATTAAATAAGAATTTATTTAATTTGACAAGAAAGATAAGGTAAATTAATAACATAATTAAATAAAAAGCGTTTATTTAATTAATCAGATAGAATAAAGAAAAATGTGAATTAATTAAATAATTAAAATTATTTAATTAATAGAAGAAATGAAGACCATAGAGAATAATTAAATAATTGACATTATTTAATCATGACCATGAAGAATATGAATTATGAAGAATATTGAAGTCGTAGGCCTAAACCAGATTTCAGTGTCTACATTTGCCCCTCTTTGATATAATGTCATTTCGGCGTTGTGTCAAAGAAAATCGATAAGAAATATGCCCCAGTGTAAAATAGGTGAAGGTATGCCCCCTCGAGAAAATTGACAAATTTGTGAAAAGTTAATAAAAATTCAGAAATATTTGGAAATGATCTCGATTAGTCCATTGGATGGCCAGAAATGCAGTGGAGTTTGCAGAATTGAGGTTGGAAATGTTAGGGACGGGTACGAGCTAATCGAAATGGGAAGTTCACATGGCCAGTAGGACATAAATGCCACCTAAGCCCTAGGTATATATAGGAATATGTGTAAAAACCAATTCATTTTCACCCACTTAGTCCTAGAATTAAGAATTTGCTCTGCACTCACAACAAGGATGTCGCCCATTCCGCACACTCACCATCGCGCCTACAGGATCCGGACCTTCCAGAAGCCAGCCAATGCGGACCCCCCGGTATGTACCTCAAACTTGGCTTTTGAAAAAATTTCATTTGCACGTGTTTTTATGCATTTAATGTTAGTTTTAGTTATGCATCATTTTAATAAATGACTGCATTTGTGTGCGCGAACGACGCATCTATCTGCGAAAAGCCGCATTTGCAAATTTACGTTGTTTGCTTAGCGTAGGTTTATGGCATTTCGACGCATTTGTATGTTAAGGAAACACATGTGATAATTTGCATTGCATGTACATTTAGAATAGACGCATTTGTTTTCTGTGCACCGCATTTATATTTTCTTTGATGTAGTCAGTTTAATTTCAATGCATATGTTTCAATGCACCGCATATGTAATATTTTGAATTGCAAGTGAAAACAACGATGCATGTGTCTAATGGAATGACGCATCTGTATGTTATGCACCGCATATGTATAAGAATGATGCATTTGCAAAATAGTAACGCATGTGCAAAACAGTAACGCATTTGTAAAATAGGTAGTGATAGTCAGTTTGCATTAGAATAGATGTTAAAAGTTGATATATGGCATGTATAATCCTATGGCAGGTCATGCTAGATACAGTATATACACGGGAGTCGAGACCGATGACATTTTGATTTAGAGATAGTTTGTGGCCAGTAGAGCAACGGATTCTATGGCACCTAGGTCTTCTTCATGTGACAGACATGCTCGAGATTCGGGCGAATTGTGGTTTATTGACAGCGTTATGCGAGTGGTGGCACTTAGAGACATCCTCATTTCACCTACCGATTGGAGAGGCCACTGTTACATTGGAGGATGTGTACAGGATACTTAGACTCCCTATTAGAGGCACACGAGTTAGGTATGATACCCAGAAGGGTATGGTCGAGATGTGCAGATACTATCCGCATGCAGACATTAGACAGCTAGGATTCAACCACTATGAGATTAGGTGGCGTGTGTTAGCCCAGAGGTATAGGCAGCTAGACTCTTTGGTATGTACTTTGATAGGTGGTATAGTACTTCCTAACTGTCGAGGTCATGGTTTTCCTATGGGGTGGGGGGAGATGCTTGTAGGGATGCTAGAGAGACGGGAGGTGTATGCATGGGGTCCTTGTCTCCTTGGTATGTTGTACTTTCATTTACATGATATTACCTACCAAGATGCACAGTCCATGAGTTGTGGTACCATGCTCCTGATGGTATTGGCGTGGGAGCACATCGCCATTTTCTATCCACCGGCTATAGTTGACCTGCCACACGGAGCCCCTTATGCCTTCCGCTATGCGAGGGAAAACACTCAGCACCATATAGGAGATACGGGTTATTTTAGGCATGCTATAGACACAATGGTTCAGTTTACATGGAGACCATACCTGGGCTGCACAGAGTGGTCAGACGAGGATGAGCATTTGTCATTTTTCTGACAAGTACAATTTTTGAGGGGGAAGATAGTGTCACATGTCCACATTATAGAGCGTCATTTGTCGGATCGTGTACTGCGGCAGTTTGGAGAGGTATAGGATGTGCCGAGAGGATGGGCTAAGTTTGCGAGGTCTATGCGAGAGATCCCCTTATGGGGTCCAAAGATTCTAGTGGCCATAGCTGATGCAGACATTGATGCATTATAGTCAGTTTCATGGGGATGGAGAGATGGTCCAGTAGATCCAGGGACCATAGCGGAGTACGACCAGTGGTGGGCAGTTCACAGGCCGATCTCCTTGATAGATCCAGAGTAGCCAGCATTGGTAGAGTGGCAAGGGATAGGTCCACGAGGTAGGTGCGGTAGAGGTAGAGGTTAGGGAGACAGAGGAGGCCGTGGTGATGGAGGAGATGATGGCTGAGGTGGACGGCGTGGAGGCAGGAGAGGGAGACATGGTCGGAGGGGACGAGGGCCACCATTGTCACTAATCCGTGAGGAGGGACGAGGAGAGGAGGATGTGGCCATTCCAGAAATTGGGAGAGGGGGGGAGGAGGATACTACGATAGGAGGATAGGAGGTGCATCTTGTAGAGGTAGCTATTCCAGACATCTCGGTAGAGGAGGAGGCAGAAACCGAGGAGGTAGACAGAGAGGAGGTAGGGATTGATGCCTTGGGCTTATTTTGCACCTACCAGAAGGATGATGAAGAGGATGATGATCATGAGAGAGAGATTCGGGATCAGATCCTAGAGGAGCTGGAGGAGGAGGAGGATGGGGTAGTGAGGGTCAGATAGGATGAGACAGGGTCAGTGGATCCATACACAGATACATTATGTGCTCAGGTTGCATCCTTGGAGGAGCAGATGAGAGTTCTGATGTCTGAGAGGGATGCATATGAGATGGAGTGGGACAGAGCAGTGATGGACAGGGATCAGGCCATAGCTCAAAGATAGGAGACTGAGTAGAGATTTACAGAGCTTAGGGCATTGTGCACTGGACCATCAGCCGCTTTTGCTAGAGAGCTAGTCAGAGCTAGGGAGAGAGAGATATTATCGGGATCTTTATGAGGTAGAGGTTCCGCCAGAGAGACGGGCTCCTGGTTTTTTAGAGGCACATAGTAGCAGGTCCCAGACTAGAACCCACACTAGGAGAGTTAGCATAGAGGGGGTGGAGCAGCCATGCAGAGCAGATCCGTATGACAGACCTCCCTCAGCTCACAGGTCATCGGGTTCCCATCATCATTCCTCCACACACTCCAGGCATGATAGCAGTAGGATTTTAGGATAGGGATACTTCTTTAGATGCATCGAGACATTGTATTATGATCTTATGGCCTGCGGGCTTCCATGTATTATTGATACATTATGACATTGTGATGTGACACAGTTGAGCGAGATATATATATATATATATATATATATATATGATTTTGGCGGTGATTCTCATGATATGCATTTCTATTTATAGATTATGCAGTCTTTATTTATACATGTGATGTTTATATGATATGCCTATGTGATGGATGAGTATATGTATTTTATGATGTTTATGCAGCTAATGAGATAATGTTGATTCTATGTGATGTATGCAATTTATAATTTATGAGATGCAATATGATGTTAATATGTATAATGTTGGCTACATGTGATGCTATACAAATGTAATGCGATGCATGTATTTACAGTTGCTTTGTGCATGGAATACTTATGATATGTATTGTATGATGATGAATGTATGTTATGCCATGATGATCTAGATATAAAATATGCCTATATGTATGTATTTTTCTAACATGTACGTTGATGCAAGATGATGTATAATGTTTTGTGTCACAGGACTCCGTCATAATGCAAGAAAGAAGAACTGTTAGTGAGGAAAGGAAGATCGAGAAAGAGCGAAAGACAGGAGATAGATGTTAGTATTAGCAATCTTCGATATTTCGTTGTATCACAAAAGGTATTGCACTTTATCATCATTGGGTGGGACTAATACAAATGGAGAAAAAACCATGATATGACATAAATCAAGGTGTGCAAGGTCATCCACTTGCTAATAACAGACAATCGCAGACAAGGATTGTCATTAACTTATACTAAGGGCACAAGTTGCCCCAGTCTTTTTGTCAGGACAAACCACAGACATCAAACAAAGTAAAAGACGGGTCATGAGACGTCATTGCTCCTCTAAATCCTTTATGGGACATCCTTGAGGAAACTAGTAACATGAATCAAAATCAAATTTAAATGACAGTCAACAGATAGAAATCAAAGAAAATAGAATTATGATACATCATTGCTTCTCTAAATCCTTCATGTGAAATCCTTGAGAAAGCTAGTAACATAATTCCCATCATAAAGCCAAGTGAAAAGATAGGATAAATAAGTCAAAAAGTCAAAAAGTCAAAAAGCCAGTAAAATATTTTCCAAAACTTGATTTATTTGTTTGATTTGTTTTGATTGATAAAAGGATTGATTGACAGAGCTTGATATTAGGAGATACACATACCAGATAAGACTGTGAGTCTAGTTTCGATGTTATGACTATCTATATAAGGCATGACAAAGCCTGGTTTCAGAAAGACATATATCGTATAAGACGTTGAGTCAGATACCATTGATGTGATAACCTGTGTAAGGCTATGTTTGATTGTTTGACAATGTCAATTATGTAGGAAGGACTTGTCTTGTATAAGACATAGATTGTTTTGCTGATATTAGTATTTAGGAAGGACTCATCCTAAACAAGATATAGGTTGATTTCCATGATGATGATGTCTGTTTCCAGGAAGGACACATCCTGTAGCAGAAATTTGTTGATATGTTTTGATTGTTTTGTTTGGAAATTTGTTTGATTTGACTTAGAGACATTGCTGACTTGTTCACCAAATTGATGCATGACTTGAGATGATGTGTTGGTAATTGACTGTGTGTGACGACAAAACCCTAAAGGAATGACCTAGTGCGGCCTTGGGGGCTCATCGATTGATGGCCTTGCCTACGTTATACACGTAGAGACCTCATAGCTCGACTTGACTTCGACTGAGAAGACTGACTACAAATAGAAGAATTGTGTAAAAATGAATGTGACAAACCCTAACAGACTAACCTTGTGCGACCTTGGGGGCTCATCGATTGATGGCCTTTCCTATGTTATACACGCAGAGACCTCATAGTTCGACACGACCAATGACCTTGTCATATAGACATATGGATTAAAATCATGAATTTTATACAGACAAACCTAAACGGACTGACCTAATGTCTCGGGGGCACATCGGTAGATGGCCTTGCCTATGTCCAGTCATAGAGGCAATGTAGTTCGACAAACAACAAAGACTGACAAGTGCGACTGACTTTGACTCTATTTTTTGAATTTTTGAAATGTTTTGATATTTTAGTCTTTTTTGAATTTTTCTGATGTTTTTTTTTTCTCAAGTCATTTTGTGATGTTCGTGGATTTTCCATGGTTTTACGTCTCCAATACAACCAATGTAAGAAGCAATATGACACATGTCAAGTGTTTTCCCCCAGTCAAGTATGAGACCAATTAACTATGAATAGGGTAAAATGGGGGATATGAACTGCACTCGATGTCAATCATTCCAAGTTATGGGAAAGACTACCACTTATTACAAATGGTATATACAAGCGATGGTTATGAAAGATAAGGGATATGTACAGGGATAGGTAGTACATACAGGGATAAGGGATATGTATAGGGGAGTGGACTATGTATAGGGTCATGGACTATATATAGGGTCGTGGACTATATACAATGATAAGGACTATGTACAATGATAAGGACTATGTTTAGAATAATAGTAGACAAAGGAGGAAAATTAACTACACATGGCACATGTTTGCCAAGTTTTCACCATGGTACCTATCCAAAGTGCCACCGAAGTGGTTTTCACTATTGGATGAATGATTTGTCTTTACTATTTTCTAGATTATCTAAAAAAAAATTGGTGTTACCAAGATGCTTGTTTGCCAGGTTTTCACCTTGATAATGATTTTTGTGATTTTCTAACTTTTTTGTATTTTTGCTAATTAAGACAAAGGCTCCCAGAAGCTATGCGTAGAACTTCTTCAGATGTAGACTATTGATTGGTGAGGACAATGGTTCCCCTTCAGGAGTAGAGAGTTGGTACGCTCATGATCCAAAAGCTTTCGTAACAACATAAGGTCCTAACCAATTTGGTTCAAACTTTCCTGGTTTTTCTCTTTCTGCTTGATTCTTTGGGTTCTCCATTAAAACTAGGTCACCAATGTCAAATTTTCTATTCAATACCTTCCTGTTATAGCTATGACAAAGGTGATTCTGATATGCTTGAAGATGGTCTAATGCCTTCTGTCTTCGCTCATCCAATAATTCTAACTCATGGATTCTTGATACTCGATACTCTTCATCATCAATGTGGCCTTTTAGGGATACCCTTAGGGAAGGAATCTCAACCTCAATAGGCAAAATAGCTTCAGAATCAAATAAAAGTGAATATGGAGTAGCACCAGTGGGAGTATGGATACTTGTGCGATAAGCCCATAAGGTAGGGTTAAGCTATAAATGCCAATCATGACCAGCATCATTGACAGTCTTCTTGAGGATTCTAATAATGGTCTTGTTAGATGCCTCTGCTTGGCCATTACCTTGTGGGTAGTATGGAGTGGAAAAGTGATGTTGGATATGAAATTCATCACACAGGTGGCGGACTTCTTGGTTCTTAAATGGCTGGCCATTATTAGTGATTATGGATTGAGGGACACCATACCGGGATGATATAGTGGATAAACTTAGAAATCTGTGTGCCTAATGTATGTCATAGGAATGGCTTCAATCCACTTCGTAAAATTCTCAGTGGCAATGATAATGAATTTGTGTCCATTAGATGATGTGGGGTGGATCTTACCTATGAGGTTGAGTCCCCAAAAATGAATTGATGTTTCATTACAAAGACATATGAGTCTTTTTCCATAGTAGGCCAATAACAAGTCTCATAATCTTTTTGGCTAAGGTAGGACTGCTAGAATGGGAACCACATATACCCTCATGCACCCCACGCAAGGTTGCTTGTGCTTCAGAGAATCAAGACATCTCAGTAGGGTATTATCTAAGGCGCATCTATATAGAGTGTCTCCGACGATGGTGTATTTGGCTGACTTGCAGAGGAATGTCCTATGTTGGTTATTTGATAGGCCAGTGGGTATGACTTTGGCATGAAGGTAATCATAGATTCCTTTGTACCATGGGGAATTAGGACCAACAATGTCACACACCATTTTAGAATCTGGGATATCGTAGGCTGGAACCAAAAGTTGTTCTACCAAGAACTCAAACTTAGGCACGTTGTTAGAAATGTCAAGAAGTGATGCAATTGTAGCCATAGCGTCTGCTGCCCTATTTAAAACACAAGGTATCTGATGAAATTTGACTTTGTCAAAGTAATCCTTAAAGCTATTAGCCATGTGCTTGTATGGAGCAAGCTTCTCATCCTTAGTCTCATAATCATCATTTACCTATCTGATTACTAGTTGAGAATCCCCATATACCTGTAAAATCTTAATTTTCCACTTGACTGCCATACGTAACCCTGTCACTAGAGCTTCATACTCTGCCATGTTGTTAGTGCATGGAAATGCATTCCTAAATGACTTAGGGATGGAATCACCTTGTGGTGTGATGAACAATATACCAGCCCATGAACCACAATTTGTATGTGAGCCATCAAAGTATAGTTTCCATGTTATGTTTGTGTCAATTGTGAATATGAACTCATCAGGAAAGTTTGCAACTAATGGGTGATCTTCCTGTATGGGTGTGTTAGCTAACTGATCAGCAATGACCTGTCCTTTAATAGCCTTTCCTTCTACATACTAGATATCATACTCACTAAGTATCATAACCCATTTAGCCAGTCGCCCTGTTAATGTTGCCTTGCTAAGAAGATATTTCAGAGGGTCTATTTTAGCAAGATTTTTTGATGGTTTAGCATATAGTGCCTCAATTTTTGAGTAGCAAATACTACTGCAAGACATGCATGTTCAATGGTACTATAGTTGAGCTCATAACCTACCAAAGTCTAACTGATATAATAGACTGCCCTTTCATGACCTTCATCATCATTCTGTGCAAGCAATGCTCCGAGTGATGAATGGCTTGCAGTAATATAAAGAATCAATGGTCTTCCTTCAACAAGTGGCATTAAGATAGGGGGTGTGAGTAAATATTCTTTAATCAGTTGAAAAGCCTCTTCACACCTAACTGTCCATGCAAAGGGTACTTCTTTCTTCAGTAAATGTTGAAAAGGATGTGTCTTATCTGCTAACTGCACTATAAATCTTCTGATAGATTGCAACCTTCCTTGTAATGTCCTTAGTTGACTAAGATTAGTTGGTGGAGGCATGTTCATGATTGCTTTTACCTTAGCCGGGTCCACTTCAGTGCCTCATCTAGAAATGATATAAGCTAATAGCTTTCCTGACTTGACTCCAAACACAATTTTTTTTGGATTGAGTCTCACTTTATACTTCTCTAGCCTCTAAAAGATCTTGTCTAAAACCTGTAAGTGTTTTTCCCTTGTCTTGGATTTTACAATAAGGTCATTGACATAATCCTCCATAAGAGTGTGTACTAGATCATGAAAGATAGTAGTCATGGCACGTTGATAGGTTGCTCCAATATTCTTGAGTCTGAAGGGCATAACATTCTAGCAATACATTCCCCTAGGACAAGTGAAAGCCATCTTAGGTTGGTCTTTAGTTACAATTTTGATTTGGTTATATCCTGAAAAGCCATCCATAAGGGACAACATGTCATATCCTGCTGTCATGTCAACTATCATGACTATGTTAGGCAAAGGAAAATCATCCTTAGGACAAGCTTTGTTGATATCTCTAAAATCAGTGCAGATGCAGATGCCCCCAATTGGTTTAGTGACTAGTACAAGATTGGAAATCCAATCTGCATAGTCGATAGATCTAATGAAACCAACGTCTAAGAGTTTCTTGAGTTCTGCCTTGACTAACAAAGCAATCTGTGGGTGCATTTTTCTCAATTTTTGTTTCACTAGTTTAGCACCTGGTTGTAAGGGAAAATGATGCAAAACAAGTTCAGGATCCAACCCTGGCATGTTGGCATATGACCAAGCAAAATTTATCTGTCTCTGTGCAAAGAAGTTATGGAACTTTGGCTACTCTTCCGTTGTCAATGACGCTGCAAAATAAACCAGACGAGGATTCTCTTTGGTACCTATGTTGACTTCTATTGATTCTTCAATGAGCATGGGTGACCTTTCTTATGCAACAGGGAGAGTGTTCAAACCTCCATCCTTAGGTGCCTCAGAGGGGTTTTCACCTTCGGATGCATCCTTTCTTTTTACTTTTTCATTGTCTAAAGGTGCCTTTTAGTTTTCACCTAGAGACTCATCCTTTTTATTTTGTTTATTCTTTTTTCTCATTTTTGCAACTGGAGGGTTGAACAGATTCCCCAAAATATGCTTTGTTGTCCAAGTCAATAGTAAAACCATCCTTATGATCACCGTTTGGTATGCCTTCTCGTAATCCCAGGAACTCGGTAATTGCTTCATCATTCTCAAAAATATCTAAGACAGGTGTGTCTTGTTGGTCCCAATCAATAAGTTGGGGATAGACTAAGGGCATGTCAACGTTAGAGTTATCAAAGTTTAATGGGGTCAAGGTAAATATTGAATTATTCATGTGGTTACGAAAGTCTTGTACCAGGTCCTTTTTGCTCTTAGGTTTAGGTCTAGGTGGATGGATAGGTGGGCCTAATGCCAAGGTTTGACTATCAGAAACAGGTGGGTCAGGTTGCCATGAGGTAGGATCAAGTGATTCCCAATAGTAGTGTTTAAACCACTCCTCCTTTGTCATTTTCTTTGGTGGATAGGAATTTAAGGGATTTGGTGAGGAACTTAACATCAATTCAAGTTCTAAAAATAACTTGTCAAGGTCCATTGAAGAAGTAGAGGATAGGGAATCCCACTCATAATCATTAGAGTCAGGGGAGTCACAATGATATTGGTCCACTAGTTTGTGAGATGTCTTAATATCTTCTGAAGCACTTACTTCCTCAAGTAAGGGTAATGAGGTACTAGGAACGCCAATCTGAATCGGTTGAAACCCTAGCCCTACTCCTTTTGGCCACTGAGAAACAAATATTGGTTCAATCCTCCCATCTTGGTTTAATCCTAAACCACTTTGTCCATCATATCCTTTGCTTTGCATGATTTTGAAACCCTTTCCATATAGATTTGTAGGAATATGAGCAAGTAAGAGGGGTTCCTCATCATCTTCCCTATATAGCTAGGAAGTGACATCTTCTGTATCTATGGCCTCTTTGCTTAATTCACCCCATTTAGTAAAAGTTGTCATGGGAGGAATGTGTATAGTGACCATAGATTGTCTCCTATCCGATGTAGGTAAACCATATGACTTAGGAGGAATCAAATGGCTAACACAATAAGAATTTTTCATGTAATACTCTCCACAACCCTTGTCTTGGAGCTCAACCCTAGGAATAGTAGGAATTGAGGGTGAAGTAGATGTTCGAGTTAGTGTGGATGGATCAACATAGGAGGATGAATTAGATGATGAGGCCTCTTGGTTTAGTGGCACTTAGCGTTGGGGGATCTCCTTTAGATTGGTGCAATACTGGAAGGGATCTGGATCACCATCTATAGTTAGTTTTGTGCAATTGTAAGGGAATTTAAGACATGGATGATACGTGGAAGGGACTACCTTCATGGCATGAATCCATGGTCTACCTAGTAAAATGTTATAAGGGAGGGTGAGATCCAAGACTTTGAACTTTGTCTCCATCACCGCAGGACCAATTCTGATAGGAAGTGTTACCACTCCCTTTGATTTTCTTTCCTCATCATCATAAGCTTTAATGACAATACTCTTGGTCGTGTCTATGCATGCTTCTAAAATACCTAAAGCCTTAATTAGTTTTAAAGTACACAGATTTAACCCTGCTCCTCCATCTACCAAAACTCGTCTAACTTTGGTGTCATCAACAAGGACTTCTAGATGTAAAGGGTCGTTGTGGTTCGTCTTTTCAGTTGCATAGTCTTGTTCAGAAAATGTGGCATGGTGATTATTGGTCAAGTAGCCCACCATTTCTTGGAAACGATTGACATCAAGATCATTAAGGACCATAGTGTTCTGTAAAGCCTTATCGAGGATAGATCAATGCTCAAGGGAAATACGTAACAATTCCAAGATTGAGATTTGGGCTAGGGTCTTCCCCAACTGGTCAAGAAGGTTATATTGTAACTTGGAAGGTTGGGGTGTTTGCTGCGATGGAGGGCCTTGGATAGTGAACTTAGTACGATGAGTATTGACCGCACACTCAGGATTAGTATTGATAATAATGGTATTGATATTCTCATCGGCAGCGGGAAGGCAGTGAATGATTTTTCCACTATTATAATCGTGCTTGACATTGGCATAGTTGGCTAACATATTGGTCTTAGTACTCGAATTGGGGACAGTTCCTTTCCCATGGTCATGTAGTGGGTCCAAAAATACTTAATGATCAGTGTTTGATGACTTCTATTTTTGTCCACTAACTTCAATAATTCTCCTTTCGACAAGATCCTGTATGATATTCTTCAGTTGTCGACAGTTTTGTAGGTTGTCCCTTAGTTCTATGATAATCACAAAAGGCATTGTCATCCCACCAAGTTGGTTTAAATTGTCCTGGATCATATTGTCTTGGTTCTTGCAGCTGTATGAGATTATGTTGTAACAATTGTTTGAACACTGACTCAATGGGTTCCCCTAAGGGAGTGAACTCATGGTTTTGAAATCTTCTTGGTTATGGACGTTGAGTATTTTGGACCACATTAGGAGGTTGATTGACAACATTAAGCATGTTGGAAAAAGTATGAGGTCCTTGTAATGTGAGGAGGGGTCTTGCTTGTAGCGTTTTAGCATCAACCACCCCATCATTGGTGACATTTTTGTTGCAAGACCAGAATCTATTTCTGTTAGTGGGGGTGCTTTGTACGATAAGGTTTCTATTGGATGTTGATGTCTTGAGTTTTCCCTTTTCAATGAGATCCTTCTCTATTATAACCCCTTTTTCCACTAGTTCTAAAAAAGATGTACAACAATGTACCCTTAAGTTACTCCTGAGTTTTGCATGAAGGTTTTCTTGGAACATAGTAACTTTTTGTTTTTCGGGTATCTCTACAGGACACCTACTAGCTATAGTTCTCCATCTCTGGAAGAAAGCAATGAATGTTTCCCCTTCGTCTTGCGTTGTGTGACACAAGGTTGATATATTTATCTTGTGGTCTATGTTGAAGGAGAATTTCTCCACAAATTTCTCAACCAGTTCACCCCAAGATCTAATGCCAGAATCTAGACCCAAAAACCATTCTAGTGCAATTCCTACAAGACTTCTTGGAAATAGCCTCATAAGATACGTGGGGTCATAAGCGACATCTATGCATATGGTAGAAAATTCCCTTATATGTTCTATTGGATTTCATTTTACATTGTACTTAGGGAGATTCAGTATGACATATCCGTGAGGGAAAGGGGTCATGTATAATGATCTATCAAAGGGAAATGGGCATATGTTCTTTGTTGAAAATGATTTCTTAGTTGACACCGACATATTATCCATTTGTGTTTGTAAGACGTCAACTTGGGTCAAAGATGTGGTAGGGGGATAATGCAGATCTGTATATGTGTTCTAAAATCCAAAGCCTCATGATGGGTTTCGATTGAACATTGGCATCTGAGGTGGATTTGGATTCGGAATGTTGGTAAATGTGTTATGGTATGGAATCTACATAAATTGGTGTTGACTTGGGATCTGTGTAAATAGATTCTGAGTACCACTTTGGGAAAAGGGGTTCTAATTGGGAATCTATGTAAACGATTGGTGTCTTGGAATCTGTGCAAATGGATCATGACCACCGATGTGAGAGAATGGATTATGATTCAAAATCTGTGTGAATGGATTCTGACTACCAGTTTGGGAGAATAGATTCTGACTCGGAATCTACGTGAATGGATTCTGATTGCCATATTGGAAGGAGGCAATACCCCTTGTTTGTGTAATCCATCGTATAGTACTAGTGACTAGAGCACTAGGTATGGCTGTTGACTATGGTATGGTGCTCGTGATACTAGGGTTAGGTATGACCGTTGATTGTGAACCTGTGGCACCGACATAAGGTGTAGAGGCTGAGGTTTTAGGCCTTTTACTCCCAACAAGAGGACCAAAGGGAGTGGATGATGAAGCCCCTATAGTGAAATTAAATCATGATGTCATGCTAGATGTACCAAATGGGGATGTATGGATTGTCATACTCTATGTAGGTGTACTAGACGACATAGTTGTGCTGACCTGAGGTATAGTAGTACTAGCAATCGTGGTATTTTTCCCTTGGGTAGGTTGAGTTTGTAAGGTGTGATATCAAATCTTGGAGGTAAGGTAGCGCCTTCAGCTAGCAATTTGGCTAAGTATCGTTGTCGATCATTTGCTAGGTACTCATCGACGAAAGAGGCAAACTCAGGGTCATGTGCGCCAACCTCTATGTCTTCTACTGCAATATGTCCTTAAGTGTTTCTAGTCGTGAATTTGTCTAATAGAGTCTTATGAGGTCTTGAAGAAAACGGATTGATGAATTCATTTGGGTTCGACATGTTTTCTCTCTCTCTTCTCTTAGATCTAGTTTCAACCATGTAAGACAAGCTCAATATGTAGGAAATGCAAAACTAAATTTATGAACAGTATGACTCTAGTCTATGTTTTTGGGATTTTCGTATGCAAAATAAGGAATGTTCTAGGATGACACAAGCTTAAAATCTAAAGATGCAAGGCCTAAGCAAGGTTCTACAATAATCAATTCTATAAACCCTAAGAAAAAGGGACCAACTACCTAAAGTCTAACCAAGGCATCGATTTAGTTTAAGTCAAGGAACCAATGTAGGACGAAGATCAAAGACAAGTTGAGTTTCCTAACTAGACTGATGAGCTAGGAGGAATCTATGTAGGACAAAGGATATACTGATAAAACTAGGTTCAATGACAGATTTCGTTGACACTATGACTTTTCTAGAGTGTAGATGGTAGACTAGTCCTAAAGTTTGTAAAATTGACCTTTCTAGAAGTTTAATGCAAGGTAATATGTATTCTAAGATGAAACTAAACTCTGAATTAAGGCAACTATGGTAATGACCAAATGAACCTAAAGGATGCAAAATTGAGCAAATCATTTTAGGTTACTATTTAAGGACTGTTTGTGTAAAGACAACTGAAACTTGTATAATCGTGTTGACTGGACAGTGACTGTGAATTCTAGTTTTCTGATAATCAGACATCTATGCATTGTGGAATTTCACAGATACGGTTCAAGTTAACAGTTGTAGTTTTCCAGTGATCAATTGTGTTTCTCTGGTAAAGTACAATGTGTGACTCTAACAGATGTGGTTAACCCACTAGTAGATGTGACTTGTAATTACAGTTGTGACTAAAAATATAATGCATGTGGTTTTTGCAAGGCAACTGCAAGCTAAACTAGCAAATGCAACTCTACGCTAGACTGATGCAACTGAAAGTGACAGATGCAACTCAAAGCTAAACAGATGCAACTTGTGATAACAGATGCAACTCGAAGTTCAACAGATGTGACTCTTAATAATAGATGCGACTCAAAAAATCAATTGCGACCTTCTAGTGAACAGTTGTGACTCTTTGTGTATTTTCAATGATGAGATTTAAACTGACTCTATTTTCTATGATCAAATTCTGGCAATCAAAGACAATCATAAGACAAAGTGTTTTCAGTTTCAATTTTGGACTCAAAGAACGTTTAAGTTGATAACAGACAAGCACATCCTAATAGGCCAAAGGCCTAGGGTTTGTATACCTTGTATAGCCCACCAAAAATACCCCAGATTGGTGATAAACACCTTTCCTTCCCAAGAGCGGATATCTTAGAAATTTGGTGGCATTGGCTCCCCTCCATGGCTCATTAACGTCTTTCAAGCACACCAATTTTGAATTCTTTGGGCAATGACCTCCCAAGAACTGCTATCTCTACTCAAGGGGATCAGTAGTGAGTCTCTTCGGGCATGACACTGTACCCTACACTATACTAAGCAATGGCCACAAATAGGTTGGTCTCTAAAACAAAAGGTATTTAGTACGGGCATTCCATTCGTGGGGCATGATCCATATGGCGAGAGTCCCCTTTTGAATCCATCTCGTCAGAACCATACTCATGATTCTTGGGTTTTCCCCAAGAACCCACTTTTATATATTGGCTGGAAGTCCCTTCGGTTTAGGGTGCTACCGGTCTGAGTCATCCTGGGGTGAGTACTTTTTCCCACCAAAATAGGCCCAATTTCTAGAGTTGGTAACCATTTCTCTTACACCTAGGATCACATGAATGCGCAAGGGGAGAGGATACTTTGATGTACCAAGTCATGAGGGTAACCAAACTTGTGCTTTCACACCAAACACAGTAGACACTTGTTAATTTTAAACCAAACGAAAGATTTTCTATGCTACCAAACAATCTGTCTCAAAATTTAACTAGGGTCTTTGACAAGCGTCCTATAGAAAAACTCATTAGTAGTTTTCAATATCGTCTTCGTCAATCATCCTGCAAAAACTTGTTAACTCCAAAAGGCCACACGCTAAAAATTAGATATTAGTAACACACAAATTAATTGAGAATTTTAGATTTCTGAAAATAGAAATAAAGTTTACCAGTTAATTGCATCGCTATGTTACCAGTCAGATGCGTCGATATTCTATTCAATTACATCTCAGTATTCACTAGTCAATTGCAGTTTAGGAATTTTTAGATGCGTCATAGTTTTTCAGATGCATCATTTTTGGTGTCAGATGTGGTTCAGGAATTCACTTGTGTCGCTTCGTCAAACTGATGCATCGTTTCGTATGAAAAACCTACAAAAATCAAAAATAAAAGTCTACGGATACACGAAGATGGTGTCTTCACATCAGGTTCACCAAATGTAATGCCAAGCAAGTGCACAAGAAACAAGATTAGGAGCAAACATGCAATACTAAATCTAAATGCAAATCTAATGTTAAGCAACAAAGAACAAAAGAAAGTAAAACGTAAACAAACTGAAACAATCTCACCAATTTCAAACATATTTCCATGATTCATCTCGATTTCCCTTCTCCATTTTGCTTGTGTAGTATAATTGCCCTCAGATTTTTAGTAACTCATGCAAGTATAGCCTATGATTAGCAAAACATCAAAGATTCAAGATATGTGCTCGCAAGATTCAAAAAGAGATTTCAATTTTGAGAGAGAGATTGAAATGAAGAATGACAAATCAATTTATAGAAAATTGATTATTCAAATGACAGGCCAAGATTAAAAGATAAACAGACGGTTGAGATTGACTGATTAGTCATGCATTCTGATAATTGTCAGTAGTGACATGAGTGATACAAATTAGAAATAGAATTAAAGATTATTAAATAAATGATTTAATCTTCAAGTTTGGTATTCGAAAACAAAAGAATTATCTTTGCATGACAAAGATAAAGATTGATTAAAGCAACTCTTGTTCGAATGCATGCACAAGGTTTAATTAATTAAATAGGAATATTTAATTAATCTGCATATACATGCAAATGAGTTAGAACTGGATGATTGAATGATTTGATGAAGAGATTACTCAAGAATACCACTCAGACATTAAATCAAGAGTTAATTGAGCGATTAAAATAGATGTCGAGTCGAGTAAAAGTGAATACTTAGATAACTCACACAATTATCTAAATATAGAGGAATGTGTTAAAATAGAATTTATGAATTAAATAATTCATTTAATTCAAGACCTGATATTTGAAGAATAATTAAATAAATAAGATTTATTTAATTAAATGATGAAGGGATTTAAACGAATAATTAAATAAATAAAATAATTTATTTAATTATAGTTGAAGTATGATAAATAGTAAATTAAATAAGAATTTATTTAATTTGACAAGAAGGATAAGGTAAATTAATAACATAATTAAATAAAAAGCATTTATTTAATTAATCAGATAGAATAAAGAAAAATGTGAATTAATTAAATAATTAAGATTATTTAATTAATAGAAGAAATGAAGACCATAGAGAATAATTAAATAATTGACATTATTTAATCATGACCTTGAAGAATACGAATTATGAAGAATATTGAAGTCGTAGGCCTAACCCAGATTTTGGTGTCTAGAGTTGTCATGATTGTTAAATGTATAAGGATGCACATTGAATTGTATTTATTAATTAAGTGAAAATATAATCATAAAGTGTTTTTAATTTTCAATGAATTAATAAATATTATCAAATTTGCAATCTCATACTTGACAAATTTTTTTGAGAGGCTTTTAATTTTTTTGGTTACAATGCTAGAAGCATAAATTGTTTTAGATTATGGGTAAAACAAGTTTTGATGGGGCCTTGAAACCTATTATAGATAGGTTTTATAGGGACCTAAAACCCAAACAAAGAGCTACTAAAAATAAAAGATGCAAACTATCGACATCCTAAACAACAATAGCCATAAAGATAATGACAACACTAACGAGTTGCACAAATCAGGTTTAGAAAGGGCCTTAAACCCAATTACAAGTAGGTTTTAATAGGGACCTAAAACCCTTAGATAAACTTGAGCACTGCATGAATTAGCTAGGCATCAACAAACCACCGGCTCAAGACATTCAAATTTGAGCCCAAAAAAAATAGAGAAAAAAATGGTGTAAAACACCAACAAGATCATGTTTCTCAGTAAAACCAATAAGTTCAAACACCCCACCTCAATAGGGGCTTGGAATACACAATAAAAATTTTCAAGAAATTAGCTTCCATGCAGCACAAACTCATCCGGTAGTAGGAAACCAACTCCATCTCCACCACTAAAGGAGAGATATCCCCTCTACTAGAGAGGATGTCACAACCAGTTAGTCCATCACAACCTGAAATCTCTAGCACCCTCAACTTGCACCTCCATAGGAGCACCATCCACCTCAATAGGAAAAGCAACTGAGGAACCATAAACTTTCACCTCCCATTCCACCTCAAAAGGAGAGAAATCCACCTCCATAGGATTTGAGGGGAAAGACAACACAACAACCAAACAAGTGATCATAGCATCCTTTGGTAAACTCTGCACCAAGAAAAAACTATGGGCCAAGAAAAGAATCCCAAATAATAGCCATAGAGCCTCCTTAACAACTTTCAGATTTAAACTCATTTGGGTTTTCAATAAAATCGTGAAAAGTAACCCATCCATTAGTCAATAATCAGTGATGTGAAGAAATCAATACTGCCACCAACAAGAAACCTTCCACTACGAGAGAAGACTAAACACTCCATGAATAAATAGCTCTTCCAAAGAAACCGTCAACATCTGGGATCTAGGGAAAAAACTTGAAGGTCACCCAGCTAAAAGAACGCATTCATGACATAGCCAAAGTTGCAACTCCACTACAAGCCAAAACATGCCATCCCCACAAGAAAAATGAACATCAAGACCCAAAAAGGGCATCAACAACAAACAACATCCTCTGAGAAGAGGACCCGATGGCTCCAAACCTAAGAAAGGGAGCACATAGCAAATAGAGAATCAAAAAAATCTAGGTAGAAAGATAAGAGTTTAAAAGAGACCTAGCCATCAAGGATAACAAAAAAATTATGACCATAGAGGCACCCTTTAGCAACAAGAGAGGACAAAAACCAAATTTCCACATAAACATATGCTTTGTAGGAAAAACAAGGAACAAGATAAAAAAATGATCCCAAAACTTAGAGGCATGGAAGCCTCTAGTCCTATGAAAACAAGACACCAAAGAAATCAGAGAGAAAAAAATCCTCCACCACAACCCTCCCAAAAAATCCTAAAACACCAAGGAGCCGAGTGCAAAAGGTCGAGATCCACAATGTGCTTCGAAAACAACATCAAAGCCCTATTGTTTGGAAACAACGAGGGAAAAAACCCACTCATGCCAAACCCAACGTCCTTAGTAGAAAACACAAGGAACAAATCATCCAAAGAATTGGAATTGAAGGGTATAGCACCCATCAACACAGCTAGCAACTCCCTCACGACTAGCACTGTAGAGAGGAGAGAGAACAAGAAGAACCCAAAACCTCCCAAATCGGCTCCAGTCTCCACAGCAGAAAGACCATTAGGCTGCTCAACATCCCCACCACCTCCATTTGAGTCCTCATCTTCACCGCCTTCGCCTCCATCACCTTTTGTAGAAATCAAACAACTGCTCCTGAACTGTTTCCTACTTGTCCCCCTCACTCTCACCCTCGACTGTTCCATTCTTCTTATGCTATATATTAGTAATATGTAATAAGTGCTCCCATTTTTTTAAGTGTAAAGTAGATTGATAAATTTTAATAAGAGTTATTTTGAAATATTTTTATTATTATTTTTATATTAGTAGTGTCAATTAGAATACAATGTCAATTTATCTTTTATACTAAAGTGATAAAGAATTTTTTTTAATTGTTTCAATGAATTAGTTAGTCATTGGAAATCAATATTATACATAAGTGGTCCTTTTCTCACTTTTGTATTCTCACACATGCGCTATCCTTCATCCATACATAATGTTGATATGAAGGTGGGGCATTATTCATGCTATTTTAAGGGGATTGTTCT
The DNA here is from genome assembly GCA_007258455.2 of Sequoia sempervirens. Taxonomy (NCBI): domain Eukaryota; kingdom Viridiplantae; phylum Streptophyta; class Pinopsida; order Cupressales; family Cupressaceae; genus Sequoia; species Sequoia sempervirens. Next base: position 361,507,263 of record VDFB02000015.1, read on the forward strand.
AACAACACCCACCTTGAGTTATCAAAATGTATAATTAGCAAAGTTCATATCCTCCCTTTATATTCTTTTAGAATTATTACTTCTTCCTAGAACTTTTATGTCTTTTATTCTCTCCTCTTTCACCTTTACTTTTACTAACTTTTAAAAAATCCATATCCATTTTACATCAAGGACCTCAATCCCTTTCATTTGACTATCATCTAAGTTAGACTTGGGAAAAAATTTCATCTACAACTATAAACTTGAAATTTAGTGTAAATGTAAAACTAAATGTGTTTTGTGTGTATTAAGTTTTCAAAATTTTAGTAGAATATGATTATTTTTAAAAGAAAGGGATTGAAAAAATATGCTCAATATTGTGTTTTCCTATTAATTTGTCTATTAAGTCAAATTATCACAAAACTCAAGAATACTGCCACAATTCATCTCCTATACAAGAAAGGGATGGAAAACATGTGATCAACAATTTTTTCATCTATTAATTTGTATATTAAGTCAAACTATCACAAATCCAAGAATACGACAATTCATTTCTTATATAAGAAAAGGATTGAAAATTGTGCCCAAAATTTATGTGTTTTCCTATTAATTTGTATATTAACTCAAACTATCACAAAACCCAAGAATAGTGCAACAATTCATCTCCTATACAAGAAAGGGATTGAAAAAATGTGCTCAACAATGTGTTTCCCTATTAATTTTTATATTAAGTCAAACTGCCACAAACCCAAGAATACTACCACAATTCATCTCCTATACAAGAAAGGGATTGAAAACATGTGCTCAACAATGTGTTTGTATATTAATTTGTATATTAAGTCAAACTACCACAAAACCCAAGAATACTACCACAACTCATCTCCTATACAATAAAGGGATTGAAAACATGTGCTCAACAATGTGTTTTCCTATTAATTTGTATATTGTTGATAGTTACATAAACTATAAATGTTGTCATGATTGTTAAATTATGTATTGTTTATTTCGATACCAGGATGCACATTGAATCATATTTATTAATTAAGTGAAAATATAAATATATATATTTTTAATTTTCAATTAATTAATAAATATTATCAAATAGGAAATCTCATGTCTATTACTTGACAGCTTTTTTGAGATGCTTTTTATTTTTTTGGTTATGGTATTGGAAGCACAAATTGTTGATTTAACATTATATATTAGTAATATGTAATAAGTGCTCCCAATTTCTTAAGTGTAAATTAGATTGATACATTTTAATAAGAGTTATTTTGAAATGAATTTTATTGTTTATATATTAGTAGTGCCAATTAGAATACAATGTCAATTTGTATTTAATAGTAAAGTGATAAACCATTTTTTAATTGTTTCAATGAATTAGTTAGTCGTTGGTAAACAATATTGTACACAAGTGGTCCTTTTCTTGCTTTAGTATTGTCACACATGCACTATCTTTCATGCATATATAATGTTGATATGAAGGTGGGGCATTGTCCATGCTATTTTAAGGGGAAAGTTCTCACAGAACCCACCTTGAGTTATCAAAATGCATAATTAGAAAAGTTCAAAGCTTACCCTTATATTCCTTTAGAATTATTACTTCTTCCTAATTTTTTATGTCTTTTATTCTCTCCTCTTTCACCTTTATTTTTACTCAATTTTTACAAATCCATATCCATTTTACATCAAGGACCTCAATCCATTTCATTTGACTATCATTTAAGTTAGACTTGGTCAAAATTTTCATCTACAACCATAAACTTGAAATTTAGTGTAAATGCAAAACTAAATGTGTTTTGTGCATATTAAGTTTTCAAATTTTTATTATAATATGATTAATTTTAAAAGAAAATGTTATGCTACTATGTTATTTTAGAAAGAAAAAAAATAAGCTAGCCATATTTTGAAATAATAGAAAACTTTTCCTAAGCTAAAACTAAGAGATAGATTAAAAATCTATAAATTATAGAAAATAAAATATATATAATTGACAAAATAAATTCAAAATAGGAAATGAGAAAAATAAGGGAACCTAGCACCAAAGTATAAAGCTCATTGTCTAGACATGACTATAGTGTATAAATGTGTTATCCAATTCAAGCATTGTTTTCCAAGTCTCAAGTTGGCATCTAAAAGACTAGTAAAATGCAATTGTCTATGTGCAGGATCATCATGGAAAAAATAGGCCCTTAAGTGGCAAAAAAATTAGAAAAATCAGAGTTAGGCAACTTGACGTAAAAATTTGAATAAGTTATCTATATTATTTCAAAAATATGTAAGAATAGAATCTGTAGGAAATTGAATGTAGTTTCTAAACTACTAGGTTTATTAAAAAAAAATCTATTTGGTTAAAATTTGAAATTTCACTATAGTAGTACATAAATTTTAGGGAAAAAATACAAAGTAGGTGTCTATCTGACCACCCTAACCACAATAAAATGATAATATTTTTTTATAAGATTTTAGATATAAGTAGAGGACTCATAACCTGATGTGATGCATTTTTTTGTAATTTTTTTCAAGTAAATAATTAATTATGAATTTTTTGTTACAACTTTAAAATAATATAAAAACCCGTACGTCTAACCACCTTATCTTGGTCAAAACTTCATGAAATTCATTTTTTAAATCCTATAGTATGTGAAGCATAGAATGTGACACATATTTCAGATTCAAAAAATGTGATACTATTTGAAAGCTATAGATGTTTTTCAATCAGCCTATCAGGACTTTAGTCGTAATTCAAATAGAAAATGAATAATTTTTTTTATTAAATTCAAAGTAAAACATAATTTATATTGGTGGAAAGCTAAGAATATCCTTTAAAAACCCTTTTCATTTCATCAATTTTGGGTAAAAAAAACTCGTTAGCCACATACCCTACATATACCCATCATATTGCCACTTTTTGGCCCATCATGATCCTTCAAATACCCAATTTTGACACCTAAAATAGCCTATTTTGAACACTAAGAGATGGACACAATTGATACAATAAGAAATATAATTAACAATACTTACAAAAATGCTAAAATTTATAATAAATTTCTTGTTTTTGAGAAACGAATGAACTTACAAAGAGAGAGTTATAGAAGTGCAAACCTTTTTGTTAAAGAAATAATATATGAAAATCTAGATAGCTAGTGAAAATAATAGTTATGACTACTTGGGAGCTTTTCAAGAATATTCAAGCTCTAAGTATTTTATCCTTTCAACTTCTATGAGTTTAAAAAAATAAAATATAGTAATTAAGTGTGTGTGCTTAGCCTATGCTCATCTAGGACTAACAATGAAATTTTAAAATAAAATATATAAGAATAGAATTATTAGTCTTTAGGAAGCTACTACCTTATTATGTGTATTTTATTAAAATGGAAAATGAAAACATAAATATATTTCCTAAATAAAATAGAGAGAAATGATAAAGAAAATTGTAACATTGTCAAAACAAGGAGAAATTTTCTTAACAATATTACTAAGAGAAGGAGAAGAAAAGGAGAGAATTGGAATAGCCTCATGAAAATTCAGTAGCTTGAAGCTTCAACAATGAAGTTCAGAAACCAAGAAAGTTGAGAGAAAGAGAGAGAATCTAATAGATTGTTATTTTTTATAATTTTTTTGGGAAGGAAGGAGGGGAAGATGAAGATTTATATCTAAGACAAGAAGTGTTTTTGGGTGGAAATGTGTTATAAAAATTAATAATAGGTAGCTAGGTATGATTGACCAAAATTTTAATTTTGAATTAAATTTTGAGATGCTAGTTCATCATGTGGACATCCACATGTTGTGTTAGATTCCTATAAAAATATCCAAAATTTTGCATGTGGTCCCATGTCAACTAGAGGAATTGAAATGTGGTAAATAAATTTGGTAATTTTGGTGTGGGAAAAGGTCAATGTCAAAGTATTAGTGCACTTAAAACATATCAAGGGAGAAAAAACCAAAACAAGCACAAAATAAAGTGCAAAATAAAGTAATGAAAATTATGAAGTGTACAACTTCTATCCTTACAAAAACAAACATAAATTTTTTAAAGGGATTAAATGTCATGGTATTTTGGGTAATCTAATCAAAATGAAAAAATTAGAATTTTTATCCCTAGAAGCAATTTTAATGTGTTAATTTCATCACAATACTTGTAGTTAGTGTAAATAGGGTGTTTATACATCTAGTTAGCTAATCTCTTTTTCTACCTGTTAGACTTATTCACACTTTGCTAATTCTCATTTATAGGTTATTCTATCATTTGTATCACTTGATAGGGATTTTACACATTTCCTCACTCTTGTTTCAAGTGTTCTAATATGTGTTGCATTCTTGGAGGGATAGTCAATTATTTACTCCTACCTTCCTTCCTCCTTTTCCTATTTATACAAAGATCTCCATTGTACATTTATATGAACACTATTTATTATATTTATCTTGGCTTATTGTGGGCATATTCACTTGTGGGAGTTATCATTAGACTTTTTATTTAGATATTTCCTTCTCTATCATGGTATTAGAGTCTTGAATTACATATCCCTACCTATTTTGAGTTGAATAATGCACATAGCCATATCAAATGTGTCTCATGAATCCAAATAAACATTGCCAATGATATTCTTTTGGCTTGTATACCATACTAGATATTGTATGAAATCTAGATACAAATCCATACATGTACATATTATTTTATAGAAAAGATCTTTTTTGAAGAGGGTGCTATCAATTTTTTTCCCTATGTGAAATTAATCATTTTTTTTTAGCAATTTTTGATGGTGTATAGTAGCCCCATATTTCATTGTGTCATTAAATATGCTAAAATGAATATCGATAATTGCACTTCTTCATATTTAGTAGTGTGGGATATTTAAAACTATTTACTAACATGTAATTAATCAAAAAGCCTTGATTTCTAAACAAAAATTCATCCCTTTGACTTGTGGGTAGTTAGAATAAAATGAATGAAAGAAAAAAAATCTAAAGACTTAGGAATTTCCAATAGATCAAAACCAAATTGTAAGCCCAATTAGCCACTTGAGTAAAAAATAGAATGAAATAATTTTGTTGGTAGCAACAAGATTTGTTGTTGTAAATAAAGTCCTATACCTAGTTAATTCATTACTAGGGGACTTATTTACTTGTTAAGTTTGCTTAGGTCTGAGGAATCTCTCTAGAAGGTGTTAGTTGTCATTAGTTGTTATCTTATATTTTGACTTGTTTTACATGTGACCTAGGTAGTTGTAATAAGTTGTCTCATGTCATATGATTGACACTTGTCATAATCTTATGACATCTTGTATCTCACCATGGCTATATAACCAAGGGGTCTCTACTACATTGTACATCCAACACTGAATCATAATTGATAAGAATATAATTTATTCTTGTCATATTCATATTCTCTCTCTTGTGCTTTCCATTTGGCCTCTAGATCTTGGAAGGTTATCTCCATAGCAAATTCTAACATGGTATCGGAGTAGGTTGGGTGCCTTTGGTTAGCCATTTTTTGAGAGATTTTGGTAAATCTTGAATAGTTGAGTATGCTCTTCTCTTGCATCATATGATGGTCTAGAGAATCATAAAAACTTAATAGAAATACAATATTTTAGGGGGTTCTTCTTTGTGGCTCTTTATTGCAGGTTTAAATTGGAGCTTGTTGGTTGCAAATATGAGCTCACCATTGAGTTCAAAAGGTTCGAGAAAGTCAATTTTTCCTTTTCTTTCATCCAAATAGAACATATGAGGACAAATATATGAGGGTTTGAAGTTGAAGAATGGTTGATAGATCCAAAAGGTAGCTACATTTTTGGAGCATTTTGGGTCAAATTTGACCCTACCATCACATCCAGAAAGGCCATAAACCTTAAGCTTGTCTACCAAATCGTCCAAATTAGAGAAGTTATCTATTGAGGCAAAACAATTTTCCCTATGAGTCATATGGCCCCCCAGGTTGTCATAATTACATGGTATGATTTTTTCTCCAAAAAAAAAATTCAGTGTAAAATTTTTGAACTTTTTTTATAAAATTGTTATCCTATCAATTATATTTTTGTAAAGGTTTTATTGTAAAAAAAATGATTTTTTTTGTAGAAAAGAGTACTTTGTAGCAAAGTATCACATAATTGTACTCTGATTAGAGCACATGTGGTGTTGGGAGGAAAAGTCACATCAACCCTACAGTCCCACTTGCAAACACCACCATTGTCATTCGGTGGTCAATAAAATTGGTGGGCACTTTGAAGAAAGTCGATAGAAATTCAAATAACTAGCAAAATCAAAAGAAAATTGGTGAACAAATAAAATAGAATATTCTTGCAAGATTCCCTCCAACTGACAATTTAGCGAATTATCCAATGACAGGGTATATTCTTTTTCAACGGTTGTTTGAACATCAAATTTAAGATATTATTTCACTGACATTAGCAATACCTCACCAATTTCAAATACTTCACATCATTTCAACAAATAGTTGACATCTCGTGGTCTCATTTAGCTTTTCAAAGAACACTCTCCAAATCTTATAAGCATATTGATGTCTACAAGTACATTTTGGAATCTTACCTTCCATTGGTTGCAAAATATTATCATCAATATCAATCAAATACTTTGGATTTCTATGCAAAATTCTAGGTGGTGTTCTCAAAGGTAAATTCATCTCAACATTAGGAATTTCATCAATATTTAAATGAGATGGGATAGATGGCATACCTCTGATTGGTAATGGAATAGATGGCGTGCCTTGAGGTTGAGGTGGGAATGATGGCATACCTCCTTCCCCACATGTGATTGATGATGTACTCTCAACTTGAGATGTGGTAGATGGTGTCTCTCCATTGTGACTTGTAGTAGAGGAAGTGTTTGCAACTATGGTATTCAAATCTCTCATAGCACAAATTTTTTGCATTCATTCCCTTTGTGCCACCAATAACATATCTATTGTTGATGGTTGAGGTTCCTCTTCAATTGGCATTTCTTCAACAATCATGTCCAATTTCCTCTTCTCACAAAGTTCCCTCATATTTTTTCATTTTTTTGCATTCTTAGCTTCTTGCTCTTCAAGTGTTGGCTTAATCCTTGACTGTTTCCTCATCATGATGGAGAATTTTATCTATAGAATGATAAAGAGACAAATATTAGTTCCTAAAAAACTAATCCATACAAATAAATGAAATATATGTCATTCAACCCTTCATACAAAATACATACAATCATCATGTAGAAGAGTAAATTTCACTTAATCATGATGAATAAACAAGTGCACTAAGAACACAAGGAAAATGGAAAGCATTTTTTTTTTAAGCATTTATACCTTGCAAGAATTTATCACGTGACTTTTCTTTAGCCATTTTCTAATGTATGACCTATCAATAGAATGTCTACGGAATTCCTTAAAGAAATGTGGTCTCATGGAATGCCATGATTGCAAGATAAGCACAAAATGGATTTTTTAAAAGGCATTACAAAATTTCAAGAAAATACAATTTTCTTGAGTATAAATCCAAATTCCATAACTTTTTTCAACATCCTACTTTTGGAAGAAGGTATGGGCATTAATCAAATCATTGAAATAAAGGGGGATTTGTCAAATATTATAATTGTAACTCCCTTTGCAGAAATGTATGAGAAATGTGGAAGCATGGACAAGGCATGTGAATTATTTGACAAAATAAATCAAAGAGATATGTCATAGATTGCAATGATTACAAGATATGCACAAAATGGATTTGTTGAAAAGGTTTTGGAAACTTCCCAAAAAATGCAATCAATGGATTTCAAGCCAAATTTGACAACATTTATCAAGATCCTCCCTACCCATGCCAAGAAATGATCTTTGGAATAAGAAATGGGAATCCATCAAAACATTAAGGATAGAGACATTTTTTAAATTTATAGTTATATCTTACCCTAGTAGATGTGTAAAAAATGTTGAAGCATAGACAAGATAGGTGGATTGTTTGGAAAAATGCGTCAAATAGATATGGCATCATGAAGTATAATGATTTTAGAATATGCACAAAATGGATTTGTTAAAAGAGATTTGAATCTTTCAAGCTAATTCAATAGGAAAGTGTAAAGAAAAAATTGACAACCTTTGATAGCATCCCTCTACATTTTCCAAAATGGGATATTTCAAACAAGGTATGGACATCCCTCAAAGCATAACAGAACAAATATTTTTGTCAAATGTTATAGTTAAAAATCCCTATTAGACATGTATGTAAAATGTGGAAGCATCAACAAGGCACATGAACTATTTGACATATAATTTCTTAAAGAAATGTAATCTCATGGAATACCATGATTTTATAATACGAACAAAATGATTTTTTTGAACTTTAGGTGTCAAAAAATTTCAAGTAAATGCAATTTGTAGATGAAAAGACAAATTCCATGACTTTTGCAACATCCTCCCAATCTATGCCAAAATGGGAGCATTGGGACAAGATACAAGAATCCATCAAAGCATAATGGAAGGGGGATTTTTTCAAATGTTATAGTTGCAACTACCCTTGTAGACATGTATGCAAAATATGAACCACATAGAAGGAACACAAACTATATGACATAATTCCCTAGAGAAGGGAAGAAAGGAAGAATCTATGTGGATATTTCATCAATACAAGCCATGATTTGTTTGGTTGCACAAGAGCCAAATGATATTATAAGAGCAACCAAACTACTATAAAGAGTAAAGAATTGTGTAGTTTAAAACCAAGAGGGGCTAATATTATAATGAGAATTTTCAAAGGAACCCCCCTTGAATGCTCATATATGTCAAAAATTAAAAACAAACAATGATGAACATGGAATATGAATTTTAACCAATCTAATCTAATCCCTCAAAAAAATATAATGCATTTGATTAATGCTATGTATGTTGAGTACTCATAATTTTTCATACTTAGCAAAATCTAATCCCAAAATCAACATTGTAGACATCAAAAATATACAAATTGATATCGCACACTCGATCCTGGTCTACTAACATCGCTTCATCCTAAATTATCCCTCTGTCTAACCATTTAATCAAATAGCCTTATTTGATTAAAGTCATCATAATTCTCCTTTTAATTAAATAGATCCCTCAATTTAATTAAATCATTGTCTCTATGTAATTAGCTAGGTCATTTCATTTTCCTATCTTTATTTAATTAAATAATCCATATTATTTGATTAAATCTCTAAAGTTCATCTAATTAAATTAAATAAATCAAACATTTATCTAATTTAATCTAACATCACCCTTTGGTTAAATAAATCAAAAATATTTATTTAACTAAGTCTAAATCATTCTTTTCTCATTTTGAGTTATTTAAATCCTAAAATCTAAGTCAAAATCTTCAAATCAACTAACACTACTTAAATTAATAAAATCATGATCAATGCTAATCCTAATCACTCAAATCCTCTAGATTTTGCAACTTGCACATGAAAATAGACTTATTTGATTTATTAAATTTCTATTTTCCTTCAACAAGGCATCTTTTAAGGAATATTCCCCTAATTTGAATTCAAAATCCAAGTGGGAATAAGTCCTTCCAACAAAGCATTTAAAATCTCTTGCATGTCCTTTTCTTGAGCCATGTGCATTTACTTCACCTTTCACCTCATCCTTCAAGCCATATTTTGAATTTGAATCTCCCTCCTCTTTGCACATTCTTCAAAATGTGCTCATCCTCCATCCATTCATAGCTTGACAAGTGGCATCATGCCATTGGATGAATGTTAGTCCCACATTGCTCAAATTTGGACATTCATCCATCTTGAAGTTCTATAAATAAAGAGCTCATATCCTCATTTGATCATCCACAATTTGAGTAAACTTACTCTACTCAAATTCATCTTCAAGCATTTGCAAGATTCATCCATCCATAGCTAGGTTATGCAGGCTTTCATCTTGGAGCACATTTGAATCTTCACAAAAGTGGATCACTCATCAACACTCTTCATCATCTATCAACATTGCATCATTGAAGTTAGGAAAGGGCCAATTTTCACATCAAATTGGCACCAATTCCCCCATGGGATCAAGAGTTTGCATTGCTTTTAATAGGATTTAATCTACTTTCTTGTTCTTTCATTATCTTCTTCTCTTCATTCCTATTTTGAGTTTTGTTAATGGATTTCATGGGGAATCCTTGTTCTTACTTGCATTTGATCTCCTAATGTATTCATTTGTTGTGTTTTATAGGTATTAGGATCATGGTTCACATTTTGGCACTAAAAGAAGGGCCGAAATCATAAATTCTAACATTTCCTCAAAATTTTAGCGTTTTCTTGACACACAGGAAATTTCGACGTGGGCTCCCCAGCGTCACTGTTTTTAACACCGCAAGCTCATCAGCGTCGTTGTTTTAGTGTCGCGAGCTCACTAGTGTCACTATATAGCACTGCGCGAACATAAACTCTGCTGCTGGACTCATCTTACCAAGAAATTTCAAATTTTAAACTGCGCCGCTAGACTTGCCGATCTACAGAAGTTTTTGAAAAAATTTAAAACTCTGACACTTTCAAAAATTGTGACGCTAAGAGAAAACAGCGACGCTATTGTGCTCTCTGTCTCGACACAGAGTGTCGTTGACTGGTAAAGCGACGCTATAAGGGCAACACTGGGAGGAAAAAATAGCGACACCTTCACAAGTTGCGACGCTGGAAGACAGTAAAAGGGAGAAATTAAATTTTTAGCATGTGCTTTAATTTATGATTGCTTCTTCCTTTGTTTTCTGCTTTTTAATTTCTATGTTTTTTTCAGAATTTAACTATTTTTCTTCTTTGTAGGTTGGAAGCCAAAAGCGAAGGAAGAAGGAGCATGGTGATGATATCTTGTCTAATCAAAGTGTTTTTTAACACTTAAGTGTTTGTTTAACACTTCTTTAAGTAATTTGCCATCTTTTTCTTTCTTTAGAACACTAACTTTCATTTGGGTTTTAAAAAAGGATTCTTTTTGTTTATTTTTTGCAAAAAGGATTAAAAAGAACCTTAGGATCAACAACTTACTAGATTTTGTTTATGGATTAAACAATTGAACAAATGTCTTTTCACTTGTGATTTGGTGCTCTAAAATGAGCTCACATATTGCTTTGAGGGTTTAAAAAGAACAAGTGTAGTTGTGTTTTTTGTGAGGGCTTACTTAGACTAAAACCATTGGAAAAGGATGTATGCGCTTCTCTCATGCTTTATAGCGATCTTGAGAATCAAAAGGTCTTTTCCATGACTTTGGGTTAAGACAAAGCAATCACCTCCACACTTCAATTTGGCCTTAAAATTGAACAAACTATTGTGCGAGTGTGAGTGGGACATTTTCGCGTATATTCTCTCTCTTTATTGCCATCAAAGATTGATCAAGTTACGGATTTTGTTCTTCATTCACTTTTGTTTATCTTAGAGGGCCTGCCTTGTGGGAAAAAGTAATCACCCAAGGGAATGAATCAACCAGTAACACTCTAAAGCCAAGAGTATTTCTAGCTAGGATATAAATGTGGATATTGGATGAAACGCCAATATCACGTGGTTGACTCCGACAAGATGGATCCGAAAGGGGACTCTTTCCACATTGGGTCAACTCCTACCAACAGAAAGTACTTACTAAAACCCATGTGCTAGAATTTTCCAAAATCCTTTTATCTATTTGTTGGTGCAAGAACGGTCGTTCTAAAGCCACCCCACACTTTTATGGTCTTATAGTAGAGATGGAAAGCATGCCATGGGAGTTTCATGGGTGTTGATGCTTGGCTGCCCCATATAAGTGAGTGTCGTGGAGGGGAGCCACTGGGGTCAAGCATCTAACCATCTGCTAGAGATAAGTGTTGCTGGACTTGTCCAAGTGGGAATCCAACAAATATTGTCTTACACATCCATAGGATTGTACTTATTCTTGGGTTACAAAATGCATTGCTTGATCAAAAACATCATGGAAACAAACATTTAACATCATCCAAATTTCAAACCCTTTTAAAGACAAATACATTTGACTCAATCCATATGTTATTGCTTTCCCTTGGGATTCACATCCTTAGAGGTTTCTAAGCATTGGATTAAATCTCAATTTGTCTTCTTAAGTAAACATTAGGAAAACCCCTTGCCTTAAGTTCATTAAATTTCCACATAACATATCTTGTGGGGTTTGAAGAAGTTAGGACATTGGACATTTAGTTTGAAAATCTAATCAAGAAAGTGTTTGTGGTAAAATAAATTCACTAATCAAGATGAAATCAATTGAACCCAACACATGTGCTTGTGTATCTTTTGTCTTATGGTCTTTTGAGAAAACATTGATCTTTTGGTTTGAAGGGAAAAGCAAGTTCTTCAAAACCTTGGCCTTGTAAACAAGTCCTTCTTAGGTTCATTTAGGATCAAAATAAAACACTTCATCCATTTCAAACATTTATCATCCCATCCCACAAGCAACTTTGGAACTTTGGAAACATCATTCTAGACTTGGGTAAATCATCAAAATCTAAATCACTTTGTTTAGTTAGGTGTGTGGGAATGCATCCTTTCTCATACATTTAATAAAATCAGAAATCCTTTGAACAAGTTCATCCTAAGATCACATCCAACATCTTAGGGTTTACAGGTTCATTATCCAAATCAAACCAATATCATTGATCCAAAGTTCCTAAATGTTCATCACCCATATCATTCACACCTTTCATCCTTTATCTCGTCATTGGTCCTAAGAAACCTTAGAGGTAACTTTTGCAACAAAGTCAAAACACAAGAAAAGCATGGAATATAAACTTGATCCATACATCATGAGTGGTCCAAACCAACCAAACTATCAAAACCTTACAATGCCAATGGATTTCCAACACTCACATTTATACATGGGATCATTATCTCCCACAAATCTCAATGGTACAACAGATGTGAGTATGCCTAGTCAAAATATTGGAACATCTTTCTTGATGATAGATCTAAATCGAAAACTACAAGTCTATCCATCAAACAATCAATACATAAGTCTTCAAACGAACAACATCATCCCACCAAATCCCTATAAGCCAAATGAAAATGTACCAAGTACAATTTTTTGAAACATGAATTCGGAAAACTTTGGGATGGATACATTTGAAAATCATACTAATATTCCAAACATGAACAATGGTCAATTTCAACCTATCATGGCAAATCTGAGTGTCATCCCAAATCAGAACATTGTCCAAAATCAAACACAAGTACACAATCCAAATCTACTTAAACAGAAGCCAAATTAACTATATCAAGAGAGTCAAGATCAAAATAAAGAACAAATTTGGCAAGGTCAAATTGCTACACCTACCAAAATAGTTGAGTCATTGTGCCAAGGGAAATCTCCACCACGATTACCTACATCATTCCTTGGTTTAGGGCTTCCCCCTTTACCTAGCACCAATCACTCCATCCAAATCAATCCACCTAACACCAATCAAGCCATCACATCAAATCTTTTGAATATACCATCGACATTGCACCAATAGATGGTATCCAATCAAGCAACAATGATGATCCCAACCAATCAAAATATGGTCTCCCAAGGTCCTATCACCTCGTTCATTCCAACCATCCCTATCACTTCGATCATTCCAAACACCACCCTCATGATCGCTCCAAGTGTATCTCAACTACTTGTCACCACATCCAACATGATTCCAAATACACCACCACTATTGCCAAAACCAAGTGCAATAAGTTAATATCATAGCATCGCACTAAAAGCACATCAAGCCTACCAACAAGTGCTTCAAAAATCTCAAGCCCCCCAAGCTGCTCAAGCTACCCAACAAACAAAATCACAAGCACAAAAAATGACAACTGTTGAGAGCAATGATCAAGATCAATCCATCATTGAGAACCTTGAAGCTATGTCTACTTCATCCAATGATCAAATCAAGCTATGTCAAGAGTCACTTCTCAATCATGATCAAAATCTACCCACAATACCCAACAATGATCCAATTCAAGAAATGTCAACATCATTTGACCCTATGGTTGAAGACATTAGAGATTCCTCCACCACAATTGTTGAAAACAATGATCAAAATCTCTCCATCAATGAGCACATTAAAGACGTTTCCACCTCATTCGATGACCAAATCACCATACATCAAGAGCCACTTTTTAGCGATCTATTTCAAGGAGTGTTAGGATTATTTGATCCTATTGACATAATGCACAATCCATCAACCAATGATCATGATGAAAATGTCTCTACATCACTTGATGAGTTAGAGGACATATCTCAATAATTTATTCCAAAGCAAGATCAAAATCTCCCACTAAGGTCTAGCAGTGGTCCCTTCCAAGACATGTTGACCCCCTTCAACCTCATGGCTACAGATACTAAAAGAACCCTAAACTTGACACTTGAGGATATTGAACCACTTACCATGTCTAATGAAAACATCCAAGAACCCTTTATAAGAAATCCATCCTTTGAAACTAATCCATGTCAAGAACTTGACCCAAAGCATGTCGAAAGCAACTCTAAAAACATTCAAGATCAAGAATTTGTATCTTCAAGATACTACAATGATCTAATGGAAACTCTCCTATCTATGCAAGATGATCATATCCATGTAGCACATATTCTTCCATCTACCTATGAGATGCTTTCTACAGATGGACACGTAGATGATCTTCATCTAGAACAAGATTTTGTCACACAAAAAGAGCATATTATCAACTCCTATAGTCAAACTAAGTTATCAACATCGGGATCAAATATATCCAAAATCTAGACTGAGAACATCATGAATAAGGATATCCAACATTATCCACTCAAGGAAATGAGTTAGATAGAACAATATAATCCAGAGTTAGCAGAGCAACAAATTGAAAGAACGTCACCTATGGTGGTCATTTATCAAAGAATTCATTCTAAACAAAAGCTCTCAGAACAAGCAAAATCAAAGAACAAAGGTACTAATACCACCATAATGGGGGAAACTTCGTCTCAAGTAAACGTCAACATAGGGAGCATGAAGAATCTTTGTGATGAAACTAGTGCCAATACTACAACCAGCCATGTCATGCATCTTCATCCACCTATCATCCCATTCATGAATTGGGACCAACGTCAAAAGAAGGTTTTGAATCAAAGCACAAAGAATGTTATCAAATCAAGAGAAGCTAGAAAGCATAATGGACAAATCAAATATAAATGGATACCAAAGAATACAAAGGAAGATCATACCTATCAAACTCCATCAGTCAAAGAAACTATGGGGAAAAATGAAAATGGGAAAAGTATCCATCAAAGATGTCCACAAAAGAAAAATCAGGCTTTTCAAGCAATGTAAAAAGTGTATCAAGCAGTTGGTCCTAATTCCATGCACACTTCCATATCCACCCATCATTGCTCATCTTCCCAAGTTTGGAGAGTCAAAGGTTCCAAACTATCAACCAATCCATCCCTTATCCCTAAACACACTCCATCCACGCCTCCACGCATGATATCTAATTCTCACATTGACCATGTATTGGCAACAACCCTTCATCATAAGGATTCAGAGGGAATTCTATCACGATGTATGCACCAAGACAAAGTCAACTCTGGTATCGATGAAGATGATCAAGAATCTCAAAAGTTGCATTCAAGTGCACGTATCTTAGCAAAGGAACTTCTTCAAGAAGGCTATCGATGGCACATTATGACAGGGGCATCTACATCAACAACACCTTGTGATTCAACATGAGCTTAAAATCTTTCAAAAAATACAAAAAAAATCAAAAAAGCAAAATATCCAAAAAAATTAGAAAAATGATTGAAAATAGTAAAGAAAAAAAAAATCGTCCTCTAGTGAAAACCACTACGGTGGTACTTTGGGCAAGACCATGATGAAAACCTGGTAAGCAAGCATCATGCGTGGAATCAACCATCTATGTGTGCCACTTCAAGTGAAAGCATCTTATCCCATCCATAATAAATCCAACATTCCATTTGTCCTATCCATAATAAATCCATTCATCCATGAACCATTTATCCAATCCATCTGCATCCATCTGCATCCATCATCCAAGTTATCTTGATCTTGATGAAATTTTGGGGCACACTTTATGCTTGCTTATGGTAAACATCTTGACATGGGTCGTTTTCATTGATCCTATGTTATCCAACATTATCTAAGACATGAAGCATTATCCAAATGAGCATTCTTTATCCAAAAGCCTTATCTTATTGCAAGATAATCCTTGGCATCCTTTGTGTGCTTACCATATCCATCCATCCATAAACCCATCCAAGCATCCACTCATGACATTCCATACATTGCTAGACATTGGGGGAAAATATATTGCATCTTGCTTCAAGAATAAATCTTTGTCTATGTCCTCTAACTTATGTGGTGATCCAAACATTGGCAAACATGAAACCAAATTGGTCAAAGCATTTGTTATCTAGAATCCAAATCACTAGCCCATGGCATATTTTGATGAGAAGACAATCCTCATCAGTCTTCATCATTCACCGAACATCAATCCAAACAATCAATATCAGTCACATCTAATGCACCCTTAAAACGTCACATCAAATCATTTGAACAACTTTTGTTCCAAAATCAAGCTTCATCAATCCTGATCAATCAAATCCTTGCATTGTTGTGCATCCTCAACAATGTTATCATCATCAATCCTAATCAATCAATCCTTGCATTATTGTGCATCCTCAACAATGTTATCATCATCAATCCCAATCAATCAAATCCTTGCATTGTTGTGTATCCTCAGCAATGTTATCATCATCATCAATACATCAAGTCAATCAATCAACCTTAGCTTGGTTTTCAACAAAATCCCAAACAGAGAACTGATATCATCACACATATCCATATCTAAATCGTCAAAATCATGCAAAAATCTAAAAACATCATAAAACCAGAAAATCAAAAAACATCCAAATCATATCAAAAATCCAAAAAACACAAAAAATTGAAAAACATCAAAAACATAGAGAAGGGAAGAAAGGAAGAATCTATGTGGATATTTCATCAATACAAGCCATTATTTTTTTGGTTGCACAAGAGCCAAATGATATTATAAGAGCAACCAAACCACTACAAAGAGTAAAGAATTGTGTAGTTTAAAATGTACCAAGAGGGGCTAATATTATAATGAGAATTTTCAAAGGAACCCCCCTTGAATGCTCATATATGTCAAAAATTAAAAACAAATAATGATGAACATGGAATATGAATTTTAACCAATCTAATCTAATCCCTCAAAAAAATATAATGCATTTGATTAATGCTATGTATGTTGAGTACTCATAATTTTTCATACTTAGCAAAATCTAATCCCAAAATCAACATTGTAGACATCGAAAATATACAAATTGATATCGCACACTCGATCCTGGTCTACTAACATCGCTTCATCCTAAATTATCCCTCCGTCTAACCATTTAATCAAATAGCCTTATTTGATTAAATCATCGTAATTCTCCTTTCAATTATATAAATCCCTCGATTTAATTAATTCATTGTCCCTATGTAATTAGCTAGGTCATTTCATCTTCCTATCTTTATTTAATTAAATAATCCATATTATTTGATTAAATCTCTAAATTTCATCTAATTAAATTAAATAAATCAAACATTTATCTAATTTAATCTAACATCACCCCCTTTGGTTAAATAAATCAAAAATATTTATTTAACTAAGTCTAAATCATTCTTTTCTCATTTTGAGTTATTTAAATCCTAAAATCTAAGTCAAAATGGTCAAATCAACTAACACTACTTAAATTAATCAAATCATGATCAATGCTAATCCTAATCACTCAAATCCTCTAGATTTTGCAACTTGCACATGAAAATAGACTTATTTGATTTATTAAATTTCTATTTTCCTTCAACAAGGCATCTTTTAAGGAATATTCCCCTAATTTGAATTCAAAATCCAAGTGGGAATAAGTCCTTCCAACAAAGCATTTAAGATCTCTTACATGTCCTTTTCTTGAGCCATGTGCATTTACTTCACCTTTCACCTCATCTTTCAAGCCATGTTTTGAATTTGAATCTCCCTCCTCTTTGCACATTCTTCAAAATGTGCTCATCCTCCATCCATTCATAGCTTGACAAGTGGAATCATGCCATTGGATGAATGTTAGTCCCACATTGCTCAAATTTGGACATCCATCCATCTTGAAGTTCTATAAATAAAGAGCTCATATCCTCATTTGATCATCCACAATTTGAGTAAACTTACTCTACTCAAATTCATCTTCAAGCATTTGCAAGATTCATCCATCCATAGCTAGGTTATGCAGGATTTCATCTTGGAGCACATTTGAATCTTCACAAAAGTGGATCACTCATCAACACTCTTCATCATCTATCAACATTTCATCATTGGAGTTGGGAAAGGGTCAATTGTCACATCAAATTGGCACCAATTCCCCCATGGGATCAAGAGTTTGCATTGCTTTTAATAGGATTTAATCTACTTTCTTGTTCTTTCATTATCTTCTTCTCTTCATTACTATTTTGAGTTTTGTTAATGGATTTCATGGGGAATCCTTGTTCTTACTTGCATTTGATCTCCTAATGTATTCATTTGTTGTGTTTTGCAGGTATTAGGATCATGGTTCACAAACATAATAACAAAATCAAAGCATTGTATTAAGCATGTATGATAAGGGATGACAAAGAAACATAATAGAATGAAGAAAATGTAGAGAACATGCATAAAGACTTGGGAAACCTTGAAAACGAAGATTCAAATGGAGAATCTACCAATTATGTGTAGTCATTTTTTCTCCGTGCATCAAACTCCTCAACAATTTGAACTTTTCACAAAATTATTTCCTTTTCAACGATCAATTGTATATAACTCTAATATAATTACTAAAAACTATACAATTAACCAATTTATAATGTTATATTCCTAAAATTCAATCACAATTAACATTAAACAACACTACAAAAATTGAAACATGAATTGATATATATCAAATTTGATGTGAAAACTCTGTTATTTCCTCCTTCATAAGTTGGAAAACCATAAAAAGGTGGTGGAAAGTTGATGCAAAGGTGGTAGAATGTGTAAAACTTGTATGTGCACTTCCCAACAGAGTCAAGAAGCATTTTTTTGTTAGATCACATGCATACCTAGGAGAATAACAAAGTATGTGGGCCTGGATCATGGGTGTCCTATCTATTTTACCATTTTTAGAGCAAGCCAAAATGTGCTCTCATTATAAAGTGTTCGCGTTATAACATTCTCATGTTATAGCATGCTCGAGTTATAACATGCTCGCATTATAACATGATCTCGGTATAATATACTTGTGTTATATTGTGCTCACATTATAACATTCTCACATTATAACGTGCTCACATTAACGTGCTCATGTTATAACATGATCTTGTTATAATGTGCTCACATTATAATTTGCTCATGTTATAATGTGCTCGCATTATAACGTGCTCGCATTATAATGTGCTCATGTTATAATGTGATCGCATTATAACGTGCTCACATTATAATGTGCTCATGTTATAATGTTCTCATGTTATAATGTGCTCACATTATAATGTGCTTGTGTTATGACATGTTGACTTTATAATGTGAATTTGTTTTAGATTTCTCTACAAAATGGCCATATTTCAATTTCTCCAAAATGCACTCACATTATGGAAATTTTGATTTTGTAAAGGTTTCCTAACTTTGATCATGTGTCAATTGTTTAGGAAATATTTCTCAACCTTGCAAGTGCATAAGATACTATTGATATGTTAGCGTGGGGGGTGGGGGGGTTGTAGGGGGGTACCCTTTTGCGAGGGTTTTGGAGCGGTGGGGGTTCGGGGATAGCACCCCGAAAATACACATTATGTATATTTTATTCTTGTAAAAATGGATTGTTCGTCATTAGGTTTTATATCTAATGGTTGATATTTTTTTGGCTTGACTTTCCCTAGAAGGAAGCCCTATTTTATGAGGGAATTATATCATGGCTATGTATTATGATGTATTTTGAGAGTCTGATAGTAGTTGTTGTCTCTAGATCTCTAAGTGGTGATACTCCTGTGAGAAGCTTGCTCTGCAAGTATATTGTAATCTTTGTGATTTCTAAATAATATTTTGGGAAACTTTTAGATTGTGGGGATTTTCTCCCGAACGGGTTTTCCCCACGTAAATCACTTTGTTATGGTATGCATGATATTTATGTCTATTTTTTAAAAATTTCTTGTAACTATTAAAGATCTATAAAAAAAAAAATTGTATCTCCTCTCAAGATTAGTGTAGGAAGTTGTTCCACTAGCTTAGTTTCCTTGCAAGTGGTATCAGAGCTTGATCACCTTCGGTTTCAATTGTGGGTTATTGGGTATTTTGAATTGTTACAGATTTGAGTGGGAGCTTGTGCAGAAAAAATTTTGTGATCTTTTTGTAGGAGTTTTTAGATGGAAATTTCATTAGGGGGAATAGAGGTGGATAAATTTTCTAGAAATAATTTTGAAATGTGGAAGCTAAAGATGGAGGATTTGTTGATAGATCAAGATTTGTGGGATGTTGTTGACGAGAATGTTTCAAGGCCTATAGATCCTACTCAAGCTACTTAGTATGATGTTATGGATCATAAAGCCAAGGGTTTAATCATATTATGCTTGGTAGAATCAATGTCCATGAAGAGACCTCTACATAGAAACTATGGAAGAAGCTTGGTGAGATGTATCAAGCCAAATCTTTAGTGAACAATATTTTCTTGAGGAATAAATTATATTCCTTAAGGATGGAAGAGGGTGGATGAATTAAAAACCACCTAGAAGCATTCAATATGTTGGTGGCTCAATTGGAATCAGTTGGTGTCAAAATGGATGAGGAAGAGAAATGTTAGATCCTGCTTTGTTCTTTTCCTAATTCATGAGATTATCTTGTTTTGGCTATTGGGAGTACTTCTGTTATATTGAAGACTGAAGTTGTGGTTGGTTATTTTCTTTTTGAAGATATGAGGAGGAAGGTATCTATCAGTGCCAAGGAGGCCTTGAATTTTCATGGAAGACCTAAGGAAAAAGGCAAGAAGAATGAGAAGCATGGAAAATCCAAGTCCAAGGGGAGATCTAAGTCTCTTCGAAAGTCCAAAGAAATTTTTTATTGGAATTGCGATAAGCATGGAAATGTTCATAAGGACTACAAAGAAGAAAAGAAGAATAAAAAAAGAAATTTGATTTTGATTATGAGTCTAAGAAGGAAGATGGTGATGCATTCATTGTAGCTTTTGCAACTCGTGGAGGTAATGATGCATGGTTAATTGACTTAGGTGCATCTTTCCATATGACCTTTAATAGAGATTATTTTTCTAAATATGAAGAATTTAATGGAGGTAAGGTTTACTTGGGTGATGATTCTCATTTAGACATTGTTGGTTGTGGTAAAGTTAAAATTAGACTTCCTGATGGTAGGATAAGAAGGATTAATGGTGTGTTACATATCCCTAGTTTAGCACAAAATTTGTTATCTATGAGCAAACTAATAGACACAAGTGTGCAGGTAATATTTACTGATACAAGATGCAATATGGTTAGAGGTGCTATGGTGATTGCTAGAGGTGTCAAATATGATGCATTATATAAGCTTGATTCATGCACTGTTGAGTGCAATAGTACTTCTGTGAAAACAAATTCTATGGAAGAAGTGAGGGTTTCACCTTCAACAAATGGTCAAGACTTTTGGGTATCCAAGGATGCTTTATCTTCTAAATAAAAGTTACCTGTAGAGAAAACTATGTTATGTCACTAAAGATGACCACAGTGGAGAAAAGGGTCTAAGGTCCTTGAAAAAATAAAACCTCATTGAGCTTTTTTTATTGTAATCTTGAATTTGATTTATGTGAGCATTGCATTTATGGAAAACAAAGCCACATTCAGTTTTACTCAAGTTCTCATAAATATTGTGTTGTATTGGATCTTGTTCATTCTAATGTGTGTGGTCTTGTAGATGTTCCTTCAAATGGTAAATCCATATATTATGTTTCATTTATTGATGATTATAGTAGGACATGGGTATATTTTCTAAAGAGTAAATATAAAGTTTTCAGTCGATTTAAGGAATTTAAAGCAATGGTTGAGTTGTAGACTGGAACTAATAATGGCGGTGAATTTTTCTCTAATGATTTTGATAGATTCTATAAAGACTGTGCTATTCATAGACAAAAGACAACTCTATATTATCCACAACATAATGGAGTTGCATAAAGAATGAATAGGACATTGATGGAGAAGGCTAGGAGTATGCTGAGTGGTGTTGGTCTAGAACAAAGGTTTTGGGATAAAGCTATTGCCACTGCTTGTTACCTGATTAATAGGTCTCCTAGATCAACTCTTGTTGATAAGATTCCTATAGAGGAATGGTTGGGTTGTAAGCCTTCATTAAGAAATCTTAGAGTTTTTGGTTGTGAGGCATATGCACATGTGCCAAAGGAGAAGCAAACAAAGTTGGAGAACAAGGCTATGAAATGTATCTTCATTGTATATAGTTATGGTGTGAAAGGATACAAGATTTGGTATCCTATTGTATAGAAGGTAATACATAGTATAGGTGTTAGTTTTAGAGAAACTAAGCCTTCTTTTGTTATATTGCAGCCAGAACAAATTAAATAGGAAGATGTGATTCAATTTCCTTCCGCACTTGAGAAAGTTGAATCAAGGCCCATGGATAGACAAGAAGTTAAGGGGAGCTCATCTAGCTCTAAATCTTTAGAAGAGGAGGAAGAACCTCCAACTCAACTTTTTCATAGGTCTACAAGGAATAGACAACCACCTGCATGGTATTCACCTAATGATTGGAGATGTATTTTTTCTTTGAATACTAACATGGATGAACCCAGATTGGTAGAAAAGGCATTAGGTATGAATGATGTAGAATCTTGGAAGATTTCTATGGATGAAGAAATGGCAGCTCTGAAAAGGAATAATACATGGAAGCTTGTACCATTTCCTGAAGGAAGAAAACCTATTGGTTTCAAATGTGTATTAACAAAAAAAGATTGGTTCAAATGCAAGTATTGAGAAGTACAAAGAAAGGTTGGTTGCAAAAGGTTGCTCTCAAGTTGAGGGTGTTGATTATGGTGAGATATTTTCTCTTGGTGCAAAAAGGGCATCCATTAGATTTTTTCTTTCTATTATTGCTGCTTATGATTTAGAGGTTGAGAAAATGGATGTGAAAAATGCTTTCCTTTATGGTTACTTGGAGGAAGATATTTATATGAAATAGCTAGAGCACTATGTGGTGAAAGGTAAAAGTAAAATGGTTTGCAAATTGAAGAAATATGTGTATGGCCTAAAATAGAGTCCTAGGATGTGGTACTAGAAATTTGATATATATGTGTTGAGTTTGGGATTTGAGCATTCTAAATAAAATCATTTTGTTTATTATAAAATTGCTGGTGATTGTTTCCAGTTTATTGCATTATATTTTATTTATTAGTAAAGGGAAAGGTATGATTTCAGAACTAAAATCTCAACTAGCTACTAAGTTTGAAATGAAATACCTTGGTGTAGATAAAAATATTATTGGGATGGAAATTAGAATAAGTTATGGCTTCGAAAAAGTATGTCAATTCAATTTTACAAAAGTTTGATATGCAGGATTATAGACCATTATGTGTTCTTGTTTCAGTTGGAACAAAGTTAACTATTTCAAATTGTCCAACATCTCCATCAGAGATGGAATACATGAGCAGAGTTCCTTACCAGAGTGCAGTTGGAAGTTTTATGTATGCCAAGGTTTGTACTAGACCAGACATTAGACAAGTAGTGGGAGTTCTTTCCAGATATATGTCTAATCCTAATAGAGTTCATTGAGATGTAATTAAAATATTCTTCAAATATTTGTGTGGTACCTCAAATTATTCCTTGTGTTATCATAGTAATATGATTGAAGATGATATTTCCCTTGATATTCATGGTTATGTGGATTCAAATTGGGTGGGTGATTTTGATAGGAAAAGATCCACCAGTGCTTATGTGTTTACTTTATTTGTTGGTGCAATTAGTTGGATGAGTAAGAGATAGGCTATGGTTACTTTTTCCACTATTGAAGTAGAGTATATGGTAGCTACTCATGCTTGTAAAGAATCCATTTGGCTTAAGATTTGTGTTCAGATATTGGAATTAAATAGGGTACAGTGACAATTTACTCCGACAATCATAATGTGATATGTCTAGCCAAGGACCTAACATTTCATGCCAGGACCAAGCACATTGATGTACAATATCATTTTGTTAGAGATATGGTCAAAGATGGTAGGGTTAAAATGGTTAAGGTAGATACTTTGATGAATGTTGTTGATTCTTTAACTAAGCTTGTGAGCATAAAGAAGTTTAGATGGTGTTTGGAGACTATGGGCCTCTTAGCCCCTAGCAATTTAAGAGATGATGTTTGTACACCCTGTTGTTGTTGCGAGGTGTTTGAAAAGTGGGAGATTTTTTGGGAAAATATTTCTCAACCTTGGAAGTACATAAAGTATTACTGATATGTCAATGCAAGGGGGGTTGCAGGGGGTACCCCTATGGGAGTTCGAGGGGTATCATCCTGCTCAACTAGGGGTCTAGGGGTAGCACACCTCAGCGGGGATTAGGGGGAAATGCCCCTGAAAGCCACATTTATATTTTATTATTATAAATCTACATTGTTCATCATTAGGTTTTATATCTAACAATTGATATTTTGTTGGCTTGACTTTCCCTAGAATGCAACCCTATTTTATGAGGGTGTCATATTACAACTGTGTATTGTGATGTATTCTAAGAATGTGATAGTGGTTGTTGTCTCTAGATCTCTAAGTGGTGATACTCCTATGAGAAGATTGATTTGCAAGTATATTGTAATCTTTGCAATTTCTTAATAATATATTAGGCGCCTTTTGGAGTGTGGGGTTTTTCTCCTAAAAGGGTTTTCCCCACATAAATTATTGTGTTATGGTATGCATGATATTTATGTCTTTTTTTGTTTAAGATTTTGTAACTGTTAAAGATTTGTAAATTTTTTGCAGTATTCTCCTCTCAAGATTAGTGTAGGAAGTTGTTCCGCCATGTTATCTTCCATACATCAATATGGGCTTAAGTTGGTGTACATCAATGAGAAATTTTCTTGAAAAATTATGACATCTTCTAAGTGGTATGTATGTCTCATTTTGTGTGTGATATGTAGTTTTCCAAAATTAATTAGACACTCAACCATGTACATTAACCCTCAACCATATCCCTTAAAACCTCAATGCTTGAACCCTCAACCCTTAAACCTTAAGTCCTAAACCCTATCCCTAAACCCTCAACCCTTGACACTATACCTTAAACCCTAATCCTTTAACCCTAAACCCTATCCCTAAATCCTCAACCCTCAACCCTTAAACTTTAAACCTTGCATATGGAGGTTGTTGCAGATTGGAGGACTGATAATATGGAATGGTTTATGATTTTTGGGGATTTATTTAAAAAGGTTACAATTGGGATTGTTTTGGGTTCTGATAAGTGGGGTTAGGATTGGGATTGGATGAGGTAGCAAAAGTAGTATACGTACTTAGAGGGTGATACAGGTATTGAGTAGCAGGGTTGCTTTGCATTTGTGTCAGGACTTGTTTATGCTAAGGTGGTTGTTGATAAAGGGGTTGAGATGAGATTTGATGTTGTTGAGGGACTTGTGGTTGGTGAGGGGGAAACTGATAAGATGGTGTTAGTTGGGGTGTAGGGATTTGTGTTTGTTGAGGGGTCGATATTGGAACACCTTGTGGTTGTTATGGAAGTTGCTATTGAGGTTGTGACATAAGCTATACTACTTGATGCAGAGGTTGAGATGGGATGGTAGTATGCTACAAAGGTTGAGATGGAGGTTGTTGTGACACCTACTAGTGAGGTGGTTGGGATGGTGTTATCTACTGCAGGTTAACACAAGGCTGATTCAAGGATCAGACATTGCCTTAAGGTGGTTGCTAAGATGTGAATGGAGGTGGTAGTAAGTTAGATATGGGTACAAATCTAGGAGGTGGTGCAACAAAAGGATTGCCTCCTATATTTACTGGTGGTTGACTAGGTTGATTAGGAAGAAGAGGTGGTGTGGACAGTATCGGTGTAGAGCTCTGTGGAATGGGCATGGATGGTGGATTAGGAAGATTATGTGGCATACCAAAAGCAAGGGGGTCATTAGGATTGGGACCTTGAGGAATGTTTGGTTGATGTGCTCCCATAACTAAAATTGGAATCTAAGGAGGATGTCTAACTTGATAGAGCACTATGTTACCAAACCTAGATTGATACCAACCTTCCTGTGATGGACCCTGAGGGATGTACATATTACCCAAATTACTTTGCAAATTTTGAGGATCTTGTGATGTCGGGGGTGTAGGAGGTGTGATATTGACATACTTGGATAATTCAAACCCTAATGGTGGATTAATGCCTTTCATGAGAAACATGGTGAGGATCTTATCCCCATGCTCATTGAGGAGGCAATCTGTCATTTGGACATTAATAGGATCATTGAAATATTCGTCCACCATGATTTTGAGTTGGATGACCATGCTCTCATCAACAATAGGTGAAATGGTATGAACCTCAGTATTAGATTGCGATGAGCCGCTGTTATTAGGATCTTGAGTAACATGAGGCTAGGTACCTTAAGCATGTTGTTCTGCCATGAGTTTCTTTGCTTTCCACTGGGTAAGGGGCATGAAAATGCAAAACTACCAGGATGAAAAAGGATGATGTTATGCTCTAAGATGTACTTAAATGAATGATCTAGGTGATGGCTACAGGATCAATTGGATTGGATGGTAGATTGATGGATTGGATTATTAGATGGCTAAATATTTCATGCGATTGGATTCAATTAGATTGATTGATGGGATGAGATGATTGATAGGATTGGATAGTTGATTGTATTGGATGAGTAGATTGATTCTAGACCAAGTTCAAAGGTCAAACTAGGTGACGTAAGATGTTGACGATCAGATTAAATGATGAAAAGGATGATTACGACACTAAATCTACCTCAAGATGGAAGTAGATTGATTGGGTCGTGAGTGATTACTAACTCGGGATGGATAACAATCCTAAGTAAGTGCAAAGGATGATGATCAAGATCAAGCACATAAGACAACTTGGATAAAGACCTCAAAAATGTAGTCTAGGGCATTGGGATTGATGAACCATTGTTAGAAATGAAATCTAGGGATGTTCTAAGATGTACCTATATGATTTTATTGATGAAGTGATGACTTTTGGAAAATGCAGACAAACTAAAGTGACAATTATGGGTGAATGGATGATGATAATTTTTTTTATTACGACAAAGAACTCAGAAAACAATAGGATTTCAATGGCCCAAAGGATTCACTCTCTAGATTTTGTATGGGTATGGAGTACACCTCTATGTTGTGCAAATTCTCCTTTTCAGGTCAAGACTTCACCTATTCAAGATCAACAGACTCACCTCTATGTTAGGTAGAATTACCTATTCCAAGACTCAAATTCGCCTATGTTAGGGGATACACAAGAAATGACCAAACTCGAGATGCAAATTCACCTATCTAGATGTGAGATCACTAAGCCTCTGACATAATTGCCTCTATGGAAAGTAGAATCACCTAAAACCCTCGAAAGACCAAAAGGGGATAAGCAGACTCAATTAGGAGAATCACCTAATGTGAATGAAAAATTCACCTAAATCTTGAAATGTATGGATAGAATGAAAATCTCCTATTGAGGAGTAATGACCTCACCTACTTCTTGAACTATACGGAAGGAAAAAAACTCATCTAAAATGGGATCACCTATCGAACAAATGAATTCACCTAAATCTTGGACTATATGAATGAGGATGAAATGGGCATAAATGAATCCACCCCTGAGTACAACATGTTCACCTATTCTAAGAGGTGTATGAATGAGGGAGACTCAGACAAGGACAACAGGTTCACCCCAATACAAGACAATATTCTAGGAAGAACAACTGGAATTGACGGATAAGGACTGGACTTAGAATCACCTAAGGGCTAGACAGACTTTCCTATTCAGGGAATAGGTAGACATGAGGTGCTCAAGAAAGGGATCCACTGACAAATTCACCTTTGAAAAAGATGAAAACACCCAAAGGGATGACCTAGACTAGACTCAGACATAGAATTGCCCCTTTATAGGGTAGAATCACCTATCCACAAAGAAAATTCACCTTTGTGAGAAGAAAATTCACCTATGATGGTAGGGGCATACTATGGAAAAGGACAACAAACACGGAAAGCAACAGACAAAAAGGCTAGAGTGACTCAACTAAAAATAAACACTAGTATCACACAAGAAGACACACTAGGCAACACAATCCTAAAATTAGTATTGAAGGAGTATAGGCTTGATGTAGGTCCACCACCTTGAGTGGAAAACTCAAGGTTAATACTCCATGATACCGAGGTGGTTCTCTAGATCACCCTTTCTTGTGATGGCAGATAGCTAGCATTCTAGTGGCACAGGGTCATCAATAGATACCACGAGCTCACCTTCACACTCTCTCTCAAGGACTATCATAGTCCATAATGAGGATTTATATCTCAACCCAAGGGAGTACATGATGAGTAACTTCAGGGTACAGTGCGCATCCCCTGCACTACACCAAGCTACAGCTAAAACATGGGTCTCTATCTAGGCTATACAGGCTATCTAGTGCATCCTCAATATATGCTAGGTGCATGAGGCACAACCATGAACACCATTCCATCACAAGTGTGGACCGGGAGCCTCAGTGAGGTACTAGAAACTCATACCAACCCTTCACATCTTATCTAGGTATCACCCTAGCTTCGACGCTTCACTAGACATGAACTGAATGGATTGAGGTACAACTTTAGTTCTCCCCCCTTTATATACCCCAATAATAACATGTGGTTGGGAGTGTCCCATGGGTGATGAAATCCTAGGTAGGTCTTGCTAAGGGAAGAAGATACTAGACATTTCAGCTGGTCCCCAGGCTCGCATGTAGCACAAGGGGAGAGCTTAGATGCACTAGCACCTCCTAGGTAGACTGGACTGGACTAGAACAAACTGTGATTTCTCATCATCCAGGATCATCGAAAGGTGCAAGGGGAGTGGATATGTTAGCAACTTGTTCCCAAACATAGCAAACAAAGTAAATCGACCCTTTAACTAATTCTACGTGTGCCTAGATTAGTATGGAAAATAAACAATAGATAGAGCTAATCTAGGGGTCTTCAACCGATTGTCCTACAATAAATATATTAGTAATTTTCACTACCGGTCTTGGACGAACGAGGGATAATTTCTACATAAATCATTAGTTAAATAGCACACTCATGAATAGACAGGTTAGTGGATCAGTACCCAAAATTAAAATCAAATTAAAGTTGGAATTGTAAAATAAAAATTTTGGGAATACCTCAAATATTCCTCTATGTAAGATGAACTCACCTGTGTATGATGATCAAATTCACTTGTCTAAAAATATGGGCGAATTTGAATATGCCTATTTAGGTGGATAGGTGAATGCACATTCACCTCTACAACTTGATCAATCTTGCCTATTCTTGGGGACCTCCACATGCTCACCTCTATTTTAAGTGTTCACCTTTCACTATAGATTTTCCTCTTTTCACAAAAAGGGAGAATTGGAATTCACCTTTCTCAACTACAGATTCGCCTCTAAAACTAGCGAGTTCACTCATCAAGGCGGATTCACCCCTACTTGTAAAAATCTGAACCTACAAAATTAAAACAACATCAAACTTTAAAATGCAGACCTATGATGTTGGTCCCACCAGGGGTGCCAGAAATGTGTGCAAGTGTTTCTATCCCTAAATATGCAAAACAATTAAAGGAAATGCACAGGAAAGAACACAAACAATCACCTCAAGGCTGTCCTAGTTAAATCTAAACAAAATACAATAAAATTGGAAATTTTTACCTTCCTTATATTGATATTTTGGTTGGTTGTTTTGATCATTTGATTTGTGTGCTGCTTCTTAGAAAAATAGTATAAAACCTAGTGTAAAATGATGAGGACTGGATAGGGAATGCAATGGAGGTTGTGGGTATTATATGGAGTGCAATATGAGAGCTCAAAGATGCAACAATGGTCAATTTTAGATGCTTGGTTGAGTGCTTGGATACTAGAATCCTATGTTTATTGCAAATGTTGATTATTGCAAATGAGGAAAAATTCCTCTATTTTTAGGGGAAGTGCCTCTAAACTATGGAGGGTCAAGATGAAGCCACAGTGGACAAGATCAAGGGCTAGGGTGAGTTGAGAACTCATAAGCCTTCAAATCTTGACATGTGGCAAGTGAGGTGTCAAGGGGAGATGAGGTGGAGGTACTTCATAGTACCTAGGGATTTGGACATGATCTCCTCATAAAGGAGGTCCTTGTCCCTATGTGGGTGATGGGATATGTGAGAAATTAAAAATTCCTCAAATATCCACATGGGGATGAGGAAAGGAATTAAAAATTCCTTGAAAGGCCTAGGGGGAATAAATGTGAATTTAAAATTTACATTGGGAAGAGGTTTCCTTATCCAAAAGGAGAAAGCAATAAATGAAGTTGACTTAGGACCCATGCCATAAATGGCATGAGGATTAGGTTGACCTAATCAAGTGATTAGGATTGTGCCAACAAGAGATTAAGCCAATTAATGAGGAATTATGGACAAGTGGGGTATTATGGAGGATGTGACCCTAATCATCATTAGGGGTGTGCACATCCTAATCATAGATTAATTAAATTAATATGGATTAGAGAGAATTACGGAGGATGGGACAAGGAGAGAGAAAATAAAGAATTTAAAAATTGATTTAAATTCATAAAGAGAAATGACTAAATTAAATAAATTAGAGTATTTATTTAATTTAGAGAGGAAAGGGGATAAGGGGTAAAGTATTTAATTCCTTAATTAAATACCTTAGGTACATTAGAAGAAGGGGAATATTAATTAAATAATAAATTACTTAATTAACACAAATGAGGGATGTGGGATAGAGGAATAAAAGGGGTGAATTTGACCATATGGGAGTGGTCAAATTCATATGTCTACAATTACAATGCTTCCTTCTATTGCTGCAAAATTCTCTTTACACCAATTCACCACCACCTACAAATGAGGAGCAAGCCCCTATTTATAGTTTTCTAAAAATGAAATGAATGGCCAGGATTAATTTTCAATGAGTGGCCCAGATTCAATACAACTTAGGATTTCATCTACCCCCAATACTTTACAATATAAAAATAGACTCTTTTGTCCTCTTCTCTATTTTGTATTGTAGCCTATTTTGTCTTTTAGCCACTATAGTTGTTTTGTCCTCTAGCTTCCTTATCTGCTGTGGTGGAAAGTTATGGAAAGATGCTCTCTATATGATATTTTTGCAACATTTCTTCATCTAATCGAATGAACATTCTTGCGTATTTTTATTGTCAAAGACCAAACATGTTGCTCTTGATCTTGCAGGGTAGCTCCTAACAAATCATGATCCGTTGATGAAAGGTAAAACAAATCCCTTCCTGCTCCTTTTTTGAAAGAATTTCTCAACTTGGTATTGCCTAACACAAATTCTTAAGCGGGCCTATTCAATTAGGTAGAGCTACCCTTGATGTTAATATTCAAATAAGTGGCTCCTTTGGTGGTCACAGTCACCCTCCAAGCACAAAAAACTCTACACCTTTAGCATGATTTCATGAATCCTACACACAAGAGGTGCAGTAAGTGCTTTCATACGTAAATCAAGACAAATGTTAGTCAAATCTTTCAAACTCATTGTTAGATCCATCCATGCATTATTAAAAGATCATAATATTCATCATTGTCCACATTTTGAGCTCATTTGGACCATAAACATAGATGTGGGTTCAGGGGTGAGGGTTCTTCCTAGGCCATAAGTTGTTTGGAGTAGCTAGGAGCATGATAGAACTAAGGCTATAGACACCTACAAGTAGCCACCTGCTGCAAAAAGTTTTGCATGGTGAACTTGACAATCAAATTCTATGTGAGGTGCTTTGGCATGTGCAAAAATAAATTGCAAGGCACTTGAAGTTACCGGGTTAAGCTTGATGCATTTTTAGAACTGAGGCATGCGGGTGTAGGAAGGTTGAAGGAAATTTGGAGTCTCCTCCATTAAGCATCAAATTTTATAGCATGGTGATCTATAGGTAGAAGTATGCACTACGAGAGCCGCTGGTGCCTTAGACGTTAAGGGCTATGTGAAAATTTTTGACCAATTTAGGAGATGTGGGAGGGAGCTACCAAGCCACCATCATATGTTCATAATTAGGAATGGTACTGGAGGGATGGTGGTGAAAGGGACAATCTCCTAAGGAATAATTAAGCAAGGGTGAAAATGGTTTGTGAGACACTTGAAGTCATTAGATGAAGCTTTGATGCTCTTGCAAGTTTGAAGGATGCGAGCATTGTGAGGTGGAAAAGCGTTAAAGCTCAGTCATTAAGTGACGACATTTAGGAGACAACGACCTGCATGCAGAGTTCTACAAAGCCACAACTCTTAGCAATTTTGAGTTTTTCCAAATTAAGCACATGGAAGATGCATTAGAAGGGTGCCTAGACCAATTTATTAATAATTTGGCCCCTTTCAAAAAATGTAGAAATCTAGAATGCAAAAATCAGAGGGTTCATTGCCTTAAAAATATCATTGAGCACGTAGAAACCCATGGATTGTGATGGAGGGATGGCAACCCACAAAGAAATTCCTACAAGTTCACAAGACTTAGTAAATTTGAGATTTTTGAATTTGAGCACATGGGAAAATGGGGAGAAAGAGTGCCAAGACATATTTCCTTAAGATTTGACTCATTTTAAAAAATGTGGAAATTTGGAATGAAGATTTAAGAGGGTCAGCCGCCCTTTACAATGACATTGCTCAAACGGACTTCCGCGAATGGACTTCCGCAATGAAATTTCTACAATGTCTAAACACATGGAAAATTTGATGCAAACCCCTTTAGGCATGTGAAGATGTTCATTTTATGGGCCCTAGATGATGAAAAATTGAAATTTGTACCCTTTTTTGGAAATGAAAATATTTGGAAGGGGGAAGCCAAAAGGTCCACCACCCTAAAAATGACAATCCACACATAGAAACCCACATAAGTTGACCCCTAAAGGAATTCATGTAAATAGTGAGGGAGTAATGATGACCCGTAAATAAATTCTTGCAACTTCACAAAACTTAACAAAACCTTGGAAGTTCACTTAGGAATCATAGAAACATCCCAAATCCATAGGCAACTTGTCCCCAAAGTCAAAAAAATGAAGGAAAAAAGAAAATCAAGAGAGTTGGGGCCAAGTTAGCAGGAGCAAGGAAAAATTGAAAAAAAGGGGGTCCCTGCCTTTGGTAGGTTGTGTGTGAAAAACATGCACAACACCTATGACTTATGGTATGGAAGGATTCCTACTATGAAGTACTTTAGAGTGTTTGGAAGAAAATGTTATATTAAAAGAGAAGAAGAAAACTTAGGAAACTTTGATGCAAGGTCTGATAAAGGTATCTTCCTTGGATATTCTAATAGAAGCAAAGCTTACAAATGTTACAATAA
The DNA here is from genome assembly GCA_007258455.2 of Sequoia sempervirens. Lineage (NCBI taxonomy): Eukaryota > Viridiplantae > Streptophyta > Pinopsida > Cupressales > Cupressaceae > Sequoia > Sequoia sempervirens. The sequence continues at coordinate 361,540,747 of VDFB02000015.1, forward strand.
AAGGTTGAGAAATATAGTTGAAAGTGCAAATATTAAAGTTGATAAAAATGTGTAGAATTAGATTGTAATGGATGGATATGTGTCAGATGAACCTGATTGCAGAGAAGAAGAAGAAAAAACTAATAAAAAAGAAGTGAAAAATGAAGAGGAAGAAGGTCTAGAGAAGACCCCTAAGACCCCTATGTATGTGCAAAAGAATCATTCCAAATATCATATCATTGGAGACAAAAGGAAAGTTGTATTGACAAGAAGAAAAGTTGTTGAAGTTGAGGTAATTTTTTGTTTAATGTCTAAATTTGAACCTAAAACAATAAGTGAAGCATAGAAAGATGAACATTGGATGAAGGAAATGGAAGAAGAACTTATGCAAATAGAGAAAAATAAGACTTGGAAATTGGTTCCTAGACTGGAAAACAAAAACATAATTGGAACTAAGTGGGTATTCAAAAACAAGCTAAATGAGAATGGAGAAGTGGTAAGAAATAAGGTGAGACTTGTGTGTAAGGGTTACTAACAAGTGGAAGGTATAGAATTTGAGGATATATTTTCTCTTGTGGCTAGGATGGAAGGTATAAGAATGTTTTTGGTATTTGCAACACATAAGGACTTTAAGGTTTATCAAATGGATGTGAATTTTTCTTTTTTGAACGGTGAATTGGAAGAAGAAGTTTACATGGAACAACAAGAAGGATTTCAGTTGTCAGATCTACTAGATATGGTATTTAAGTTGAAGAAGGCACTATATGGATTGAAGCAAGCTCCCATAGCTTGGTATGCAAGATTGGATAAGTACTTGATATAGCAAGGATTCAGTAAGGGTACAATAGATAGTAATCTTTACTTTAAAATTGAGAAAGACAATATCTTGATAGTTGTGTATGTGGATGATATTATCTTTGGTGGAATTGAAGCTATGCGTAAGAATTTTTTTGAAGAGATGAAAAAAGAGTTTGAAATATCAATATTTAGGGAGATGAATTTCTTCCTTGCGCTATAAATTAATCAAACAGATAAAGAGATTTTCATTTCACAATCAAAGTATGTCAAAGAGATGTTGAAGAGTCTTGGAATGGATGACTCCAAACTGGTATGCACTCCTATGGTGACTAGTTGTAAATTGAGCAAAGATGACGATTCACCTAAGGTTGATCATAGAAAGTATAGATCTATGATTGGTGGAATACTATATTTAACCACTACTAGATTGGATATCATGCATGCAATTTTCCTTGTGGCTAGATTTCAAGAAGAACCTAAAGAGACAAATATTACAGTAGTGAACAGGATATTCAGATATTTAAAAGGCACTCCAGATTATGGCTTGTAGTATCTTAAGGATACTGATTTCACATTAAGTGCTTATACAGATGCAGATTGGGCTGGTTGTGTTGATGATAAGAAAATTAAAAGTGGTGGTGCATTCTATCTTGGATGTAGATTGGTGTTATGGTTGAGTAAGAAGCAAGATTTAGTTTATTTATCTATTGTAGAGGCTAAGTATACTACAGCAACATCATGCTATACACAAGTTTTGTCTATGAGATAGAAATTGAAGGATATCATAGTAGTGTATGATGAGGTTATTTCTATCTTCTATGATAATACAAGTGCAATTAACATTTCAGAGAATCTAGTGATGCATTGAAGGAAAAATCATATATCACTTAGGTATCACTTTTTCAAAGAGAAGGTTATGGAAAATCAAGTGAAGCTTGAGTATGTTCCTACAAAGGATCAGATTGCTAACATATTTAATAAGGCTCTTCCTAAGGATAATTTTGAGTATCTTTGGGAGAATTTGGGGATTATTTCCCCTCCTTATTTGAACTAGATACATATGGAGATGCATCAGTCTAGTGGATCTATGGATCTATCTCCTTTTTGGATTGATGTTGGTGGCTACCTCTCAGGGGGGTAGGTAGTGTTGTTGATTTACTTGGTTGAACTCTTAAGGGGAAGTATTCAAAGCAAGTATCTTGGTTCAGTGTCAAAGGGGGAGAATAATGTGAAAATAATTTCCTTTGCTATTGATTTAAAAGGAGGAGAGAAAATCATGTGAAAAGTGAAAGGTATCAAGAATGTTATGTAGGCTATCTAATCCAAAAAAGAAGAAGAATAGTGTGTATGTTTTCTTTGATGGTTTTTCACATCTTGTGTTTCCATCAATGACAAAGGGGGAGATTATTGAAAGTATGAAGATGTTGTCATTAATTTCAATAGGAATTCTACTATCTAGTGTTGTCATTGATGTCAACTATGTGTTGAGGAATTTGTTGCATGATGAAGATGTCGAGGATATTGAGAAAATTGTGATAAATAGGTTGTTGCAGGTTGTGCATGTGTAGTTGAGATTTTGAGAAAGTGTTGTGAGCACATGGAGCTATTTTTATGTTGTAGTGTTTGAAGATGAGTTGGAATGAAGTAATGAGCTCAGTTGATGTCTCTAGTACTTGGTTTCCAAGTGCTTTTGAGAAAATTTGATGAGCACTAGAGTAAAATGTGTTTTGCAAGTGTTCAAAATGTGCTTTGATATTGCACTCCATGTTTCATCTATGTTGATGATATACCTGTGCAGATCTAACAGGTTATTCAAGGGTGTTAGAGGTTGTTATATTCAAAATTAGGGTTTTGTAGATCATTGTATAGTGTGAGATATTTTAACCAGTATGTGAACCAATTTTTTAGTGATTTTTTTTGTGGCTTGAGAGAAATTTATTTTCTCCATGTTTCTTCACTGTTTGGCTTCAGGTTGTGCAGATTTGGGAAGTTTTTTATAATGTTTGTATCTTTTAGATTTCAAGGTTTCACTTGATTTGGTGTAGTACATTGTGAGTTTGATTTGTCAGTGTGTGAATAAGGTTTACCAATTGTTTTGAGTTGAAACATTTGTATGATGCAACTTTGTATGAAGTGTTTAATGAATCTTAAGTAGTTTGTGGATTATTCTAGATCATGCTCAAGTGAATTATGTTATCTAGAAGTTATAAATTGATTTAAGAAAGCACACACTTAATGATTATGGTGTTTAACACAAGTATTGGCTGAAATTTAGTTAACACTACATGCAAGGCTTGTGAAAGTGTTTTGAGGTGTGTTTGGATCTATTTAGGTCCTAATTAAGGATTTATGTAGGTCACCTTCATTCCTATACACCACGAGAATACTTTGGTGTTGACCTATTTTGAATTTGTATGTGTAATGGCTAGTTTCTGACATTGGAGAAGGATTTTGAAGTTGAGGATGGTATAAATAAGTGTGGTTTTGTTGTGAGATGAAAGGAAGAAGAAAAAAATAAGTAATATAGATGTGATATCAATGTGAGTGATGTGTGTGATGCAAAATTCAATGTTAGGGTTCTTGAAGGTAGCAAGCTGAAAGCATCTGAAATCATTCAAGCAAGGTTGTGAAAGTGTGCGAGAAATAGTGGTTGATTCCTATTGCATTAAGAAAGTGTTCTTTGTGTAACATTTATTTTCTATCTTCTTTTCCTTTTTGTGGCAATGAGCCCTAGATATGAGCCTTTTTGGATAGTGTGTCCTATTCTAGTAGTAATATCTTGTACTGATAATGCAATTACTTATATTGTGAGCTAATCCTCACCATGATTTTTCCCTCATTGGGTTTTCTATGTAAATATGGTGGTTTCTTGTGTATGGTATTGTTATTTCAGTTCTATGTTATCTTCTTTTCATGTTGTTACTTGATTTTGGCTTCTAGCTGATATCAGGTAACTTATTGTTTATTCTTTTGTGTTTTCATTTAAACATTAAAGGATACATCATGTTCTACTATGTACATTAATGTGCATAAAGGAGATTGTCAAAACAAATTGCATTTATTCTAGTCTTTCAATTACAAATAAATAAGAAATAGAACCAATATGTATTGCAAATGTAATCTTTATTGATAATCATGAGTGTATAGTGTCCCTCACAAGCCAAGGGACTAGCTATTATAATGATCATAAAGAAAATACTATACGCCTATAGATAACAAAAAAGAAATTGCATATAAAATGAAAAGGGACCTGTCATTTCTTAGTGGAATGATGAATCCCATTGGCTTGGTCCTGCGTCATCTTGATCCTTCCTATTGTTCTTCTTCCATTTGATGCCCTCCTCGCTACTCCTAGGTTTTATACGTCTAATAAAACAGTTTTGTTAGAGCAATGAAAGGTCCATGATCAAAATATATGCAAAACATCCATGAATGTGTAATCTAATGCCTATAAGCATTAAAATAGAAGCATACCATAAGTTTCCATGAAAACAATAAAGGAATAACCAAACACACCTATAATATGCTTTGTTTATCTAATTGGTTTGTTCCTTGTGCAGATTTATGACAAGTATTTTGATTGTTCTGATTTAGCTAATTACAACATGTGGTGTAAATGTGGCTCCCACAAGAGTTGAGCCTAGCATGATGCCCTTTGATGTTTTAAGAGGGATAGGAAATTGAGAAACTTGATCAAATTGATGATAAATATGTTATTGATGAATTAAATCAATATGGAATCACACCAGTTGATCAACTTTCATTATTAGATTCAAAAGATCCAACACATAATGTGAGCTGTCAAGAAAATCACACTTCATCTTTTCACAATATGCTTCCATCATGTCAAAAGGAAGGTATATTTTGATGGATATGTCTTTCAATCTTCTTAAGTGGTTCCAAGATTCATTTTATTAAAGAAGTAAATGATTTCAGTGATGCATCAAGTTCAATTATGCATCTATTAAAATAATAAAGGAGATATCAAGCAATGTCTGAGAGCATAATGAGTCATATGGGGCAGCAAGAAGGAACAAAGATAATCATACATTGTTGCATGAAATACATTGCCCAGTTCATCTCACTTCAACCCTATTGGACAAGCATAGATCACTTAGGATGGTGGGCTTTTAGGTCACCACCATAAGTGACATATGTCTGCCTAGTATGATAAAAGCAAGAGGATATGGTTTTTGTTTGTTCCACAAGATCAAAAGGACCTAGATGTTTGTGAAGACCAAGTAACAAACCTTTGGGGGCAGCAAGCAAATTGTTAGGGAAATCATGAAGAGTGGGGTAGTCCTAAATGAAAAATACATGCTACCTCTCATGCTACAAGACAACAACAATGAATGTATGATATGGGGCAACAAAGGTTCTAAGGTCAAAATGCAATACCCCTATAGTGCACACCTTGTGTCAAAAAAATCAATGCACAATGCCTAATAATGATGTACCAGTCACAATGATCTAAATGCATGAAGATCATGAGCATTAAGGTATAACATTAAACAAAGATAGAGTTCCACAAAATGGAACATGCAGTGAGCCATGCACATCTTTTGACAGTGCATGCATGAAAAGAAAAACACAGTGATGCAAGTGAGTAACTGAAATTACATTTCCAATCATCATTGCTTCTGACACAAGGCAACCAAGTATGAAGGAAGCTATGGATAGAGCCAAAGATCATCTCATCTAGTCATTACCAATGTTTCTTTTGGTCTCCATTAGATCTCAATACATAGCCACAAGATCATTTTTCTAGATAAGAGTATCAATCTAGAGACTGTTATAAGTATTCATCGAAATCATGTCACCAAGCTTTGAATCAATTACATTTATTGTCAATCAACTGAAAAGTCATTAAGGGGTAGTGAGGAAGTTTAGTTATAAGTTGCAAGTTATATCTCAAAAGGTATGTTCTTTCATTTTATTACTTTAGATGCAACATTTGTGAATTCCAGTCCCAACATCATTGAACAATGAAAGAGAAACAATGCATTTGGCAATACTCATTATTCATCTACAAATGAGATAGACTATGAATAAAGGCATTGATCTACAAGCTTGTTAGGAGTTGAAGAGGTAAACATGTATCACGGTCACCCTAAGAAATTAGTCAAAAGCATTGTTTTTAGCACATAAAGATGCTATCATCATGGTCATCACTAAGAAGGAGACTTCAAGGAGGTCAGTGATGTCAAGACTTGCAAATGGTGGTAAAAATAAGCATTTCATGATCATAAGGCACTATCTCACATGTGAGGAGCAGGAAAACAAGAGAATCTACAAGGGTAGATCACTATTGTTGTTCCTTCATTGGAGGGTAAATGGTTTGGAGAGGATTGTCATGACTATCACAATGGCAGGGGAAGTCACTTTCACTTTTGGATAGGGAGTTTCATTCAATTCCTTTTCAATTTGGAATGTGTAATCACTAGAGGTTGACAAAGTCCTTAGGGGTAGAAAGCAGTTGAAGCTCTGGGAGCAGTTTATGCAAACTGAGTTCCTCAAAATAGGATAATTATTATAAATTTGTGGTTTGTAGAAATTGCCAACTTGCTACAAATACATTTTTTTCCCAGAGATTTTCATCAGTGAATGCAATTTCGGCTCTTTGTGAAGAAACTGGTGCAGTATATATTATTTTCCTTTCATTTTATAATGAAGATTTAATTACACTAAATGATAAGTTTGGAGGAAGAACAATAACAAGCCTCATATCAAAATATCTAGGAAGAATGATAATGTCAAAGTAATGCAATGCAGTCTTATTCATATGATCACAGAGAGAAATTAGGCATCAAACGATCATGAGATTTGCATAAAAAATCACTAATGATAGGACTAATCATCAAGCACATCTTCTATGGGCACCTAGAACTTCAAGTTGGGATAAAAGAGTAGTTTAGAGGTCTCCTATAGTAGTTATACATTAGTTTGAGAGGCCACATGCATAGTACATCAGATGAGTCAACCTTTGGGAAACACAAGACATGGGTTAAGGGAAATCATCCTTTTAATTGCATGAGACATGATAAATTTGGAGGCCTCAAATCAACAAACTTACCATGATGGTTGACAGTGCTACAAGGAGTGATTGATGAGATATAAAAAAAATGCAGCTTTCAAGAGGGGTAGAGTTCTCAGTAGATGATAAAGGACAATTGTCTTGTAAGCAAAGACAAAGATCAATGATTAATATACAATCATCTTGGGAAAAAATTGATAACAATTACCATGTTATCAGGTTGTGAGTGAAGATAGTGACCTTTAGATCTATCATGGAATGTATGAAATAAATGATGTAACTTTTTCACTAGGTCAACCTCCAGGGCATAGTGAGTTTTTGAAACCTATGGGATCATGATCCATATAGGAAATGGAACAACAAAAACATAGTAGCCCATAAAAGTGGAGTAGGCTACAATCAAGTAAACCGAAGAAATCCTTGAGTGAGTGCAATGAAATTACAACTCTAGAAAAACACAAACCTTTTTTCTTCATGGGGTTTTGTTTTAAAATACAATAAAAAACCATATTTTCTTCACAAAATCAAAACCCATTTTCAGTTTTTTACTTTAAAATGCAGATACAGAGATGAGGATGAGGATTTTTCTCACACATGACAAAACCCATATGGGTTTGTGTTGAAAGTGCAATATCAAAGACATTGAAAATGAATAGCATGGAATTCTTTGTCTTCAGAAATTATTCTACAGAAAAATCTGATTTTCTGCACCAAATAAAAAAAAACTCACTACATATTCTTGCCGACAACATGAAGGATTTTATCCTTCACAAGATCAAGAAACCCATTTGGGTTTGTCATAAATAACAAATTCAAAGATATAGGAAGGAATTTCATTGATTTTTTTTTTCAAAAGAGGTGAAAGCGGTTTTTAATGGAGATATTCAAAGCAACAAAAGTATGTCAAAACCCTAGCCACTTCCTCATGGGCGTGACCTAAAATTCCATTCTTCTTTATAAAGGACAACATTCTCTTATGAAATAGTGAATATAAGTTAATGTAAGGAGAAACACCAAACATTTTCCATCATGTTGCTCTTTGAAGAAAGCTTAAATTTGAGCAACACTCTTGCAGAAAGTTAAAGAGAAAGAAAACTATGTCGACCAGAGGCTCACCTCAGCTCATTTCACTCATTTTTCACAGTAAATCTATCTGAAAGAGCTTACATTTTAGGTTCAAAGAGCCTCCACCATGGTGGCTAAAACAAAGGGACAACCACAGAGAGAAATAAAGCAACCAAAAAATCATTAGAGAACACTTACAACTGTAGCCTTTATCATGAAATGGTTGTCAAAAGATGCAAAAAAGATAGATGTTCAAAAAGGAAGTTACCTTTTCTTTTTAGTGGAAATCACAAGATTTCACCACATGAATATGTCAAAAACCAGTCAAGAAAACATTTTCTACTGATGCCCTTAGAAACCCATGGCAACAGAAGAACATTCTAGAGAGGCTCAATACAAAAATGAATGGCTCTTTTTGCTTTTCCCTATGCTTTGTGTTAGGGTTTGAAACCCTATGATGCTGGCCAAAGGTATTTTTTACCTTTTCTTTAAAAAATGCAAACACAACTTAATGTGCTACGTGGGTTTGGAGTCAAGGTTTATGCCTTAGAAATTTTTTTCCTTATGACGAAGTTTACAAGACTTGGGAAATGTTTTCCTTGTGCCACATTTTGAAGACCAACCATGCCTTAGTGCTTTTTCCCTATCTTTTTAAAGATTCTAAGTCTTCCAAGACTTAATATTTTTCTTTCTCACCTTCTCACATAGGTCGATCCATAATTGACCTTTTTCATTTGTTGCACATATTTGAAAATATAGAATGTTGACTAAGTGATGATGGTAAGTCACTTTTATCAAGCATGGCTTTGAAATGTAGAAATTATGTGAGTTGGATTTTATTAATGCCTTGGAGGGATTTGAGTTGGTTTAAATTCTTTTACAATAATTTGGAATGGTTGGGGGTTTATTATTAGTTTTTCATTTATTCAGATTATAAAAAATGATTTAAGTGATTTGCAAATCACTTTATTTAATGATATTTATAATGCAAATATTGATGTGTTTTCAAAGAGTAAGTTAGGGGTTTGAGCCCAAGTTTTTCATTTTTGCATTTTACTTTCAAATGTAAAACATCTAGTTAAATGGTGTGATTATAAGCCATTTAATTAAATGTTATTTTTTTTTAAATGTAAAATGAAAAAAAATGTGTTGATAAGAATAAGTCATGGGTCAAAGTAGTTGGAGACAGATTTGGAGATGCTTGACCAACACGTGAAAGGCATGAGGGTTGTATTTTACTATTTTAGAGGAAATGAGACCATTTTTGAGGCATTTTTTTCATACTTTTGGTATGGTTGGGTTAGAGCTTGACTTTTCTACATTTTGGAGGCACTTTGAAGGAGTTTTGGAAGGTTCTTTTTTGGCCTTTATGTTGCATCCGACTAGGGTTTCTAGAAGGACTTGTGTGAGCAATTGTTTGAAAAATTACTTAAGTATCTTCAGACTTGAAGATTTGGGGAGTTCTTTCTTTCTTTCTACATGCATTGTAGCTTGCTTTGGAGTTTTTTTTTAGGCAGAGGACAACATTGTGACTCAATATCAAACATGTATAGCAGTATGTGACACCATTTTTATTAATGAAATTTAGTTTTTACCTTCTTTGAAGCTATCTCATTGTGTGTAGTGTGGTGATTGATGAATGTTCTTGTGAGTTTTGGTAACTCCTTCAAAATTTGTCTCATTTTAGCACCTTTAGGTAGGATAAATATATATTGATGCAAGTTGTAAGTTGTGTGATGGTTCAAAGAGTCCTTTAGTTGTGAAAGATTTCCTTTCCTTCAGAAATATTAAGAGAACCAAACCTCCTTACAAAATACTTATGCATTGATATGTTAAAATATTTGAGTTGTGTTAAGTTAAGTTGAGCTTTTGATGATATTATGTGTTAAAGCAGTTGTATAGGTCTGAAAAATCATTAGGTGCATCACCATAGGGGTTTAGTTTGTCTTTTCATATTTCTTTCTCCCCTCTTCCTAGCAAGGAATGGTTTAGGTGACATCATCAAAAGGGGAGCCAATCCATAATTTGGAGGTCTGCTTTCACAATAGGATACCCACAACCTAAAAGCAATCCCATGTTAGTCCAAATTTGTTGAGTTCTTTCATAACTTAGCAAAGGGCTGCAAATTTGGCCAACTAACACATGCTTAAACATTATAATAGAATAAGGGTTTAATGAATGCATGTGGATCTAATTACTGTTGAGGGTTTTAATATTTTAATTAGATATAACAAATTCACCCACCTCTCAGTTTTCTTGTTCATTTAATAATTATATATAATTAATCTAATTTTCCACAAATTAAATCTCGATAGTTGACATTTAGGATTTGAAATTCAAATAACAAATTACCAACCCTAGCATATTAAAATATGGGGCCAAATCAAGAGGAAAAGGTTGCCAAGAGCACCCTTGTACAAGACCTATTTTTGGGATCTAAAGTATTGGGAAAAAAATATTAAATTCCTACTTTGATTTTGTACATTTAATTTCTTGGTAAATGATTAAATGGGACAGGAACATGCATAATTTAGGAAATTAGGGGCATGCTTAGATCCAAGCAATAAGAGGGAGAAAAATTTACTATGAAATTGTCAAGGGTGACAATTTATGATGCTACACATAAGTGCTTGAATTGTTCTAGGCTATATTTCACTCAGGTAGTCTCCTAAGAGCCGTAAATGCAAAATATTGTTCTATAGTACCCTATCTCAATTTTTTCAACTTTAGACTATTTGATCATGCCAATGATGAATACATTCTTGCAAAATGACTAATTTGAGAAAATTATGTGTATATATATAATATTAATATTAATATATAATGTCATGATAATGTCATTTGGTGTATATATTATATCTGTAATGTTGTAAATTGAATCCTTTCCAATTTCACACTACACACACCTTCCTCTTTAGACAAACCAAGATAATTATGCTCTCTCGATGAAAAACCATTTTCTCACCACCTAGCATGTCCCTTTCCTTGACCGTCAAGTATGATTTTTCCATGGACCAATGCACGCCACAAAGAAATCTATGCGCTACACTAGAATCCCATAAAAATTATGATTAAGGTGGCCATTGAGATGTTACACCTGCCATGTTTTAGTAGTTCAATTCCTTTTCCAACCTACATCTATGTTAGGAATCACTCTAGCTAGTTTTTTGAACCAAAAAGGCCCTCTCTTTTGTAAGAGAAATATTTCAATCTTCATTCTTCATGCATCAATCCTTCATTCCAACTCTTTTTCTCTCTTGGAAACACACATACAACTCTTTCTTTCTCATTTCTATAATGTTTTCTTGAGAAATCACTAGCTTTATTGACTTTGATACACACATATCTTACAATGAGCTTGTATATGGGTTTCAAAGCAAGCTCCATTGTTATAGAATGAGTTTTTTCTTACAAGGAATTTTTTCCATCTTGGATGTTTTTCTTTCTCCTTCACTGCACCAACAAGTTTTTCTTTTGGTACTCATATGAATGACTCTTCAAGAATCTTTATTTGGCATTTCATCTCTATATTTTATTAACATATCATCTTCTTCATCTTTTTCATGTCTATTACTATTATCATCTTTTCTAATGCTATATGTGGAGGTGAAAACACCAATATGGGGTTTTGACAGAGGAAAACTCCTAAATAGCGACCCCAATGTATTTATTTGGTCTTATGTGTGTAGGTGTAATTGGAAGGATATCATGAAGTGAACATGAACACCCTCAAACATCCTTGATATAATATTGAACCTTTCCGCATTATTTTCATTTTTTATTTTATTCAATACATTTAGTTAGTAACTTTGAATTTCTCATATTGATATTTTACACCCTTTTATATCTAGAAACTTGTACAAAGTATTTTGTGTCTTTTTGTGGTCCATTTCTAGTTTTCTATCTATACAAGGCTATAGTGCACATGCATTGTATTCAGATAGTCACATTTTTGTCTGACAACCAAGTGTTGTCATCTTAGATAGAGAGCTCACCGAGTTATCTAGACGACCTTTATACCCTACTCTTTAGTTTTTGATATCTAAAAGTTCTTAATAATTTATGTACTTCATTAAAACTCACATTTCTCTAATCCCAGTTCACTTGAGCCATATCAACTAGGGTAGGGGAAATAAAAATTTCTCCTTGAGATGTCACCATCTTGAGGGTAGAAAATTTCCTCTACATTTTGGTGAACTTGACATGAAATCACCTTCTTATAAAATCTTAGTTTATTTCTTTAAATATTAAGAAAATTTATCTTTTCTTGAGTCCTCTTATTTCTTAGATTTTTCAAGGTTGTGCATTGTGAGCACACCTCTATGAGCTTCATTACCCATTCTAGTAACTCCACACATGTAGTAAGAAGAAGCTTGAAGCTTACCATACCTACAAACAAGTATAGTCCTACTAGACTTGGTCTAATGTTTTATGGGAATCTTGATCCTTCTAGCTCTCAGTCGATGTTTGTTGGCTCTTCTCCATCAAACTCTCCTTCGGGGTTTCCATCCTTTGAAGATTATGAAACTACTCTTAGGGTCCCCTTTGAGAAATTTCAATTTTTAGATGAAAGCCTTAAAGAATTTGAGGATTTTATAAATTGTGGTAACCTATACACTCAAGTTGCTCTAGTTAGTAATATGAGAAACTTTTTTATCTAAAATTGCAAACACTTTGAGTTGCTCTGCAAAATAAACAATATAGTCGAGACTGAGTTGAACTCATAATATCTAATTGAATATCACTGGTACTCAGTTGAATCTTTTGATTCTTGAGGTATATGCGCATATGGTGGATACTAATCCCTCTATACCTCCCATGACTTCTACTGATAATATAGATATTTTTTTTTACCCCTCATTAACCCTGGAGTTAATGTATCTCATACTCATTTGGGGTATAGCATTCCTCCTCCTCTTGAATCCACATCTCAAATATTTTCTATCATGGATAATCAACCTCCTCCACCACTTAATCCCATCTTGAATACCCTATTATAAAACATTGGTTAGATGTAATCTCAGCTTGCTAGCTTAACAAATGTTGCCACTCAATCCACTCTTAGTCCATACTATGTTTTAGAACTTTCTCTAAACATCTTGAACACTCCCATACCTCAAGAGATCGAGGTACCAAAATTCAAAAAATACAATGATAAGAGAGACCCACAAACACACATTGATTCCTTTACCATTTTATGTAGTGAGTTTCTACATCAAGATCAACTCATAAATTAGTCTTACAATAGTTCCAAGTGAGCATTGGCTCTAAGGTAACTATTTTTGACCTTTTCCATAACAAGAAACAACCAAATGAGAAGTTAAATAATTTCATTTCTTGTAATCAATCCATTTCTTTCCAAATCCTAGGCTATACCCTTCCTAATTATGACATCTAGAGGACGTTCATGGGTAATCTTCAGCTAACATTGAGGGAACACATTTCCTTAATGAAATATCCTTCCTTCACTCATTTGTGTATTATTTTATGTGACTATCAATAGATGTTAGCTCAGTATGGGGCTTCAGCCTCATCCTCATGTCCTTATAGTCTTTGGGTTGTATCTACCTCTAGAGGTTTGAAAATAAACAAGGTGGTAGCTAATGTAGTTGTTTCCTTGAAAAGAATGAAAAACAATACACTTGGGTCATAACATAATTAGATCTTTTCAAAACTATCTGATTCTAATTCAAGTGTACTCCAAAAATTATTAAAAGATAACTTAATCACCCTTCCAAAAATTAGACCACTTCCTAATAACAAGCCATATCCTAGTTGGTATGAAACATCTAAGTTCTTCCAATACCATCGAGTGCCCAAAAATGACACCAAGTATTGTGTGCACCAAAGACACGTAATTCAAGACTACATAGAAAATGATAACATCTACCTTGACAGGAAAAATCAGAATCCTAACAAGTTTGTTGCTAAACCCAATAGCCTACTACAAATCTAGAGAGATCCCTTCTCACTCATTCTTCTAACTTTATCACTACTTCTTCATATACATCATGTAATGATGTTGTGTATATAAATATGGTGCCTATGTTGGAAATATGGATCCTTGCAACATGATCATGAAGTGTGGATGGTTTTTGTTGGTTGTTTCTATGTTGTCATTGATGTCAACATAGTGACAACTATATGGGAAGATTACTTGGTTTACCGGAAGTTGTTCTTTTCTGGTAATGTTCTTTTTTGATGAGCCAGTGCATTGGTATTTGAGTCTGGAATTCACTGCAAGAATAGATATGAATCTAATCTCTTAACCATGATATCATGTCTCATTCAAACATCTATATCCTGGATCTTGATAATTTTTGGGTTGCGAGTAGAAAGTTATCTCTAACAAAGTTCAACTCTATATTTTACTATTGTTCCTTGCTTCACATATCAATGTGGGAGACTACACATTTTCTTAACGAGAACATTATAATGTTGTGGTTTTAATGGTGGTCTCTATGATGGTAGTATGATGAGAAATTAATGTGGTCTTAGATCCAAAAGGTGTTTCCTTTAAGGATTGTATGTTGGTTTGGATATTTTGTGAATTAAGTTCTAGTCTTGGTCGACTTGGTATAATACACTACATGGATAAAATGTTTAATCATATATGGTGTCGAAAAGGGTGTTTTTATTATTTTTTCTTCATCTAATTAGGCTAACCTAATTGATGAATAAGACATACTTGTATATATATAAGATGCTTTGGAAAGAAGACAGTGTGAAGAGTGTGGAAGTGCGAGTGTGGAAGAATGATGAAAGAGGATTTGAGCCTAAATGTTTTATCAGTTGAGGATCAGAGCAGATTTGTTGTGTGACTTCTATGTGAGGCCTAGTGCTTCATATTTTGAGCTTTATTGGAACTGAACTCTACACGTTGAAAGTGTATTCTATCAGTTCAAACCTTTTGGTAGTGAGCCACAATCTTTGTATCTTGACAGTTAGCCATCTTTTGTATTCAGGCAGTGAGCCTTTTTCAAGGATAGTGAGTCCTAGTAGTGAGACCTGTAATATCTTGTATATGGATATAATATATTGTGAGTTATCCCTCACTGTAGTTTTTCCCTTTTTGGGTTTTCCACGTAAAAATTCGAGTGTTCATGTGTGTGGTTGCATTGATTTATTTTTATATTTTCTCTTATTGATTCAATCAAAATTGTGATAAGGGTTTTTGTAGGATCATGATGGGCCAAAAAGTGGGAATATGATGGGTATGTGTAGGGTATTTGACTGACGACTTTTTTTTTACCTAAAATTGATGAAACGAAAAGGGTTTTTAAAGGATATTATAAAATTTCCACCAATATAAATTATTCTTTACTTTGAATTTAATAAATTATTATTATTCATTTTCTATTTGAATTATGACTAAAGTCCTGATTGATAGGTTGATTGAAAAATCTATAACTTTCAAATAGTATCACATTTTTTGAATCCAAAACATGCGTCACATTCTATGTTTCGCATACTATAGGATTAAAAAATGAATTTCATGAATTTTTACTAAGTTAAGGTGGTTAGACATACAAGTTTTTATATTTTTTAAAAGTTGTAATAAAAAATCCATAATTAATTATTTACTTGGAAAAAATACAAAAAATATGCATCACATCGGGACATGAGTCCTCTACTTATATCTAAAATATTATAAAAATAATTATCATTTTATTGTGGTTAGGGTGGTTAGGTAGACACCTACTTATTTTTTTCCTTGAAATTTAAGTGCTACTGCTTTGAAATTTCACATTTTCACCAAATAGATTTTTATTTTTTAAATAAACCTAGTAGTTTAGAAAGTACATTCAATTTGCTACATATTCTATTCTTACATATTTTTGAAATAATATAGATAACTTATTCATTTTTTTATGTCAAGTTGCCTAACTCTGATTTTTCTAAATTTTTTGCCACTTAAGGGCCTATTTTTTCATGATGATCTTGCACATAACCATAATGGTCAAATGGATTTTATTTGAAAGGTTTTATGGAATACTGATTCAGTCCCCTCTTAGTATTACAGATGTTCAATCTAGTCTATCACCCCAATCTCCCCTTTGATTTATAAGGCTAAGATACCTATATCTTTTATGACTAATGAGTTTCACTACCATGGAGAGTACTCTCCCCTCTATATTCCCACTCAGGTCAATGGTAACGTCATCAATCCAGGGTAAACCCACAAAATTGGTTTACAATTCTAGTTAGGAAGGAAATTTTCAAAATACACCCTGATGGAAAAAAAAATTAGCTTTTGAGGGTTTGAGCAAACAATTGGTTTGAGTGAACCAAAAGGGGGTTTGCTAGAATCCCCTTTTGAGCAAACCCATTAAACGTTGGGCCCCACATTTCCTGGGAAAAAAAGAAAAAGAAAACTTTGTGGAAAGGGGGTTCGCTCGAACCCTGGTTTTAGCAAACCTCTAAGGGGGCTTCAATCGAACCTGGGTTCACTCGAACCCCCATTTTCCCCCTTCTCCCCCTTTGGCACCAAAAATATCCAAAATTTTCCCCTTTGAAGCTTGAGTTGAGGATGAAAATGGAGGAGACTTCACACACCCAACTAGATGATGGTAGTCCTAGGAATGAGCTATCCAATGAATATAATTTTAATATGTTTTGATTTTATTATGTATTTATTTTTTTAGTTTGATTAAACATAGATTTTTCATTGAAAATCAAGCTCTATGTTCTACACATGGAAAAATAATAGATTATCAAAAAAAAATTGAAAAATATAAGTGCACTAGATATCGATATCCTTGATCCAACAAATAAAAAAATCAATACATACAAAAAAAGTTATGTTGTATACAGTCCCCACCTATGTTTGAATTGTAATTGGTTTGACTTCAAAACTTGATTAAGGAAAAAATATTCAGTGAAATGCTATGAAACCAATTCCATGCACTAGATATCATAGTTACAAATTTAAATTCAAAAAAAATAGAATTTTATCCTTCATGGAAAAAATTTACATTGTAACAAGTGCGATGTAGGGAAAAACCTTTACACTTCCATGCTTCCACTTGTAATCAAGTTAAGCATTAAAATCAAACTCAAATATGCAAAAACGTGGAAATGGTAGAGCAAAAATGGGGGATTCAATAAAGTTGTAGACCTTGCCAAGTGTTCTTCATGCCAAAAATCTCTCCAAGCAGGGTACATATGAGCAAGAGCAAGCTAAAAATCCACAAAAACACTTGCAAAACTAAATTTGGGTTTTTTGATGCTCATTACAAGTGAACTTTTAACTTGCAGTTGGAAGAAAAAGTTCCTACAACCTATAATTAGAACAAAAGTTCCTACAACTTGTAATTAGAACAAAGAGTTCCTACAACTTGTAAGTCAGATCTCAAGACCCCCATTACAAGTTACATATAATCAAAAGGTAACTTTAAAACCTCTAACTTACAAATCAGGATTTAAGACCCCCATTACAAGTGACATGAAATTTATAAAGTGACTAGAAGTGCTTTCACTTGCAAATCGGGTCTCAATACCCCTATCGCAAGTAAACAACAAAACAAAAAAAGTGATTTAAAAGGCCAAAAAGGAAATCGGGTCTTAAGGACTTGATGGCAAGTTCAAGTATCACTTGCATTTTAGAGTTTGAAAGTTCCATACTTGCAGTGATGCCTTTGAAACCCAAAATTGACCAAAAATATGAGAAAAATGACCCAAAAACTTATGAAAATGAACAAGAGTGGATGAAAAAGGATGTCCAAGGGGACTATTGATCCAAAACTAGAAACTTCCAACCTCTACATGTAAAGTCAGAAATTGTAATGACAAGTGGCCATGCTACTCGCATTATTGAAGATTGTAATTACATGTAATCAAGTTAAAAGTCAAAATAAAGTAGGACTTGTAATGTTGAATAAGTCAACTACAGATAGTTAGTGGTTGAGAGAATTTCTCAAGTTATTTGGGATCCTCCCATCTTTTTCTCAAAAATTCTCTCTTATAAATACTTGAGGGGGTCTATTGTAATCTTTATCTTTTTGGCAATAGAGAAAAATCTGCAGACATTTACAACAAAGACTTTACAAATCACTTTATATCAGCTCAAAGTCTGCAAGTATGGTGCACTTACGAATCACTTTATATGGGAATTACTACAAGCACAAAGACTTGTAACTCTTTCCAACTCCTAATCACAAATCAAACTAATTCAATCTTTCAAACTTGTAGCACAAAGTTTGCAAGAAATCAGACCAAAGTCTTATCACAACAACTCCACAATATCACAAGAATAACTCAGAAAAATGTACCACTATGACATAAGAACATAGTAATAACATGCAACAAGACTCAACAAAAAGTCTGAAATCTCATATGCCTTCCTTGTATTGCTTGGAAATTAAGTTTACATACACAAAGCACAAAGTCTCTTTGTTGTAAATGTCTGCACAATTTTCTCTATTGCCAAAAAGATAAATATTACAATAGACCCCCTTAAGTATTTATAGGAGAGAAGGCTTGAGAAAAAGGTGGGAGGATCCCAACTAACTTGACCAAGGATTTGATTAGGTGATTTGTGCGAGATTGAATAGATGAGGAGGAGATTGATATGTGAGATGGAGAGAAGGATCTTAAGATTTGGTTTGATATCCAAAGATTTGGACTGCAGATGGACTAAAGCTCAGATTGGGATTAAATTAAAGCTTAGATGAGGATTGGATTGAAGGCTAGAATGATTGAAGGATATGATTGGATTGATTCTACACCAAGTTCCAGGGTTTAAAGGGCGTAAGGTGTTGACAATCAGATTTTTCCTAATTTGGCAATTTTCAAAAATTGTCAAATTTTGCCATTTTAGGAAACCTTACAGATATACTTTTGGGAGTCCAAATATTTTCCAAGAAATACCCAATATTGAGATAGGATGAATTGCCAACTAACATCCCAAGTTCAAGATATGCATTTCGAGTTATGAGTGAACAATTTTTCAAAATGCTGGAAAAAAATACTAAATTGGGATTTTGAGGGTCAAGATGAAAGTTTGAGGCCCCAAAAATGTGGCAAAACGGGCTCCAACAATTTTCAAAGAAACCTGTTGGGAATCCACTTGTTATCTCATAACGCAACCACCTGTCAAATTTCAACTCAAACGGACACCCGAGTCAAAAGTTATGTCCTCCGTAAGTTTCGGTGTAAAAATCAAAACCTTCGAAAATATGTTTTTTTGATAAATTTTTAAAATTTCAACACATGGGTTTTGATGGCGGGGGGAAATTAGAAAATGGGTTGAAATTAGTTTTGAAAAAAAACCATAAAAATGAATTTGGGGGGCAAGGACTAATGAAGGCCCTTGCAGCCACGGGAGGAGCCCCGATCCAGCCCCACCCGATAGTGGGAGCCCCCGGCCCAAGGCAAAGCCGCCTCGACAGTGGGCGGAGCCGCCCGACAGCGAGCGGAACCATTGGCAGGTGGAGCCGCTCGGACAGAGGACGGAGCCACCCCGGTGAGGGGGGGAGGAAAGAAGAAGAGGGGAAAAATAAAGGGAATAGATAGAAAAGATGGAGGGATAGGGGGATTGTGAAGAAGGATGAAGGGATGGGGGATATATGCAAGATGATGAAATGGAAAATGAAATGCAATTTTAAATGCAATTTTCCATCTTCGGAGCACTGATTTTTGCTATAGCATAAGACACGTTACACCAAGGTATGAAGGACCAAGGAAGATTAGTGTCTAATGCATGAATCAAACACAACAGACAAGAAGGCTATCCCAACACCCCAAAGTCATGAAGACCTTGGTTAGGCCAGGTATTGAGATAACCACAAGCACAAAAGGATGCCCCAACATAACACAAGACCACAAGGATCTTGGTGGGTGCTATGTGGGACAACCAAGAAGACAAAAACAAACAAAAGATCAAGATATGCCCCTATGTCGACCAATCAAAACACACCATAATATGATGGATCATGGCGGCCTTGACAAGTGATGATAGGGAGCTCAAATGATAAACAAAATCCAAAAGCATCAAAAGATCACAATCAATTTCAAATGTCCTTTGACATAGGATCAAGGGGATAGATGGGATTGATGAGGTATGTTAGGAAGGATGCATCTTGTTGAGACTTATGATGGATACTAAGCAAAGAGATCGATATGATGTAGGATATTCAAAACTGATTGGATCTCATGATACAAGTGGATCTTGTTTGTTAAGAACCCGCCAAATAAGGGCATAGCTTGATGACACGACACAAGGGAGACAAGACACAACCTAAAGACCTAGGGGCTCGGGGGCCGATCAAAGATTAACCTTGCCTACGTGAAAGCGCAGAGCCCTTGTAGTTCGATAAAAGACATGCGACTGACCATGGATAAAGTCAGAAAGAGGCTGATGAAGACTAATGGCAGATGACAAGGAACGGAGAGACAAAAGCCAAGACTAATGATAGACGATATAGGAGTGGACGGAGAAAGTAGAAAGACTGACGCTAGATGATAGAGGAGGGGATGGACAAATCAGAATGACTGATGATAGATGATAGAAGAGCAAAGTGGACAATGAAGATTGATGATGGAACCCCGGGGGCGGATCAAATGATCGACCTTGCCTATGTGAAAGTGCAGGGGCAACGTAGTTCAACCAACGACCAATGACAAATGAGGGATAAAGGATGATAAGATGATAGGATAAGTGGAGAAAAATATGGGACCGATATGATGAGATAGGATAGACCTGATGGATTGGATAGGATGATGACGATCACATAAAGCTCAGGGATGGGATAGTTATCCAAAGCATTAAAATGACTTGGGAGGATGATATGAGTGATGAAAAGTGATAGGGGATTGGAAAGATGTGCAAGATAAGCAGGGGTGATGACGATGAGATAAATGGCATCGGGTTGCATGGGGGGAGGCCTATAGCCAGATACTAATGACAAGGGATTGTGAGATGGGATGAGGATAAAGATGAAAGAATGGATAGAGATATAAGGATGGGGGATGGGAGGGATTGTTTGGATGGATGGGAATATAAGGATTGGGAGATGAAAGGGATGCTAGGATATATGGATACGAAGATAAGGATGGGGAGATGGAAGGGATGTTGTGATAGATGGATAGGGACAGAAGGATTGGGAGATGAAAGGGATGCTATGATAGATGGATACGAATATAAGGATGGGGAGATGGAAGGGATGCTATGATAGATGGATAGGGAGATGAAGAGATGTTATGATAGATGATGTCTCCAAGGACTATGTCACAAAGGAAGCAGATGCCCCCATTCTAGATATGTCATATATGAGGAGGCATGAGGGATAGAAGACATGTGGATGGGAAGATAAAGGAGATAACTAGATGAGGATAGGATGGATGACTAAGGAATATGATAGAGCATGAACGAAGGGAATGTATACCAATAGGTGTCCAAAGCATGCATAGATAGGTGCCCCTATTTTGATCAAGATCACAAGAGGGATGGAGGGAATGGGAGATAAATGGGATATGATGGTAGGATGTGAAAGATAGGTGGGATGGGGGGATTTATGAAGAGGACGGATAACAAGAAGATGGGTGCATAGCTGGAAGCATAAAAGATGGAAGGAATGCATATCAAGAAGTTGCCCCCAAGTGTAGATGGGGATTTATGCATGATGCCTGTTTGCCAGGTTTTATCATGGTATTTATCTAAGGCACTTGTTTGCCAAGTTTTCACCATTGGATGGATTATTTCTCTTTACTATTTTTATTTTTATTTTTTTTTATTTTTTGGATTTTTGACCTTTTAGATGTCATGCAGAAGGAGATGTGTAAGGATAAGGAAGTGGATAAGCAGATTTAGAAGACATGTGATAAGGATCAAGATGTTAAGAGCCCATGTTTGAAGTGATTGTTGGATGTTTGTACAACGTTATTAGGATAAATGGATTATGCATGAGGATGAATTAGAGGGATTTGATGGGGTTAATACATGGGATAATGGATGGGATGATGGAAAGGGTATGGATAGAATGATGGGGTGGATATGTGATGGGGAGATGTGTTTAGGACCAACATTGGCACATGTGGTGGTGGATGTGAAAAGATAATAGGATTAAGGGATGAAGAATGTGGGGATAATGGAGGAGATGGAATGGTGAATTTCGGGACATAAGGACCCAAAACAGACTTAGGAGATGAAAGGGGTGTTTGATTAGCTTTTGGATTAGTGACTTTGGATGTTCTTACAGATTTTTCATGTGATGGCATTGCATCATTTTTCTTTGGGATCCACATGGTTTTGATCTTTGCTTTGGTGGGCCTTTGTGGCCTACGGATTTGATTTGGATTTATATTTTTCTTCTTTTCACCATGTCTATTAGAGGGGACATGAGGAGCTTGAGGTTCATGTGGATCTTTAAATTTAGGAATTTTTGCTTTCACATCCAATGTGCGTTTACTAGCAATGGGGTGGGTGTGAGGAGATGGATGATGTAGAACGATGGAGGTAAAATTATGAGGATTACGTGTAGATGGAAAATGTGTAGGTATGTGCCTTTGTTGATCCTAATTAGGATGTTTATGATGGATGAGATGGATAGGTGATGAATGGATGAAAGGATGGATAGGACGAGATGGAGGAGGTGATTTTGGGATATAGGGGCCCAAAATAGATGTAGGACCTGGGGGAAACATAGGCATGGTAGATGGAGGATTGGAGATGCTAGATGGAGGGATGTAAGGACCTAAAATGGATGGAACAGATGAAGGAGGAAGATGGATGGTTGTTTTGAGGTGATACAATAGAGGAGGAGGGATGGCCACATATGATCTGGTGGGGTGATGGGAAGAGCCGACATTTCTTTTGGAAAAGGCTCATTGAGGACATCTAGAGGTTGTACCAACATCTTTAGATTGTGAGTCTTAGGAAATAGGTCCAAGACCTTGCATGCAGACTTGTTCTTTGACTTGGATGGGCTCTAAAATACCTTGCTCATGAAGGCCTAGACCTTTTCCTCGATAGTTCATTTTCTTGAGCATACGATCCATGATAGGATTTGTGTTATTCTAAAAACATGATGCAAATCCATTATTAGGTGGAGGATGATGGGTGGTATATACACTGTGTTTTTCTTCTACGAGGAGGCCACCATAAAAGAATGTGAGCGTACCAAAGGGATATGCAAGTGGTGTGGGATAGCAGTTTTAGGCGATGATGGGCGATTATGAGAGGGAGATGATGGGATAGCGGCATTTGGATGGGTGGTATCAGGAGAGGGATCAAGGGATATGATAGGATTTGGATTTGTGATAGTAGGCTCATGTGATGGAGATGGAGATGAAGCGGTGAAATATTGAATAACAAGAGGATCATGGGATGGAATGGATGGGGGATTGTGATCTTGAGGTGGACTAGATGGGATGGTAGGATCTTGATCTGGAGAAGGGGATATGTTGGCATGTTTTGGATTAGACTCTTGGTGTGACTCATCATGTGCGGGAGGCATGGTAACAGAGTCTTGTTGGGACTCTTCAAGTGGGGAAGATGGGAGGGATGGAAGATTCATGAGGTTCATTGGAATGGGTTTTGGTGCTACTAGGGGTGGGAGGAGTGGATTGGATTTTGGTGGATCTAGGAGTAGAGGGAGTGGATTGGAATTGGGTGTCTTTGATGGATTTGGTGGTTCTTGGAGTAGGAGATGGGGGTTCAATGGATTTAGTGGGTTCAATTGTTTGATCAGTGCTAGGGGTGGTAACAACAATGATAGGTGTGGTATGGAGAAGGCTCTCATCACTAGTGACTATGGATGATGGATTGGGATGGCATGGTTCCATGACTTCAAGATGTGGAGTTGGGGATGGCTTCTTTGTAATGAGTCCTTGGAGAACTTCTGAAATGAGAGACTTGCATATGGTTGGATTGGCTAGGGTGGTAGAAATGGATGAGGGATTATGGATTGGTGGACTAGGGTTAGATGGAGGAATGGGATTGAATGTAGGACTATGAGTAGATGGGGGATTAGGATTGGATGGAGGACTAGGATTAGATGGATGAATGGGATTGGATGGAGGACTAGGAGTAGATGGAGGGCTAGGATTGGATGGAGGGTTAAGGTAAGGATATTGGAGTGGTGAATTAAGATAGGGGGACATGGATTGTGGATTAGGATGAGAGGATATAGGTGGTGTAGTGGGACAAGAGGATGTGGGGGATGGATTATAATAAAGGTATTGGGATGATGGATTAGGATGAGGAGACATGGATGTGGGATTAAGATAAAAGGGTGCGGATGTAGGATTAGTATGGGAAGATTGGGAAAGAGGATTACAATAGGGGGACATGGATGGGGAATTGTAATAGGAGTATTGGGATGGAAAATTAGGATAAGAGGATGTAGATGTTGTATAAGAGGATGATGTAGATGAAGGACATGACAAATATGGGGATGAAGAAGATACTGGATATCCATTGTCAAAGGTGGCATAAAGAGCATGATTAGGCATGGATGAAGACATAACATGATAGCTCATAGGAGTAATTGGATTTTGGAAAGTGGGTAGAGAAAGCTTACTAGATATGATAGTGTCACAGGGATCTATGTCGTATACCTCTTGATCGACAAGACTTTCGTTATTGTCGTCAACGTAATTAGGGTTTCCCTTGACTACTATTGATGGAGGATGAGGATTCATGATGGTGAAAGGATAAAGAGGATGGATAAAAGATTTTGGATGGGAACAGATTAAAGCTCAAATTAGGATTTTGGTCAAGCTCAAATCAGGGTTGGATTAAAGTTCAGATTAGGATGATTGAGTGATGTGATGGGATTGATTTTGATTTTGATGGGATTTGGATTTGGATTGACAAGATTGGATTTTGATTGAATTCAATTGGATTATTAAGATCAATAGGATAGCACTGGTTGAATGGATGTGATTTGATTGATTGGGTAATTTGATCGAATGATTGGTTTTGATAGCTTTGGATTATTGGATGGGTATGATTGGATGATGAAAGATATGAGAGAGACCTTGAATTTAATCAAAGGAAGTTACCCTTAGTGGCCTAGAGCTTTGATTGATTAAGAGGATGATTACAACACCGAATCCACCTTAAGATAGGAACGGACTGATTGGGCCGAGGACGATAAATTATGACACCGAATTCACCTCAAGATGGAAGCAAATTGATTGGGGTTGAAGTTAAAGACTAATAATCAAATTCAAGTGCTATGGTCAACTTGGGTAACCACTTTGTAATACAAGCTTAAGGCAGTTTGGTTATGAGTGGTGTTTGTTGATGTAAACAGTAAAATTATGATGTTCGCTAGGTGATGGTATGGACTTTTGAATGGAATATGAGGAAATTAGAATGAACGGGTGGATTGAAGATGATTGTGGAGAATGAGTGGGGATTTAGAATGGTTAAACAAAGATTTAGAATGATAAGATGGAGGCTTAAACAGATCAAATGGAGGTTTTGGGAGGCTTAGAGTGACGAAACGGAGGCTTAGGACAATGAGATAATGGTTGAGAATGATTAAATGATGGTTTAGAGGCTAAACGAATCCAAATGGGGTGATTTTGGGTGTTCAGGAGGGAAAATCTGCCCCTCTACAGTAAATCAGGGGCGTTGACAACCTTTCTGCAGTAAGACAGGGGCGCTTTCGCCTTTCTGCAGCAAAAACAGGGGCGCTTCCGCCCTTTTGCAACAAAAATAGGGGCGCTTCCACCTTTTTGCAGCAAAAATAGGGACGTTTCTGCCCTTTTGCAACAAAAACAGGGGCACTTCCACCCTTCTACACCAAAAATAGGGTCGCTTCTACCTTTCTACAGTAAAAATAGGGGCGCTTCCACCTTATTGCAGTAAGACAGAGTTTGGTTTTGATGGAAATGGCTATGGAAAGGACTCCAAATGACAAAACAAGGCCAATGTATCAAATATTTCATAGGTTTTTCACAAGAAAACACTTCAAGCAAGCACAATCCTATGATCAATGTTAAGGGTATGGCCAGGAAAGGTCTTAATCTAGGATGCACAAGGCTTCTAGGGAGTCCTCGATATACTCTCGATACGTGAGGCACAACCGTGAACACCAGCCCATCACAAATGTGAGTCAGAAATCCCAGCGAGATACTGAAAGGCTCGAACCAACTCTTCACGTCTATCTAGGTATCACCCTAGCTTCGACGCTCTGCCAATTATGACATGACTAGATTGGGGTACAACTTTCGTTCTCCCCCCTTTATATACCTCGCCGGTACGTGTGGTTGGAATCATCCCTTGGGGTGATGAAATCCCTAAGCAGGTCCCACTAAAAAGAAGACACTAACCGTTTTCAACTACTCCCGAGGCTCACACAAAGTGCAAGGGGAAAGTGAAAACAAATTAATGCTCCCTTAGGTAACACAATAATAGACAAGCACAGTAAGCAATAAAGGTTACTTCCCCCTAATTAGACTATGTGCAAACAACAAGGATAATTTTTCATAAATTTGATTAAATAGATGGCCCTGCAAGCAAATGTTAGCTATCTTATCCTTCGTTCTTGGTCAATTACACCATAATATGCTGCAGAATGTTAGCAAAAAACACCAATAAAAAATGTTAGAGGGTTATTACTTGAAAATAGCTAAAAATAAGAGCAAAAAGGAAGCTAAAATGACTGTTTTACCTTCCAAACTGTGTTGTTTTGGGGCGCTTCCACCTTTCTGTAGCAAAACAGGGGCACTTCTGCCTTACTGCAGCAAAACAGAGGGCACTTCCACCTTTCTACAGCAAAATGGGGGCACTTCTGCCCTTCTATAGCAAAACAGGGGGCACTTTCACCTTTCTGCAACAAAAATAGGGGTGCTTCCACCTTTCTGTAGAAAAATAGAGGGTGCTTCTGCCTTTCTATAGCAAAATAGAGGGCACTTCCACCTTTCTACAGCACAATGTTAGAGGAAAAGAGTCTTTCAAAAATAAAAGGGCGCATCCACCCCACTGATGGAAACTTTATTAGATTTTGAAAAAAAAAAGTTGTATGCCCTACTGCAAGAAAGTGTTAGAAAAGATCTTCTAAGAAAAATGGCGTATACGCCTAACTACAGCAAACTGTTAGCCAAAATCAAATTTTTAGATGTAGGGCATGACCTCCTTTCTGCAGCAGACAAGAGGGCGCTTCCACCTTTCTGCAGTAAAAGAGAGGGCGCTTCTGTCTTTCTGCAGCAAAATTGAGGGCACTTCCACCTTTCTGCAGCAAAATGGGGGCACTTCTACCCTTCTGCAGCAAAAATAGGGGCGCTTCCACCCTTCTGCAGTAAAACAGAGGGCGCTTCCACCCTTCTGCAGTAAAACAGAGGGTGCTTCTACCCTTCTATGACCTTTTCCTGCAAAATACTTATCACAAATGAAGGTTAAATGCAAGAACCCATTTGTGGGTCCCACCGGGCATGCCAGAAATGTGTACCTTAGAATTTTACCCTACTCTAATGTGCAAAATAACTAAAAATGCAAGTGGAAAAATACTAAGAACACTTCAAAGATTAGCCTAAAGAGTGATAAAACAAGGAAAATAGATGAAATACAAATGTAAATCGATTATACCTTCCTTGTTGTTGAAGACTCCTTGGTTGGCCCTTGATTTAGATGAATTTGTGTGCTCCTTGGATGGCTTTTGATGTAGCTAGATGCAAGATTGAATGTGCAAGATGATCAAAGTGGATGGCTAAATGATAGTGAATACTTGAGAATGCAAATTGACAACATGAGGCTACTCAAATCAAAAAGTGTTGAAAATGCCCATGAGGAGGGGGTATTTATAGGAGAATTTGAATTCTCTAGAGAATTCAATGGTTGAGATTCATCCAACAAGGTCAAGATGAAGGGCTATGGTGAGTTGAGAACTCACAAGCCCTCACATCTTGACATGTGGATGGTGAAGTGGCCAAGGGGAGATGAGGTGTAAATGAGGTGGCCAAAAGGTACATGAGGTGGAGGAAGGAAAAGTACCTTCCAAGCACCTTGGGGAGATGGGAAGAATCTTAGGTGAATAAAAGTGAATTTTAAATTCACAATGATTGGAAGAATCTAGTGGATAAGACAATGTTCCCAAAAGGTGGGAATTTGTTACATGTGACTTGATGTGACAAGTCAAAGATTCTAGAAGATGCATGGGAAAAGGGGATTCTAGGAGGAATAAAAAGGAATTAAAAATTCCTTGGGGGATGGGAAGAGTTGACCAAAGTACCGATTAAGCTTAATTAATCAGTAATTAGAAGATAAATGAGGATTAGAAGCCAACTTGCAAAAGTTGGAGGATGTGACACATCCTAATCAAGGATTAGGCATGTGCACATCCCTAATGAAGACATTAGAAGATGGATTAGGATTAGATGAAAATGACATGTGAGGAATTAAATAAATGTATTATTTATTTAATTTATTTGATGATAGGAGGATTAAAAGAGTAAAGTATTTAATTATTAATTAAGTATCTTGGGGATTTGGCAGAATTAAGGGTATTAATTAAATAATAGTAATATTACTTAATTAACTTGGATAAGAGGATGTTTAGATGAAAAGTGATAAATTTGGATAAATTAAGTGTCCAAATTTGGATGTCTACACTAACTTTACATGTAATTTTTCAAAACAAAACTAAAAATGCATAATTAAAATTATTCTAAGTTTCCAAGACATGACTCTAACTACATCATCCTTCGTTTGTGATGATCTTCATGTTGCTTTAGGATTTTAGAACTTGAAGTATTCAGGATTGGTGAAGACATCTTGAATTTGGAATGGGAATTTGCATTCTTAATGATCTTTATGTCCTTGGTGAACTTCAACCTTATCAAAGGCTTGAAGTAGTACCATTTCTTTAGGAAGGAAATTCTTCTCTTCATTGCATTCTTTTTCCATGCTTGATTCACTTTTTCCCTAGATGGCTTCATGAGGATTATTGACCTTTGGGTTGCCGCATGGATTACTGGTGTATCTCTTCTTTTTTTCACTAATGAAGAATCCATAACACCTTATTCAAGATGAAAATGTTATAAAACAATGCCCATGCCTTGATTTGTTGGTTTGATAGATCATGTGTGCAAATAAGACTGACAAGGGAAGGGATAAATTGATGCAAAAATGGGCTCACAAGTGAATTTTGAGTTTTAGAGGATGCATTACATGTGAGGAAAAACAAGAATATTGACTTGCAATTGTGGAGAATGAACATGCAACTTCATATGTGTAATGGGAAAATACAAGTTTTGCACTTGTGATTGGATCCTAGAGACTCATTTTAAAGTGTTTTTGAGTGCATTTTGGACTAATTTCGGGTTTTGGAAGACTGAAAACAAGTGTGATGTAGGGAAAAAATTTTACACTTCCACTTGTAATTGGGTCTTGAAGACCTGATTGCAAGTTACAAGTTAACTTGTAGTCACCTTGTGGAGATCCGTCCATGGAGGGAAAAGCATTAAAATAAAACTCAAATTTGCAAAAATGTGGCAATGGTAGAGTAAAATGAGGGATTCAATAAAGTTGTAGACCTTTCCAAGTGTTCTTCATGCCAAAATTATCTCCAATCGGGGTACATATGAGCAAGAGCAAGCTAAAAATCAACAAAAACACTTGCAAAACTAATTTTGGGTTTTTTAAGTCTCATTACAAGTGAAATTTTAACTTGCAGTTCGAAGAAAAATTTCCTACAACCTGTAAGTTATCTCAAAAGTTCCTATAACGTGTAATTAGAACAAGAAGTTCCTATAGCTTGTAAGTTGTGTCTCAAGACCCCCATTACAAGTGACATGAAATTTATAAAATGACTAAAAGTGCTTTCACTTGCAAATTGGGTCTCAAGACCCCCATCGCAAGTAAACAACAAAACACAAAAAGTGACTTAAAAGGCCAAAAAGGAAATCGGGTCTTAAGGACTTGATTGCAAGTTCAAGTATCACTTGCATTTTAGAACTTGAAAGTTCCATACTTGCAATGATGCCTCTGAAACCCGAAATTGACCAAAAAACTGAGAAAAATGACCCAAAAACTTATGAAAATGAATAGGAGTGGATGAAAAAGGATGTCCAAGGGGACTATTGATCGAAAACCAAAAACTTCCAACCTCTACACCTCGTAAAATGTTCCTTAAGGAAGAAGATCTTCAATTTTACTCAAAATTTTGATAGGTTATCCCAATTTTTGACAAGTAAAAAACTAGGGACAACAACTTGCTCCGACTAGGGAACTAATTTCGAAAGTGAAGGTAGTAGGATCCAGAATCTCCAAGTTCCTTAGTATCCATTGGGTTATAGAGTCAAGCAACAAAGACACAAAATGACAGGAAGGATTACATGACTAACACAAACTTGTGCAAATGCACTTATTGGAAAGGTAAAAACCTACCTAATTAAAACTAGCCAAAATGGAAACTTCTCAAATGAAACCATTAACTAATTTTGCAAAATAGCTTCCCACAGCTTGCAATGTTTTCCATGATCATAAGCAACCTCTTGAAGATGAAGTTCAGGTACCGCTTCTAGGAAGAAATGAACAGGTTTAGCTACCTCTAAAAATATCCACAATGAATCATTGAATCTAAATTGCTCTTGCTCAACTGCAAATGTATCTTTGGCTTCACTCTCATCCATATCTTCATGTTCAGGTACAAGTGTGACCTTTGATTTCCCACAAGCTAGAGGTCTTATAGGACATCCTATTGATAGGAGAAAGGTTGAACTTTTCTTGCTAGTTCTATCTTTACTGGCTACTTTTTCAACCACATCCTTATGCTGAGAGGAATAAAGTCACATTATTGAAGATTTTAATTACATTGATTACATTACAAGTCAAATTACAATAAGACTTGTAATGTTGAATAAGTCAACTACAGTTAGCTAGTGGTTGAGAGAATTTCTCAAGTTAGTTGGGATCCTCCCACCTTTTTCTCAAGGATTCTCTCCTATAAATACTTAAGGGGGTCTATTGTAATATTTATCTTTTTGGAAATAAAGAAAACTCTGTAGAAATTTACAACAAAGAGACTTTGTGCTTTGTGTATGTAAACTTAATTTCCAAGCAATACAAGGAAGGCATATGAGATTTCAGACTTTGTGTTGAGTCTTGTTGCATGTTATTACTATGTTCTTATGTCAAAGCGGTACATTTTTCTAAGTTATTCTTGTGATATTGTGGAGCTATTGTGATAAGACTTTGGTCTGATTTATTGTAGACTTTGTGCTACAAGTTTGAAAGATTGAATTAGTTTGATTTGTGATTAGGAGTTGGAAAGAGTTACAAGTCTTTGTGCTTGTAGTAATTCCCATATAAAGTGATTATTAATTGCACCATACTTGTAGACTTTGAGTTGATATATGTTATATTTTGTTCTTAGATTATCACTCTAAAAGGGTAGATAGGATTTTAGATACTCAATACTTTATGCTTGGAGATTGTTTTCCCGTCCCGGAGGAAGTGACAGAAGTCTTTTTGTTTTTCAGGAAACTTCATTTTCTCTCTCTCAATTTCATTTCAAGCTGCTCTAATAGTTTTCTTAAAGGTTATTGTCACTTTTTTGTGAGAAAAGAATATAATCCTTCCTAAAGAAAGAGGAAAGGTTGGTGTCTTACCCATATTATTCTTAGTTAGTTAATAGAAAAGGGGGAGCCTTCCCTAAATTAGGAGAGTATCATACTCACACACTATGACTGAAACCACAATTTTGCATATCCTCAAGGTATACAAAATTTTCAACCAACATTTTTTGGCAACTCCACTAGGGAATTTTCTTGTAAGTTTTTCAAGCTTTCACCAAGGACATGTAAATGGCTACTCAAGGTCCTTGGGGAAATTTTTTTGGTCTGTTGAGTCTAGCTCTACCCCTACATGCTCTTCCTAAAGGCTCACGGAAGAACTTTCCAAATTTCCTTGGTGATGGACAACAACATCCTGATGAACATGTTGCTGATTTCTACATCGCTTGTGGAGTTCATGGTGTTGAATACGAAGATGTATTTGTAAGGTTGTTTGTGGAAACTCTTCAAGATGTTGCTACAGATTGGTTTTATCATCTAGCACCACATACCATCACAAACTAGGAAACTCTCATAGCCAAGTTTGAAGAAAGTTTCAAGCCTCCTGAAGACACTCATGCTTTGTTGGTTTAGCTCACCCAGTTGAAGAAGGAATCTCACATGCCTATTCATGAGTTCATTGCTCACTTCAACAAGCTGACACGAAGAATTCCAACTGTTGCTCAACCTACACTTGAGAATTTGAAATTTTTCTTTGTAAATACTCAAGTGCTCAAGGTTGGTTTCCTATTGAGAAGAGCAGCCCTAGCTACTCTTGCAATTGTACAGACCTTGGCGACAAAAAATGAAGATGATCTCATTCTTGTTGGGAAAATAAAAATTTAATCAAATGAATATGAAGAAACCCCTTCTTTGGAATTATTTTCTTCCATCATGAGGACGGATCCTATAGTGCAAAGGTTAGTAAATGAGCTACTTGTCCTCAAAAAGAAGCTAGTTCATAATTCTGTTGTTGGGAATCAACACAAGTTATCTTCACCTCCAAAGAGGCTTGCTCTTGAAGCACCATCAACAAATACAACAGTGGAGCATCCAGAATCTAAATCTACTGATCTCACTATTCTCTTTCGAGAAAAGGAAGCAGACATAGCTGGTGACTCTCATTTTTGGTTTATGCAGTCTCAGAAATCCATTGATGAAAAGCAAAAGGATGAAAGTCATTTTGCTAAAGTTCAAGTGAATGAAGACAATTTTGTCTTGAGATCTGAAAGGATGTACATGCACGAAGATCTTAGTCAAGTTGAAAAGAATGAATCTGTGTTTTAAGGTCATGAACTTGAACACGTGTTGCATAAAAGAATTTCCCAAAAGCTTGATGGGGACCTTTTTACAAACATCATAGAGGATTTTTGCTTAAGTCTTGATGACAATTCTCCTAATTCTGAAATTTGTGAACAACATAATGAAGGAAGAAATGCAGCCATGTTTTCACTTGGATTGCATGAGGGAGTTCATTCCTCTCAGCATGAGGATGTGGTTGAAAAAGTAGCCAGTAAAGATAGAACCAGCAAGAAAAGTTCAGCCTTTCTCCTATCAAGAGGATGTCCTATAAGATATCTATCTTATGGGAAATCAAAGGTCACACTTGTACCTAAACATGAAGATATGGATGAAGCCAAAGATACATTTGCAGCTAAGAAAGGGTAGTTTAGATTCAATGATTCAATGTGGATATTTTCAGAGGTCGTTGAACTTGTTCATTTCTTCCAAGAAGCAGTACCTGAACTTCATCTTCAAGAGGTTTCTTATGATCATGGAAAGTATTGCAAGCTATTACAAATTGGCAACTATTTTGTAGAACCAATTAATGGTTTCATTTGAGAAGTTCTCATTTTTGGCTAGTTTTAATTAGGTAGGCTTTTACCTTTTCAATAAGTGCATTTGCACAAGTTTGTGTCAGTCATGTCACCCTTCCTGTCATTTTGTGTCTTTGTTGCTTGACTTTGTAACCCAATGTATAGTAAGGCACTTGGAGATTCTGGATCCTACTACCTTCGCTTTCGAAGGCAGTTCCCTAGTTGGAGCCAACTGTTGTCCCTAGTTTTTTACTTGTCAAAAATTGGGATAACTTATCAAAATTTTGAGTAAATTTGAAGATCTTCTTCCTTAAGGCACATTTTACGAGGTGTAGAGGTTGGAAGTTTTTGGTTTTGGATCAATAGTCCCCTTGGACATCCTTTTTCATCTACTCCTGTTCATTTTCATAAATTTTTGGGTCAATTTTCTCATGTTTTTGGTCAATTTCGGGTTTCAGAGGCATCACTGCAAGTATGGAACTTTCAAGCTCTAAAATGCAAGTGATACTTGAACTTGCAATCAAGTCCTTAAGACCCAATTTCCTTTTTGGACTTTTAAGTAACTTTTTGTGTTTTGTTGTTTACTTGTGATGGGGGTCTTGAAGCCCTTTTTGCAAGTGAAAGAACTTTTAGTCACTTTATAAATTTCATGTCACTTGTAATGGGGGTCTTAAAGCCTATTTTTACAAGTTAGAGGTTTTTAAGTTTGATAATATGTAACTTGTAATGGGGGTCTTGAGACCCGATTTACAAGTTGTTGGAACTTTTTGTTCTAATTACAAGTTATAAGAACTTTTGAGATAACTTACAGGTTGTAGGAATTTTTTCTTCCAACTGCAAGTTAAAAGTTCACTTGTAATGAGACTTAAAAAACCTGAAATGCTTGCAATGAAGTTTTACAAGTTATTTTAAACTTGTAATGAGCATAAAAAAACACAAAATTAGTTTTGCAAGTGTTTTTGTGGATTTTTAGCTTCCTCTTGCTCATAAGTACTCTGATTAGAGAGATTTTTGGCATGAAGAACACTTGGCAAGGTCTACAACTTTATTGAATCCCCCATTTTTGCTCTACCATTGCCACGTTTTTGCAAATTTGAGTTTGATTTTAATTCTTTTCCCTCCATGGTCGGGTCTCCACAAGGCGACTGCAAGTTAACTTGTAACTTTCAATCGGGTCTTCAAGACCCGATTACAAGTGGAAGCGTAAAAGTTTTTCCCTACATTGCACTTGCTGTCAATCTTCCAAAACCTGAAATTGGTCCAAAATGCACTAAAAAACACTTGAAAATGAGTCTCTAGGATCCAATCACAAGTGCAAAACTTGTATTTTCCCATTACACATATGAAGTTGCATGTTCATTCTCCACAATTGCAAGTCAATATTCTTGTTTTTCCACACATGTAATGCAGTCTCTAAAACCCAAAATTCACTTGTGAGCCCATTTTTGCATCAATTTATCCCTTCCTTTGTCAGTCTTATTTGCACACATGATCTATCAAACCAACAAATCAAGGCATGGGCATTGTTTTATAACAATTTCATATTGAATAAGGTGTTATGGGTTCTTCATCAATGAACAAAAGAAGAAGAGATACAACAATATTTCATAGAGCAACCCGAAGGTCAATAATCCTCATGAAGCCATCTAGGGACAAAGTGAATTAAGCATGGAAAAAGAATGCAATGAAGAGAAGAATTTCCTTCCTAAAGAAATGGTACTCCTCCAAGCCTGTGATGGCAAGTGGGCATGCTACTTGCATTATTGAAGATTGTAGTTACATGTAATCAAGTTACAAGTCAAAATAAACTAGGACTTGTAATGTTGAATAAGTCAACTACAGTTAGTTAGTAGTTGAGAGAATTTCTCAAGTTAGTTGGGATCCTCCCACCTTTTTCTCAAGGCTTCTCTCCTATAAATACTTAAGGGGGTCTATTGTAATATTTATCTTTTTGGCAATAAAGAAAACTCTGCAGACATTTACAACAAAGAGACTTTGTGCTTTATGTATGTAAACTTAATTTCCAAGCAATACAAGGAAGGCATATGAGATTTTAGACTTTGTGTTGAATCTTGTTGCATGTTATTACTATGTTCTTATGTCATAGCAGTACATTTTTCTGAGTTATTCTTGTGATGTTGTGGAGCTGTTGTGATAAGACTTTGGTCTGATTTTTTATAGACTTTGTGCCGCAAGTTTGAAAGATTGAATTAGTTTGATTTGTGATTAGGAGTTGGAAAGAGTTACAAGTCTTTGTGCTTGTAGTAATTCCCATATAAAGTGATTAGTAAGTGCACCATACTTGCAGACTTTGAACTGAAATATGTTGTGTTTTTTTCTTAGATTACCATTCTAAAAGGGTAGATAGGATTTCAGATACTCAATACTTTGTGCTTGGAGATTGTTTTCCTATCCTGGAGGAAGTGACAGAAGTCTTTGTGCTTTCAGGAAACTTCATTTCCTCTCTCTCAATTACATTTCAAGTTGTAATAGTTTTCTTAAAGGTTATTGTCACTTTTCTATGAGGAGGAAAAAAATATAATCCTTCTTGAAGAAAGAGAAAAGGTTGTTGTCTTACCCATATTATTCTAAGTTAGTTAATAGAAAAGGGGGAGCCTTCCCTAAATTAGGAGAGTATCATACTCACACACTGTGGCTGAAACCACAATTTTGCATATCCTCAAGGTATACAAAATTTTCAACCAACAAGTAGCACCTATATTCCAAGTGGCATGAAGTTTTGTGGTCCACATGTCCATTCATGGTTGTACAGTTGGTGAATTTCTATGTTAGGTCATTACCAGTGCCGACATAATATGTTTTGAGTATTGCAAAGTTTGAATATGTATTGACCTGTTATGTGAGAGCTATTATAGGTCCATGTCAACCTATTTGGATGTGTTATAAGTTTTGAATCATGGCACAAACCATGTATGTGTGTTGAGCCAAAAAGTTATATTTTTTTTATAATACATCTAATTAGGCTGACCTAATTGATGTTATAGGTGTTTGTGGATAAAGCGAATATATTTGTAAGTTCCTTTTTGATATTTTGGATATGGCAATGTAATGTAAAGTTCAGTTGAATCAAATTGTGTGAGCATAAGGCAAATACAAAGTAGAGGAGAGTGTTAAAGTAGATCGGTACTGTTAGTTGATAGATTTTTCCTTCAAAACTAAATGTAGAAAATGACTCAAGATGCCTAGAAAGAAGAACAAACATTACTAACAGTTGGAGAAGTTTCCATTGAATTGACAACTTTCCTCTGAATTTTAGAGGTTCAGCTCCCTCTTATGATATCTAGTGAATGGAAACACAAGGTATGCTTTTCACCAGAAAGCAAAAAAGGAAAACTAACACCTACCCATAACCATGAAAGTAGATGCCAAAACTTGATTTAAGATGCAATAACTGTGAAAAAATAACACAAAGTCCATCCATCCCACACTTATGAATGATATCCAGAAAAGGAAATGACACAAGGCACTTTCAATAGATGAATTATTTTGAATTCAAAGTTTCAAAAATAATCACACGCACACAATTTTCATATAGCAGAATAGACACTGAAGAATAATTATAGAGATTCAAAGTTCATTTGTAATCAAAAGAAAACATTAATGAATTCAAAGATTAAAATATCTTCTTTATTCCTTTCAGTATCAAAAATGAGTTCATAGACTTAGTATCCAAGTACAAAAATTGTGCAGAGAGCAAACTCCCTTCTTCCCCCCCCTTTCTAATTCTTCAAAGCCAATATATATACAAAAATATAACTGTTTGTTTCTGAAAATAATGGTCTTTGAGAGTGAGGGGCATCAAGAAAGGGTTTTGAAAAGAAAACGGTTTCTTTACACAAAATTCACGGTTACCATCATCAACTACAAAAGATTTCATGCAAAACAAGAGAAAATCAAATTTCTTCTGGTGGAGGAGCATTCTCGACAACTAGAAACATTTCCATCAAGAGGTTGTGTGGCTCGGCGTGTTCTTCTTCCTCCTCTAGAATGAAGATTACCCTGCGATATTGGGCATAGCTGGTCTTCTCCTTCCACACAACTGTACACAATTGAGAGATAATATCAACCTGTTCTTCTTCGAGCCAATCTAAGTCAGGTTGCATGAAAGGCATAGGCTCTCCGTCCTAGGTTTCACTAGTTGTAGGAAGCCCCATTTTTTAAATGCCTAAGTTGATGGAAAAACTGAGCTTAGAAGTACCGCCACATTTCTTTATAACCAGGCTTATTTAACTATGTCAGTAACTAATGATGCCTTTTAACCTATTGATAGCATGCCACCACCTTCATTACGCTTGTCATTTAAGAGGCTAATTAATGCATCATGGATTTTCCACCTTGACGTTCTCATGATATGTCGTACAAACAATTAAATAGGCTGGCGATGTCTCAAAAATTGAGAAATTTGTTGCAGAGTTGCGGGGTCACAAAAAGATAGAACCATTGAACCACATGTCGGGACTTTTGAGGTTTTGAAAACCTCTAACATACCAATCACTTAAAATTCCTTTGGGTGAGGTTGAGAGGAGAGATGGATTGGGCAATTGGGTGGTTATAAAACTTTTAAACCATGTGACATTGGTTAGAAAAACAAAGGGATCGACGACAAAGGTTATGAATTATGTGAGATCTGTGACTTCAAACCATTATCAAAGGCATGGGATGGGGGCTGTTTAATTTAAGGAAGAAAAATTTCATGGTTCAAAATTAGAGGGTAACATTGGCACTGGGGACTGTATTTCTTGGCGAAATGCAGAGAACTCCAGAATCCTTGGGGCAGACCAGTCTAAGTCCATTGGGAAATAGACTCAAAAAAGCAGGAGAACAGGGCACTGCTTGCAGAAAGGTGAAGGGGAACTGGGCACAAACCAAAAATGAACAAGCCAAAACGAGACAGAGAAAAAAAGGAAACTAAGTTACCAGCACAACCAAAATGCCTAAGTATATACATGGTCATAAGAACCTACCTCAGAGCATGCCCAAAGTTGATCATGCAAAACCATTGATTGATTGTGAGAAATATGACCCATTGTAGAAGATGAATGGGTGTTCATTAAGCACTATCCAACTCAGAAGTAGTATGCAGATGCAATGGAGATTTAGCCCATATGAGAAGATCTTGGATATCAACATGTAACTGAAGATCCATTTTTCATCATATACTTCTTGTGTGCGACTAGCCATGACTCCTTGTTTTATTTCAAATCCAAAGGGACCATCCAAAAATGTAACCTTGCTAACTTCTTTAAAAAGTAGTTTATCTAACTTATCCTCTTCAAGAACCAATTCTTTGTTGACCAAGGTCT
Organism: Sequoia sempervirens; assembly: GCA_007258455.2. Taxonomy (NCBI): domain Eukaryota; kingdom Viridiplantae; phylum Streptophyta; class Pinopsida; order Cupressales; family Cupressaceae; genus Sequoia; species Sequoia sempervirens. The sequence continues at coordinate 361,579,266 of VDFB02000015.1, forward strand.
GTAGACAAGACATAACAGTTTCACTTTCAAAATGCCTAAGTATATACATGGTCATAAGAACCTACCTCAGAGCATGCCCAAAGTTGATCATGCAAAACCATTGATTGATTGTGAGAAATATGACCCATTGTAGAAGATGGATGGGTGTTCATTAAGCACTATCCAACTTAGAAGTAGTATGCAGATGCGATGGAGATTTAGCCCATATGAGAAGATCTTGGATATTAACATGTAACTGAAGATCCATTTTTCATCATATACCTCTTGTGTGCGACTAGCCATGACTCCTTGTTTTATTTCAAATCCAAAGGGACCATCCAAAAATGTAACCTTGCTAACTTCTTTAAAAAGCAGACAAGACGTAACAATTTCACTTTCAAAATGCCTAAGTATATACATGGTCATAAGAACCTACCTCAGAGCATGCCCAAAGTTGATCATGCAAAACCATTGATTGATTGTGAGAAATATGACCCATTGTAGAAGATGAATAGGTGTTCATTAAGCACTATCCAACTCAGAAGTAGTATGCAGATGCAATGGAGATTTAGCCCATATGAGAAGATCTTGGATATCAACATGTAACTGAAGATCCATTTTTCATCATATACCTCTTGTGTACGACTAGCCATGACTCCTTGTTTTATTTCAAATCCAAAGGGACCATCCAAAAATGTAACCTTGCTAACTTCTTTAAAAAGCAGTTTATCTAACTTATCCTCTTCAAGAACCAATTCTTTGTTGACCAAGGTCTGCAGACAAGATGTAATAGTTTCACTTTCAAAATGCCTAAGTATATACATGGTCATAAGAACCTACCTCAGAGCATGCCCAAAGTTGATCATGCAAAACCATTGATTGATTGTGAGAAATATGACCCATTGTAGAAGATGGATGGGTGTTCATTAAGCACTATCCAACTCAGAAGTAGTATGCAGATGCAATGGAGATTTAGCCCATATGAGAAGATCTTGGATATCAACATGTAACTGAAGATCCATTTTTCATCATATACCTCTTGTGTGTGACTAGCCATGACTCCTTGTTTTATTTCAAATCCAAAGGGACCATCCAAAAATGTAACCTTGCTAACTTCTTTAAAAAGCAGTTTATCTAACTTATCCTCTTCAAGAACCAATTCTTTGTTGAGCAAGGTCTGCAGACAAGATGTAACAGTTTCACTTTCAAAATGCCTAAGTATATACATGGTCATAAGAACCTACCTCAGAGCATGCCCAAAGTTGATCATGCAAAACCATTGATTGATTGTGAGAAATATGACCCATTGTAGAAGATGAATGGGTGTTCATTAAGCACTATCCAACTCAGAAGTAGTATGCAGATGCAATGGAGATTTAGCCCATATGAGAAGATCTTGGATATCAACATGTAACTGAAGATCCATTTTTCATCATATACCTCTTGTGTGCGACTAGCCATGACTCCTTGTTTTATTTCAAATCCAAAGGGACCATCCAAAAATGTAACCTTGCTAACTTCTTTAAAAAGCAGTTTATCTAACTTATCCTCTTCAAGAACCAATTCTTTGTTGACCAAGGTCTGCAGACAAGACGTAACAGTTTCACTTTCAAATAAACAACCATTAGTAGAAACCTTTGGACTGTTTACTATTCATGAAGGATTGTTTTCAATATGCTCACTACAGCTAGAAACTTCATTCTTAATGTCGATCCAAACTTCTCATTTTTGCATGGTTACACCATTATTTTCAGAACCATTATCAAGAACATGTTCCTCCAATATATTTTTATCATGAGAAGAGAACAAGTTTTTATCAGTCAACTCTGAATCGGATAATTCAAAGAGGGGATTATCTCTAACCTTTGAAATTTCACCATACTCTATTGGCACATATAATGGGTTGAATTTTTTCCAACTAATCCCACTCTCAAACCTATTTGAATGTTCCTCCATTTTTATTTCTATTGTGATATTCTTTTTAGGCTCAACATTTAACATGAATTCATCTGGACATACAAGAAAGGCATCAGGAATTAAATATTCTTTCTATAGACTGTAGGGTAAGTTAATTTCTGGATCTATAGCTAATGATTATAGTGTCTAAATATCACTTTCTATAAACATAGGATCAAATTTTAAAGGAGCCACGTCCTCTTCTTTAGCACAAGTAAAATATTCATTGAGAATGCATGCAGGTTGAGAGTATAAATTGTCCATACCTTTAGTAGATTCAACAAAACTACTTTTACATACACGCATTTATTCTTCCTGTTGTTTCTTCTCTTCAAGATTTTTATCAAGGGATTTAGATAGCGACACATTTGCACCTTTTTTCCTATCACTGGATTTACAAGTGAATGCTTTTATATGAACTTCTACAACATGGCCATTTTCATCCATAACCCCACATCAAAATTCATCATCTGAACCTTTTAAGAATGAATCAGAAATAAAGAACAGTTTGTTTTCATTTGATAATATATCTTTTCCAGAAGAGATGGATGATGGTTCAACTTCCCCCATCTGCATGCATTTCATAAAAGACTCTAGCTTTTTTACTCTCAGTCTGGTGTAAAATTTATTTTTTGTTCAAGATCGTTGAGTTGATAATACCTATGATGCACACTCTTTGCAGTAAAGAGAACTTGTGATCTTCAAAGGGAATCAACTTATTCTTCTTAGCTTTATAGATGCTTTCTTTGAAAGCATTCCAAAAAGAGTGAAGTATTTGGTCATCTTCAACAATTATTTCCTCAATTGTTGGTGCAAATATTTTTCCAAATTGGTTCCATTGCTTGGCCTGGCATCAAACCATTTTTCTGAGTTATCTTGATTAAATAGAGTCACCAACCTTCATTTCTAGGAAGACACCATTTTGTATCTAAAACAAGAAAATACTGGTCCTTTCAATCCCCAATGGAGTAGCCAAAAATCTGTTAGTTGATAGATTTGTCCTTCAAAACTAAATGTAGAAAATGACTCAAGATGCCCAGAAAGAAGAACAAACATTACTAATAGTTGGAGAAGTTTCCATTGAATTGACGAATTTCCTCTGAATTTTAGAGGTACAACTCCCTCTTATGATATGCAGTGAATGGAAACACAGGGTATGCTTTTCACTAGAAAGAAAAAACAGGAAAACTAACACCTACCCATAACCATGAAAGTAGATGCAAATACTTGATTTAAAATGTAGTAACTGTGAACAAATAACACAAAGTTCATCCATCCCACACTTACGAATGATATCTAGGAAAGGAAATGACACAAGGCCACTTTCAATAGATGAATTATTCTAAATTCAAAGTTTCAGAAATAATCACACACACACAATTTTCATATAGCATAATAGACACTGAAGAATAATTATAGAGATTCAAAGTTCATTTGTAATCAAAAGAAAACATTAATGAATTCAAAGATTAAAATATCTTCTTTATTCCTTTCAGTATCAAAAATGAGTTCATAGACTCAGTATTCAAGTACAAAAATTGTGCGGAGAGCAGACTCCTTTCTTTTCCTCCCCCCTTTTCTAATTGTTCAAAGCCAATATATATATACAAAAAGATAACTGTTTGTTTCTAAAAATAACAGTCTTTGAGAGCGACCGGTATCAAGAAAGGGCTTTGAAACGAAAATGGTTTCGTTATGCAAAATTCAAGGTTACCATCATCAACTACAAAATGTTTCATGTGAAATAGGAGAAAATCAAATCTCTTCTAGTGGAGGAGCATTCTCCACAACTAGAAGCATTTCCATCAAGAGGTTGTGCAACTTGACACGTTCTTCTTCCTCCTCTAGAATGAAGATTACCTTGCGATATTAGGCATAGCTGGTCTTCTCCTTCCACACAACTGTACACAATTGAGAGATAATATCAACTTGTTCTTCTTCAGGCCAATCTAAGTCAGGTTGCATGACGTGCATAGGCTCTCTGTCCCAGGTTTCACCAGTTGCAGGAAGCCCCATTTTTGAAATGCTTGAGTTGATGGAAAAACTGAGCTTAGAAGTACCACCACCTTTCTCTATAACCAAGCTTATTTAATTATGTCGGTAACTAATGATACCTTTTAACCTGTTGATAGCGTACCACCACCTTTGTTACACTTGTCATTTAAGAGGCTAATCAATGGATCATGGATTTTCCACCTTGAGAAAAGAGCCTTAAGATCGAGTTTGTATTTCAAAACACCTGAAAAGACATTCTCATGATACGTCATACAAACAATTAAATAGGTCGGCGACATTTCAAAAATCGAGAAATTTGTTGCAAAGTCACGGAGTCGTGAAAAGATAGAACCCATTGAACCATATGTCGGGACTTTTGAGGTTTCGAAAACCTTCAACATACCGATCACTTAAAATGCCTTTGGATGAGGTTGAGAGGAAAGATGGATCGTGTAGTCGGGTGGTTATAAAACTTTTAAACTTTGCGACATTGGTTAGAAAAACAAAGGGATCGGTGACAAAGGTTATGAACTATGTGAGAGTTGCGACTTCGAACCATTATCGAAGGCATATGATGGGGGCCATTTAATTTAAGGAAGAAAAATTTCATGGTTCAATATTAGAGGGTAACAGGTATGAAGTGTGTAAAGTTAGTATTTTGAGCTTCAATGGAATTGTAATTCATGCATATGTTAGATGTAGCTATAACAGTTCAAATCTTGGGTGTGTGCCACATTCTCTTCTATATTTCCTTCTTTCAGTGGGCAATGAGTCCATCTGCAGTGAGCATTTCTATAATATACTATAATCGGTTATAATATATTGTGAGCTAATCCTCACCGTGGTTTTTCCCATTTTGGGTTTTCCATGTAAAAAAATTAGTGTTCATGTGTTACGTGATGTTGATGGTTGTTTTCATGCTTTCCTTTCCTACTGCAAATTGAATATGCTATGTGGAATGAATGTTTAAATGTTTAAGTGGTTTCAAAGAATACCGATTCACACCCCCCTCCCCTCTTAGTATTATGGGTGTTCAACACACTTAACCATAGAAACAAACATAACACAAGATAACACACAATACCAAATGTACATGGAAACCCAAGATGGGAAAAACTACAGTGAGAACTTGGGAAGGAATATAATAAGTGAATTTACAATGTGATGTAGGCACCAACCTACTGGAGACACCAATCCCCAAATGAATCTATAGGGACCAACCCATTGGAGACAACAGGTATCTCTTAGTTTACATTTTTGTTTGGCTATATTAATTATGTAAGAGGATGTGTAAGCTTTATACAAATCTATGACTTATTATGTCTAAAGTTTCTTTGTTTTATGGAAATTAAAGAATAATAAAAATTTCAAAGAAAGAGGTCACTTATGGACTTTTGGCATGATGTAACTATCTTTCGTTGCTTTACAAGTCTTTGTAAAACATGTTATCAGTCAATATAACAAGTGTATCCAAATCAAGTCAAAAAGTCATTTTAGGTTTCTGTTATTGCTTATGCAGAAATTAGAGGAGGCCTTGGAACGATTTGAAGCATCTCAAGGTTGGACATGTAGGGAGGAGAAAGGAATGGTTATTGTACTATGACAAATTTGTTGGTTTTCATAGGTGACAAAATCATCTTAACTATGGCGATTACAAAAACACATCACCCAATAAAAATGGTGAAAACATTTCAACTATAATGATTTCAAAATCTTCCCTATATTACAACAAACAATTTCATCATTTTGGTGTGGAAAACACATTTTGGTGCCTCTTGTGTGATTTGGAGGTCTACATCAACTATGTAAAGCTTGCATAGGAAGGAAGGAAGGAAGGAATTTTAATGACATCCACAAGACCAAACGGTCTAAGGGACCCTGAACAAGTTTTCAAGCTCTTCTCGATGTCAACTCTTTTGTAAAATCTTGCCTCTTCAAATAACTCATCCAGTTTTCAAGGGCTTGCATTGACACACTGTTAGCTTGGTGCATAGTGAGTCGAGGGGGAGTTTTCCTCCTTTTTTAAGATTTCTTCGGGGCAATCTTTTATGTTTCAGTCATTGTCATGTGCTTTCTAATGTTTCCAATACTGTTTATATGTTTCTAATGAGCTTCTAGATAATATCTTAAATTATTTGGAGGTCTACATCAACTATGTAAAGCTTGCATAGGAAGGAAGGAAGGAATGAATTTTAATGACGTCCACAATACCAAATGGTCTAAGGGACCCCAAACAAGTTTTCAAGCTCGTCTCGATGTCAACTCTTCTGTAAAATCTTGCCTCTTCAAATAACTCATTCAGTTTTCAAGGGCTTGGGTTGACACACTGTTAGCTTGGTGCATAGTGAATTGAGGTGGAGTTTTCCTCCTTTCGGTGCCTCTTGCCTATATTACAACCAACAATTTCATCATTTTGGTGTGGAAAACACATTTTGGTGCCTCTTGTGTGATTTGGAGGTCTACATCAACTATGTAAAGCTTGTATAGGAAGGAAGGAAGGAAGGAATTTTAATGATGTCCACAAGACCAAACGGTGTAAGGGACCCTGAACAAGTTTTCAAGCTCTTCTCGATGTCAACTCTTCTGCCTCTTCAAATAACTCATTCAGTTTTCAAGGGCTTGGGGCAAATCTTTCTTCAGGGCAAATCTTTTATGTTTCAGTCATTGTCATGTGCTTTCTAATGTTTCCAATACTGTTTCTATGTTTCTAATGAGCTTCTAGATAATATCTCTCAATTTACAATCAGTCGTTCTACCCCTGAAATTGCCCAAGGAGGAGTTAGAAAGGTTTCTTGTTTAGCGAACTAGCTAAGGAGGAGTTAGAAAGGTTTCTTGATACTGCGTCTTTTGTGGAAATTGACAACCTTTGGAGATACTGCGTCTTCTGTAGATTAGCGAACTAGTTGTAAATTCGGTTGAACTGTGACATAGGCTTGTGACATGTGCCCTGGCCGTCCATATTGGCTGGCAATTGTGTCAAAAAGATTTCCCTTCACCTCCTTGATTTCCTTGTATGGATTTCCCGTTTGAGCGAACAACGCACTTTGATGGTTTTACCAAGCGTAGAGTGAGCTAAGGATGAATCCTTTTGAATCGATTGAAAAAAACTTGCATTTAGTGCTTAAACTTTAAGAATATATAGAGAAAAAATTTAAGAATAGTTTTTGATCGAAAGTGAATTTAATAGTTATCACTGTATAGCATTGTTGTAAATCAAGCCTGTATTGTGTTCTCAAAGCTTGAACACTGCTTGAACTTGCATTGAACAATTTACTATTAAGACTTGTTAAGTACTTGATGTCTTGGTTGTAAATCAAAAGCAAATTCATCGTTACCTACAGTAGATAGGCATCCAGCTGCAAATAAAACTTTATACAAAAAATAGTCCAAAAGGAGCAAGGGAGGGTTTTATTAGATGGAAAAATAAATGGCAATGAGATTCAAGTTACATGAAGTTGCATTTAAGATCCTTCATTCAAATGAACATTATAAGAACTTACTCTTTATATGAAACTTTATATGAGATCCAGGCAGAATGGCCATTGAAAGAACTTAATGAAACTTTATTCTCCAATAGGAGTTCTTTGTCCAAATTGCATGTATATAAAAAGACATATGCAATTGGAAGAATTCAACAGACATCGTGTAAGCAAATATTTAGATTAGACATTTTGGGTCACTTTTGTGACCCGTAAGTAATTTATAGCTCTGCCTTGTTTGGCCCTTTCTCTCTCTCTTCTAGATCATTGGACGATAAGTTGTGCAAAGCAGATCTTTTGACCTGCAAATTGACAAATATACATTAGAAAGATGAAAACTGGGATTCATGGAAGAGGATTCAAAGAGCTAACAATGGAATAACCAAAATTACCTTCTTTTCCTTGTATAGAGCTTTGAGCTTGCGCAGACTTAGATCATTGTAAGCACAATTCTCCTTCTTAACTTCATTTTTCAGCTTGGTCCCACAAGTCACCTCATTTTTGCTGCAGGTTTTCTCCTGAAAGCGAGTATTTTTCATAGAAACAGGGGTCTTAGCCATCTTGTCCTTCCACATAGCTCGGAGCTTGCCTAGACTTAGGCCGGTTACGGAAGGGGAGTTTTTCTCAATCAGCAAAACATTGTTGCTAGCCTCATTTTGCAGCTTGTCTACGTAAGTCACTTGCACTTGCTCATCTAGGACACGGGATTTCTCATTGAAGTGAGTATCTGCCATATAAAGAGGGGCCTTAGCCTGACAAAGCGTTTCCTCAAATTCTTTGGAGTAATGCTGTTTATATTCCTGTAGTGCAAGAGGATTTTTATTTCCCAAACCAAGATCCTCTACTTCACTGTTAGTTTTAAATGCTTCCTGCGAATCCATCACCTCTGACTCCTCATCAGGAGTGTTACCCAAAGCAAGTATTTCTAGCTTGACATGTGACGATTCCTGTTCATCATCAATTGGAATTAGAACGTGCTGCTCTTCCTTAGGAGGTGTAGAAGGACCAAATTCCTCCCTGCTACCAGCCCCATCATTAGAACCATGGAGTTCCTTAGCGAGAGGGAACTTATTTGAACCTGTTTCATCATGACTGATAGAGTCTTTAGCTCTCTCTTCAACTGTACAGATGCATGCTGAGTATAATTCCTTCTTACCGTCTACCAGTTCAGAAGTAAATTTCTTAATCTGATCTTCACTAATTTGGGCAGAAGATGATGCCACTCTTTTCTCAGCCTTAGCTTCATTGTCAACTGGGACTGATGATGTCACCCTTACATCAGTCTGATTGTCATTATCAGTTGAAAGGGATGCCAATCTTTCCACCAGGTCAGCTTTGTCATTACCAATCGAGACACTGGTTACTGGTTCAGAGACATTATCCTTGAAGCGAGCTTGAATATCATCACAGACATCCTCATCTTCTAATCCAGTTCGTACTTCCTCGAAAGACTTGTCATTTGAATATGAACTAGTATTATAGAACTGCACTTTCCCTTCAGTTGTACCATCCTCGGTTTTCACTGGGCTGTTTTGCACTAAACTCTGCTGCTTAATTTCACTGAATGAGATATGCACTTCATCTAAACAGAGTTCATTATTATCAACTTCACCTGGAACGTTCTTATCTTGCCCTTCAACATTTGCAAAACTTGTTTCCTCTCTTTTTTGTAATTCCAAAATGTTTGGCGTCGCACTTAAGATCAAGTCCTCAGAATTCTTGGCACCTGGGTCTTCTGCAGTGGTGGCTATGTCACTTCGTATTTCTTTCTGTACATCTTCAATCAAAAATAAACTATTAAAGAATACTTGCGGCTTACCTTCCATTATATTATCAATGGTTTCATCACCTAAATCAGCTGTGCATTGTTGCAATTCAGGTGGTTTCCCAACAACACACTTTAGATCATCTGAACCAACTGCTTCTGTATGCAAACAGTCTTTTTCAGTTGGACCTGCCACCGTGCCAGGTTCACCAATTACAATCTCCTGGACAACCATCATATTTGGGGTTGTTTCCTTCCAAGAGGCCTCGGGCTCTCTATCCAGCACTAGCTTACTGTCTTCTACTTGGTTCACTGGTCCGGCACTGCTTGATGATAACTCTCTTGAACAATTAAGTTGTATTGTATTATTGAAATTATCAAGCTCATAATCATTCTGTTTCAAAATCTCATTGCTTTGTTCAATACAGGTAGAATCCATAACATAACAAAAGACTGGTTTTGCCCCAACCTTTGGATCCAGATGCATAGTTTCAGGCTCGGTTTGATTGTGGCTTTCAGTTTTGCTGATGCCTTCCTGGGTAGTCTTCAACAAATTTGCTCCATCTTTGATGCCAGAAGCTTCACCACTACCAGGGGAATGCATATTCTCTGATTCAGTTTCATTATTACTATCAGCTATGCTCACAGTTTTCTCCTCATCTTTGATGCCAGGAGCTTTGCCTTCTTGAGCACACATAGTTTCTGGCTTAGTTCCATTAGGGATTTCAGCTGTGCTCACACCTTCCAGCATAGACTCCCCCTGACTTACCTCATCTTTGATGCCAGGAGCTTTGCCCTCTTGAGCACACATAGTTTCTGGCTTAGTTCCATTAGGGCTTTCAGCTATGTTCACACCTTCCTGTGTAGACTCCCCTTGACTCTCCTCATCTTTGATACCAGGAATTTCACCTTCTTGAGCACATATAGTTTCTGGGTCAGTTCCATTAGAGCTTCCAGAAATGCTTACAGCTTCCTTCATAGACTCTGCATGATCCTCCTCATCTTTGAAGCCGGGAGTTTCGCCTTCTTGAGAACACATAATTTCTGGCTCAGTTCCATTAGGGCTTTCAGCTATGCTCACACCTTCCTGCATAGACTCCCCTTGACACAAGAATTTAGATTTGATGCCATAAGGAAAAGTTGCATTATCAGCAGCATTTGAAATCAAGTCCATAGTTTGTGGCCCAATTCTTCCAGGTCCAGCTATGACCACACCACTCTGAACAGTTTTTCACTGAACCTCCTCAACTTCAATGCAAAGAGCTTCACCTCTCACAGCATCTCTGGAATCCATGCCATGAGGAAAAGCCGCAATTTTATCAACCTCCAAATTGCTATGCTTAGATTCTGGCTCAGGTCCACTGTAGCTTTCAGTTATGTTCATAGTTTTCTGAACAGCTTTCTCACAGTTTTCATCTATATGGTTTCCAGCTACGTTATTACCTTCCTCAACAGCTTTCCCACAACTCTTCTCATCTTCAATGCAATGAGCTTCACATTCTGCAGCTCCAAAACTCTCCTCAAGTTCAATATCTCTGGAATAAATGCAACAAGAAAAGCCTGCAATTTCATCGACCTCCAAATCCTCATGCACATTTTCTGGTTCAGTTCCACTGTTGGAACCTTCAACAACAGCTTTCTTCTTCCAACTCTCCTTATCTTCAAGGCCAGGAGCTTCACCTTCTCTAGTATCTGTAAAATTTCTGATTACACATTTTTTCATTGCACTTACTTCTGTGGACATTCTATCATCTTGGTTCTTCAAAAGACTTAACTGTTGAGCTTCTAGCTTTACTGACTGCTCGGTAGATACCATTCTACCATCTGTAGGCATCAGGGCGGTACTCATATTTGCCTCTTCTACATCTGTATTGTGTTTTTCCATTGTCCTTTTTATAGTGGAAACACTTATTTCATTCACTTTGCCTGCAGTGGGTGACTTCAGAATTTCAGAGCTTTTATTACTGGACAGTTCAACCATGCTCTTATTCTGTATTTGTTGTTCGCTCTCTGCTTGAGAAAGATTGGATGGCATCTGTTCTTCCAGATTTTGACATGTCTTTAGCACCTGCTGCTCTAGGACTTCGCACATTACCTCCTCTGAATCAATACCTTTAGGGCCTTCTGCTCGTTCAGACAGTTTCCCTTCAAAAGCTTCAGTGTTACCTTTTGCAGCAAGGTCAGCTAGGTCAAGCTCTTTGTGATGAGATTTTATTGTTGCTTTCTTTGCAGTTCTCCTGTGACCAACTCTGCCCTGCTTTATTTCAGAGCAATCCAAATCAGAATTTGATTCCCCTCCATTTTTCACATCAGCTGAGTCATGTGAATTTTGAATCTGGTCTGTTCGTGTACAAATGGACACTTGCATATTAACCTTCCTTGCAGATTCTTCCATGACATCTCCATCAAGGAACTTTGGAGAGTCTTTCTTAGTACTCAGTGCCCTCCGTGTATGAACAGGGGTTTTCGCATCTTTCTTGGCAGAAACTTTGACTGATGTCTCTGCTGGATCACATTCAACTTTTTTGTCACTGGAATTTTTTATTCTTTTAGAAGCTCCAGGGGTTTCCTTTACAGAATCTACCCCACTGTACTTCCTTCTACATAATGACCTTTTGATCAAAGGTTGAGTGTCCAGCCCTTTCAATGTATTTGCCCTTGTTGATCTCCTACAGATTGGATTCTGATCTCCTTTACTTTCATCATCCACTCCTTGAATGTTCTCTTCAGCAACTTCTTCAGATCTTTTTCTTGTTGAGCTTAGCCCTTTAGTCCTAGAGATTTCTTCATCATTCACATCATCTGTCCATTTTATGCTCTCTTCTGTAGCTTCCTCAGCTTTTTTCCTTGATGACTTTCCCTTGGGCATATTCTCAGGGACTTCTTTGACTGAATCATTGTACGAATCATCTGTCCCTTTGCACACTCCTGCAGCTTCTCCAACTTCATCAACTTTCTTCCTTGATGACCTTCCCTTGAAACTAATGTCAGAGACTTCTTTGTCTGATTCATCATTTACATCATCTGTCCCTGTACTTTCTTTTGTGTCTTCTTCAGCATTATGCTTTGCACCAATTGACCCATCAATGTTGTCTTCTGCAGCTTCTTTTACTGCATCAAATTTCTGCCTTATTGAGTTGTGCCTAGTCTCATGGACTTCTTTGACAGATCCATCATTTGCATTATTTGTCCCTTGAATGGTTTCTTTGGTAGCTTCTTCCAGATTATCAACTCTATTTCTTGATGGCCTTGTCTTTGGCCTGGTCTTTAGGACGCCTTCAACTGATTGACCATTTGCAACTGACTCTTGAATTCTCTCTTCTGTGTCCATTTCTACTTTATCAACTTTTTTTCTTAATAACCTTCTCTTGGCCCTAGTCTTGGGGGCTTCTTCAAGTGATCCATTATTTGCGTCATCACTTCCTTCTCCTTGTTCGCATGATTCTTGTTCCTGCTGCAGAGGTTTGGCATCCTCTGTATGAGTTGACACTTGATTGCTCTCTTCTGTAGCCATTTCCACTTTATCAACTTTCTTTCTTGGTAACCTTCCCTTGGGCCCTGCTTTGGGGACTTCTTTAACTGATCCATTATTTGCTTCATTACCCCCTTTTTCTTTCTCACATGAATCATGTTCCTGCTGTAGAGGTTTAGCATCCTCTGTATGAGTTGACACTTGAATTCTCTCTTCGGTAGCCAGTTCTGCTTTATCAACTTTTTTTCTTGATAACCCTCCCTTGGGCCTTGCTTTGGGAACTTCTTCAACTGATCCATTATTTGCTTCTTCACTTTCTTTTTCTTTTTCATATGAATCATGCTCCTGCTGCTGAGATTTAGCATCCTCCATATGAGTTGACACTTGAATGCTCTCTTCTGTAGCCATTTCCACTTTATCAACTTTCTTTCTTGATAGCTTAGGCCTAGTCTTCGTGACATTATTTGCTTCATCACTTTCTTCTTCATTTTCATATGAATCATATTTCTGTTGCACAGGTTTAGCATCCTCTGTATCAGTTGTGAAACAGCTTCTTGTCCTTGGATTTTTAGCATTTGTGCCTCTTTTACAGGTTCTGCCTCTCTGCACCTTAACAGAGTTGTACGGAGTAACAGCATCTGATGATTCATTGACATCTTTATCCAGTATCTTTCTTTGCCTTATTTTGCTTCTAGATTTTTCTGTTTGATCTCCACCTTTCCCTTTAAGGGTTTTGGTGGCACTTTTCATGTGCTTTTCTTTCAGTGCAGATGGAGCTTCGTCATCATCCAACACAATAGGCTCTTCTGCACTCTTTCCTTCTGCAGAAACTTCATGTCTCTTTGATTTAGTGCATTTTCTTGGGGTATTTGAAATGTCAGTTAGAACAGACTTGTCACCTGTGTCTTCAGATGTGGCTTGTTGCTTCTGAAACCCATCACCAGAAGCTTTATTATCGTCAATCTGAAACACCAAGATTGTCTTGAGAAATTACATGTGATATTGACAGAACTGATTCATACAGAATCCAATATGACTAAATCAAACGTGATTGGAAAAAGGTTACAGATCATTAAAATCCACTACCAAAAAATCAAACAAGTGACTAAAATGCATTTAGTTTGGACAAATATTGGATTCATTCCTTATCAGAAAACCCCAAACTGTAATGTTACATAAGATAAATAATGCAGAAAATCCCATTAATCAAGATTTACTGGGGAAACTTTTAACAATAACAATAATGAGCATAAAAGTTGCATTCATCCCACGTTCATTCAAAGGGGAGAAGAAGTTTCCATTGAAGAAACACAACATACAATGCAACGTGATATCACCACTTGGTATGTAAAATATAGAAATCTCCATAGAGAAATTCAAGAAGGAATGTCTCTCACAAATTGCATAAATTCATGAAGAGAGGAAGAAATGGATTGAGAATGGAGTCTAGACCCTAGCCAAGACAAAATGAATACCATCAAGCTTTGGATAAGTTAACATTATTTGATGGATCTAATATGAGTACTACTCGTGCATGGGTGCATGAATTAGATACATACTTATCATTGAAACCAATGATCGAGGATGATGCCATCAAATTTGCAACCTTACACTTGGAGGGATCAACTCATGAATGGTAGTACACCATGGGTTGGAGAGATTCAATAGAAAGGATTCGGAAGTACATTTTAGAGAGGACAGTGGAGATGTAGAAGAGTTCCAAAGATTGTTAGTAATAGTATGCAATGTTTCGGAAACAAGGTTAACTGTCCTTTTTATTGAAGGACCCCTTAGGCGTTTAATTAAGGCATTTGATTCATTAACCCTTCAAGAAGCTATCAAAAGAGCTTTGAATCTAGAAACTTTTATAGCCAAGAATCCAAAACCTTTTCATAAGGGTTTTTCTCAACAAGCGAGGTTACCATCAAAGAGTTACCCTAAAACAGATTATGTTTTTCTTGTAGAAAACCACGGGAACCTAGACACCATTGTTTGGGAAACAACCAAGTGCATTACATAGATGTAATGTCTGATGAGGAGGAAGAATCAAAACTTGAAGTAGCTAAATGTGAAACTAAATCAAAAGAAGAAAGTGAATATTCAAAATGCACACCTGCAACCTTGTCAAGTGCTCCTAAATATCATCCTTTTCGAGTATGGGGGGAGGGGGGAAGGGTCTTGTAGAGGCACAAAGTTAAAGTTGCTAGAAGAGGGTTACAACTAGAATATTTCAACGGATTCAATGTTATAATGGCTGGTAGTTTTACCATTCTATTCACTAAAAAAATTCAGCAATTGGAGGTTACCCTTGAGACACAAGAGAAACTGATGTCGTCTTAGGAGTGCAATGGCTACACTCTTTGGGAGAGTTTACTCAAAATTATCAGACTATGGAGTTAAGGTTCAAATCAGAGGGTAAAAATGTAGCACTACAAGGCATTACTTGGGGATCTCCTATAGTTATAACAACAAAAAGAATGAAAAAATGTTTTAGGAATAAACAAGGAGCATGGGCAGCACAATGTTTAGCATTGCAAGAAAAAGAGCTTTAGCAAGTCAAATTATTCCTGTAGACACTTAAAATTGTCCCGAGCTTATGATGCTGTTTTCTGATTAATTTCTATTCTTCATCTTAATCTAATTCTTCGTCTGACCATAATTCCTCGTCTAACCGTTAATCCAATTTCACCCTCTTTCCACACACACATAATTAAATAATTTTTATTATTTAATTGTACTAATATTTCCCATTTCATTAGTCCATCCGATTAAATAATTATTACTTAATTATTTAATTATTAACATTGTCTTTGATTAAATAAATACTTTTATTTATTTAATCTCACTAATCTAATAATTAATTAAATTATTTAAATTTAATTAATTATCCATGGTTTTGAAAACAAATGAGGTTTTAATTTTAAAAAAAAAACTCTTACATCTCTCCCTCTTTTTCTCACTTAACTCTTACATCTTTCTATTTCTCACTCCACGTTCTCTTCCATTCTTCTATTTCAAAATTGGGAAACTCTTCCATTTTTCTATTTTGAAAATGAGAAACTTTCTTTTGCACATTCTCTCATTTGATCTTAGCCATCCATTCTCTACTCAATCTCGTCCATTCATTTCACCATCTTCTCATCTATACATTCGGGCTTTGAGCTCTTCATTTCACTAACCACCACCATCCCCATTTTCATCTTAAACCTTTTACTTTGTGCACTTTGAAATTGAGAGCAACATATCTTAAATATTCAAAATCGAAGGAGAGAAGAACAATGGAGATCAACCAATGAAGGTATAAAGGTATAATTTGCTTTGTTTGTTTGCATTAAATTTCAGGGTTACCCGGGGATGCGTCCCCCCCCCCCAAAAATCACCCGTCCCGGTTCCGGGGACGTTCCGGTACCAGGGGACGGCTAGGGGATGGGGGGACCGTCCCCCTTGCAAAACTGGGAAACGTGGATAGGGGGACGGCTTCAGCCAAAATAGGGACAGCTGACAGTCCCGGGGACAGCAGGGGGACGGCTGAGCTGTCCCTCGACTGTCCCGGGGACGGCCGGCCGTCCCCCGCGTTTTTAAGCACCCAAACACAAAAAAAAAAGCAAAAAATTTAAAAATAAAGCCCTGCCTATGTGGCATGTGTGGGCCCCACCATGTTTTGCTCTCTTATGAATGAAAGGAGGCCTCTAAAAGTTCATTATTTTCATTTTGTTTGTGTAGGGAGCCAAGGGTTTGAGAAGAAAAAAAATTGCAGCCATTGAAGGAGAAGGAGCAGCTGTTTGAAGGAGGAGAGGAGGTTGAAAGAGTGTTGTTGGGAGTGCAAATCCATCAAAAAGGTATGCATTTTCTTTCACCATTCTTTTTTTTTCATTTTTTTTGCAAAATATGAAGTATGCATAGTCTGATTTTTTTTATTTTTTTCATTTTCAGTCAACACTTGCATTCTAAAAACAAAAAACATGAGCAACAGTGAGGGTGGGAGTGATAGTGAAGTTGAAATGCAAGTTAGAAGGCAAACTAGAGAGCAAATAACCCCTACCCAACACCATCATTCATCAACCAATTCCAAAACTATGAAGGACTATGCAAAACACCCAATAGACAAAAAAAAACCATTCCTTCAATTTGTGACAGCCATGGGTGAAAGACAAAAAAATTCAGGGGGGAGTAGGGTTTGGTTGTGCCATGTTTGTGAAAAGGAGTTTAGGGGCAGCTACACTAGAGTTAGGTCTCATTTTTTGGGTGAGGTGGGCCATGGAGTTAGAACGTGTCCTGCATTGACAGATGCACTATTTATAGAGTGCCAAACAATTCAAATGGAGTGTGATGGTGGGGTTCAAACTGGGTCTCCTTCTTTCCCAAGTTCACAATCGTCTATGCCTACTCCTACTCCTAGTCCTTCCACGGTTGGTAGTACTGTTATCTTAAGAGGAAAGAGGAAGGTGATTGGTGGTGATAAGGGAGCCTCAGTTGAGTCCATGTTTCAAAACCAAGCACGAGAAACCTGTGAATCCTCCATTGCCAAATTCTTTTTTGCCCATGCCATTCCATTTCATGTGGCCCGTTCCTCTTATTTCAAACAAATGGTGAAAGACTTAGTCATTGTTGGTCCTTCATTTGTACCCCCTGGAGATCATAAGCTACGCACCACCCTCCTAGACAAAGAGTACTCCAAAGTTAATGTGTTAATGGAGGAGATGAGGCAAACATGGATGAGGATGGGGTGCTCTATAGTGATGGATGGGTGGACTGATTGTAGACGTCGGCCACTCATCAATGTCATAGTCACATGCCCTGCTGGTTCTTATTTTCTTAGAGCCGTAGATTGTTCAGGGAGACGTAAGGATGCTGACTTCCAATTTTCCATTTTGAGAGATGCCATAGAGGAGGTTGGGGCTGCAAATGTGGTGCAAGTGATCACCGATTCAGCATGTGTGTGCAAATCGGCTGGGTTGATGGTGGAGGGTACTTACAGGCACATATTTTGGACCCCATGTTGTGTTCATGCATTGAACAATGCATTGAAAGACATAGGGAAGATGGATTGGGTGAAGAAAACGGTGGCAGAAGCTAGAGAAATTCAGATGTTCATTTGCAACCACCACACCTCACTTGCTCTTTTCAGGACATTTTCAAAGAAGGAGTTTCTCAAACCTGTTGATACAAGGTATGCCATTTACTTCATTTTGTTTCACTTTCAATTAGTATTCATAATCTGATTTTGTTTTAAATTTTTATTTTTTAATGAATCATTGAATTAATGAATGTAATTGTAGATATGCCACATACTTCATCCTATTGGAGAGGATGCTTGAGGTGCATGAGCCTCTACAACTGATGATGGTCAATGCTGAGTGGACTAGATGGCCTAATGCAAGTTCCACTCAAGGAAAGAGCATCAAACAAAAGATCCTCGATGATGATTGGTGGGCCAATGTGAGGTAAGACATATTAGATGGCTGATTTTCATATTAAATTTCTGATTTTAATATTTTAATTTTATTGTCCAATGTTCCAACTTTTGAAGTTTCTAACATGTCAAATAACTTGTCAACTAATTATTTTGAACTTTTTGTTTGCATTTTGCAGATATATTTGCTCCTTTATCTCGCCCATTGTAGATGTCATTAGATATGCTGATACAGACTCTCCTAGTCTTGGAGAGATATATGAGACATTTGACACTATGCTTGGGAAGATCAGGCAAGTTATTTTGGCAAAGGACCCCACTTTGGATTTATATGAGCAACACATTAGGCCCATTGTGACGCGGAGGTGGAATACAATGAACACCCCGCTTCATATGGCTGCCTTTGCTCTAAATCCAAAATGGTATGCACCAAGGGATGGTAGGGTGCCTCCATGTGATGATCCTGAGGTTTTAGATGGGTTCACACGGGCCATTGAAAAGATTTATCCAGCCGAGCAAGCTTCAATACTTCGGTCACAATTTCTAGACTTTGCTAATCTTAATGGCCCAAACTTGAGCAAACCACAGGCGAGGTTGGATAGAGCTATATTAGCTCAAAGGAACCCTATTGGATGGTGGACCTATCATGGGAGAGATACACCGCAATTGAAGATACTTGCCACTCGCCTTCTTGCACAGGTTGCTAGTTCCTCTGCTGCAGAGAGGAATTGGTCCACATATAGCTTTATCCACTCTGTCAAGAGGAATAGACTTACCTCTAGACGAGCAGAGAAGCTAGTGGCCGTTCATAGTGCTCTTCGGCTTCAGGATCGACAGACTCCAGAGTATCGACAGACTCCAGCTCTACGGTGGGATATTGATCCCGAGGACGCGGCTCAGATAGATGAGGAGGAGACAGCTGAGGGCTTGGTTGGGGTCCCATTGGCTGAGGAGGAGCATTACGGTGGCAGTGACTCAGAGGATGACTCTGATTTTGATGCAGTTATGAGAGATGATTAGGGGTAGCAGTGCTCTTTGTTTATTTTGTAAATTTGTATTCATTATTGACATACGATATTGTATTTTGATTTTCATAGCAAACTAAAACTTTAAAACTATATGGCAGCAATGTAGCCTTTGGGCATTTTGATATAAGTTTATAAATTATAACTTGGAGGTTGTTTCATGATTCGTGTATGTTAATTTTGAATGCGTATTGAGTATTGGCATAATGTTGAACACAAATGTTATATGTTAATGTTCTATAATGTGTATTATGCATGCCTTATTCATGTTATCTATTGAATATTTAAAATTTCCCTATATTTTTTAAATTTTCCCTATATTTTTATATAGCCGTCCCCTGCCGTCCCTAATTTTGGCCTCAAAAATCGGAAACTTGGGGACTCGTCCCGCCGTCCCCTGCCGTCCCTAATTTTGGCCTCAAAAATCGAAAACTTGGGGACTCCCCGCCGTCCCCTACCGTCCCCGTCTCGGAAACTTGGGGTAACCATGTTAAATTTCCTTTATGCTTATTTGTGCTTCATTGTTTTGGATTTGATTTTATAAGCTTAATTCTAATGGTTTGGTGGTTGCCTTCAAGGATTTAAGCTTCACCAATTGAATTTTCAAAACCATACAATTCCTTTGTTTAAATTAAAACTACCCCCATTGGATGATGAAGGAAAATTGATTTTAATTCTTCAGGCCATTATAATTTTTAGAGAAAGAAAGATAAGAAATTAAAAAATGATAGAATATCCGATTTGATGGAAAGATCTTCCCGAAGAAGATGCAACATGGGAGAGTGAGGAAATCCTTTAACATCCTAATTTATGATTGCTTGACGAAAAGCAATCTTGGGAAGGGTGGATTGTAATGCCCCTGCCTAAAATTATGACAAAAATCTAAATTGCCAAGGCTACACTAAAATTTCCAAATTTGAAAGGTTGCAAGATGTATCATGTTATAATAGAACTATAGAGGGATTTTTGATAGTTATGGACAAGTCACACTAATTGTAGCAATCACTATGAATATAATTCTAATTATAAGTTATAAAGGGCTAAGGGAGAATAATCAACATTATAAAAGTCAAAAGGCATGTGAATGAAGGATTATGTCTATTAAAGAAAAAGGGTATATAAGGAAGATAAATCAAGGAGAAGGAGACATCAATTGTGAAGATATTTATATTATTACTCCTTCTGTTTCAGCAACCTAAGGATGAAACCCCTCAAGGTTTGAAATTAAAGGATGAAAACCCCTCAATTTCCATTGTTGAGTTAGTGGACGAAAGCCCTTGATTCTGCAAATTTGGAAGAAGATTTTCAACAGAGATAAGAGGATAAGTTTTATATTTTTTGAGATACATTTTAAGCATGAAATTGTTAGGCTACAATTTCTAGGTTAATTTTCATACTTATAATTAATAGTGCAACTACTATTGTGAGTTAGGGTTTATTATATTTAAATAAAACAACAAAAATTTAAAAGGCCCGACATTACACAAACAATCTAGTATTACAATATAGATCTATTTTAAATCTAATTGCTTCTGGATTTGATTGTGTGGAGTCTTTTTTCATCAACGTTTCGGATCACACTCAGTGAACCATCATTAGGATAGAGAGTTGAAACAGATGGTTCACTGAGTGTGATCCGAAACGTTGATGAAAAAAGACTCCACACAATCAAATCCAAAAGCAATTAGATTTAAATTCATATGGATTGTGGAAATCTAATTACATTAATATAGATCTAGTTCATCAAATACTAGAACTACAAAGGAAACATTTTTTTGTGATGAACTCTAAAGGCTAGAGTTATGCTCACATGTTGCAACTCTATATGAAACCTAAAGATGTGAAACCTAAAGAAGTTCTAGCAAAAAGGCCCTAGACTATTAATTAGTATTCACAAAATCCCAACATCCTTTATTAGGGATAGAGAGGAGAAAAAATATCTAATATACTAAGATTTAAGTATCAACTAAATTCATCTATACATGTTAGTAAATTATGAGCATGTGTTTGTTTCTTAGATAGTAATAAGTGATTAGCCCCTGATGATTGCTTGACTTAATTGTTGGTATTCTCTTTTTTAAAGAAGCCATCTATCTATTTCCCTTGTTACAAGATGCAAGTTTGAGAAACATTAAAAAAAAACTAAAGAAATCCTAGGACTAGACTCCACCTAGTTCTATCACTACTTTTAACAAAATTATTATTAGGGTTTAGGGGTCAAAACAATGATAAATTTCCTAATAAAGAAAACCCAAAAGGCTGAATTACAATATAGATCTAGTTCATCGAATACTAGAACTGTGAAGAAAACATTTTTTTGTGATGATCTCTATATTCCCTTGTTAACAAAATGCAAGTTTATCATTTTGAAAAACATTAAAAAAAAACTAAAGAAATCCTAGGACTAGACTCCACCTAGTTCTATCACTACTTTTAACAAAATTATTATTGGGGTTTAGGGGTCAAAACAATGATAAATTTCCTAATAAAGAAAACCAAAAAGGCTCAATTACAATATAGATCTAGTTCATCGAATACTAGAACTGTGAAGAAAACATTTTTTTGTGATGATCTCTAAAGGCTAGAGTTATGCCCACGTGTTGTAATTCTATGTGAGACCTAAAGTAGTTCTAGCAAAAAGACCCTAGACTATTAATTAGTATTCACAAAATCCCAATAGCCTTTATTCATTCCAATTTAGTTTATGCAGTAGGGACAAAGAGGAGGAAAACAATCTAATGTATACTAAGATGCACCTAGTTCAATCACTGCTTTTGACAAAATTATTAATGGGGTTTAAGGTTCAAAACAATGATAAATTTCCTAATAAAGAAAACCCAAAAGGCTGAAAAAGAAATAGGGCATGCATATGCTAATAGGGGAGTTTACCTAGTAGTTGAGTATGTTTCAATCCCAATATTATAGCACCAGTAGTTGTGACTTCAAAGTTGTTAGTATTGACCATGAGTATTAATTGAATGAAAGGTATTTTCCATATTCAAAAAACAACAAATCATGTGATGCTACATTGGTGCACCAACAAAATATGACTTAACGCCATAACTATTGGTCTTTTCTTTTTATTGGGTCTTTTTGGACACCTCAACAAAAAGCATGACCATGTGGCATCAACATCATATTTGATGATGTGGGCCTTGCCAAATAAACTATTGAGAATGATTCAAAATCATCAGGTATGATTTTGAGAGGCACAAAAGATTGGCTGATCAACTACTGGGTCACCTTCTCTAACAAAAATGTTGGATCAGAATTTAGAACCTACATTGATTCATTTCCTGAAACAAAACACTAAGAGCAAATATGCCTCAATATACATGATAAAATGATGAGCTCAGATTCATTCATTATTTTTTTAATAAATGATGAGCACCTGCTAATTTGTTTGTTTAATAGGCTCCTATTCTAGTCGTTTTTGTTGTAGTATCACATTGATTGATTGATTGATTTAGTTGTTGGTTTTCTCCCTTTCTTAGAAAGCTATCTATTGCCCCTGTTACAGTTTATAGATACAGTTTTGAGAAACATAACAGAAAATCTGAAGAAATCTTGGGACTAAGCCGCAAACTATCACTACTTCTAACAAAAAAATTATCTGGGGTTCAGGGTTCAGGGTTCAGATAAACATTGATTTCGTATAAAAGAAAAAACAGAAGGCTGAAGAAGAAACGGGAAATCCATCTAAAAACTAAAGTGTTGGATCAGTGTATAGAACCTACGTCAAATCATTTCGTAAAAGTAAAACGAAAATCTCAAGAGCCAATGTGTATCATCAAAAAAAGTTTAGGATTTAGGGTTTAGGACTCACATTGAGGAGAGCAGTAAGTGCCTCAGCCATGGAAACGTTTGTCAAGTTTGCAGGAATGGCATGCTTTTTGCATAAGGCCTGGAGTTCCCTTCTGTTTAGAGTAAAATAATCCATTCTGTAAAACACAAATCCTTTCTTCTGCTCTAAGCTTATTTTCCTCTTTTATTTTTCTCCGAAACAACGAAGTAACGATGGCAGATTTATTCCCTCCTGCAGACTGATCATTCAATTAAAAAAAACCTTTATCAACCACTCTTATATGACAAATTCAGAAAGCAACACGCCCTTACAGAATCTTAATTTTCCCCACCGTATGGCAGATTAGGGTATACAAGAGCCAACGAAAGGTCCTAGTTTTTCTCTTATAGTCTTTTATCCAAAATGCTGGAGCAACGGCAAATTTCCTTTCTCCTGCAGGCTAATTAATCAGAACAGTTAGAATTTTTTTTTCCTTGTCAGTCACTACTATGTGTAGAAAATTTATTAAAAAGGCATTTACAGAAATTTATTTGCTACAACTTATGACCTTTTAGGATTTGAAAGTGCCAGTAAATGATGATTCAAATCATAATCCAAATGCCCAGAAAACAGATACAGGTTACAGAAATGAATTCCCATGAAGTCTAACTAAAATAATTTCTGGGTTTGAGTTCTCCACTGTAGTAAGGGAGCCTACAACTACAATAAGGCAGCCTACAACTACATTCACACTCAGTGAGGTAAAGATTATGGTGCACATTCCAGTGTGAAGTATATTTACAAATCTTAAGACTGTGATTCCATCAAAAGCCAGGTCGTATGCATTCAAGGCCGCCCTTATCCTTAATATTTACCAAGCCACATAGTAAAAGAAAAAATACTAGAGATAGAAATCTTAAGAATGCCTTCCAATATTTATCCAGCAGCATACCTAAACAAAGAAAAATACTGTATACTCATGTTTACGAATCTCAGGAATGTTTCATAGGCATAACCCAAAGGGCTTGTATAAAGACTTCCCTCAAATTTACCTAAAGTTAAAATGCCAAAAGAAACTAAACAGTTCAGCATAGCCCATTAAACTTCTTAAAAAATGTATGCCAGCCTACCCAGGCCTGATTATAAGCTACCCATAACATCACCCAAGATCTATCATGCAAAAAGGCACAGAACTTTCAGTTTATATTGGTTATTTTGCTTCAGGTATTCATTGCCATAAATCAAGATAAACCTTAGTTTTTTTACAGTTGATTATAATTGTGTTTGAAGCTTTTGGCTGTAAAAAAGCATACCCAGTTTTCATCCTATAAATCTGTTATCAACTACAGACAATACAACGAAGAAAAACAACCAACTGCCTTGAAAAGCTAAAACATTACCTTGAATGTATGTACTGTTGAATGCCACAAGAAATCTGAAACTCTGTTCAAAAAATACAGCGTAAAAACGAAGAATGAGAAGACGAATCGCACCCCATTTATTGTCGGAAAGGAGAAGATGACCGTTGGTCTTGACTTTTATAAATGTGTTTTAAAACATGTAAGGAAAAATTCAAAAGTTCTTTCATGAGTTTAGGTAAACGGCTATATGACGCGGCATGGCTCACGGTTGTCGGTAAACAAGTTTTAAGAAAGTTAATTATTCGAATTATTTAAACTGAGTAATAAATGCTGGTCAAAGCGGTGGAAAAGATTAATGTAGGGAAATAAAACACCCTTCAATAAATATTTAAGGAGATAAATTAAACTAGGGTTCCATGGTGATAGGTTTTATAATTGTGGAAATTAATTTATTTTGGTTTTCTAAAAAGAAAAAATAAAAAAATATATTTAAAGTTATTATTGATTAAATTAATTTGTGAGGTCGATTTAAAAGATGTTGAGAAGTCTTGAGGTGTCTATATTAAGAAATCTATAAAAATGTATTTAGAATTTCAATTAGATTATTTACTTCATATTTAAAATGCATAATTATATCAATAGTTTTATAAAGTATTTTATTTTCTAAAAAATACATAACTTTTTCAATTACTTTATATCTTTTGAAGAGTTGTTTTCTCTACAATTTTCAAATGTTAAATGAATATTTTAGTACTATTTGGGTTAGAGTTTATAGAACATAAGCTAGTTTAAGGCATCCTTGAACACAAACAATGAAATGAAAGTCACAATTGGATTGAGCATTATAATGTATTAACAATATAGTTATTTAAAATAGTAGAAAAATAAATAAAATGGAAGTGTATTTGTGGAGGTGTGCTTACTATTGTATGGTCATAGTTTGTTGATTTATTCTTGATTTGCAATAGTGATAATAACTCCATTTACATAATTTGTTGATAATATAGGTAGTACAATAGCTTTATTTGTTGGGTTGCCATTATAAAGTATATTAATTTTATTTCATATAATGCAATTAATTTAAATAATACGTGACATGGTTCATGATAGTTTTAACATTTTCTTGGAACCTTGTGTGATGTGACAATACATAATTCATAAAGTAGTTTATTTAATAAAAAAACCAGTCATTGGGATCCAAGACCCTTTGTGAGAGAAGATCTAAATTTGAGATTTAGACATGAAACAAAGATTAAGTAGATGCTTTAGAGTTCTTTATTCTTATTTTGAGGGCATTATTATGTCCCACAACCTTTCTATAGACGAGGATGTGTCAAGTGATGTGGTTTGTTGTCTATGCAACCTTATCTAAAGTGTTCACTTGTGTCTTCTATATATATCAAACTTAAGGCTTTTGTAATGACATTTTAAAAAATTATAAGGATCTCTTAAATGAAAATCAAATTATCTTAATGTTTAACATTGAATTCATTAAATACAAGTTCATTCTTTGGTTTGGTATTTGTCAATAGTTTGTGTTTAGATGGATCTTAATAGGTTTTCTCTCATACCTCTATTTTAAATTCATGTTTTAGTTATGAAAGTCTTTACTCATGTGAATCCTAGTTTGGTTAAGACTTTGTGGTGTCAAAAGGCATTTGAACCTATGTATTATATGTAAAAGGTGGTATATAATGCTCTATACCATGCAAAATTTATCTATGGAGGTAGTCATCAAATATCTAAGAGCTTCAACGAAAACACAAGAGAGATCCAAAATGAGATAATAATTATATTCTACCAAAGGATGCAAATGTGTAATTTTTGTACATGAATATGATTTATTTTTACAATGAGAACCCCTAGATTATATAGGCCAAGGTGAGACATAATACAACATAAGATTATGACATGTGTTTAAATCTTATGACTTGAGATATAAGGTGATGATGTCCTAGGAATGCCCTAAGTAAAACTTAAGTAAACTAGTGTGAATAGGATCTAATGGGTAAATTAGTTAGGTATTATACTTTGTTCACACCAATGCTACCCCTTAAGTAAAACTTAGTGAGAGTTTGAAAACATGTAAAGGTGCAATGATGGGTCCCAAATATGAGACCATGTTAGGTATGTAAATGACTCTTTAAAAATTGGAGAAAAGGAGAAGAAATCATTGGAAAAAAAACCTATCCAAAAGAGAAAACACAATATGCTCTCTAAATAATGAGGAGTAAACCCCATTTGGAAAAATCACCCCCTATAATAGAGAATAAGATAGGCCATGTAACCCCTCCACTCAATGTAGAATTTCCTACAAATATTGTAAATGTTTGATAATGAATGCACAAAAATGATCTAAAATGGTTGAACAACATTCCTCCCCTTAGGAAGAAATAAAACTAAGAATTTACGTAAGAAGACTTCTCATTCTTAAAAGGAATATGGGGGAAGAAAACATAAGATATATGTTGTCTCTAATTTTTTATCAAGTGTCACTATGCTAGTGTTGAAAGGTGCTACTTGATCAAATTAAGAATTCCAAGCCTCACTAATGAAGGCGACAATATAGAAACTTCAGGAAAAAATATAGAATATAATACAAAGATGAAAAATGACTCCGCCAAATGTTGCTCAAGGATCTCCAAGATAATGCCAAACTATGAAAAATGATCACATGGAGGGAAAACAAGAGGTTATGAAGGTTTCCTTATGACATCTAAAGGTGATCCAACTCCATAAGAGCTAACATCAAAGAGTAAATGAATATCCTCAATAATGTCCTTCAAATTTGCAATATAGGAGTCACAAAACAGACCTATAATGTCTATCAAGTACTCATCCCAAGTAGCAATATCTACAAGATGATGTATGTCCTTCAATAAACCATTAGAAGCCATGAATGTAGCAACACATGTCTCATCAAAAGAAACAAGAAACAAGAGATGAAGATGAGATCTCAATGCATGCCATTCAATTACACTATACTTATCCCATGAAGGTGTGTCCACACAGGATGCCTTAGTGTGAATATCAAATGAATTTTCTAATGTTGGAATACAAGAGTCCTCAACCTCAAGATGTTCAATCATAGATAAAGAAGATGAACCTTATGAATATGGATTAGGAGTTATATAATCCAAATTCTTAATGGAATTCTTTATAGGAGGAGAAAGAGCATAAACATAAGTCTTTATGTCATATCGATGTTCAAGCTCTTCCCAATCATCAAACACCTTATTTTTGTAAGATCATATGGTAAAAAAAATCAAGTGGAATAAGAAAATTTGCAACAAGATCTTTTGGGAATGGGGGATTAACAAAATCTCCATACATGTCCTAAAGTTTGGTCCAAAGGTCACATGGGCTCTCAATGTGTGCAATGTCCAACTAGGCATTGATATTGACATAACAACCAATTATTAATCTTAGCATATATTCATTAGTGTCTTTCCATACAAATTTTTTCCAAAGGATGTGGGTTAAAGAACTAATCCATAAAGATGGGGTGAGAGATGAAGTCATTTGAAATATGTCAAGATTCCATCTCTATAGGACTTATATTTATGTACATACAAATTGACTTTACACATGATGCTTTTTGATACCCATTATTAACTCCTCAAATGTAGTCACACAATAGACCAATCAAGAGACTTAATCCATCAAAATTACGAGATTTCCTTCAAAAATTCATACAATAATGAAACCCACTACTAATATATGATCTTGACACTTTATACTTGATGTAATTATATTTTTCACTTTCCAAATCAGTGAAGTAGTCTTGATCTCAATAAATCACATATGTTAGATTTTTTTAAGGGGTAAACACTTTTTACCTAGAGCTATGAACCAGTGAGGTCACAAATGAGGGACCTCATCCCTAATTTAAAAATTCAACAATACCACCCCAATGGGGTTTGAAGCTTGATGGCAAGAACAACACCATAGCAACTTAACCATCATACTATGCTACTATTAGCACAGATGTCAGATTTGGCACTAGAAATGAAAGTACATTTTCTGATAGAATGAAATCAATTTGATTACACCACTATGAATTACACAGAAATTATGCACTTCCAAGAAATTATCGTATGAGTTCAAACAAGGCTCAAAAAGTTTTCAAAATGCAAATTGCTTAGAAATATCCGTGAGAATCTACAATTTTTGAAAAATCTATGCACCAAAATAAAAAAACCATCTACACCAATGTGAAGCTTTCAAAATCTAATCCAACTAAAAAGATGCTTAGCAAAAGAGCTCATATGATTGAGAATGGAGCTTGGAAAGTTTGAGTACCAAAACCAAAATGCAACTGGTGAAGGGGTAGAATATGAGAGAAGACTAGTTAACATCACACTTGTGTAATTCTAATGTCAACAAATACTTGGTGACAAAATATTCTTTGTAGATAGAATTTTCTTTATATAGAACTCAAAATTATCATGTTGAATTTTTAAAAAAATATCTTTTATGTCTAAAAACTATTATTAGACTTGACTAAAAATCATCTATTGTGTGTGAGAAACATATTTTTGACAAGAAGGGTGGTTTCACGGTAATGACTATTTATCAGGGGAATAAAATATCCAAAATATTCTCTTATGACCGGTGATGTCAATTGTGACAGTTTTTTCTAAATAGGTGACCGGGGCCCATGCAATATGGAGCTCTCATGAGCCTCTTGTTTTGTTGTGTAGGTACCTTGTAGATTGCACAAGGTATTGATAAAGATTCTTTATTTAATTGTTTTAATAATTAAAATA
Source organism: Sequoia sempervirens (assembly GCA_007258455.2). Classification (NCBI taxonomy): domain Eukaryota; kingdom Viridiplantae; phylum Streptophyta; class Pinopsida; order Cupressales; family Cupressaceae; genus Sequoia; species Sequoia sempervirens. The sequence continues at coordinate 361,608,264 of VDFB02000015.1, forward strand.
ATATTTTTCAAAAACTTGTACCTCTTGTGTAGTGCATGCACCAACAAAAGATTATGTGAAATATTCAACTTGTGTAAGGAATACTCTCTAAGATTTGTACAATGGGGTAGGAGGAGAATTTTCTCAAGGTTGTAGGTCAAGTGCTCCAAATTTGATGAATTGACAATCGATATTTAGGTTATTGAGCCTTCTAAATGTGATGTAGGGTTAGGTTTGACCCAATTTTTAAAAAAAATACAACTACCATTCAAATTTAGCAACCACCTCAAAAATGTAAACCCTCAAATATCTTGCACCAAATGTTCAATTTGGACAAAACAAAAGCCAAACTTGAATTTCTTGGACACCCTAAATTCAATGGTGAGCTCATATTTACTTCAAGATCTACTAAAAAAACCTATAGGATATGTCAATATTTAATGAAGTTAAAAGAATGAAGTGTTAGCTTCTAATTAGCTATTTTAACTTCATAATTGTAGGTTAATACATATTTAGCTGAGCAATTAAGAATACAACATTATGCATTATAATCTCTAACACACATATCAATAGAAGAGTAAAATACACTTGTTAAATTGTGGGAATATTATCTTATGCATTGCTACTTGCTATTCGATCCAAAATATTTAAACCCTTAATCTATGACATGAACTAACATTAATATGGTATTGAAACATTTGAATAAATTTGCATTAGAATAAATGAGAATATGATGTAGTATAATGTGACAGGTCAAGAGATTGAAATAAAAGTTATAGAAAGTTACAGTGTTAAGATGCAAAGAAATGATGACATATACTTTTAAAACTACTTAAAGTGAGCTATTATTATATTTACTTGCACACAAGACATTAATTGCGAGAAGCATAATGTTTTGAATATGTGTTGTCCACACAATAATTGATCAAATTAAAGATTGCACAACTTGAAGTTCATATAATGTGACCTTGATCAGTGGATCCTAGTAGATTTACCTTTGTCATTAGTTCTCCACAAACTAGCCAAACAAAACAAGTCTTGTGTAATGTTAATTTTCACAATGCGCAGAAATAACTTGCATTTTTTATAGCAAAGGGGTAGTTGAAAGTGAGTGGCTCTTCATCATTGATTGTGCAGCGTGCGAGGATATCCATATTCAATTTGAAGACAATTTGAAAGTAGGTAGTTTGAATGAACTATTTGAGGAGGCAAGACTTCATAAGATGGCAAACTTTTTTATCAAGATTCATAATAGAAGCGCTGACATCAAACAAAACTTGAAAACTTATTAGTGTTGGTCATCTAGATTCCTTAGACCGCTTGATTTCCTAGACAATATTAAAATTTCTTCATGCATTCATTCATGCCATGAATTACAAGAGCTTTTCAGATGTTAACCCATCATACAATGAATTTTGAAGATCTTCAATTATGTAAGCCAGTGTATGTGAGAAATATTAAGGCCAATGATGCACCTACTATTATGACCATTGTAAAATGAACACCCATACACTATTGTCACTTTGACATCACATGTGACCTAAACTACTTATAAGATTCCAACTTATCCTCATGGTTGAGTTACCAATGCCATAAGAAATCTGAAACAATGTTCAAAAAAATACAGCGGAGATGAATTGCACGCATTTATTATGGACGGACAGGAGAAGATGACCATTGGTCTTGACTTTTATAAATTCGTTTTGTAAAAATTGGAAAGTTCTTTGAGGAGTTTTGGACAAACGGCTATCTGACGTGGCACGGTTTATGGTTGTTGGTAAACAAGTTTTAAGAAAGCTTGAATTATTTAAACCATGTAAAAAATGTTAGTTAAATAGGTCGAAAATATTAGAGTAAGGAAATAAAACAACCTTTTTTCTAATAGTGGAAATTAATTTATTTGTTTAAATTATTTATTTGAAATATTATATGTATTTAGAGTTAAATTAATTAGTATAAATATCTTACATCTAATTAAAAGATGCTGAGAAGTCTTGAGGTGTTTATTTTAAGATATTTATATTAGTTTATCTAGAATTATAATAAATTATTTACTTCATATTTCAAGTACATAATTATATCAATAGTTTTATAGAGTATTTTATTTTCTAAAATGCATAATTTTTATTTGAAGAGTTATTTTTTCTCTAGTTTTCAAAATGTTAAATGAAAAAAAATTAATATTATTTGGATTAGAATATATATATACATAGAACATAAGCTAGTCCAAGACATCCTTCAAAACAAACAATGAAATGAAAGTCGTAATTAGATTGAACATTATAGTGTATTAACAGTATATTTATTCAAAATAGTAGGAAAAATAAAATACAAACGAAAGTGTATTTGTGGTGGTGTGCTTACTATTGTATGGCCATAGTTTGTTGAGTTGTTTTTTGTTTATAATAACGATAAGAATCACATTTACATATTTTATTGATAATATAGTAGTATAATAGCTTTGTTTGTTGGGTTATCATTATAAATTATAGATGCATAGGGTTCATAATAGTCTTAAACATTTTCTTGAAGTCTTGCGTGATGTGACAATACATGATGTATAAATTAGTTGATTAATAATAAAATCAATCATCAAGATCCAAAGTCTTTATGAGAGAAGATCCAAATTGAGATTTAGACTTTAGAACAAAGATTAAGTAGATGTATTAGATTTTCTTTGTTCCTAATTCTAAGGATATGATTGTGTCCCACAATCACTAGGTAGTGTCATGCGATGTGGTTTGTTATCTATGCAACCTTATGCAAAGTGTTCACTTTTATCTTCTATATTATCAAACTTAAGGCTTTTTTTGATGAATGTGTGTGTATATTAATTATAAATCAAAATATAATACACATATTCATAACAAAAGAGGACACAAGGTCACTCCATAGAGTCACAAGGGCAGAGCCCAAAAAGCTAGCATAAAACATAAAACAAAGCCACTAAGCGATGAGAGCAATGCCAACAGGGGCGGAAGAGGGTCCCAATCATCTGGTTTCCATTTTATAATGACATTTTAAAAACTTAGGATCTCTTATATGAAAATCAATTTGTATTAATTTTTAGCATTGAATTCATTAAATTATACAAGTTCATGCTCTTGTTTAAATTTTTTAATAACTTAGATTTAGATGAATCTTAAAAAGGTTTTCTCTCATGCCTCTATTTTAAAGTCATGATTTAGTTATGAAATTTTTTACTCGTGTGAATTTTAGATTGGTTAGGACTTCCCTATGTATTGTGATTTAATCTTAAGATTTAGTTTAAAGTTTTTCCTCAAGTTGCTTTGTCATCTCCATGGTGTATTCATGTAAAATGTTTTTTTGAATTTGGTTGAAGCCATGTGCTCCATGTCTCCATGCTTTTCATACCTTGTGAACTTTATTGATGCCCTTTATTCAAACATGGAAGCTTATGTTTGGTCTCATGGTTGAGATCCAATATTTGAAATACTAGTCATGATTTAAGGTCAAGCTATACTTTATAAGTTTTTGTTACATTCTATTCTAGTTTTGATGGATGATAATAGGTTTGTAAGTCCATATTGAGTTAATGAGCATTGGACTAGGTAGTATCATTGCATGTCCTTGTTTCCCTACTAGCGATTTGTGCACAATATTATATTAAAAAGAACTTGTCATGTGTCAGCAATGTTTTGGCCTTGGATCAATGATCCGGTGGATATTTTTAGTGAAAATTGAAGTGTCTCATTTCTCTCCAAAATTAGCACCATCAGAAAGAGCTCGGCGTCCTGATTCCAACGCAACTCGAATGGAGTGAAAAAGAGTTCGTTTGCACGAGTTATATCCAGTCAAACCTTCAGTCAAACTGGGATCAGAGGGCGTCCAGGAAGCGAAAAAAATAGTGTCATCAAAATTTGTCAAAGTTGGCATCATCGTGAAGAGCTCGTCGAGACGATTCTAACGGTGTTCGTTTCGTCGAAATCTGACGTTGTATGCTCAAGATACAGTCGGTCAAAGTTTTTAGTTGACTTTTGATGTGGACTGTACGGACGCTGATGTCAGCATTCCGTACTGTATGGACAGTGACTTGGACTATTCAGAATTTGACATGTGGCATCCATGTCATCATTGTACGGACCAATCATTGTGCGACACGTGGCAGTCCGTACACATAGTCAGTGTTGAGGTGGCAGCACGGTCAGCATCCAGTCAGCAATACGAGGTCTACGTCATCATCCGAGTCAGCAGGACACGTCATTAGCCAAGTCAGCATGCCATGTCAGTTCCACATCATCATCCAGTTGGAGGACATGTTAGCGTTTTAATTGTGATCCACGTTAGTGTAGTCGGCGTATCACCGTTTGCCACGTGGCAGTCTTGGGGAGTGGCGCGTGTACCTCTTCCATCCTCTGGCGGTTTGGCTATTGTTTTGTTTGTTAAATGATTGGTCCGTACAATGATGACAGATTGTGGAAATCTCATAGCATTATTGTTTTGTTTGTTAAAATGTTGTTTGGGGGATTTGAACCCGCAACCCATGTCCGCCGAGTTGAGCTCCTAGCCGTTGCGCCACAAAAGAACTTGTCATGTGTCAGCAATGTTTTGGCCTTGGATCAATGATTCGGTGGATATTTTCAGTGAAAATTGAAGTGTCTCATTTCTCTCTAGAATCAGCACCATCAGAAAGAGCTCGGAGTCCTGATTCCAACGCAACTCGAATGGAGTGAAAAAGAGTTCGTTTGCACGAGTTATAGCCAGTCAAAACTTCGGTCAAACTGGGATCAGAGGGCGTCCAAGAAGCGAAAAAAATAGCATCGTCAAAAGTTGTCGAAGTTGGCGTCATCGTGAAGAGCTCGTCGAGATGATTCCGACGGCATTTGTTTCGTCGAAATCCGACGTTGTATGCTCAAGATACAGCCGGTCAAAGTTTTTAGTTGACTTTTGAGGTGGACTGTACAGACGTTGATGTCAGCATTCTGTACTGTACGGACAGTGACTGGACTATTCAAAATTTGACACGTGGCATCCATGTCATCATTGTACGGACCAATCATTGTGCAACACGTGGCAGTCCGTACACACAGTCAGCGTTGAGGTGGCAGCACGGTCAGCATCCAGTCAGCAGCACGGGGTCCACGTCATCATCCGAGTCAGCAGGACATGTCATTAGCCGAGTCAGCATGCCACGTCAGTTCCACATCATCATCCAATTGGCAAGACATGTCAGTGTTTTAATTGTGATCCACGTCAGCGTAGTCGGCGTATCACCATTTGCCACGTGGCAGTCTTGGGGAGTGGTGCGTGTACCTCTTCCATCCTCCGGCGGTTTGGCTATTGTTTTGTTTGTTAAAATGTTGTTTGGGGGATTTGAACCCCTAACCCACGTCCGCCGAGTTGAGCTCCTAGCCATTGCGCCACAAAAGAACTTGTCATGTGTCAGCAATGTTTTGGCCTTGGATCAATGATCCGGTGGATATTTTCAGTGAAAATTGAAGTGTCTCATTTCTCTCTAGAATCAGCACCATCAGAAAGAGCTCGGCGTCTTGATTCCAACGCAACTCGAATGGAGTGAAAAAGAGTCCGTTTGCACGAGTTATAGCCAGTCAAACCTTCAGTCAAACTGGGATTAGAGGGCGTCTGGGAAGTGAAAAAAATAGCATCGTCAAAAGTTGTCAAAGTTGGCGTCATCGTGAAGAGCTCGTCGAGATGATTCCGATGGCATTTGTTTTGTCGAAATCCGACGTTGTATGCTCAAGATACAGTCGGTCAAAGTTTTTAGTTGACTTTTGAGGTGGACTAAACGGACGCTGATGTCAGCATTTCGTACTGTACGGACAGTGACTGGATTATTCAGAATTTGACACGTGGCATCCATGTCATCATTGTATGGACCAATCATTGTGCGACACGTGGCAGTCCGTAGACACAGTCAGCGTTGAGGTGGCAGCACGGTCAGTATCCAGTCAGCAGTACGGGGTCCACGTCATCATCATCTGAGTCAGTAGGACACGTCATTAGCCGAGTCAGCATGCCACGTCAGTTCCACATCATCGTCCAGTTGGCAGGACATGTCAGCGTTTTAATTGTGATCCACGTCAGCGTAGTCGGCGTATCACCGTTTGCCACGTTGTACAGACCAATCATTGTGCGACACGTGGTAGTCCATACACACAGTCAGTGTTGAGGTGGCAGCATGGTCAGTATCCAGTCAGCAGTACGGGGTCCACGTCATCATCTGTTTTAGCAAGACACGTCATTAGCCGAGTCAGCATGCCACGTCAGTTCCACGTCATCGTCCAGTTGGCAGGACATGTCAGCGTTTTAATTGTGATCCACGTCAGCGTAGTCAGCGTATCACCGTTTGCCACGTGGCAGTCTTGGGGAGTGGCGCGTGTACCTCTTCCATCCTCCGGCGGTTTGGCTATTGTTTTTGTTTGTTAAAATGTTGTTTGGGGGATTTGAACCCCCAACCCATGTCCGCTGAGTTGAGCTCCTGGCCGTTGTGCCACATACGTCGGCTTTACTTTATATAGATTCTGATTCGCTTTGTTATTGTTTGATTTGAGTTTGTTTTTAAAAATGCTGACGGCCGGGAGTGGAACCCAGAACCACCGGGCTCCCAAAAAGTCTTTTTACCGACGGGCCACAGAACAATCTTTAATCATTATAGGCGTCGGTTGGTTTTATTGAGTGATTTGGAAACCGAATACCTTAAAAATTAAAACAAACCCTCCAAATTTTAAACAATAATCCTTTTTTAAGGATTAAATGTAACTAATGAAAACTCCCCGATTGATAAGGCCCGAATAAACAATAAAATTGAAGGGCTTAGATTGATTTAAAGGGATATAATCTAGATTTTTATAGTCAAATAAGGGAGATTGTTAAAGATTATTATGTAATTTGGAGAGATAAGGAATATTTTGTAAATCAATTGGTTACTAACCAATTTGATTTATTTTTTTGTATTTAAGGGGGTGTGAGGTGAGAGTTGTAGTTAAGTTTTTTTTCAAGTGATGAAGTCTTGAAGCTGAGGTGACGAAAGAGAGGTCTTGTAGAGATTATGTTGAGTCATTCTTGCACGCCAGAGCGCTGTTATGCTGCCGAAGTGCTTGGAGAATGGTTGTGGTGCTTTTGTAATTGATTTTTGGAGTTAATCGGATCGGTATCTCTATTGGAGTGGACCCGGAGACGTAGTCACATTTGTGACGAACTCCGTAATCAAACACTGTTTGCACTTTCTCTTCTTCTCTCTCTCGTATTCAGTTTCTCTTTTGAAGTTTTAATGCACAATTATGTTAATGTATGCATGAATTCAAATTTCGTAAACTTGGAATAATCATTGTAAAAGTTTAAGCATTCCATTCTCCAATTTAGTCTAGATCCTATACAGATTAGATCAATAGGTGAACAAGCCATTTCAACATCATGACATTTGATACCTCATAACTATGGATTTAAAATGAATTGAGTTTAACCTTTGAGCTATTTCAATATTTAATGAAGTTACAAGAATGTATTGTTATTTTGTAACAATATTTTTTTAGTAGGGAATCTTTGCTAATTGGTGAATAGTTTATACTTGTAAATTCAAATTTGGTGAATATATTACAATTGACGAGGAGCCAAATCACCTAGATTTTATGATTTTTTTATCAAAAATATTTGAATTTGTCATCAATTTATTTTATGATGCATTTGTAATTAATGTTTTTCTATAGTAAGCTACACATTTTTAATGGTGATTCCTCTAAAATTTTGAATGCATGTATTAATCTACCCACATATTCACTAATATCATTAAAATTTTATCATGTTTGAGGACCCATTTCACCAATATACCATTAACAGTTCACTATGTGTGAGGACCCATTTTTCCAATACCATTATAGCTCCATGCTAATCCTAGGTTCATAATCACCTTGAAAATTACAAAGTATGTATTTTATCAAGGTCCAACTTTCCCAACATTTTATGTATCCATTTATAATCTTATGGGATTCACCAAATTATTACTATGTACCATTTAAAAATATTGTGAAATTTGTCAAATATGGATTGATATAAATATTGAAACTCTAATTAATCTTTTGCATATTTTGTTTAGTTATGCTCTCAATTTATATCATAAATTTAAGTTATAACTACATGCATTGTTGCATTAGCGAGTCAATGAAAACTTAAAGGTAAGTGATAATTTCTTTATAGTGTGATAAGACTATTTATATCTTTGTCATTTTTACTTCATTCTTATAGATGATATTGAGTAGGGAGACATCTCGGGCCCAAGGATCTATATTCTATGATTCATTTTTAAACAAAAAGAAAAAAATTCCAACTTTTATTTCATGAGAGATGTCAAGCAAGAACAAGTTTTTTGAAAATGGTGAAGGCAAGTCATCAAAACATGAAATCATAATGTGTTACCTTAACAATATTTGTGGTCCATCAGATGGAACTAAAAAATCAACACTTACACCAAATATTAACAAACAAGGAAATGCCTCAAAAGATGATAAAAATGAGTTAATTAACTCAAATTAAAATATCGTAGATAATGTTATAGGGGATACCAAGGGTAGCAATAATAAATCAAACTCAAAAATGATAAGGAGGATGTAGATCCTACATGGAATGATAAAATAATAGCCAAATAAAAAATAGGGTGTGAGTTGGTTATGATAAGGAATTTTTAGATTAATTGGGCGTCAAAGTACTCATTTATTGAATCAATGCATAAAAAAAAAAAGATGAACCTCCAATAGAATCCAAGTGTAATATTTGTAGTTGGAAATATCATAGAGGTAATAAGTTGCAAATATTACTTGACACTATAGAAAAATATATTGGTAAAGCTTATGAAAAATAAATCATAGACATAAAGGAAAATCAAGGGATAAGATGGAAAACAAAGAAATAATAACTTCATGTTAAGAATTCCCTTAAATATAATCGCATGAGAAAATAAAGGTGAAGCTTTTTGCATGTGGAGGTTCAAATGAAACTCAATTTGGAAAGATGATGAGAGAAGCACAAATGGCAAAAAATGTGCAATTGAGTGTTATTTTTCATATTTTAACTAGAGGGTGTCCTATGGCAGACTACCCAAAATATAATAGTTTATTATCATTTATGAGCATTCCTAACTTTCCTAACATGCATTAGTCAATAAATAGTGGATGAGAATGTGCAAGTTGTCTTGTTGAATCTTGGAAAAATAATAAGAGTCAACCTTTATTGCAAATTATCTTTAGATGAAGTTACAAAATTAGATAATACTTATTGGGTATGCATGCATGTGTATACTATAGAAAAAAATATATGTTCATTATCTAATATTTGCTTATAAAATGAAAAAGAATGCGATATCATAAAATCTATTTGAACTAGTTAAGAAATATTTGAATGAAATTGGAGTTATGGATGACTACACAATTGAAAAAAGTTGATTTGAGTGTAGGGATTGATGGAGCTTTAATATTGCAAGGTAATAGGAATGGTATTTATGCAAAAATACAAATTGTAGACACCTAAAAATGACCTAGGCCTGCAAGCTTTATTTTTACCACTTTCGTCCTAGCATAATTAAGACATTTAATTATGTCCTTGGTCCACATTCAACTATTGATTAAATAATTCATGATTATTTAATTAATTCATGTCCTTTCATTCCTCTTGATTATTAAATAAATAAATTCTATTTATTTATTAAATACGTCATTAACTGTCTAAGTCTTTCTTTAATTAAATAAATTTCTTAATTTATTTAATTTCCCTTCTCCATTTAATTATCTTTGATTATTAAATAAATGAATTTCATGTATTTATTTAATACGTCACTAACTGTCTTAATTAAATAAATTGATTAATTTATTTAATTAATTGGTCTTATCTTCTAAATTAAATAATTAAATTTAATTATTTAATTGCAATTTCATATTCTTCTCATTTTAAATAAATTAAATTATTTAAAATGTCATGTCAATCTTAACTGTCAGTCCTTTTTGATAAATAATTTGAAAAAGATTATTTAGTATCTCATAAAATCCATAATTTGAATTAATTTAATTCAAATTAGTAACTAATCTTCCAAAAATCAAGTAATCGGGCAGATTCTTGATTTTCCAAATCTTATCTTCAGTCCGAATCTTATCTCTTTGATTTTTCGAATCTTGCAAATCAGGCGATCTTATCTCTTTGATTTTTCGAATCTTGCAAATCAGGCAATCTTATCTTCTTGATTTTTTTGAAAATCTTCATTATCTAATTAATTTCCTCATTTATTCTCCACCGTTGGTCCGATTTTATTCTGACCGTTTGATTAAGAATTTTTCCCTAACCCTAATTAGGGATTCTCAGGTTTAATCTGCATCGTTCATTTTAGGGTCTCATCACTAATTTATCTCGTCCGTCCGTTCGAAATGGCCTTTTCTATAAAATGCCCTTTCCTTCTCATTTTTCATATCTTGACATTTTACGTAATTACTATAGGCATTTATTTACTCTCACTTATTCATTGTCATAAGCATTTGATTAATATTGGCATTTATTCTAGGCATAGGCATTGACTTTTAGACATTGGCAATAGTCATAGGCATATCAAATCCTTCGAATTTTGTTGTAGGGCTTAGGCATTTTAGATTGCTCAAAGTACAAATCTGAGGGCAACATTATCCAGCAAGCAAGAAGGTGTAACGAAGATCAATCATGGAAGATGGAGACTCTTGGTGATATATTTCCTTTTCTTTTTCATTTGATTTCCATTGTACTTCGTTACTTCATTGGATTTTTATGTTATTTGTGCTAACCCATCTAACAATCTGATTTTCCCTTGATTACATTGGTGAACCCGACATTTTGGATAGAAATTTGTGTGTGTTTTTGTTTGTTTTCACTGTTTTGCAGGTTACAGCCAAGACGCCATACGAAATCCCGTCACCTTCATTCGAGCACAGAAAAATAGCCGAATAAAATATTTTCAAACGTTTTCTATGTTTTGTAGATCTCGGTCTTAGCTTTCCAGAACATCAAATGGTTTTAAATTTTGTTAAGATTTGACAAAGTTATGGCTGTTTTAGTGATCGCTTTTTTTTTAATTTCATTTTTAAACCCGCGTTTTTCTTTTGTCTATAACTTTCTTTTTGTGCAGAATCGTGGAAAATATTTTTTGGGTTTTGAATATTAAATTTTCAGCTTTCCATGGATATCTACCACTTGAAATTTTGTTAAGTTTGGAGGAAGTTATCACTATTTCAAGTCTGCTATTTTCATTTAAGTTTTTTATTTTTTTATTTTTGTTACTAATCTTTTTTGGTAGCGTGTGGCGATCCCTATTCGTGTGTCGAAGACCATTGCATAAGAGACTACTAATATTCATTGTTTGCAGATTCGCATGTCAAAGAAAGAATAAACAAACTTTGTGCTTGTTTTTCTTAGATTAGCAAACATTTGATTTTAGTGCTTATAAAACGAACTCATGTCTTCTATGCTTGATTGTGGTTGTGGGATGGTAGGTGAGTATGCTCTCACTTGGTGAAAACCTTGTGATCAGAAAACCAGACCCATCTTTATTTGTTAATTACCCTTCACGATTCGGTATATCGGAGTATCCTCTCCCCTTGCGCATTCGTGCGATCCTGGGTGTAAGAGAAACAGTTACTGACTCTAGAACTTGGGCTTGTTCTGGTGGGAAAAAGTACTCACCCCAAGACGACTTAGACCGGTAGCACCCTGACATCGAGGGACTTCCAGCCAGTATATAAAAGTGGGTTCTTGGGGAAAGCCCAAGAATCACGAGCGTGGTTCCGACGAGATGGATCTGAAAGGGGACTCTCGCCGCATGGATCTCGCCCCACGAACGGAATGCCCGAATTAAAAACCTCTTGTCTTAGTGTCCAACCATTCTATTGGCCGTTGCTTGGTATAGTGCAGGGTACAGTATCATGCCCGAAGACACTCACTACTGATCCCCTTTAGTAGAGATAGCAATTCTTAGGATGTCACTACCCAAAGAATCTGAATTTGGTGTGCTCGAATGATGTTAATGAGTCGTGGAGGGGAGCCAATGCCACCAAAATTCTAAGCTATCCGCTCTCGAGAAGGAAAAGTGTTTATCACCAATCTGGGGTATATCGGTGGGCTATACCAAGTATACAAACCCTTGGCTTATTGGCCTTTTAGGATTGTACTTGTCTTATGTGTGTTTGTTTACACCCAAAACTTTGTGCTTGTCAAGTGCTTGTTGGATTTTTTCAAAAAAATATACACAACATTCACAAATCTAAACACAAACAATTGACTTTGGACGAATCAAACTTTTGAGCAAAACATAAAAAAAAAACAATCTCAGTCCCCATTTTGAACTTAGACTTTGCATTGTCCATCTTAGTCATCATTTTGACCCTAGACATGACATTTATAACATTAAGTCCTTAGTCAAACATCATCATCTTAGTCCTCATTTGGCACTTTGGCCTTGACAACCTTGTCATCTTGCATTAATCATTTTCTTAGGAAAACATCATCATTATCTTGCATTGTCATCCTTTATTCCAAAAATACAAAAAAAATTAGTGGCATAACTTGTCATCTTAGTCTTCATTGTCCTTTGGCATTAGTCATTTTCTTTAGACAACATTGTCATATTGCATCCCTTATTGTCAAAAATCCAAAAACATAGTCTTGCATTGTCATCCTTTATTCAAAAAAATCCAAAAAACATAGGCTAGTGTCATCCTTGCATTTAGTTGTCATTCTCATCATTCTCATTTGAGAAAATCCCTTTTACAGTTGAGACTAGGCTTCAAAGACAACAACGACAAATGGCAAACTTTGGACAAGATTATTATCCCAACATTGAGAATAACACTTACAACACGAACAAACATTGGACTTTTTCTGACCCATTTCACAACATGAACATGCAATCTTCCATGAACATGCCATCTTCATCACAAAACATTTTTGAGCCATTCATAGAAAGAGACCAAAATGGACGAGTATATTTCAAAGACATAGAAGCTGCAAAGCAAAATCCTGATATATTCTCCTTTGCAAAAAAAATAGTCTTACGTGACCCTCAAAGGTATCTAGCCATGCTTTTGGATGAAGGGGCTAAGTTACCACAAGGCTTTGACATAAATACTTTGCCACCTCCATCTGTCTACCCTCACCATCAACAGTCATTTGACACAAATCCTGCCATTAATTCGCAACAAACGTCCACTTATCACCCTTATCCTAACCTTGACAAGGGAAGCCAACTGTCCACTAGTCCATTCCAAACCTCCACATCATATTCTGACCCTTCACCTATCAATCCCGTCCAAGCCTACATCCCTTATCAACTATCTACCAACTCATGTCAAGTCCCCACATCATACCACACCAATCCAGTCGAAGTCTCCATGTCATATCCTTCTCCTTCAATAATTAATCCAGTCCAAGACTCCATGACATATTCAGTCCAAGATCCCATGTCATATCCTAGTCCTTCACATACTAGTCCAGTCCAAGTTCCCACATCCTATCCTAGTCCTTTGGTCATTAATCCTTTTCAAGTCACCCCCTCACAAGCCACATCTAGTCATAAAAATTCTATCATAGTCCAAAGTCAAATCCCATTTAATAAACTTGAGGATACATGTCAAAATGAAAGCCCAAAGCATAACCTTATAATGTCACCCTCATGTCAAGAACAAGGTAGTCCATCCCATGACCCTATCTTAAACTCCATTCAAAGAGTCCCTCAAGACAATCATGACATCCAAAACACACCTATCCATGACAACCCCATCTTTGAACAAGACCCTACCATTGACCAAGAAGTCCAAATCCATGACAACCTCATTTTTGACCAAGACCCTATTGTTGACCAAGAAGTCCAAAACGATCCACTCGACCTTTACACCATTTATGATCAAATACTTTTCAATCCTATACAGGCCTCGACTATTGACAGTTTCCAAAATGAGACACTTGCCTCCATGGGACACATAGACGATATTCCTCAAGCACAAGAGTATTCCAATATGGACATATTTGAAAATAATCAAGCTATAGCTGAATTTACTGGACTCTATGACACTGACCATAATGATGGCTTCGACATTGCCTTGGAAGCACCAACAGAATTATTTGAACCTGACATGTCACATGATCAGACCAAAGACATCAGTCAGGAATATGTCCAACATGAAAATGAAGCTAAGACACTTTATCAACTAGGGTCATCTATCTTTGTCAGAGCAGGCTTTCTTGCAGATGAAAATATTACGAGTGACAGTGTCCATAGACATCATGATGGGTTAGCATCTTGCTTTCAAAACAACAAATACCCCATCGCAAATAGAATCTGTCAAAGCATGCAATATCAAGGCAAAGGACTAGGCATACATGAGCAAGGCATTCTTGAACCAATACAGCTTCAGGAAAATTATAGACATCAAGGTCTTGGCTATTCCTCAGACAGCAAATCAAACGATGTCAGTGGTACCTCCTCGATACTGGGGGCAACCTTGTCAGATACAAATGTCAAAATGGAGTCCATGAGAAATCCTTGTCATAAGATTGCTGCCAACACCCCCTCCACCCACACCATCAACTGTCATTTTATGATGAATCAACCTCCCCTTTGGAACCAACAAAAACAAAAGTCTTACAAGTCAAAAGATCAAAATCAATTGTCAAAGACCATTGAATCAAACAAAAGGACAAGTGGACAAATGAAATTAAAATGGATCCCAAAGAAAAATGGATCAAACAAAGACATCAAGTCAAATACAAAAGTCAATCACAATGTGGAGCCACAAGACAAGAGGACTCCCACATATAACACATGTCCACCTCCTTCAAAATGGTCATTAATCAAGGCATATAAAAGTGTTGGTTCCAAACACCATCCCTTCAAAATCTGTCATCCATCATCCAAAGTTTGGAAAATAAAAAGTCATTCATCCAAATGTCCAAACAACCTTTCCACATCTACCATCATCTGTCATAATCCTACATCTCGCCTAAAGTCCAAAAATCCTACATCACAAATCCGTCACATCATGGCAGCAACTCTTTACCACAAGGACTCTCATGGCACTCTATTGCGATGTGCGTATTTTGATAAGGCCAACTCTAGTATCAGAAAGGATCACAAGGACATCGATCAGTTGTATAAAAGTGCTACGATCCTGACAAGACAACTCCTTCAGCAAGGTCATTATTGGCATATCATGGCACCAGTCTCTACATCGGCACCGTCAGTGGATTCAGAACAGTCAGTGGTAATCTAAAGCATCCAGGCTATCCACAATATCAAAAATACAAAAAAAATCAAAAATCAAAAATCAAAAAATCATCACCCTGATGAAAACCTGGCAAACAGGCGTCTTGGTGACACCAAAAAAATTAGAAAACCAAGAAAATAGTAAAGAGAAAATTTTCATCCAATGGTGAAAACCTGACAAACAGGCACCCTGGATAAGTACCATGATGAAAACCTGGCAAACAGGCGTCATGTGTAAAATAAATTGTCTATGCAGACTCTTACACTTGGGGGCAAGCCGTCTCATTTCCTAGGCCTTCCTCTTGACATTGACATCCATCCATCTTAGCCCTATCATTTCCATCCATTTTCCCACCTACCTCGATCTTGACATAAAACTGGCACACATAAATCATGCTTTGGGAAAACTCTTGACATGTCTATCATTCGGTCATACACGATTCATGAAACATCATGTCATTGACTGTCATAGTCTTATTGTCCTTATACGACATAGTCCTTGAAAATCATATGACAATTCCCTTAGTCTCATGTCTCCCGTCCTTTACCAAGGCCACCCTCTTATCCTTTTATGTCTATCACCTATCTTGGCTTTCCCTTGTCAAACGGTCTAAGGATAATAATCATCCTATCTAGTCCTAATGAAGTCATTCCAAATGCAACGAGTCTAATCCATACAAGAACATTATCTAAAACATTACTTGACTGCGTTCTTGGCCTGGCTGTAGACCACAATACTTTCGTCACATTATCGTCATCGTCCTCACGTTGTTTTGGGATGCATCCTTCCCACGTCAAACAACGTTGTCATCACCTGTCAATTGGTATTCAGCTTGACTAGGGGCACAATCATGTTTGTCCTTGGATTCTCATGTATAGGCATCAGTCATATGCATTTGTCACGATCCTCTTAAACGTCAAAATCCAAAAAAATCATAAAATGACAAAATGACAAAAACATCATAAAATGTCTTGAAAAAAAGACAAAAAAAATCATAAAATGTCCTGAAGAAAGACCAAAAACATCATAAAATGTCCTGAAGAAAGACCTAAAAATCATAAAATGTCCTGAAGAAAAACACAAAAAAATCCAAATCAATGTCAAAATCCTAAAAATGGAGTCAAAATCGTGATGTCAATCAGTCCATGTCATTGTCGAACTACATTGTCTCTACGCATTTATTTCTCGTAGGCAAGGCCATCAGTCGATGAGTCCCCGAGACATTAGGTCAGTCCTTTTAGGGTTGTCCAAATAAAATCATGGCATTTGTCACAATCATCACATCGGTCAAATAAGTCAGACATAGTCAAACTCAAACACAAGATAGTCATTCAAAATGTCAAATGTCAAAATTGGTCAAAATCAGACAGCACAGTCCAATCAATCATATAGTCAACATTAGTCAACTTGCCAAAACATATTAATCCAAACAATGTCAATCTCGTCACTCTTTGGTCCTCTTCAAGATGTGTCCTTCTTGGAGTTAGACCTCGTCAAAATGTCCTTTGCCTTTTTCAGGATGTGTCCTTTCTGACAATAGGCCCCGTCAAACTATCAACACCGTCAAATTGGCAAAACTCTTAAACTATCAAAACTGTCAAACTGACAAGAATTCAATCTTTGGCAAACAAACATTGGCAAACAAAATTACATGGTTGTTAATCTTTCTTGGCTATTTTGTCTTATATTTTTACTGTCTTGTCTTTATTGGTCATGTTACTAGCTACCTCGAGGATGTCCCATGAAGGATTTAGAGGTGCGATGACGTCTTCTGGCCTATTTTATTTTCTTTGACTGCTGTCTGTGGATTGTCTTGACAAAAAGACTGGGGTAACTTCGCCCTTAGTATGAGTTACAACATTCCTTGTCTATTACTGTTTGTCTTACGTGATGGTACAACCTTGCACACCTTGATCTATGTCATATCATGGTGTTTCTTGGCCATCACAACAATCTGCCCAATGACGATTAAGAGCAATAAATATTAAAGTCCTATGGAAATGTTTTGAAGGATTTGGTCTAGGAACTAACATGCATCTTCTTTAGTCTTGCCATCTTCTCTGTCTCATCTCATATAGGCATTGCATCCATATCATCATCCATATCTTTTGAACTAACATTTCTTTGTCTCTTCATATTCTAGTCTTCTCGTCAATTTCGAGAGCACACCCATGTTCTTGGAACCTGTCTGTCCTCTCGAGGGGGCATACCATAACCCTCCTCATCATTCTTCCTCATCTTATTTTGCACTGGGGCATTTTTGACTTCTTTTTCTTTGTCACAACGCGACAAGCGACATTATGACAAAGAGGGGCAAAATGTAGACACCTAAAAATGACCTAGGCCTGCAAGCTTTATTTTTACCACTTTCGTCCTATCATAATTAAGACATTTAATTATGTCCTTGGTCCACATTCAACTATTGATTAAATAATTCATGATTATTTAATTAATTCATGTCCTTTCATTCCTCTTGATTATTAAATAAATAAGTTCTATTTATTTATTAAATACGTCATTAACTGTCTAAGTCTTTCTTTAATTAAATAAATTTCTTAATTTATTTAATTTCCCTTCTCCATTTAATTATCTTTGATTATTAAATAAATGAATTTCATGTATTTACTTAATACGTCACTAACTGTCTTAATTAAATAAATTGAATAATTTATTTAATTAATTGGTCTTATCTTCTAAATTAAATAATTAAATTTAATTATTTAATTGCAATTTCATATTCTTCTCAATTTAAATAAATTAAATTATTTAAAATGTCATGTCAATCTTAACTGTCAGTCCCTTTTTGATAAATAATCTGAAAAAGATTATTTAGTATCTCATAAAATCCATAATTTGAATTAATTTAATTCAAATTGGTAATTAATCTTCCAAAAATCAAGTAATCGGGCAGATTCTTGATTTTCCAAATCTTATCTTCAGTCTGAATCTTATCTCTTTGATTTTTCGAATCTTGCAAATCAGGCGATCTTATCTCTTTGATTTTTTGAATCTTGCAACTCAGGCAATCTTATCTTCTTGATTTTTTGAAAATCTTTATTTTCTAATTAATTTGTCTCATTTATTCTCCACCGTCGATCTATTTTTATTCCAACCGTTCGATTAAGGATTTTGCCTTAACCCTAATTAGGGATTCTCAGGGGTAATCTAGATCGTTCGTTTTAGGGTCTCATCACTAATTTATCTCGTCCGTCCGTTCGAAATGGCCTTTTCTATAAAATGCCCTTTCCTTCTCATTTTTCATATCTTGACATTTTACGTAATTACTATAAGCATTTATTTACTCACTTATTCATTGTCATAGGCATTTGATTAATATTGGCATTTATTCTAGGCATAGGCATTGACTTTTAGACATTGGCAATAGTCATAGGCATATCAAATCCTTCGAATCTTGTTGTAGGGCTTAGGAATTTTAGATTGCTCAAAGTACAAATCTGAGGGCAACATTTCCAGCAAGCAAGAAGGTGTAACGAAGATCAATCATGGAAGATGGAGACACTCGGTGATATATTTCCTTTCGTTTTCATTTGATTTCCTTTGTACTTTGTTATTTCATAGGAATTTTTATGTTATTGTGCTAACCCCACTTAACAACCTGATTTTCCTTTTGACATATACTGGCATCTTGTATCCACTAATTCTAAGAAAATCTATATTAGGGAAATACATTTGGCACACAACCACTTCCCCATATCATACATCTAGCCATTTGAGAATGGGTGAAGCAAATTTCTATGTCCATACCATAGTCTAAACATCTCCAAACCTATAAGAGGAACCCTAACATCGGCTATATTTGAACAATTATATACTAATCCCTTCCCTTGGATTTTTGCTCACATCAGAACCAACCCCTTCTTCCTATCATTTGTTGACAATGGAAATTGATCCAAGAAATCATCATATAGGTTCCTACTCAAATAATCAATTTAGCCAGAGTGTTGCTTTGGAGGTGCCATGTTGGATAAACTAGGGCTTACTTACTATTTCACACTTCAAATAATTAGGACTAACCAAAAAATGAAATTACAGAATAAAACCCTACAATTCCCCACAATTCAATCAACCTACAGCCCTAAAACATTTATCAACAAGCCCAATAACAAGAATACAACAATAAAAAATTTCAAATTCAAGTGTAGAATAACCAAGTGACACAAAAATTAACTCACGGATTTTGTGTTTACAAAAATCCCAATTCTTCACTGTAGAAACTTGCAACTTCACTTTTGGCTCTGAGACTACTTCACAAAATACTTGAATTCTTTGTGATACAATAAAAGTAGGAGAATTGTTTTTATTTCAATCAAATCATGCCAGCAAGTGTCTCATCCGCCATTAAATTGTACTCACATGCTACACAAACGAGTCCAATCATATTTGATGTTGATTTAAATATTAGTTGTTGATTCGTTAGTTTGATTAAATTATCAAACAAATGCCTTCAAAACAAGTTGGCACATTCACCAACATGGAAATAAGGGATCCACCATACCATACGTTTCCAAGGAAATCCACGTGGTGGTTGCCCGTGATATCACAATCAATAAAGACCTTGCAACTTTTGATCATGCGATAGCGGACAATTGCAGATCCTAATCATCAGTGATCTTGTTCCTTCAAAACAGTTGCCAACTTTATCATTAACCATCCAGTAGCTTTCCCACTGAGATTATAACATCTCCATAGATTTGAAACACATGCATCTGAAGAACACTTTAGTAACCCACTACATAACATATTAAAGCCGGATTAATTTACCAAGGTATTTCCCTTATTCCTTCAGCTTTACCAAATAAGACACATGGTGGTCACCTGTGATATTGTGATCGATAAAGACCTTGTGATTTTTGATCACGCAATGGTAGGAAACCATTGAAATCAAATGACATTCCATCAACGGTCATGCAAAATCATCCCCTTTGGCTTCATTAGATGGGACACGTGGCACCAGCCCGTGAGATCACAATCAACCAAAGCAGTGTGGTGGGTTCATCGTGAGATGGTAGGGAACGACTGAGATCAAACAATAGTGGATCAATGGTCAAACAAATTGCCCTCTGCAAAATAAAACATTTATTAAAAGAATGAGGGGGACATCACTATGTAGACCAAAGGGACCCAATGTTAGACGAAACAATGGGGCATAAGATGTTTTAGAGGCCCTCCAAAAGTAACAAAAAATTAGATCCTAGCCAAGGTATAAGAAAAACACTAGGATTTTACATGAAGACAAAGCTAAAAACCCAACCTTAGGATTTTCCCAAACACCATGAAAGACCAAAGACATAAGGCATGACAGGAAAGGAAAACAAGGAACAAAATTTAAAGCTCCATCAAGAAGAGAGATAGAGGGAGTGAGTGAGTGAGAGAGAGACCTAAGAGATGGAGAGGGGGTAGGAGGGAGAGACTTGAGATAGAGTGAATGAGAGAGTGAGAGAGAGAGACCTGAGAGAGGGAGTGGTGCTAGGAGGGAGAGACTTGATAGAGAGAGAGGGAGAGAGTGGGAGAGAGATAGAGGGAGACAGGGTTAAGGGTAGAGGGTAGAGGGTTTAAGGGTTTAGGGTTTAAGAGTTAAGGGTTTAGGGTTTAGGGTTTAAGGGTACAGGGGAGAGACATAGATGGAGTAAGTGAGAGAGAGACCTGAGAGAGGGAGAATTATGGGAAATTACAATTTTTTGTAATCTAATTTCATATTTTGTTTAGCTTTAGTCTGTCTAAGGTTTTAGATAGCAAGGAAGCCCTTGTTTACTCAAGATGGCACCAACAAAGTAGCATGTTGGCAAGATTGATTATTTAAGTAGAAACCTATATGATGACTTCCTGGATCAATTTCCCTTGTCAACAAATGATAGGAAGAAGGGATTGGTTTTGATGTGAGGAAACACCCTAGGGGAGGGATTAGTGTATAATTATTCCAACATAGCCTGATGGAACACTGGATCTTTTCTCATGCTTGGGAAACCTTTCACCAAAAGATGCCATGAATGCACCTTACCCAAAGTATGCTTTAGGACCTCCATGCATACAAACACAAGGATTTCCATTTATCATCTTCCAGCAGTGGTACCTAAGATGATGGTAATACCCCTCCCTTGGACATTTCTCTCTTCTTACAATTGGATACATCAGTCCTCCTTTTGATTTTGTCAAAAAGATATGAAATGATTTCTAAGCAATGCCTTATTGGGTCAATGAGATCGCCCAAAGTATAGGACTTGTCAAATGAAGGTATATTATTGACACCTATCCCTTTTCTATTCACATGTTAGGAATTAGTAATGACTATCCAAAGAGAAAATGAGATAGTGGCAACGACCATTTATATTATTTATCTCACTGCAATCCATTTCATGGCTATAGTCATATTGTCACCCAGTGTAGATTTATGTTTTCAAATTCATAGATAACATGAAGACAAACATGTATCCTTTAATGGTACTACTCTTATTCATGACTATGCTCTGTTCCCTTGAAGCACTATGATTTATGATGGTTTTTATGTTGAATATCTTGATTAAAACACCCATGTGCAAGTATATGCCTTCACTATCATAGCCTATTGCTGAAATGGATGATCAATGGTATGAAAAGGTAAAAATACAACCGTGCTTTGCTGACTTCACTACTTGTTTCTAATTATTGATTGTTGTTCATATGCACTTGTACAATTGTAATGCTTGATGTCCTACATTAACCTGCATGGTTCTCTTGTAGTATAACCTCATAGTTGTTCATATACACTTGTACTATGGCCTTGGCATCCAAAATGAGACCTCTCCTAAATCATAATTGCTTAATTGTCATTTGTAATTTTTTGTTTCTTGTATGCAATCATGATCCATGTTGCATCAATCATGATGACCAAAACCCCTACATGAAAGGTTATGAGCATAGCAATTGTATCTCGATCACATGATATGAGGGTTACATTGCTTTCATAAACCTCTTGTAATGACATGTTTTCAATAGGAATATTATATGTGTCAACTAGAGTTGATGTTTCTTGAATATCTTTTCCTTTTATGTCTTTCCTTAAAACATCATGCATTGAATTTTATCTGGCAACTTGTTTGCCTAATGTTTGATTGTGAAGGCCTTGAGTAGAGCCTTGTGAAACTTTAGATTTTTTTTTTTGTTGTTGTCCTTCATGAGATGATTGTAGCATGCATTGTTGGTTGTCCTTATCAATGACAATGACCTTTACCTATTGCATTCACTTTCACCAGTACACCCATGAATGAATAATATCAATCCCTTTTGCCTCTTGTAGCTCTTGCAAAGGTGTTTTCCTTGTACTTGTATCATGACCTTGATTCAACCATTGATCTTCTTTTGTTATGTGTAATAAATACACATAGTTCCCTATTTTATCTTTTATTGACAACCACCTGCACATATGTGGTGACCTAACAACTCACCTTCCTTGTGATGTGTGACTATCCAATAGGGTTATGGTGAGAGGGGCTTGAAAACAACTTGAAATGCTTCCTCATTGTTTAAAAGATGCATAATTGAACTTTGATGCATATATGAAGTCACTTCCTTTATAAATAGATAATGGATCTTCTTAAGAATATTGAAGGACATATCAACATAGTATGTTGAATCCTTTGAATCTATCCTTTCCTATCCTGTCTTATGTTCCTTACGTGTCCCTGCCTTATATGTTACTAGTATTTTATGGTGTTGGGAAAACTTGCTGGGGTTTTTTCGACCGAATCCCTATCTCTCTCCCTCTACCCATAACCCTAAAACCCTAAACCATAACCCTAAACCCTCTCAATCTTCTACCCTCTCTCTCCCAAGTCTCTCCCTCCTACCCCCTCTCTCTCTTAGTCTCTATCTATCTCTACTCAATTCTATGTGTCACTCCCTCAATTTTTAAAACCCTAAAACCTAAACCCTTAACTGTAAACCTTAAACCCTTAAAGCTCTACCCCATATCTCTCTCCCACTCCCTCCCTCTTTCCCTCTCTCTCTCAAGTCTCACCTCCTATCCCTTCTACCTCTCTCTCTCTCTCTCTCTTATCTCCCTCCCTCTACCCTTAACCCTCTACTCTTATCTCTCCCCACTCCCTCCCTCTCTCTCTCATTGAATCCCTATATCTCTCTCCCCTCTACCCATAATCTTAAATCCTTAACCCTTAACCCTTACCCCTAAACCCTTAAACCCTCTAACCTCTACCCTTAACCCTATCTTCCTCTATCTCTCTCCCACTCCCTCCCTCTTTCTCTATCAAGTCTCTCCCTCCTAGCACCACTCGCTCTCTCAGGTCTCTCTCTCTCACCCTGTTACTCTATCTCAAGTATCTCCCTCCTACCCCCTCTCCTCTCTTAGGTCTCTCTCACTCACTCACTCCCTCTATCTCTCTTCCCTCTACCCTTAAACCATCTACCCTCTACCCTTAACCCTCCCTCTATCTATCTTCCACTCTCCCTCTAAGTATCTTCAATATCCTACCCCTCCTCTCTTAGGTCTCTCTCTTACTCACTCCCTCTATCTCTCTCCCCTTAACCCTAAACCCTAAAACCTTAAACCCTCTACCTCTACCCTTAACCCTCCCTTCCTTCATCTCTCTCTCTCTCAAGTATCTCCCTCCTAGCACCACTCCCTCTCTTAGGTATCTCTCTCTCTCACTCTATCTAAAGTTTCTCAGGTCTCTCTCTCTCTCACTCACTCTATCTCAAGTCTCTCCCTCCTACCCCTTCTCCCTCTCTTAGGTCTTTCTCTCACTCACTCAATCCCTCTATCTCTCTCCCCTCCACCCTTAACCCTCCCTTCCTTTATCTCTCTCTCTCTCAAGTCTCTCCTTGCTAGCACCACTCTCTCTCACTCACTCACTCACTCTATCTCAAGTATATCCCTCCTACCCCTTCTCCCTCTCTCAGGTCTTTCTCTCACTCACTCACTCCCTCTATCTCTCTCCCCTCCACCCTTAAACCACTACCCTCTAGCCTTAACCCTCCCTCCCTCCATCTCTCTCCCACTCCATCCCTCTCTCTCTCAAGTATCTTCAACAGCCTACCTCTCTCCCTCTCTTAGGTCTCTGTCTCACTCACTCCCTCTATCTCTCTCCCTTTAACCCTAAACCCTTAACCCTTAAACCCTCTACCCTCTACCCTTAACCCTCTACATTCTATCTCTCTCCCACTCCCTCCCTCTCTCTCTCACTGAATCCCTCTATCTCTCTCCCCTCTATCCATAACCCTAAACCATTAACCCTTAAACCATCTACCCTCTACCCTCTACCCTCTACCCTCTCTCTCTCTCTCAAGTCTCACCCTCCTACCCCCTCTCCCTCTCTCAAGTCAATCTCTTTCTCTCACTCACTCTGATCTACCTCCCCTCTACCCTTAACCCTCTGTGTACTATCTATCTCTCTCCCACTCCCTCCCTCTCTCTCTCACTAAATCCATCCATCTCTCTCACCTCTACCCATAACCCATAACCCTTAACCATTAACCATTAAACTCCAAACCCTTAAACCCTCTACCCTCTCTCTCTCTCTCAAGTCTCGCCCCTCCTACCCCATCTCCCTCTCTTAGTCTCTCTATATCTCTCAATCACTCCCTCTATATGTATCCCCTCTACCCTTAAACCCTAAACCCTAAACCCTTAACCCTAAACCCTTAAACCTAAACCCTAAAACCTTAACCCTTAAACTCTAAACCCTTAAACCCTCTACCCTTAAACTATTATGTAGTAGTCAATTAAAATGAAAAATATTACTCTATATTAGTTAGGATACACAACTAAGAAAATGATCTAAAGTGACTTATTTATCCTAGAGGAACTAAGTATATAGTATAGAAAGCAAACTAGAAAGCCCACAACTACCCCTATATTGAAGGAGTTTAGTTTTCTCCCCTTCCTAATCTCGCTAATATTGTCTAATTATTTTAAAGAGATGAAGCGTCATAACACAACTTTATTCAACCCAGTAAATATCTTGGTTAATGAAACTTGAAAAAAGCAACAAAACAATTGCTACATTTGGCATTTCATGTTGAATCAAGAGTGGTGACAAAAATCTACTTATAGTTTAATAAAACACTATTTTTATAAGAAGGCTTGACATTAGAAAGATAAGTGTTACTTATAGTTTTATAAACACTATTATATTTTTAACAACATATACTATTGTATGCTTGCATGGCTTTTTAGTTAATATATGGGGAGATAGAGATAGACGGGGAGAGAAAGAGAGAGAGATAGAGATATATGGGAAGAGAAAGAGAGATGGAGATATATGGGAAGAGAGGTGGAGATAGAGAGTTGATGGATGGGGGGATAGGGAGGGAGAGATGGTGAGAGATAGAGAGGGGGAGGGAAAGAAAGTGATATAGATAGAAAGAGATAGAGAGAGGAGTGAGAGGGAGATAAAAAGAGAATTAGAGATAGAGATATAGAGTAGGAGAGATGGAGGGAGAGATGGAGTGAATGAGAGAGAAATGGGGGAGAGGGAGGGATAGCTCAAATGATAGAGGAGGGAAGAGGGAGTTACATAGATAGTGGGAGATATAGAGATATAGAGAGCGACAGGGAGAGATATATCAATCACCCTCCCTATATCTCTATCTATTCATCCTTATCTCTTTATCTCTCTACCTCTCTCTATCTCTTTTTCTCCCTTTATATTTGTATGTTTGTCATTATCTCCCTCTCTCTCTATATTTTCTTCCCTATATTTATCTTTGTCTCCTTAAGTGTGCAATGGATACATTGAAGAGGTCTTAAAGGAGAATTATCATTTCTTTAATCAAATGGAATGCTACCTTGAGCATAACTCCCCAACGACACATGCCATCCTTGGATTGTTGACATCAAACAACTAATCAAAATTTAGTTTCTCTCTCATATTAATATATATTACTATTTTATTAAATTTATATTATATTAATTATATTTTGTATTATATAAAAATAAACTTATTATTAATTATTAATTATAATTATTTATACGTATTTAATAATTTTGTTAAAGAATATAATATATAATTATAATAAGTTGAATAATTATATTATTTATTATGTAAAATATAGCTAATATATAATTAACTATATTGTAGAATATTAAAACCTAGCTAAAGGGTGCCAAAATTTTCAGCTTAATTAACATACTGTAAAACCTAATGAAACCAGGTTGTAGCTCATCAAATTGGAGAAGTAAAAGGTCAATACTAGCGCTGAGGAAGAGTTTGGAGTACTGAAAAGAAGGTCAATGCCAACACTGAGGAATAGTTTGGAGTAGTGAAAACAAGGTCAAAGCCAGCACCAAGGAAGAGTTTGGAGTAGTGAAAACAAGGTCAATCCCAGTGCCGAGGAAGAGTTTGGAGTAGTGAAAACAAGGCCAATGCCAACACTGAGGAAGAGTTTGGAGTTAAAACAAGGTCAATACCAGCATTGACGAAGAGTTTGGAGGAGTGAAAACAAGGTCAATATCAGTGTTGAGGAAGAGTTTGAAGGAGTGAAAAAAAGGACAATACCAGCGCTGAGGAAGAGTTTGGAGTTAAAACAAGGTCAATACCAATGCCAATGAAAATTTTGGAGGAGTGAAAACAAGGTCAATATCAATGCTGAGGAAGAGTTTGGAGGAGTGAAAACAAGGTCAATACCAATGCTGAGGACGACGTTGAGGGAATTTAGGGAAAATCGATGACCAAGGGGCAACGAGTACTGTAAGTTTGGCACCCCCATTCTCTATAACCTTCAATTTTCATGCCTAGTTTCCAAAGATCTTCTCGTACATTGGCACCACCATTCTTGTAAAATGGTATAAGATAAGACAAAAAAAAATAGCTTAGTCTTTCACATTTTTATTGTCCAACCTTAGGTATTGGAAAAACTCCCATAATCTACCCACATCTTGGTTGAGGTCTAGGATTTCATCACACATAGCCTTCATCGCATGAGTCTGAAGCAATTGTAGACTTAGCCCAAGTATATGCGAGGCTAAGGTAGATCTAATGAATGGAAATAAAGGCATACAATTCTTCTTTAATACCTCCACCACAAACATATGCAAGGTGTTGGTTGTTTTTACAGTAAGCGGGTTGATCTTCTAATCTACCTATGGAATTGCCAATTCCAATAAAGGGAAATTCGAAGGACTTGGACCAACTGACGAGGATTTGAAAGACCTCCTACACTTTGGGCTCTGCAAGACCTAGGAGGGTGATCCCTTAACATGTTTACAATCTCTGCACCCTCATCATAAACAACATTAATAACAACACATAATAATATTTAATAGCTCAACATAATAGGATAATACTGAATAGAATTGGTTATTTATCAATAATATCAACTATTTGGAGCATGAGATAACTACAACATTTCACAGTATAAGATAGTCATTGATTTGTTATTTGTAGCAAGTTCTAGGTAAAGGAAAAAAATAACGAACCATACGAATAAGTACAACTTAGATCAGTTTCATATATCCATTGGAGGAGTTAAATTTATAATCATCTAAGGGTTTATGACAGATTTAACACATAACATATAAGATCCTTGATAACATTTATTTACAATCTCATCAATATGTATTCTAACCCAATACTACTTATCAAATCCTTATACAGAACATATCCACCTACAATCCCATTCAAGCATTTTAATTAATTCCTTGAATTAAAGCTAAAACAAGAATCATGCACACCACAATAGTGAGATGAATGAAACAACCCTTGATTATTTTATTCAAAATTCATATATGCTTGTACAATGGAGAGACATGAGTTTTAATTAATCATATCAATTCAAATGCCAGTACTGTCATAAAACATCAAATCCCCATGAATTCAAAACCTACTACAGAATGACTCGAAACCTAAATTGCATTTTCCCTAAAACCATCAGACTTTACAATTTTCTCAGCAACTTCATCTAGACTCAACCAAAAATATCTAACTTGATAACCTGTACTTTTAGCCTTGAAATCCTTCTTATAGAAAGAGAACGAGAAAAAAATCATCGAGCCAGAAAGAACACGTGTCACCAGCCAATTAGACTGCCTTGTGATATTCCAAAAAATTGTTACAACAAAAATCTCCCCAAAGAATCTTCTTGTTCATCGTGCCTATTGAGAATGGTTGATTCAAGAACAAAAAAGTTCAAGAATTTTGTGCCTAGACTGTCACCAAAAAACAAAACTGGAATCTATTGTAACTGCAATAGCTGATTTTTCAACCGTTAGCAACCTACTCCTTTTCACTCTTCCTTAGTTAAATATACATTTACCCATTTCTAGTACTCTTAATCAGTTGTCCAATCAAAATTGATCACCTCATTCACCTTGACACTATAAGGTTTGTAATTAACTACCACCTAATTCGTTTCTCTTTCAAAAGACTCCAAGAATGAGCTGGTGCTAATGATTTTGTCCATCAGCTCACCAACAAATCATAATCTGAGTTACCCTATTTTTGAGGGTTTCGTAGTCCAACCATGATATAAAGGGGCTCTTACACTTTGTGTGATTACTGTAGCTTTTGTAAGAGGCCCCATGGATACTGTTGTAATTGTAGGATGCATGAATAGGGCGTAGGATGATAAATAAAGAAGGTATAGTTGTTGTCCTCCATAGTTTTGTGAAGAAAAGCATGTGAAATGAGAGGTTCAAGCCTAGGTTTCAACAAAATATGTATCGGAGATCTAATTTTATGAATTTTTATCCATGTGTAGACCTAATGGGTTGTTTCTAAACATTGAATATAAATGATATACATACACACACAGACATATATATATATGTATGTATGTATGTATGTATATGTATTTTTAAATGTAAATGTAAATGCAATTACTGGATGCTCTTTTAGAACAATAAATGCAACATATCATTAAAGTAAATCTATATCTATGTATATAAATGCATATTTCTAAATGCAAGTGTAAATGCAAAGAGCATATGGTTTTGTAGTGTTATCGATATAACATATCCATAAATTAATGTAATTGAAATTCTAAAGTCTTCAACACATATAATATGAAATTGATCAAACTATTAAACTACATGAGAAATAAATGAAAACAATAAATGCATATGTATGTGTATTTGTAAATGGAAGTGTAAAATAAATAAGAATAATGAAAATTATAAAAGAATACAAGGAAAGGTCTCCTCCCTTCTTGGTAGTGATAACCTCCTCCACACACAATCCTTAAAAATTTATGAATAGAGGAATATAATCTTTGAAGAAATCAAAGTTGATTCTCTCCTACCTGATGCAATTAGTCATTTTACCCTTACAAACATTTATAGTGATTACTAGAGGCACATAGACCAATTCTTCATAATAGAAGAATTTGATCATACTTTTCCAATGATGGAATTATGAGAAAACCTTAGGTTAAATGAATAATCCCTAGCTAAGTTCTTTAAATTATGTGCAACAGTATAAGAGAAGACTGCTGCTATGTGTACTTGGATACCATGGAGAAAGACTCTTTGGGATCTTTCATCAATCATCCTACCTTAAAACATACCAAAAGTCTCCTAGCAATTAAACATAGGAAGATTTAATATGACTTTAAAAAAAATAACTGCCAAAGCATAAACTTATGATGACTTAACCAGGCCTAGTACACACTCCCTCCCCATTAACCACTTAGACATATGAAAATTAAATGTAAATTTTCTGATATTTTTAGTCATGTAGGTGTCCAATAGACCACTTGGTGGTGTTTCCCTTCAAGTTTATTTACTTGAATGAAGAGAAAAAGTCCTTTGATTACAATTAGATAATACACTTGAGGCCTTGGTTGTGTAATTGGTGGACCATAATCACATTTAACACTTGTTAAAAAGTTTGGGAGTTAAAATGTTAAGTAGATTTGATTTTTGATGGACACATTTGGATGGTA
The DNA here is from genome assembly GCA_007258455.2 of Sequoia sempervirens. Taxonomy (NCBI): domain Eukaryota; kingdom Viridiplantae; phylum Streptophyta; class Pinopsida; order Cupressales; family Cupressaceae; genus Sequoia; species Sequoia sempervirens. Next base: position 361,638,380 of record VDFB02000015.1, read on the forward strand.
GTAATAATAACTTGCAATCTATCAAGACTTGATTACCTTATAACTTGTGAAATTCTAGCTATGAAATGATAGATTAATCATAATGTCACCTTAGGATCATATCACTATGAAATAACTTCATCCAACATCCTTATGAGTGTAGGTACCACCAAGTAGGTATTTGTTAGATTTGTCTTCCTCGAGTGAGGGAAATTCAGGAAGAGAAGAGGAAAGTGAGACATGTAGTATGTCTAAAAGAGGGAGATCAACAAGAGGTCAAGAGATTAGAAGAAAATTTTGTAAATGCATGGAATTTTTTCTTGTTGAAGGGGGGTCATGTTCTTATGATGATGAAGGAATAGGCGACATCAAGGTGCCCTTGAGGTACAAACATCTATGGAAACAATGGTACCCAAGGAACTTCCTCCAGTAAAAACTAATTTTTGTGTCAATGAGAGGATATATCGGATAGCACCATCGTCATTACATGGTTTGGGCCTATTTTGCATGGACAAAATAAAGGTCTAGTTATAAAGATTGGATGCAACTGGTTCGATATACACGAAGTATGCGTAGGTATACACTGTCAGCAAATTATAAACAACTAAAAGATAAGGATCAAAATAAAGGTGTGGATATGTACATTGATGGAAGGCCAAAAGCATCAGGGAATATTGCAGGGTTTATAAATAGTACATGACTTGGGTCAACAAATAAGCACCCCAATTGCATATTTGAGGCGCGCAAGGGAAACCGTGTATTCATATGGGCAATAAAATCAATAACTACATGGGAAGAGTTTCTAATCGATTACAATTTGAATCACTTAGTTACAAACACAGTTACTATGGGGGTGGTACGTACTATGTACCATTTTGTCCAACCTCCAATTAATGACTCCAATACACCATTTTATTCTTTTTTTTTGTAAGTCTATTGGTTTCATTTCTGTAATGTTTTTTTATATTTAATTTTTGTCACAATGAGACATTGATCATACGGAGAAGGCTCCAACCTAGAGCACAAATCACAATTTATCTTCAGGCACTTCTACTCGACAGGTTTACCTCATTGTAATTTTACAAATTAGATACAAGCAAAATGTTTTATTATTATGTTGTTTTGATAAGTTTATTGGGTTAATTCTGATAATGTTTTTAATATTCTTGTTGCAGTCAACTGATCGGGGAAAAAAACCAACAATAGACGAGAGCATCCATAGGGAGGTGCAGTCAATATTATGTGATGATGACATCACTTATTCAACAAACCCTCTCGATATGATAAGGAAGACCCCAAAAAAATGAAATGAAGAAATCCTTAAGTTGTTATTCATAGTGCCTCAAACAGATGAGATAAGAGAGAGGGTTAAAATATTGATTGAGAGATAACAAAACTTGCAAGTAATTTGTCATGAGGTCTTTAATTATAACATAAGTTCATTCATGGTTTTCTATTTTGTACTCTTTTATGTCATGAACTAAAATATGTGTTGTTTTTCAGGATTTTTTGCATCCTCATGATGCTCCTAGCCATGATTAGGGTACTGCAAGTGCTGCCTGAGGAGTAGGGGTTGGTACAAGTGTCCATCCTGATCTTCCTATGCAAAAATCACATCATCTGACCCCATCATCTATGCCTATATTTTCGTCTGAAATGTCAGAAACACATACAATGTAGGCATCCATTAGTGCACCCTTTGGCAGTGAACACATGCCAGAACATGCATCAGGACATGTACCTGGGGATGCAGAGGCCACTAGTACCGGTGATATTTTAGCAACATTTTCTGGATCTTCCCATATTACTAGTATGGGAACATTGCTAGTCACATTTGTGGTGACTGACGATTTCATTCCCATAAAGATAGAGAAGGTCCCAGGTACTTTAAAATGTTTTAATTATTATTATATATAATCCAATAGAAATTTACTTATTGATCTCTCTTCTTAGACTATTGATCCCATGATCATTTTGTAGGAAATGATGTTTTTTATAAACATCTAAGTGATATTACATTGGAGCTCTTAAGGCCCACCATACATACACAGTGGAATGCCCAAAATCAAGATTTGAAAGATGAGCTCATTAACCGTTTAGTTGTGCTCTTCGCTAATAAAACATTCAACTGAACCAATGTCCTTAAGAAAGCTAGTACCTATCTAAAGTATGTGAGGGACCAATATAGGTCACATTTAGAGAAGAACAAAAAGTACGAGCGTCCCCCATAATTCCAAAGAGGGGGTGGAAGGACTTGGTGTCAGATGGAAATGAGAAGACTAAAAATAAAAAAGGAAAGACACCACCAGGCCAAGGAAGGTATGTGATACTATCAACAATGTAATTATATATTGATTACTCTTTATTTTTACATAATCTAATGTATTTCAAACTTTTCATAGGCTGCCCAACACATCGAAGGCAACAAAGGAAAGACTAAAAAACATGGGCAACACAAACTTGGATCTGGTGGTTATATGAAATTAGGCACATGAATTGTAAGTATCCATAAATGAAATATTGTATCCAAATAATAAATTGAAAACAAGTGGTTTTATCACACCATAGAAGCAAAATTCATGATCTTATGCAAAAATTTAGGGCTTTGAATTCAAAAGAGTTCCCATAGAAGATGGCCTGAATATTTCCTTCTAGCAAGGCTATGGAGCCATGGTTGAATACCTAAGAGTCTTGACTGGGCAAACACAATCTTCCACTGCATTCGATGCACAGGTAAATAAACTCAATAAAGTTTATTTAAAATTGAATACTTGTGCAATCTATTCAATATTAATTTCCACCATAAATTAATTACATGCCTATTTGTTTTAAACATTCAAGCAATGATAATATTGCACATGACATTGAAATACAACTTGGTGAGGGTGGAGCACAACCTACAAATGAAGGTCATGGTGTGCATCCCGGTACTTTAGAGCATGTAGAGCATGATCAACATGTTGAGCATGATCAGGCTAGAGAAGATTAGGAACATGATGTGGCCCCATCAGGAAAAGAGGACCACTCTAAAGTTCTTTTAAACATATTTAATTGCAATTGGTGTATTAATTAGTCTAACCTTTCGTGTTTCAACTTTAGAGCATGTAGAGTGTGATCAGTGTATTGAGCATGATCAGGCTAGAGAAGATCAGGAACATGATGTGGCCCCATTAGGTAAAGAGGACCACTCTCACATTCTCTTAAAAATATTTACTTTCAATTGGTGTATTATTTAATGTAACCTTTCATGTTTCAATTGTAGATCAGGATTTAGAGGGTGTTCAACATGTTGAGCATGAGTCTATAACAAAAGTTTAGGAACATGATGTGGACCCATTAGGTAAAGAGAACCACTCTAATGTTCTTTTAATTAATGGAATAGTTGTAACAATAAAAATAAAACATATCAATTTAACATTTCTTTGTTATTGCAGTAGCGTCCACGTCATGAGCAGACAACTAGGCGTACATTAATATCACAAGCAAAGGGAAAAACAACTAAAGGGGGGACAAATGATTTAGAAAATGATAATCCACTTCAAAAAAATTTAGCTTTAAAAAAGAAAAAAAAAGTGATTGTAATCATATCATGACAACAATTTTTTGATAATATATAAAAACTGAAATAATGAATATTATATGTTAATGAATGAATGTGAATATGTTAATTAATGAATGTTATATGTTAATGAATGAATGGTATATGTTATTAATGGATGAATGAATGTTATATGTTATTAATGGATGAATGAATGAATGTTATATGTTATTAATGGATGAATGAGTGAATGTTATATTTTATTAGTGGATGAATGAATGATTAATGTTATATGATTGGGTATGGGGAGGGACCAAATGAGCATCCATTGTCACATGATTGGCCTATTAAGTAGAGAATATTAAAGTGTTCTTGAAGCAAGGAGAAGCTCAATAAGGTAATGCACTTTTCAATATAAGAAATGCATCGTTTGAAGCATCAAACCAATATGAAAAGATGAAAGAAAGTGCTAACTTTTTACTATGGTGGCAGAAAAATGATTCTTTATACCTTGAATCCATGCTCTGCATCATAATTTGAAATTGTTTACATTCCAATGTTTTGAGTTTAGTTTATTTGTATGGATTTGTATGAATACCACATTGTGTTGTGTGTGGATTTGGTTTCAAAGCTCTATTTCTTCTATTTTTAGTGGTGACATAACTCTAAAATTTGACTTTTGTGCATAACAGTTTAGTGGAAAAATTGACAGCTCTGAAGGGTTTAGAGGCTCGATTGAGATAGCTACACGGATATTTGGATCTTGTTGTTGATGGGAGGCTTCCACTTGTAGGAACATAAATCTGCAATGTTCCTCAAACAATATTCACCATTAACTTGGTTAATTTGTTTAGAACAAGCCAACCTAAGATCCCCATGAAATAATACATAAATGCTTCCCAAATGCAAATAAATGACAAAAAAATAAACTAAATAGGCACACAAAAAGTATGATGTATGTTTATCTCATGGTGGATTGGTGCTATTGTTGAAAATAACCCTTTCCCAATCCTTGATAAAATAAGCTAGATGATGATGTGCTTTGAAGATGGAAAAATGCTAAGATTGTGTAGCAAATTGTGGAGATGATGGAGATGATGGAGATGATGGATGGGAAAAATCAGTTCTTCAATGAAGAGTGACTTTGCATAAGCTTGTGGAGGATTTGCTCAAAGATGAAGCTTCTATTTAAGGATTTTCAAAATGCTAAGTGTTGAAGAGGGACCAATGTGGGATTAAGATTGGACCAATGGAAGGACACTTGTCATCATGTGAGTGGTTGATGCATGTGCAAGATTTGGGAAATGTTCCCATGGGAGGGAGTTTCAAATTTGAATTTGAGAGGCAAGATGAGTGGGGGACAAGAAAATGATTAAAAAAATGTAGTGTTGGAGGGACAAATCAACTTGCCATGTTGAGTGAAAATGGTGATTTAGATAAATCAATAAATGAATTTATTGGTGCAAGCTGCAAAATCTAGAGAATACAAGTGGGTGAGATTAGCATTTGATCATGGTTAGATTAAATTAATGATGATTAAGTTAGCTTAATGGTGTTTAGATGATTTTGACTTTTAGGACTTTGATATTTGATTTATTTAAATCAAAAAAGGATGGAAGATGCATTTTTGAGATTTTAATTAAATAAAGTTTGATTTATTTAATTAAACTACAATGTGAGCCTTTGATTTATTTAAATGATAAGAACCTGATTTACCAGGTGAATGGATGTCATGCATTTGATTTATTTAATGAGCGGATGAATATGCATAATGCTAATTTGACGTGTCTACATTTTGCCCCTCTTTGAAGCAATGTACTTGTTGCGTTGGTTCAAAGAATAAACTTGCCGCAAGCAAAAATTTTTTTTTTTTAATTTTTCAGATGCCCCAGTGGAAAGTACACTGGTACATTGCCCCCTCGAGAGATCAAGCAAAAAGATTCAATTTGAGGGTCGATCTCGTATAAAGAGGTTCAAAATGGATGGTTACAGTCAATGATGCAAATGAGATGATTTTAAGATGCTTAGAATAACAAATCTATATTATCCTAAACAACTTAAATGATGATATAATGTGATGATGGATGAGATCGATGATGTGAAATGATCGATGTTTCCTATCATGTATGATATGAATGATATGTGGTATGCTGACGGTTTGTGAATGCAGGATGGATGCAGGATGCAAGATGTATGTATGATGGATGCATTGGTGATGATGATGTTAGTGTGGAAATCAGATGATGACAAGAAGATCCCACAAGTCTATGATTGGTCAAGACTTTATTAGAGATGATGATGATGATTTGCTTATCAAGGATTGGGATTTTAAAAGGGCTACTTACCTTATGTTTGATTACACACATAGGTATGATGCATCAAGGTATAAAGAACCAAGATGGTGTTGTACCTAGTGTGATGGACTTTTACTCGACAAGCAGATAGGAGTATTCTTGTTCACACTTGACATACGGAAACCTTGCTAGGACATACCTAACAAAGCAAGTATTCACCAAGTTATTTTACAAGAACATCCAACAAGCACAACAGACAAAAGATAATAATCATTGCCCCATTCCTATCTCTCTAAATCCTTTGTTCGGATATCATCGAGAGGTCCTTGGAATGAGCACAATAAGATAAATGAAAACAAAAGATCAAGTACGCAAACAAGCCAATGTTTTTCATACCTTCAGCCAAAGGGATGTGTTTTGATAGGATAAGAATCCAAGTGATATCCAAAAATGATGCCCATTGTCGGAACGATATATCCTAGGACATGCATTGTATAGGATGATGATGGTTGATAAGTTGATTGATAGGCTATTGATATAAGGTTGAATGACATGTTTGTGACTGATCAAGAGTTTGATTTTTGCATTTAACAGTTTGTTGTTTCGGTTTTGATTTTTACGATTGAAGCTTGCTATTGTTGACTGCTATGATTGTTTTTGTTTGCGTTGCTAAAGGATGAAGATGACGATTAGTTTATTATGGATGATTGATTATTGCGGGTGCAAGCAAGATGAGGCGGATGGATTTTTTCAAATATTTGGATGTTTTTGACATTTTGATATTTTTTGAGGCTGTTTTTGGTGTTTTTCAAGATTTTACAAATGTTTTGATTTTTTGATTTTATGATGTTTTGGATTTTGATGTTTTTCAAATGTTTTTGGATTTTTGGATTTTTGAATGTTCTTGGATTTTGATTTTTTTTGAATGTTTTTGGATTTTGATGTTTTTTGAGTGTTTTTGGATTTTGATGCTTTTCGAATGTTTTTGAATTTTGATGCTTTTCAAATGTTTGTGGATTTTGATGCTTTTCGAATGTTTTTGAATTTTGATGTTTTTTGGATGTTTTTGGATTTTTGTATGATTTGACGATTTGGATATGGATGTATGATGATATTAGTTCTCTATTTGAGGATTTTTTTGTTGATGACCAAGCTAAGGTTGATTGATTGGATCGATGGATGGATGATGATGATAACATTGTTGAGGATACACAACAATGCAAGGATTTGATTGATTAGGATTGATGGTGATAACTTTGTTGAGGATGCACAACAATGTAAGGATAGTGTTAAGTAACACAAGGATATCCTCAGATGATGATTTTTTTGGTTGGATTTGATTGATCATGATTGATGAAGCTTGATTTTGGAACAAAATTTGTTCGAATGATTTGTTGTGATGTCTGAGGGGTGCGTTGGATGTGACTAATATTGATTGTTTTGATTGATGTTTGATTGAAGATGAAGCTTGATAAGGACATGTTTTCATCAAAATATGGCATGGGCTAGTGATTCAGATTTTGGATCACAAATGCTTTGACCAATTTGATTTTACGTTTGCCAATGTTTGGATCACCACATAAGATGGATGATATAGATCAAGATTTATTCCCAAAGCAAGATGTACATTTCTGCCCCCAGTGTCTAGCAATGTAGGGAATGTCATAGATGGATGCTCGGATAGGTGTATGGATGGATGGATATGGATTATCTTGCGATAAGATAAGGTGTTCAGATAACAGATGCTCATTTGGATAATGCTTCATGGCTCAGCTAATACTGCATAGGATGGGATCAGTGAAAATGGACCATGTCAAGATATTTACCATAAGCATGAAGTGTGCCCTAGACTTTGATCAAGATCAAGATAACTTGGACTACGGATGAAGATGGATGAAAATGGATTGGATCGATGGCTATGGATGGATGGATTTATTATGGATAAGATGGATGGAACGCTCAATTTATTATGGATGGTATGAGATGCTTTCACCTAAAGTGGTGCACGTAGATGCTCGATTCTACACATGATTCCTACTTGCCAGGTTTTCATCATGGTCTTGCCCAAAGCACCACCATAGTGGTTTTCACTAGAGGACGATTTTTCTCTTTACTATTTTTGATCATTTTTCTGATTTTTTTGGATTTTCTTATTTTTTGATTTTTTTGACTTTTTTGAAATATTTATGCTCATGCTAAATCACAAGGTGTTGCTGATGTAGATGCCCCTATCATAATGTTTCATCGGTATCCTACCTTAAGAAGTTGCTCTGTTAAGATACATGCACTTGAATACAACTGTTGAGATTCTTGATTTGCTTTGTCGATATCAGAGTTAACTCTGTCTCTGTGCACACATCACAATAGAGCGCCTTTAGAATCCTTATGATGAAGGGTCATTGCCAATACACGGTCAATGTAAGAATTGGATATTATGCATGGAGGCATGGATGGAGTGTGTTTAGGGATAAGAGATGGATTGGTTGACAGTTTGGAATCTTTGACTCTCCAAACTTGGGAAGATGAGCAATGATGGGTGGATACGGAAGTGTGTGTGGAATTAGGACCAATTGCTTGATATACTTTGTATGTTGCTTGAAAAGCCTAATTTTTCTTTTGTGGACATATTTGATGGATACTTTTCCCTTTTTTATTTTTCCCCATAGTTTCTTTGACTAATGGAGTTTGATAGGGATGATCTTTCTTTATATGTTTTGGTATCCATGAGTATTTGATTTGCCTGATATACTTCTTAGCTTCTTTTTCTTTGATAACGTTCTTTGTACTTTGATTCAAATCTTTCTTTTGACGTTGGTCCCAATTCATGGATGGGGTGACAAGTGGATGAAGATTCGTGATGTGGTTGGTTGTAGCATTTGCATCAGTTTCATCATAAGGACTGTTTGTGCTCCCTATGTTGACGCTTTCTTGAGACAAAGTTGCCCCCACTATGGTGGTAGTAGCACCTTTGTTCCTTGATTCTGCTTGTTTTGAGATGTCTTGTTCAATAAGCGTTCTCTGATAAATGACCACCGTAGGTGATATTGTTTCAATTTTTCGCTCTACTAACTCTGGAATATACTGTTCTGTCTGATTTGCTTCCTTGAGTGGATAATGTTTGATATCCTTATTCATGATGTCCTCAGTTTGAATTTGGGATATATTTGATCCTAATGTTGACAACTGAGTTTGACTATAGGAATTAATAATCTGCTCTTTTTGTGTAACAAAATCTTTTTCTAGATGAAGAGCATCTATGTGTCCACCCATAGAAAGCATCTCATGGGTAGATGGAGGAGTATGTGCTACATGGATATGATCATCTTCCATAGATAGGAGAGTTTCCATTAGATTATTGTAGTATCTTAATGATACAAATTCTTGATCTTGAATGATTTCAAAGTTATGTTTGACATGCTTTGGATCACGTCTTTGACATGGGTCAGCTTCAAAGGATGGATTTCTTATATAGGTTTCTTGGATGTCATCATTAGACATGGTTAGTGGTTCAATACCCTCAAGTGTCGAGTTCAAGGTTCCTTCAGTTTTGATATCCATGAAGTTGAAGGGGGTCAATATGTCTTGGAAAGGACCATTGCTAGACCTTAGTGGAAGATTTTGATCATGTTCTAGAATAAATTCTTGAGCTATGTCCTCTAACTCATAAGGTGATGTAGAGACCTTTTCAACATGATAATTGTTCGACAAATCATGCATTATGTCAATTGGATCAAATATTCCTAACACTCCTTCAAAGAGATCACTAAAGAGTGGCTCTCGATGTATGGTGATTTGATCATCGAATTGTGTAGATACATCCTCAATGTGCTCCTCGATGGAGAGGTTTTGATCATTGTTTTTGACAACTGTGGTGGAGAGATTGTGAATGTCTTTGACCATAGAGTCAAGTGATGTTGATATTTCTTGAATTGGCTTATTGTCGAGTATTGTTGGTGGATTTTGATCGTGATTCAAAATTGACTCTTGACATATGTCAATTTGATCATTGGATGAAGTAGACATAACTTCAAGGTGCTTAGTGATGGATTAATCTTGATCCTTGTTTTCAACAATTGTCATCTTTTGTGTTTGTGCTTGCATTTGTTGAGTAGCTTGAGAGGCTTGGGCAGCTTGAGAGGCTTGTTGCACTTGTCGAGCTTGTCTTGCTTGTTGTGTGGCTAGATATTTTTGGATGGCCTTTTGGTAGGCTTGGTGAGCTTTTAGCACAATGTCATATTGTCTTGCTAAGTTTGGTTTTGGTGGTAGTGGTGGTGGATTTGGAATCATGTTGGATGTAGTGACAAGTGTTTGAGATACACTCGGTGCGATCATGGTAGTGAGGGGTTGAGATGTGATGGGCATGATAGTGGTGGTTGGAATGATCGAAGTGATAGGATGGTCAGAATGACCAAGGTGATAGGTCCTTGGGAGACCACATTTTGGTTTGGGATTGACATTGTTGTTTGATTAGATACCATCCATTAGCGTGATGTTGATGGTACATTCGAAGGAGTTGATGTGATGGTTTTATTGGTGTTAGGTGGATTGATGGAGTGATTGGTGCTAGGTAAAGGGGGAAGCCCTAAACCAAGGAATGATATGGGTAATGGTGGTGGAGATTTCCCTTGGCGCAATGCCTCAACTATTTTGGAAAGTGCCACAATTTGATCTAGCCAAATTTGTTCTTGGTTTCGATTTTGACTCCCTTGATATAGTTGATTTGGCTCTTGTTTAAGCAGATTTGGAGTGTGTACTTGTGTTGGATTTTGGAAAATGTTATGATTTGGGATGACACTCAGATTTGGAAGGATAGGTTGGAATTGACCATTGTTCATGTTGGGAATATTCATATGATTTGAAAATGTATCCATCCCAAATTTTGCGGGATTCATGTTTCAAAAACTTTTACTTGGTACCTTCTCATTCAGTTTGTAGGGATTTGGTGGAATGGCGTTCGTTTCAAGGCTCATGCATTGATTGTTCGATTGATAGACTTGTAGATTTGGACTTGGATTTACCATTGGGAAATGTGTTTCAATCTTTGATTTGGGCATACTCACACTTGTTCTATTGACATTTTTTGAAGGTGATGGTCCCACGTATGGATTGTATAAGTGTGAGTTTTGATAATCAATTGGCATTGTAAGTCTTTGAAGATTCAATTGATTTGGATTACTCAAGATGTATAGATCAAGTTTGTATTCCATGTTCTCCTTGTGTTTTGACCTTGTTGCAAAAGTAACCTCTAAGGTTCTTAGGACTAATGACGAGATGAAGGATGAAAGGTGTATATGATATGAGTGTTGAGTGTTTTGGATCAATGCTAGACTTAGGGTTTGATTTGGATAATGAACTTGTAAACCCTAGGATGTTGGATGTGATCTTAGGATGAACTTTTTCAAAGGATTGCTGATTTTGATTTTGATGATTTCCCTAAGTCTAAAATGATGTTTTCAAAAGCTCTAAAGTTGTTTGGATGGATGAATCTTGATAAATGTTTGAGATGGATGAAGTATTTGATTTGATCCTAAATGAACCTAAGAATAATTTTGTTTACTAGGCCAAGATATTGAAGAACACACTTTTCTCTAAGAGTAGTTCAAATCAAAAGACCAATGTTTTCTCGAAAGACGATAAAAAGATAAACAAGCACATGTGTGGGGTCCAATTTGTTATCTTTTCTTAATGAGTTATTTTTACCACAAACATGTTTCTTGATTATGTTTCAAATTGACTGTCCAATGTCACAACTTCTTTTCATTCCACAAAGTACTATGTGGAAGTTCCAAGAAATTAGGACAAGGGTTGCCTAATGTTGACCTTTGTAAGAGCAAATTAAGATGTAAACCCAATTACTTAGAAACCTCTAAGGACATAATCCCAAGGGTAAGCAATAGTTCTCAGGTTTTTTCAAAGGTATTTGCTCTAACTAAGGGGTTTGAAATTTTGATGATGATGTTGAATGTTGGTTTTGCAATGTTTTTGATAAACACACTGTGTTTTCAAACAAGCAATATAACATCCTAGCTCAATTGGTACGTTTTTCTTGGTGGGCTTGCCTCATGCTCTTCATAGTAGAAGAGACGATTTTACATGCAACCAAGGATAAAATATAAAGGTATGTTAAGAATGAAGTCTTAACCTCTATATTTCAACCAAGATCGGACATTGCAAGTAACTTCTTGGAATCTATGTTCCAATGCACCACTTGGATAAACTTCTTGGATGGACTAGTTGGCAACTACAAATAAGGTTCTTAATGACACAACATCGGGGACATGGCACCTTGTGAGCATCCAGCAAGCCACTAAAGGCTTTAATCAATCCTACTAGGGGCTCTTATATGTTTTACGGTAGTACCCTATTCTGAAAGACACTGTACAACTAAGGCCTACATACCATGAGGACTTGAAAATTTAGCCTTATCCATTTATATATCGGCCTGAATGAAAAATCGGTTGGAGTCACCTTCGAGTTCTCCTTTCAGATGGGTCTCTTAGGCAGACCCCTCTAAAGGTGACTCAAAGCAGTAAAAAATGCATTTTGAGTGTTTCTCTTGCACCGTAGATCGCACGAAGCGTGAGGGGAGAGGATACGCACTAAAAATGTGTCAAAGAAAAAATCACACACTTCAAGCACTTGTTCATTTTATAGCCTTCAAAGCAATTGTGAGTTTGTTTTAAGCACCAAATGAAGTGTGAAATTTTCTTGTTCAATTTTAGCCCAAATTGAAAGTTTAGTCAGTTTCTAAAATTCTTTTTGAGCCTTTGTAGCAAAAACCGAAACATTCTTTTTAGAGCCCAAAAGAGGTGAGTTGATTTTAAAACAGAAAACTAAAGCATAAATGGAAGCTCTTTAAAGCATTTAAAAACGCTTTGTTGATTTCAAAATTTAAGACTCTAATCCTCTTTAACTTCAAGATTCTTCAAGGATTACATCTCCTCCTTCAAGATGATGTGAGTTTTTTGTGAAAAAGAAAATTGCTCCTCCTTCATTTTCCTATCAAGAAAGGAAATCAAGTTATTCAATTATTTTAAAACATCAATTTCAAACAATAGAAAGATTTGAATTGAAAAGGCTAATTAATCAACAAAGATTATTGTAGACAACTTAAAGCAGATAAGAAAAGATTTGCACTTCCCCTTCACTTAACCTACAAAAAAACAATAAATGAGTGAGAAACATCAATATTAATGACAAAGGACTTTCCCACTCTACACAACTAGCCTTTAAAAACATATGATTTCAATGATATTGATGAGAACAACACATAAAATCACTTTACTGTGTAATAAAGCACATCTCCCTACCTAACACCAAGTACATTTGATACCTTTGCTTCAAGAAGGAGATTTGCTAGATTCTTTCCAATAAAGAATTTGTCATAAAATCAGCATCTTTAAATATCCCTATTGCAATTAATGTTACTCAAAACATTCAACAAAAATGAAAGAAACTAATGATGATGATCAGCTGCATTAAATCCCACATATTCTTATCCTTTGGTGTGAGAAAGCGAGAGTTTGGAGGACCTTTTTGGCTTTCTAAATTCAATCTACTTCAATATGTTCTGTTGCTTTTCACTGATGACTCTAAGTTCCCTGGCAACTGCATGTTCTCTAAAATAGACGTCAGCAAAAGTGGACACAAAGAACAAGCACATGAACCATGAATAAACAAAGCATGTGAACTATGAGTTTTCTGATAAAATATGAAATCCTAGACAAGGCATGCGAACTACTTTATGGAAAAATGTGGCAGCATAGACAAGGCATGCGAACTATCTGACAGGAAAAAATGTGGCAGCCCAGACAAGGCGTGCGAATCTTTTGATAGAGTGTCTTAGAGAAATGTGATCCCAAGATTGAATAATGTCTGCAAAATGAATTTAAAAGACATGTAAACTTTCAGGTACATGCCATCGATGAAAACAGTGTTTTTAAAAAAAAAACAACTGGCACATGAAACTTTTAAGCAAATGCTATAAGCAGGTGTAAAGCCACGTTCTTCAACCTTTCCAGCATCCCCTCCTGACAAACATTGTGTGCAAAATGCTGATGCATCGACAAGGCGTGTTGATTGATGGACAGAGGGCAGCGGTGATCAAATCTAACAGAATGAATGCCTTTTACCAGCATCCTCCCATGTGCCAAAGAAAAAATAAATCAGAGCTTTTGAAAGGCGACAAACATAGAGTACGCAAAATTTATGCTTATAGTTGGAAATGCTATAGGCTAGAAACTAGTTATCATTAGAACAATTTAGTGCATTCCTCGCAAATATCAAAGAGTTTAATGTTGATCAGCAAAGCATAGAGATAAAACTTGCAAATGAGAAGAATACATTGATGTTCACGGTCAAAAAGCTTAATCGAGACATGGAAAAGTTGGAAGCATTCAAGAAAACCCTTATGCAATCACTTCAAGAGGAGGATGAAGCACCTGTATGTTTGAAGATTTCTCAGAATATTTGAGTACAGTAAATAAATGACAAGTCATTCAGAGACAAATAGAAAGCACCACAACTACACAACCAACAAAATCATCATTCATTTCATTTGTTAGAGAAGAAACTATTAATAGTATGCTAGGAAGTGAAACAATGGACACAAGTAGTTTTATTCTAGAAGAGGAGCATCATGCAGAGACTGGTGGGCTACTTCACACGAGCGTTAAGTGGAGATGTAAAAATAATGGAGCCTATGGAATAGGCACTGGCCTACCAAGCACTAAATGATGCCTGACCCTATTTAACTAGTGGGCGGCCCTTTGAGAAATGGGTACGTTGTTCCAGAAATGGGTACGCTGGAATAGCACTTGGCAGGTGTACAGCCAGCTAACGCACCCTTTGACCAGCATTTTTCCCATGCGCAGAACCTGCATGTCATTTCAACCGACTCAAATGTTTATATGTCAAGATCTTAATAGTGTGCCCAACTTTGATGTTCAATGCTTATGACGTTGTGAGCAGATGGGAATTAAAACTAGACTCAACTACTTCCAGCTTTCAGAGAAAATATTGATAAGAGTATAAAAAAAACTTGTGCTGAGCCCACTGCTATTTATTTCTCACAATAGTTTGGTCAAAGAAATTAATGAAATGCTATTAAAATGCTCACAATTGGACAATGAAAAAGTACTTTCAGTGAAAACACCAACACACAGGGCCCGTTTACAAAAGGTCACTACAATTTCTGCATACTTGAACTCTTATTTGGAAATATTGAACTCTTAAGAATAGCTATTAAGAACGGCAGACTTGAATTCTTATTTGGAAATCTTGAACTCTTAAGAACAACTATTAAGAACGGTTGACTTGAACTCTTACTTGGAAATCTTGAATTCTTAAGAATGGCTATTAAGAACAGCAGACTTGAACTCTTACTTGGAAATCTTAAATACATTACTTTGCATGTTCAATAGACCTTTATGCTTTGTGAGGATACAAGGCATTCTAGAAAGTTACTTCAACATTACAGCATTGACACCCCTCTTATGAGTTACCACAAGTTCAATGAGTTTCTTCGGAAGCAACAATAGTGTAGAAGCTATAACAAGGTTAGAGGGCCTGGTGCTTTAATTGCGCCTTGAAGGCCATGCAAGGAAATTCTTTACTACTACTGGTAAGTTGGTAATGACTACCATCACTCTCGCACAGATGTAGGAACTTTGTCAGATGTTATAGCTGAAAACACTATGGCAGACATGTATGCAAAGTGTGGACACACAGACTAGGCACATAAGCTGCTTTGACCGAATGTCCCAAGAAGATGTGGTCTCTTGAAATGCAAGAACTAGCTGGGTACGCATAGACTAGATTCTTTTGGAAGGGGTGAAGAAACTTTCAAGAAAATGCAAATGGCAGGTGTATTTTCATCAATTGCAAGAGATGCGCCCCTTCAACTACATGTATTCATTGTGCACAGACATAGATGGTGGATGTACAAGGATGTTAACATTATTCTATGGACTCCCCAAGGTTGGTTTTGACATTGATGGTAGGCCATTGTAGTTTCAACATATTTCTAATGAGGCTCAACAATTAATGATCAACAAAAACATCAAGTGCAACTTTAACAATGGTATGACTTCAATAATCAACTTCATAATAATACTACATTACTGCCATTGACTCATATCAACAATGTGTGGCTAAATAAGTAAAGTGTAGCAACAAATCTTTTTTTTTTTATTTTAAAAAGTATGGTAAAGGAAACAACGCAAAATGCCATCCAACAACCATCCTTAATAAAACCTACAGAGAACTCATGTATGAAAATTACTCAAAAAGACAAGAGAACAGTCCTGGTTAATGAAATGCACAAAATAATCACCAATAAAAGCAAAGAGCGGATATAATCTAGATCACAGATAACAGCAAAGAGCATGACCCTCCTTCTAGCACCATTTTGTAGGACCATAAATCTGCAATGTTCCTCAAACAATATTCACCATTAACTTGGTTAATTTGTTCAGAACAAGCCAACCTAAGATCCCCATGAAATAATACATAAATGCTTCCCAAATGCAAATAAATGACAAAAAAATAAACTAAATAGGCACACAAAAAGCATGATGTATGTTTATCTCATGGTGGATTGGTGCTATTGTTGAAAATAGCCCTGTCCCAATCCTTGATAAAATAAGCTAGATGATGATGTGCTTTGAAGATGGAAAAATGCTAATATTGTGTAGAAAATTGTGGAGATGATGGAGATGATGGAGATGATGGATGGGAAAAATTAGTTCTTCAATGAAGAGTGACTTTGCATAAGCTTGTGGAGGATTTTCTCAAAGATAAAGCTTCTATTTAAGGATTTTCAAAATGCTAAGTGTTGAAGAGGGACCAATGTGGGACTAAGATTGGACCAATGGAAGAAGGACACTTGTCATCATGTGAGTGGTTGATGCATGTGCAAGATTTGGGAAATGTGCCCATGGGAGGGAGTTTCAAATTTGAATTTGAGAGGCAAGATGAGTGGGGGACAAGAAAATGACTAAAAAAATGCAATGTTGGAGGGACAAATCAACTTGCCATGTTGAATGAAAATGGTGATTTAGATAAATCAATAAATGGATTTATTGGTGCAAGTTGCAAAATCTAGAGAATACAAGTGGGTGAGATTAGCATTTGATCATGGTTAGATTAAATTAATGATGATTAGGTTAGCTTAATGGTGTTTAGATGATTTTGACTTTTAGGACTTTGATATTTGATTTATTTAAATCAGAAAAAGGATGGAAGATGCATTTTTGAGATTTTAATTAAATAAATTTTGATTTATTTAATTAAACTATGATGTGAGCCTTTGATTTATTTAAATGATAAGAACCCAATTTACTAGGTGAATGGATGTGATGCATTTGATTTATTTAATGAGCGGATGAATATGCATAATGCTAATTTGACATGTCTACACCACTTAACCATGAAGTTTTGTACCTTTTTTAGGTATGCAAAATTTTCTCTACTTACATTCATTCTTGATCATAAATGTTGTAGATGATATTAATGCTTCAAACTTAAGATTTGTTTCATTGTTATAATGATCAAAATGTTATACTTTGCTATAGATTCAAGCATTCTCTTGCCCCCTACCCTTTTCTCTCTTCCCCCTCCTTTTAAGAATTTTCTTTGTCATAAAAGATTCACATTTCTGCCTCATTTACACAAATTTATTTGAAGCGCTAGGATTGAATAAAGATATCTAAAAGATGATGGATTATGTCTAAACAAAAACTTTCCATCTTATAGCTAATTAAATCCTTAATATTTGAATAGTTTAGAGCTCGAATAATGCTTGTATATGCATGTGTAGCAATAAGGGAGCCTATGTGAAGATCGAAATTTAAAACATCACTTTGGTATTTTTCCTTAGGCAATGAAATGATATTTTGAGTAATACAAACCTACACACACATTGATATTTTTTGGCATTGCATTGAGGAATTTTTTTTCTCTTATACCTACCCTCGGCTAGACATGGAGTTATATAATATTAGTTTTTGGGTTTATTCTGTAAGTAGTTAATTTCACAAAGAATCTTCTTAATGTCATGTGTCAGGTGTGAAAGCATATGAATCACTTACTGAAGGTACCATTTGTATTCATCCAAAAACTGGTTTGTTCTTTTTATTTTATTTTTCTTGCATGTGCTTTCTTTAGGCTCTAGAGATGTAGCTTGGCTCTTTCCTTTGCACTTTTCATATATTTTGATGATTACAGTAGATTGTCCTCATAATTTTCCATGTAGATCTATTTGGAACCTTATTTTATGCCAATCAATTTGCAAACTAGTCACATATTAAGGACCATTTCACTAACTTGTAGGCATCCATTACTTCATATGTTGCAGGTTGTGTCTGTGTGCCAATAAATCCTAATGATTGTGAGAACTTTAATCCTACAAGTGTACCCAATCTTTCTCAAGTAAAAGTCTTACCTTATTTTATAGTACTTTAAATGGTTAATTGAAGGTGCTTCTTTAGATCTAAGATAGTTGAACCTTGGATTAAAATATGGTATTAGATGGGCAGTATAATGATAAAACTAAGGTGCATTGAACACAAATTACGCACATAATTTACTAGACTATGAATAGTGTTACAATTATAATTATTTTTACTTTACCTACCTCTGCATTAATGAAAAAGATAGCAGATATTGGAAGTTCATTACATGTATCATATATGTGTTAGTATTTTAATTTTGTTTAATTTTTTCAAGAGCTTGATTAGGTCAAGAATATGTTCTACAAGCTCTGTTCTCTTAACACTACTCAACATTTTCCCTACACATTTTCTCTTCAATCCAGACATTTCTTAACTCCTTCCCTTTTTAGCCCTTGGTTGTTCTCAAGTGTAATTATTTTTCTATGCATCTTGCAGTCTGTATGTATGATCAGTCATCTCTTATGAAGCATGGATACCCTTTCATGGAATTTTTTTTGTAATTAGACAATTGAAACTGTGAGAATAATCATTTAATTTGTATGGAAGTAAGTTTTTTTCATATTATTTGACTTGGTATTGTAAAATTTTCTTTGCAGGATTCTCTTGGGGGGAACAATAGAACTGTGATGATAGGTAGAGTTGTAAAACACCATAAATCATTTGTCATTATAAATATATTGCTTATAGAATACTCTGTGCAAGTAAAATGGAATGTGCAATGACAATTGGTCTCGAATTCAAATATGAATATAAGTACACTATACACAAGAAGATGGTATCTATTCTATGATTTAGAGAACCCCAAAATAAGAAAATTAATAGGTTCCATTTGTTTACTTGCTCTTAGAAACTTGTTTAATTGGCGAGACCCTTAAAATGTCTTGCTGATAACCAATAGTGTTCAAAACTCCTGAAGAGGTCAGATCAGTGTGACATTGGAACTGTCTTGTTGATGAAAATCATCGACAAGAGATGGAATATTGAAGTGAGTTTTCTATCTTGTTCCAATGATTGATCTCTCACCAATGGGTTGGCTTTGGTGGTCATCGTCAAGAGTCTCCATGATGGTACATTTCAACAAATATTTTTTTAAAAAAATTGAATTATTTCATCGCAATTTCAACGAAAACCACCAACAAATCACCAAAAAGGTCTAATGAAGTTGCTATAGCTGCGATGAAGGATTTGTCATAACTCCTTGCCCATTTCATCACAATTTCGATGAAGTCCACCAACGAATCATAGAAAAGGTCCAACGAAGTTGCTTAGCTGTGATGAAGGTTTCATGACAACTCCTTGCCCATTTCATCACAATTTCGATGACGGCCACTGATGAATCACATAAAAGGTCTAACAAAGTTTCTTAGCTATGATGAAGGATTTTTCATAACTCCTTTCCCATTTCATTGCAATTTTGATGTAGGCCACTGAAAAATCACATAAAAGGTCTAACAAAGTTGCTTAGCTATGATGAAGGCTTCATCTTAACTCCTTGCCCATTTCATGGAAATGGCAACAAACTTTTGGTGTTGTTTCGATGCTTTGGAAGAGCCATTGCAATTTCATTTTGGTTTTAATTTGTCGGTGGATTCACAAAGTTTTCATCGATATTCTGATGAACATCCAAGTCATTTTATGATGTCGACAATTGACAAATCTGCATCGTTATTTCGACATTTAATTCATCATTTGAATTTCAATGAAAAAATAGCAACAATTTTTTTTTCATCAATTCATCAATTTTCTAACAATTTTTTGTCGAACGACTAACGAAATTTCATTAGAAAATGGAGTCAAATTTAGTAGTGTATCATAAACTAATTCCATGAAGCTATAAAACATATCGATAGATATGAGAAAAAAACTCTAGCATCTTCCTTCAAAGAATGAACAAAAAGATTCATGACAATGTCCTCATGATCCACCTCATAATCCCCCGTCAAATTTATGAATGTATGCAAAATGCTTAACTCTTCCCTATAAATTTGGGTAAATATTTCCTAACATTTTTAGGAATTAGGTTTGGGAAACCTTTAATACCACTAAAAGCCAATGGCATATACCTTTCAATAGAGAAATCCCTTTGAGGGCATGATAAAAACTATGTGCCCAACATACTCTTACTTGAAATTTCATAGGGAAACCTTCTACATCCATATTCAATCCTTATCAACTTCATACTTGATTATTAACTACCTCATTCACTAATTTAACCATGATTTTAAGATATAGATCAAACATTCATGCCTTAAATCTTTCTAAGAGGAAGAGTTTAGACATAAGTGTACTTCTTCAACCTATTGTAGATATTACGTGTTACACACTTAAAAGTATGAAAATGACTACTACTATTACATTTCTTAGTGCTATTTCACCTAATAGGGAACCATTTATCATCTTAAGTCTTGAAAATTTCTCATAAATTGCTTTTAAACATAATAATACTTTCTTTAGATTTATGAGAATACTTGGAAACTTATAGCAACTGCCAACCCTTCTTCTTGATTGCAAATTTTGCAGATCTGGAACTCTTCTTCACATCTTTAATAGGTTCTTTAGACAGAGTCGCCACCTCTTTTCATAGAGGACTGAACTTCAAGAATTATGAAGCTCTTTCAAAGATAAATCTCATTCTGGGTCTTCTCCAATAGCAGAGTCACACATAAATTCTTTGAACTTTTCTGCAACAAAACATTTTACAAGTCCAAGAACTTTTCAACATCTAAACAAGATGTTCAGATCCACCAAATACTCAACTTTGTGATATTATAGTCTGTAATTGGAGATACAAAATTCTCCCTAGTGGAGTTGCCAATTCTATTGGTGTTTTTTATAGCAAAACCTTGAAATTATCTAAAGGGTAGCCAACCCTTATGCTTAGGAATTCTCAAAGTTAGTGGCTAAAAAACAAAATTTCTAAGGCCCTTAATTCTACTCTTCGGGTTCTATGAAACCCAGGAGGGTATTCCTTGTCATGTTCATGTGATATTTATTCAATCAAGAACATTTCTACACACAAATCAATTCCTATAAATGGAAAATAGACAATATTCATTAAAGATTAGGTTGAACTTTAAATAAAATACTATCTATTTCCAAGGAATAAGGTGGTACTTTAGATTAGTACATTGTCATTGAAGGTATTTTAAATTATTTTCATTCTCGTTCCAAATCCCTAGTCAGGTGCATGACTAACTCATTTATCTTCAGGAATACCTAATGAAAATATTAGTGTCTCAACTATTGGGGTAATGGAGTCATATCTGTAACAACTAGTAATACTATAGCAATTTAACTCAATAATTGAGGGGCTATTGACATACTGCTTTGAAGTATTCAATTCACCATTTCTAAAGCACAACTACTTATCAAATCCTATGATCTTTTCTTGCAAATCTATGACCTTATTTTGGCATTTTAATAAATTCTTTGAATTAAAGTAGAAATAAACTCACATTTAATTAAAGCAATAGAAGACAAATGAAAAGATCATTAACCATTTCATTCATAATTTTGAAAGGAAATTACATAGGATAGCATATGCTTTAGAATTGATACTTCCTTATATTATTTTTGCTATTGTAAAACTATTTTAAGATCATTACAATCATATCTCCTACCCTTGACTCTATTCTGATATATTCATCAATATTTACAATATGTTCCTTCATGAGCTTCCTTTTTTCACCTAAACCATTTTGATACTTAAAACTAGAACCCTTGTAATCACCCTTGAAATCCCTTTTATAGTATAAGGGAGAAACAAGAAATAGGCTAAATTACAATTACATTTCATGTTCATTTCACAACTAATTTCACCTAGATTTGAGATATTCCCCAGTTAGTTACATGCAATCATTTTAGAACAAAGGAATGCAAAAGACAAAAATTCCTTACAATTGAAAGAGACTGGACAATTTTCCAAAAGGCATCGTTCATTACTGCGGTAGTGTAGAAACACCTTGTCCTTGTTGACCAAAGAAGATTCTCCATTAGTAGCCAAAAGGTATAGTTGCCATCAAAAGCATGAGGTTCAACAAATCCACCTCACACTTGCATAGAAGATTTCCACATCAACACCAAAGACAAAAAATGAAAGACATGTTGAAGAGAACAAGTTTGTTGCAGTGGTTGTGGTGTCATCAAAAAAAAAAATAGGGTCGAGACACTACTTTGATTCTTCAACATCAGAGTATTCTCGCCCACTTTGTGTTTGTGCTAAAACAAGAGGAGCTACCACCTCTTCCTCATCAGAATCATCATATGGTCCTAGGGAAAGAAGGTAATGGCCATATTCTGGGTCATTTTCTCCTTCATCACCTGAATGGATATCTGAAACCTTAATGGGAGCATTGTGCCTCCCCAAATAAGCCTTAGGACACTTACCCTTCCTCTTCGTTTTCTTCATAGGCTCGACCAGTTCCTTCCCTTTAAACTTGACCAATTCTTCTAAAATGGTCCTTCCTCTCAAATTATACGTGCTCCTAACAACAACCTTATTCTTCCCATGGGCACTTCTCTTTCCCTTTGGAACTATAGGAGCTCCCGATATGCTAGGTTTAACTTCAAGAACTTCATCTTAAGGTTCATTTAGGCTAAGCCTTCTAGACCTTCTAACTAGCTTGACTAGCTCACTTGGTTCACCCATCTTACACAAAATAAGACATGAACTAGCAAACCCCCTCATAGAAAAGACACCAGCCTATACCCTCAAAGTGTTTTTGCAAGAAATAAATCTCAAACCAACCCAATATAAATCAACATAGAACACAATTTCAAGCGATAAAACCACTACCACCCTAGGGAACTAAAACGCGATAGCTAAGCCATGCATAATTCAGAATGAAGCACCTATGCATACTTATTTACCTAGGGAGACCATTTTACTACTTCTGTGATTATTCACTCAACACTCGCATGTTACTCCTCTAGTACTACAACAATTACTTTGACTCTTTGATAATTTCAAATAGTGAGATAAACTATAGGAAATCCTCATTAAGTAGAGTGATTTGAGCATGTAACAATTAATGACCAAACTGGCTCGCACGAGTGAACAAACAATCAATCACTTGATATTCAATCTTGGTTGTCAATCATTTTGGATTTAAAACTTGATCAAGGATGCTCTTCAAGGATCACCACTTTCCTTTTCATCCATACCTCAAAACAAAAATGATATCCTAAAAATCCACCACATAGTTATCCACATCTTAGCCATATCACTTGTAACTCACAAGTTGTCCTAGAAGTCCCCTTATATTACCTCCAAACTTTAGTGACAAGCAATAAAACCCCATTGAAGAAAATATTCTCAGATATGCACCCTATCACTTATCACAGAAAAGTGGATAGACTGCTTAGATGTTTCACCGAGGATAACTTCCTAGTGACACCTTCGAATAACCCAAGCCATCATGTATCACCATAATGAACTTGAAATTGAAGATTCCTTGAATGACAAGAAAATCAAGTGATGGGATGAAATTTAGACACGTAGCTACCATACCATTCTCTTCTATTCACTTTTGTCCCTCATCGCATAAACTAGAAAAGGCCTCGAAATATTTCAATGATGGAATGATATAAAAATGTTACAACACCCATTGTTCATCACTGAAATGTTTTAGAAGGCTTGAATAACTTCAGTGATAGGTGATGCAAAAGGAAACTGTATCCCATCGCTTGTCATTTAAATGAACCCGCCAACAAAGACAACTGTAGTGATGGATGACCACATAAGTGACTAAATATTTTCATGTGCAAATAATATGTTTTGAAAATAGGTCATGCAAGGTCAACGAGACTTAGACCCTTGGGAATAAAGACTTAAGACTTAATTATTTCACCATGAAATATTTTCACTTGACTTAGGAAGTATAAAAGTGACAGGAAAATAGTTGGTGACCGACGAACCTAAACCAAAGGGTCGGTGAAAATACGATTCAATTGGCTAAAGTTGTAACTTAGATAACTAGGAAATAGGTATGATAGGTCAATGAATAAATAGGATTCCTAGGGTTTACAACTATGCAAATATGAAACAAGAGTTTTTACATCAAAACCCTAAACCCTACCCTTAAGCACAAAAGCAATAAATCATGATAAGGCAAGAACCAGCTCTAAAATTCTCAAAATTTTAGAAGCTTTACCAAATAGAGGCATTGATGTCAGATATGAATTACTTGTATAACCTATTGAAACCTCTCCTTTGAATTTACTATGACTTTCCATTATTCGTTAGACTATTCTTGCAACATTCCACTTTCTTCTAGGAGCTTCTTGCTCACTTATTGCAACATGGAAGACTCCTTCAAAGAAAAAACATGTTACCAACTATTCAACCTGATGAAAATCAAACCATATAAATATTGGTTACATGCCAAAAATGTAGCTCTTTTTTTTCCAAGTAGTAAAACCCTAACTCCTTTCCCTAATATGTTCCATATTTTCCTCAGACTGTTCTCTTCAATCTGTTGTTTCAAGAAAACAAGATAACCTAACCTTTGAGTGTTCTTTCTTCAACCTCTTTGGCATTTCCTAAAAAATCTTCCCTCCTTTAAATCATGCATGTAGAATTTGCAAGATAATAAGGTATTTAGAACATTTTCACAACCTTCTAACAAATATGGATACTTGACTAACATTTAGATTTAAAACTAGACCAAGACTCTCAATCATTGAAAAATATCTAGCTCATTTATCTATTTTAGTCCAAGAGGAAAAAATATGCTAACAGTACATTGATCATTAGATCCTAGAATACTTGAAAAACCAAGGAAAAATTAAAGTAGAGACACATGAGGTGGGTACAATTCATGCAAATTTATACATAACTTATGTTGAATTACTAGAGTGGTAAATCAAACAAAGTAGAAAATTCATTAAGTAGAAGAAATTTTATGACACAAATGAAGGTAGTGGTGATGGGATTTTAGGAGTTGAAGCACCTATATGAGGATGACCTAGACTTTGTGGAAGAATGGAAGACATGTAGAGAACCAATAGTGATAGATATAAGCCATTGGTTGGACTGTTTCATCTAGTATGGTATATTATTCAAATGAAATCACTTATGCATTCTTAGGAGATCAATGTAGGATAATTTTATTAAGGAGAAACATAATGGTGGATTAGCAAGACACTTTGGAATTGAAAATATAGTGACTTTTGGTAAGAGAACATTACTTTGGCCTCAAAATATATAAATATGTAAGGAAATTTGTTTAAGAATGTAGGATTTTACAAGGAAAAAAGTAGTAATTAGAACATAGGATTGTACCAACCTATTTTGGCACCTAAAAGACCTTGGGAGGACATATGCATATATTTTATATTAGGTTTTCCAATAACATATAAAGGCCATGATTCCATATTTTTAGTAATAGACCAATTTTCTAAGATGACATGTTTCATGCCTTTTAAGAAAACACATTATGTTGTGCATGTTGTTGACCTATTTTTTAATGATATTATGAGATTGCATGGATTATCATAGATCATAGTTTTAGATATGGGCACAAAGTTCATAGGATATATTTGGAGGAAAATATGGAAGATGATAAAGATATACCTAAATTTAACTTTGACATTTCATCCACAAATTAATTGACAAAAAGAGGTGGAACATGAGTTTAGGTAACTTGTTGAGGTGTCTAGTAGGAGAAAATTTAGGAAATTGGGACATGATTCTACCACAAGTAGAGTTTGCATATAAATCAATAAATAGAAGTACATGGAAGACACCATTCAAGATGGTAACTAGACTGCATCATAGAGGAGTAGAAAAACTCAAAGACATTAGAAAGGAAGATAAAAGAGGTTCAAAATAAGATGAGTTTTTAAGATATATGGAAAAAATGCATAACTAGGTTTGACAAAATTTTGGAACTATGAGCAATAAATAGAAAGAAAAAGTAGATGAAAAAAGGAGATATAAGGATTTTGCAGTTGGGGATGAAGTTGTGGTTTATCTTAGGAAGGATAGATTTCTAATAAGCACATAGAACAAGTTGAAGATGAAGATATTTGGTCCATGTAAGATTCTTTGAAATTTTGATTCAAGAAACATCTATTAGGCAGAGTTATAGGAGGAAACATTAATGTCACATATCTTCAACATCATATATATTTAGAAGTATTGTGATAGATGGTTGAGTAGTGAGACCATGGAAGTATGTTTCAAAGAGAAAATACCATAGTAGAAATATGAGAAAATAGAGTAGATCTTGGATAGTAGAATTGAATGCAACAAGAGGAAATATAGTATGAGAAACACTAGTCAAATTGAAAGGATTTCACAAGATGAATTGGAGTAACTTGTATTTCCTATAGAATCAAAAAAGTGTGAGATTCACTTTTCAAATAACCTTGGGTGTCTAATGCATGAGCATCCCATAGAGTCTTACTCTATTTAACCATATTACATCAATTTTGCTCACTATAGAGAAAGTAAAATCTACAAAACCTAATGCAAATCATATTCAAATTTAGGACACATAGAATACATTTCAAGAAATTATCACTATTAGAATATTGCAAAGTAGAGTATGTAGCACATAGTTCACCAATCAAAGTTAATGAAGAAATTTAATACCTTGTGTAAAACTTAACCTATCATGAGGCATCATAGGACCATAACAACCACCAATTGGAACCATAGCAATCTTCATTAATTTATGGAACCACAACATCGTATATAGGATGCCCTACACATTTTAGAAGGAATCATGTTTTAGAACACCTTGGACTGACACAAATCACTCCTTGAGTTGGAACTAATATATATATATATATATATATAATTTTAGTATTACAAGTTGACTTCACCTTTCCAACAACTCATAGACCCTCAAACACTTTTTCTAATGCTTGTGGTTATATATATATATCTAAATATATAATTTTAGTATTACAAGTTTACTTCACCTTGCCAACAACTTGTAGACACTCAAAAAAAAATTGTAATACTTGTGGTGTTGTATAAACTCCAATTTTTCTCTCAAAGGAGCTCAAATTACACTAAAATTTACTATTCAAAAGGGTGAAAATGAGTTTGGGCTGCTTGGTATTGCATTTAGATACCCTGGTCATCTCAAGGGTCCCCAAAATCATCTAGAATGTTTCTAAGTTTGTTGGCGAAGCCTTGTCATCATTAGAATGACCTAGTATCTGTGAACCCTAATCCAAATACTTGCAAAACACAACAAATCAATACAGTAGGAGATAAATTGAAAGTAAGAACAAGGATTCCCCATGAAATCCATTAACAAAACTCAAAATAGGAATGAAAAGAAGAAAATAATGAAAGAACAAGAAAGTAGATTAAATCCTATTGAAAGCAATGCAAACTCTTGATCCCATGGGGGAATTGGTGCCAATTTGATGTGAAAATTGGCCCTTTCCCAACTCCAATGATGCAAGCTTGATGAATGATGATGGCGATCCACTTTGTTGAAGATTCAAGTGTGCTCCATGATGAAAAACCTGCATAACCTAGCTATGGATTCAAAAGTATGGATGAAGATTGCTCTAAATTTGAGTATAGTAAGTTTACTCAATTGGTGGATGATGGATTGAGGATATGAGAATTTTATTTATAGAATGATAAGATGGATGAATGCCAAAAATGGAGAAATGTGGGATTAACATTCAACCAATGGCAAGGTACCACTTGTCAACTTGTGAATGGAGGAAGCTTGAGCACATTTTGATCAATGTGCAAGTTTTGAAATTTGAATTTGATGAGATGACATGTTTAGGGGGGATGAAAGATGAGTTAAATGCCAAGTGGGAGACATGTAAGAGACAATGTAAGAGCTTTAAATGCTTTGCTGGATGGATAAGTCTATTTGGGGGGAGATTTCAAACTTGGAGGAATATTCCCTTTTTGATGCCATTTTGAAAGTAAATAGGGAATTATTAAATCAACTAAATGATTTAATTGTGCAAGTTGCAAAATCTAGAGGATTTGAGTGATTAGGATTAGCATTGATCATGATTTGATTAATTTAAATGATGTTAGTTGATTTGACCATTTTGACTTAGATTTTAGGATTTAAATAATTCAAAATGAGAAAAGAATGATTTAGACTTAGTTAAATAAATATTTTTGATTTATTTAACCAAAGGGGTGATGTTAGATTAAATTAGATAAATGTTTAATTTATTTAATTTAATTAGATGAACTTTAGAGATATAATCAAATAATATGGATTATTTAATTAAATCAAAGATAGGAAGATGAAGTGATCTAGCTAATTACCCAGAGACAATGATTTAATTAAATTGAGGGATTTATTTAATTAAAAGGAGAATTATGATGACTTTAATCAAATATGGCTATTTGATTAAATGGTTAGATAGAGGGATAATTTAGGATGAGGCAATGTTAGCAGATCATGATCGAGTGTGCAATATCAATCTGTATATTTTCGATGTCTACATTTTGCTCCTCTTTGAAGTAGTGCACTTTTGCGTTGGTTCAAAGAATAATCTTGCCATGATCAAAAGTCAATTTTTTTTTTTTTTGGATGCCCCACTATTTCCCCAACAAATGAAGAATTACACTAGTATACTACCCCCTCGAGAGATCAAGCGAAGAGGTTTGATTTGAGGGCCGATCTCTCAACAAAGAGGTTCAAGATCAATTCAACTCGAAAGTTTGATGTAGACAAATTTGATGTTGTAGACAGTCATGAGCCATGGCTAGCCTCATGCCTATTTTGATATATTACACCAACTTGATCCTGATTTGTACCATGGCAGTGACATTATTGATGATGAGATGATTATGATGTTTATATGTAATGGATGATATGATGATGCATGGATGATATGATGGATGCACATGATTTGATATGATGATGATTTTATGATTATGCATATGGGTGATAGATGTATGGTTTATGAGATGCCTAGAATAACCAATCTATACTATGCAATGATGAAATCCAATTCATGTGAGATGATCAATGTTTCTTATATGATATGATATGATATGCAGATGGTTTGTGGATGTAGGATGGATGCATTAGCAATGATTTATGATTAACTATCATGGTAGGATGTTAGTGCGAAAAGCAAGAGATAGAAGAAAACAAGAGATTCCAACAAGACATGAGATGATGATGATGATGATGATGATGATGATGATGATGATGATGATGATGATGATGATGATTACTTGCCGAGGAGTTGGGATTTTCAAAGGGCCAATTACCTTATGTTTAATAACACACGTAGGCATGATGCATTAGGGTATAAAGAACCAAGATGGTGTTGTTCCTAGTGTGATGGACTTTGACTCAACAAACAGATAGGAGTATTCTTGTTCACACTTGACATACAGAAACCTTCCTAGGACGTACCTAACAAACAAAGTATTTGCCAAGTTATTTTACAAGAACATCCAACAAGTACAACAGACAAAAGATAATGATCGTTGCCCCTTTCCTATCTCTCTAAATCCCTCATTCAGATATCATCAAGAGTTCCTTGGAATGAGTGCAATAAGATAAATCAAATGAAAAGATCAAGTACATAAACAAGCCAAATGTTTTCATATCTCTAGCCAAAGGTATTTGTTTTGATAGGGTAAGAATCCAAGTGATATCCAAAATGATGCCCATTGTTGGAACAATATATCCTAGGACATGCATTGTATAGGATGATGATGGATTGATAAGTTGATTGATAGGCTATTGATATAAGGTTGACTGACATGTTTAAAAATGATCAAGAGTTTGATTTCATTTTAAAGGTTTGTTGTTTCAATTTTGATATTAAATTTGAAGCTTGTTTTTTTTTTTTGTTGATTTTTGTGGTTGTTTCTGTTTGTATTGCCAAAGGATGAAGGTGACGATTGTTTATTATGGATGATTGATTATCGCGGGTGAAAGAGAAATAGGACAGATGGATTTTTTCAAATATTTGGATGTTTTTGACATTTTTTAAATGTTTTGAGGCTATTTTTAGTATTTTCAAGATGTTTTACAATTTTTTTTGGATTTTTTTGGATTTTCCAATGTTTTTTGTGGTTTTTTTGAGATTTTATGAATGTTTTTGGATTTTGATGTTTTTTGAATGTTTTTGGATTTTTCTATCTCAGGGGCTGATCAAAGATTAGCCTTGCCTATGTTTAAGCTCAAAAATGATGTAGTTCGGATCTAGTGTTATTGACGCTTTTCTGACTTTTTGATTGTTTTTGGATTTTTTATTTTTTTTATGTTTTTGGATTTTTTGCATGATTTTGGTGATTTAGATATGGATATGATATCAGTTCTCTGTTTTGGGATTTTTTTGAAGACCTAGCTAAGGTTGATTGATCAGATCAATGGATTGATGATGATGATAACATTGTTGAGGATGCACAACAATACAATGATAGTGTTTAAGCAATGCAAGGATATCCTAATGATTTCTTGATTGGATTTGATTGATCATGATTGATGAAGCTTAGTTTGAAACAAAATATGTTTGAATGATTGATGCGACATTAACATGCAAACTAGATGCGACTGATAGTGTTTGTTTGGATTGATGTTTGATTGAAACATGAAGCTTGATAAAGAACATGTTCTTCTAAAAATATGCCATGGGCTAGTGATTTGGATTTTGGGTCACAAATGCATTGACCAATTTGGTTTCACATTTTCCAATGTTTGGATTGCCACATAAGTTGGAGGATATAGATCAAGATTTATTCTCTAAGCAGGATGTACATATCTGCCCCAGTGTCTAGCAATGTAGGTAATGCGATGGATGGATGCTCGGATAGGTGTATGGATGGATGGATAAGGTAAGTACACCAAGGATTCCAAGGATTATCTTGGGATAAGATAATGTATTTAGATAAAGAATTATCATTGGATAATGTTTCATGGCTCAAATAATGTTGCATATGATAGGATCAATGAAAATGACCCATGTCAAGATGTTTGCCATAAGCAGGTGTAAAGTGTGCACCAAAATTTTCAAGATCATGATAACTGGGATGATGGATGCAGATGGATGAAAATGGTTTATGGATGAATGGATTTATTATGGATGGATGGAATACTAGATTGATTATGGATGGGATGAGATGCTTTCAACTAAACTTGTGCATGTAGATGCTTGATTCTACACATGACACCTATTTCTAGGTTTTCATCATGGTCTTGCCCAAAGCACTGCTCATGCAGTTTTCACTAGAGGACGATTTTTTTCTTTACTGTTTTCAATCCTTTTTCTAATTTTTTTTTTTGGATTTTTATATTTTTTTATTTTTTTTATTTTTCTGAAAGATTTTAAGCTTATGCTGAATCACAAGGTGTTGCTGATGTAGATACCCCTGTCATAATGTGCCATCGATATCCTTCCTAAAGGAGCTGCTTTGCTAAGATACATGCACTTGAATGCAACTTTTGGGATTCTTTATCTGCTTCATTGATACCGGAGTTAACTTTATCTTTACACACACATCGTGATAGAGTGCCTTCTGAATCCTTATGATGAAGAGTCATTGCCATTACATGGTCAATGTGAGAATTGGATATCATGCATGGAGGTGTGGATGAAGTGTGTTTAGGGATAAGAGATGGACTAGTTGAGAGTTTGGAACCTTTGACCTTCCAAACTTGGGAAGATGAGCAATGATGGGTGGATACGGAAGTGTGTGTGGAATTAGGACCAACTACTTGATACACTTTGTACATCGCTTGAAAAGCTTGCTTTTGCTTTTGTGGAAATATTTGATAGATAATTTTCCCTCTTTTTTTCCCCATAGTTTCTTTGATTGATGGAGTTTGATCTTTCTTTGTATTCTTTGGTATCCATGTGTATTTAATTTTTCCATTATTCTTTTTAGCTTCCTTTGCTCTGATAACATTCTTCATACTTTGATTCAAATCTTTCTTTTGACGTTGGTCCCAATTCGTGGATGGGATGATGGGTGGATGAAGATTCATGATGTGGTTGGTTGTAGTATTGGCAATGATTTCACCATAAGGATTCTTCATGCTCCCTATGTTGATGCTTGCACTAGATAAAGTTGCCCCTAGTATAGTGCTAGTGGCACCTTTGTTCCTTGATTTTGCTCGTTTTGAGATGTCTTCTTTAGTAAACATGCTCTGATGAATGATCACTATGGATGATGTTATTTCAATTTTCTACTTTGATAACTCTGAAATATCTTGTTTTGTCTGACCTGCTTTCTTGAATGGATAATGTTGGATATCTTCATACATGATGTCCTTAATCTAAATTTGGGATATATTTTAACCTGATTTTGACAACTCCGTTTGATTGTATGAATCAATGACCTACTCTTTCTATGTAACAATGTCAGGAATAAAGGGATCATTTTTTGAATGAAGATCATCTATGTGTCCATCCATAGAAAGCATCTCATGGGTAGATGGAGGAGTATGTGCTATGTGAACATCATTTGCGACATCTCGTATAGATAGGAGAGTATCCATTAGATTATTGTAGTATCTTGGAGATAAAAATTCTTGATCTTGAATGATTTCGGAGTTCCTTTCATCATGCTTTGGATCAAGTTCTTGACATGGGTTAGTTTCAAAGGATGGATTGCTTACAAAGGGTTCTTGGATGTCATCATTAGGCATGGGGAATGGCTCAATATCTTCTTGATCTTTGAGTGGACTTGGATCAAGTATCAAGTTGAGGATTCCTTCAGTATCTATAACCATGAGGTCAAAGGGAGTCAACATGTCTTAGAAAGGACCATGGCTAGACCTTGGTGGAAGATTTTGATCATTCCTTTGAATAAATCTTTGAGATATGTCCTCTAACTAATTAGGTGATGTATAGACATTTTCGTCATAATCATTGGTCGATGGATCGTGCATTATGTCAGTAGGATCAAATAATCCTAATACTCCTTGAAATAGATCACTAAAAAGTGGCTCTTGATGTATGGTGAGTTGATCATCAAATGGGGTGGAAACATCTTCAAGGTGCTCATCGATGGAGAGATCTTGATCACTGTTTTCAACAATTGTGGTGGAGATGTTTCCAATGTTTTCAACCATATGGTCAAATGATGTTGAATTTTTTTTGTATTGGATCATTCTTGGTTGGTGGATTTTGATCATGATTGAAAAGTGATTCTTGACATATGTTGATTTGATCTTTAGACTAGATAGAAACATCTTCAATGTGCTCTTTGATGGATAGATCTTGATCATTGATTTCAGCAATTTTGGTGGGGGGATTGTCAATGCTATCACCAGTGGTTGAATGTTTTCGTGTTTGTGCTTGTGTTTGTTGGGTAGTTTGAGATGCTTGTTGCACTTGTTGAGCTCGTGTTTCTTGTTGCATGGATAGATTTTGTTGGATGGCCTTTTGGTAAGCCTGGTGAACTTTTAGTGCAATGTTATATTGTCTTGCTGCATTTGGTTTTGGTGGTAGTGGTGGTGGATTCAGAATCATTTTGGATGTAGTGACAAGTGTTTGAGATATGCTTGGACTGATCATGAGGTTTTGAGATGTGATGGGCATGATAGTGGTGGTTGGGATGATCGAAGTGATAGGGATGGTTGGAATGACTGAGGTGATAGGTCTTTGGGAGACCATATTTTTATTTGTCAAGATTGATGTTATCATTTGATTAGATACCATATGTTGGTGCGATGTCAATGGTATATTTAAAGGATTTGATGTGATGGCTTGATTGGTGTTAGGTGGATTGATTTGGATGGAGTGATTGGTGCTAGGTAAAGGGGGAAGCCCTAAACCAATAAATGATGTTGATATGGGTAGTGGTGATGGAGATGTCTCTTGGCATAATGACTCAACTATTTTGGTAAGTGTAGCAATTTTATCTCACAAAATTTGATCTTGATTTTGATCTTGACTCCCTTGATATAGTTGATTTGGCTTTTGTGTAAGCAGATTTGGAGTGTGTACTTGTGTTTGATTTTGGACAATGTTCTGATTTGGGATGACACTCAAATTTGGCATGATAGGTTGAAATTGAACATTGTTGTCATTGGGAATCATATTGTGTTGATTTAGGTAACTTTGATTTTGCATGGTGTCACTTTGTCTTGGGGTCGTTAATATCTATTTTGGACACTAAACAACATTTGTGTGATTTGCAAACATATTTATCCCAAAGTTTTATGGATTCATGTTTGGAAAACTTGTATTTGGTACATTCTCATTTGGTATGTAGGGATTTGGTGCGATGAAATTGTTCATTTGAAGGCTCATGAATTGATTGTTCGGTTGACAGACTTGTAGGTTTGGATTTAGATCTACCATCGGGAAATGTGTTCTAATCTTTGATTTGGGAATACTCACACTTGTTTTGCCATTGAAATTTGTAGAAGGTAATGATCCCATGTATGGTTTGTATAGATGTGAGTGTTGATAATCAATCGGCATTGTAAGGATTTAATAGCTTAGTTGACTTGGATTACTCATCATGTATGGATCAAGTTTATATTCCATGTTCCTCCTATGTTTTGACCTTGTTGCAAAAGTGACCTCTAAGATTCTTAGGACCAATGACGAAATGAAGGATGAAAGGGGGTGAATACTATGAGTGTTGAACTTTTAGGGACTTTGGATCAATGCTAGACTTAGGGTTTGATTTTGATTGTTTGATTTCGATAATGAACTTGTAAAACCTAAGATGTTAGGTGTTATCTTAGGATGAAATTTTTCAAAGGATTGCTAATTCAATTAAATGTATGAGAAAGGATGCATTCCCACACACCTAACTAAATAAGGTGATTTTGATTTTTATGATTTACCCAAGTCTAGAATGACATTTCCAAATCCCTAAATTTGTTTGGTGGGATGGGATGATAACTGTTTGAGTGGATGAAGTGTTTGATTGGATCCTAAATGAACCTAAGAAGGATTTGTTTAGACCAAGATAGTGAAGAACATGCCTTTCTCCAAGAGTAATTCAAAATCAAAAGACCAATGTTTGCATGAAAACCATATGACCAAAACATGAAAAGCACATGTGTGGGGTCTAATTGATTCAATCTTTGCTTAATGGATTCTTTTCACCACATACACTTCTTTATTTAGCTTTCAAACTGAATGTCCAACGTCCTAATTTTCTTTCATCCCACAAAGTGCATTATGTGGAAATCAAGACAAAGGTTACATAAAGTTGACTTTAGTAGGAGAAAATTGAGATGAAATCCAAATGTTTAGAAGCCTCTAAGGATACGAATCCCAAGGGAAAGAAATAACATGAATTTGTTCAAGGATATTTGCTTCTCCTAAAGGGTTTGAGATTTGATGCTCATGTTGAAAATGTTTGTTTTCCATCATTTTCAATCAAGCAAAGTGTTTATGACTCACATGAAATATAACATCCTAGCTCAATTGGTACATTTTTCTTGGTGGGCTTGTCTCATGCCCTTCATAGAAGAAGAGATGATTTTACATGCAACCAAGGAAAGAGCATAAAGGTATGTTAAGAATGAAGTCTTAACCTCTATACTTTAACCAAGATCAGACATGGCAAGTAACTTCTTGCAATCTAAGTTCCAATGCACCACTTTGATAAACTCGTTGAATGGATCAATTGGTCACTACAAAAAAGGGTTTTATTTTGGACTTTCTATTCATGGAGATTGACCCATATGAAAAGAGTCCCCTTTCGGATCCATCTTATCGGAATCAACCGCGTGATATTGGCATTTATTCCAATACCCACATTTATATCCCGGTTGGAAATACTCTTGGCTTTAGAGTGTTACCGGTTGAGTTGTTCCCTTGGGTTAGTACTTTTTCTCCAAGGCAGGCCCTCTAATATAGACAAAAGCGAATAAACTTATTCATAGTTTGATCAACCCTTGTTTAGAAACAAAGGGAGAACACATGCAATAAATTCATTCACACTCGCACAAGATTTTGTTCAATTTTAAACCCAAAAATGAAGTGTGGAGATGATTGCTTTGTCTTAACCTAAAATCATGAAAAAGGCCTTTTGATTCTCAAGATCACTATAAAGTGCAAGAGAAGTGCATATGTCCTTTTTCAATGAGGTTAGTTTAAGTAAGCCATCACAAAACAAAGTTGTACTTGCTCATTTTAGATCCCCAAAGCAATTGTGATTTCTTTTTAAGCACCAAAAGACAAATGAGATTTGTTTTGTTCAATTGTTAACCAAAAAACAAACTCTAGTAAGTTGTGTTCCTAATGTTCATTTTAGCCCTTTGTAGAAAAAAATTGAAATGTTCTTTTTAGATCCCAAAAGAAATTTAGTAGGTCCTAAAAGTTTGAAAGGGTAAAATCCTTAGGAGTGGGATTATAATTGCTCCCCAAAGTGTTCAAAAACACTTGATACAATGATGTGATAATGATTTTTTGTTTGAATTCCATGCTCCATGATCCTTTAAAACCTACAATACAATATCCAAATGTTAGATTACATCAAGTAACAAAAATATATGAAGGTTAGATAAATGATTAAGCATAAAAACCCTAAAATTTAGACCAAGTTTCATTATGATTTGACATTAAGTGAAAATTTGAAAATTTTAACTCTATAAAAGTTAGTAATAAACTACACCATTGGATAGCTTATGAAATTCTGCCCCATTTCAAAAATAAAAGCTTCGAAAAAGACCAAAAAATGACCAAGATATGGCCATTTTAAATTTGCATGAAAAAGCAAGAAATCCAAGCAGTGCGGTTTGTAGCGGTGCTATTTGGGTTCAAACAGTGGCACTGGAGCTCAAACAGTGACGTTGGAGCTCAAACAGTGATGTTGGAGCCAAAAGCGATGTTTTTTAAGTTCAAACAGGGAAGCTAGAGCTGAAACAGCGATGCTAGAGCCAAAAGCACTGTTGTTTAGATTCAAACATTGACGCTAGAGCTCAAACAACGATGTTGGAGCTAAAAGCGATGCTGTTTAGAGTTTTAAGCGATGCTATATGGCACTGATGGGCTGTCAGTGGCTCTGTTTGCTGTAGACACAAAAAATAGAAAAGAAACACAGAATTTTGATGAAAAAACATGATTTAAACTTTTGGTTT
This sequence comes from Sequoia sempervirens, assembly GCA_007258455.2. NCBI lineage: Eukaryota > Viridiplantae > Streptophyta > Pinopsida > Cupressales > Cupressaceae > Sequoia > Sequoia sempervirens. Next base: position 361,675,656 of record VDFB02000015.1, read on the forward strand.
TCCCTCCTTCTAGCACCAAAATGTGAACCCTTATCCAAATACTTGCAAAACACAACAAATGAATACATTAGGAGATCAAATGCAAGTAAGAACAAGGATTCCCCATGAAATCCATTAACAAAACTCAAAATAGGAATGAAAAGAAGAAAATAATGAAAGAACAAGAAAGTAGATTAAATCCTATTGAAAGCAATGCAAACTCTTGATCCCATGGGGGAATTGGTGCCAATTTGATGTGAAAATTGACCCTTTCCCAACTCCAATGATGCAAGCTTGATGAATGATGATGGTGATCCACTTTGTTGAAGATTCAAGTATGCTCCATGATGAAAAACTTGCATAACCTAGCTATGGATTCAAAAGTATGGATGAAGATTGCTCTAAATTTGAGTATATTAAGTTTACTCTTTACTCAATTGGTGGATGATGGATTGAGGATATGAGCATTTTATTTATAGAATGATAAGATGGATGAATGCCAAAAAGAGAGCAATGTGGGACTAACATTCAACCAATGGCAAGGTACCACTTGTCAACTTTTGAATGGAGGAAGCTTGAGCACATTTTGATCAATGTGCAAGTTTGAAATTTGAATTTGATGAGATGACATGTTTAGGGGGGATGAAAGATGAGTTAAATGCCAAGTGGGAGACATGTAAGAGACAATGTAAGAGCTTTAAATTCTTTGTTGGATGGACAAGTCTATTTGGGGGGAGATTTCAAACTTGGAGGAATATTCCCTTTTTGATGCCATTTTGAAAGTAAATAGGGAATTATTAAATCAACTAAATGATTTAATTGTGCAAGTTGAAAATCTAGAGGATTTGAGTGATTAGGATTAGCATTGATCATGATTTGATTAATTTAAATGATGTTAGTTGATTTGACCATTTTGATTTAGATTTTAGGATTTAAATAACTCAAAATGAGAAAAGAATGATTTAGAATTAGTTAAATAAATATTTTTGATTTATTTAACCAAAGGGGGTGATGTTAGATTAAATTAGATAAATGTTTAATTTATTTAGTTTAATTAGATGAACTTTAGAGATATAATCAAATAATATGGATTATTTAATTAAATCAAAGATAGGAAGATGAAGTGATCTAGCTAATTACACAGAGACAATGATTTAATTAAATTGAGGGATTTATTTAATTAAAAGGAGAATTATGATGACTTTAATCAAATAAGGCTATTTGATTAAATGTTTAGATAGAGGGATAATTCAGGATGAGGTGATGTTAGTAGTTCGGGATTGAGTGTGTGATATGAATTTGTATATTTTTTATGTCTACATTATCATATGGGGGAAATGGTTGATAGTGAGGTTGCATGGTTGTGAAGGATTATAGGCTGAAAATTTCCTATCTTTATTTGGGCAGCTTGGTTCTATGTTGAGGCAGCCTTGTCCCCATACAAAAAAAAGTAAATCCTCTTAGACATAGTAAGCCAAGGGTTTTGTAATCCTATTTCCATTGTCAGATATTTTTTACGTCCTATAGTTTTCCCATGGCGATTATTTTCATCAAATAGGTCTTCAAAAGCCTAGTCAAGTTTTCCCTGTTTTAGGACTCATTAGTTCCTCTTGATTTTCAGACCTCGGATTGGTAAACCATATAAAAAAAAATTTGTCATCATGGTTTTGAGGGTATAATGCTATTTATAACTTTTTCTTAAGTATCTTCATTGAGGACTTGTGGGTTCCCCTACATCATTTTACATGCACTCTTATGAAGTTACCCAGTTGGAAAACCTTAGGTTAGGGAGATTGTGCACCTAGTCTTTTGAAGTATTGGGTAGGTTTTAGAACTACTTGGTTGGTCTTGTTAGTGTTCTCAACATTCATCGTAGGTCTTGAGGTGTTGTGTTTTAGTATCTTTTCATTTGTATGATGTTAGATTAAAATGGGACATTTTGGAAAGCATGTGGTTTGTTTGGAAGTGACCCATTGTCATTCAAATTAGTGGAGAGTTTATATATCTTAGTTTGGAATCATTTGGTGGAGCTTTTCCCTTGTTATATTAGTGATTTAGTAAATATGTCTATTAGAGATTTATGATTCCCTTATCCTATTGTAGAGTCATGTTGTGAGAGAATTTGATAGTGGGTTGTAACTATTCATCATGTAAGAGATGTTCTCTCTCTCTCTCTCTCTCTCATTCTTCATTGTGGATTTATTAGACAAGTTGTTATTCTTCTATTGTTTACACATTTCCTATGCAATGATGATTTGATCTTTTGTTATCTTTGTGTCACTGTGTTTCATACAATTCTTATGTGCATGTTGTGCAAGTGCAACATGTTATAGATTTATAGAGTGAATTTCAAAATTATTCAAGATAACACGATGATTGGAGATTGATACCAATGGAAGGACATGATGAAATCTAGGTTTTGGAGATAGCATTGGATTTTTCAAGCATCTAATGACTTGTTTTTAGAGTGTTCTCATTTTAGGAATTTGATCTACTTGTTTTCCTAAGCAAGGTATTTATGCATTTGAATTTTCCTTATGGTATTTGACTTTCTCTTGGGTTGATCTTGTTTATGTAATCTATGAATCCTTCTCTAAAATATTTGTGTAGGATTTTTGTCATTTTAGCTCATTGCAGCCTTAGACACACTTAAAGTTAGGAGCACACACATTTTATCAGTTAATAAATTGACTATTTGTGGAGGTAGAAATATAAAAAATGGGTATTTGATCAAGGAAAACTGCTATATAACCACACCTTACCCCCTCTTTGTTGTGATTTTGTAGGTTTAAATATAAAGATAAAAATTTTAGAGTGAAAGAACAAAGTGTAGATATGTAGATTCTAGACCAAAAAGATAGGATACAAACTTCTCATTCAAGGGTGCCCTAACCCTTGACCTCCCAATTTAGTTCCAAATTTACAATACAAGTACATAAAATTCTTCCCTTCTCAAATTTATCTTCAGTTTGTGATTTTTTAGATTATGTTAGATAGTTTTGATTACAAGGAAAAAATAGGTTTTGAAGGGACCAAAAACCCTTTACAACAAAAGATACAAAATGCTACTAAAAAACTACTTCAGAGCGAAACCAACAACATACCAGTAGCCAAAAAACAAGAAAAAAGGTTTCTAAACGAGAGATAAAACAATAAGCTAACAAAAACACCCAACAACATCAAAATAGCAACAAGAGGAAGAAAACTGAGACTTAGTAGGAAATAGATAACAAATAAGAAGAAAACCAAATGTTACTAATTCACACTGCTCAAGGTGTTAGTCACCTCAAGCTCCTGGATTTTGTGCAATTTGATCATGTCCAACAACTCCTTCTCAACATCAAAGGACTTTTCCCATTCAGCTAACCCTCTAACAACTCAAGGCCCTTGTCATCATCTTTTACACCTTTTTTTCCCTTTTCCTCTGACCGAATGCTCTTTCTCCATTAACTCATAGCTCACTTATCCTCCAGAATAAGACTTCCAAAGAGTCTACACTATTCTTCACAGAGATGTGACATGCATGAAGAAGCCTTTTATATTTTCATTCATTCCCATTACCATGGCTTCCAAACCAACCAATTGATCTTCACATAGAGATTTTAAGTCAAGGAAAGAATCCTCAAGGTCCACAATTTTGTCAATCAGAATGTCTGACACCAAACTTTTTAGAACATTCTTCAGACTCTCCTTCAAAACTCTAATTTTAATGTTAAATATTAGGTTAGATATTTAAATAGTTCAATTAATTCATATTAGATCTAAACAATTTTCAAGGAAACAAAAGAAATAAGTCTAGGGTAGATTGGATCTCCTTCTAGGTTGTAAGCCAATCTCATCACCTTGTTGGCTTAGTTTCTGTTAAGTTGGAAAATGTGAACCTAGAGTTTAATGATTAGATTCAATGTATTTTCCAAATATTTGATTTATGAATTTTGGGTTCACCTAACTTAACATAACATTGGGGGAATTTAATTCTACATAAGAGTTAGATTGATTTTCCAACAACTAATCTACCATTGGATCTGAATTATGGCAGTGATTAAGGTTTTTGAATTGAAATTTTGATGAAATAAAATGGTGCAACTAGTTCACTATGAAAATGCAAAATTATGAGATGAATTCTAACAAATTAGAAATTGACAAGCAACATTGGAAATAAGAAATGAGCAGAGAATGCATTGATGCACTTGTGGTTTGAAATTGAGCGACAACTAGGTGGTCAAGGGTGCCAGGATGCCCTAGATTGGGAATATGAAACCAAAAATTGACTATACAAGCCTCAAGTCCTTGGTCTATAGCTTCATCCTTTTAGGTCTCATTTCTAGATCTTAATTTGTTACAAACATAATGTAGCTTCCATATATTGTCAACTTGTAGGGCTAGTGATGCATAAATGAGAAAATTACCTTCAATCTTCTTCAAACCTCGTGTTTGTATTTCTACCTCCATAATAGAAAATTTGATGATAAAGAGAGCTTATCATTTTAAGGGATAGAGGCTCAATGATAAAAAGTAGCAAATTAACAATTTGTTATAACTCACCACTTAGATATGATCTCCTTGAGGTACTTAAGTCATGCTTATCACCTTCAAGGATTCATTGTAATTTGACTTTATTTAACTTAAATATATACAAGCATTAGTACTCAAAATAAAATGAATGCATAAACATGAACAAAGTCACATAAAACCTTACATGATGCTTTAATGGAAAAATGCTACAATAATTCTTGTATTGTCAAAAAATGTCGTCAGGGACATTTTCACACTTGTTTGGGCCCTCCTTGTGGAATTGAGCCTAATTTTTTCTTGATTTAGTGTTGTAATGTGGTTGACACATTCACATTAGGTCTTGGGCCCTTGCGAACTAATGAATTTAAATGGTACCTTGCTAAAGTGTTGTGAAGTGTTGTAACTCACTTTCACACTTTTCTAAGGTTTTATTAATTAATTGAACCTAATAAACTTCTTTTTATCAAAATAAACATTAATCTTGCCTTATTTTAAAGTGTTGTGAAGTTTTGTAACACACTTTCACTCTTTTCTAGGGTTTTTATTAATAATTGGGCTTTCTTATGCTTTAATTAGACCTATTTTTCATCCACAAGCCTCATTTATTGCATCTTTTTGAGGATAATCCCAACACCAATTATTAGACAATCATAAGTCATGTGTTTTAGGCTTAAATGGCCAATATTTTGTGATCTGGGACTCATTCGCCACCTTGGGTGAATGAGTCCCAACCTAGATTTTTTGGTCCCAAACCTAGTTTCACACATTTCTAAGCATTTTTAAAAATGGTCCCAAAATTTAGGCCCGGTGGGACTCATTCACCACGTTGGGAGAATGAGTCTTGTGTGGCCCAAAATCAAAATTAATTCAAATTTCTGGTAGGATTTTATCCTCCTAGATCTGATGTCAACTTATATTGTTGTAATTTCAAAAACTCTTGCATAATTAAGTATAAATACAAGGTTCTTTCACTCATTTTCACCTAACAATCAATCAAGTCACCTAGAAAGTTGAATGAGCATACTAATAGAGAGTTTGAGTTCACAAGAGCATTCAAGAGAATTCAAGGGTAGATTATCAAGCATTTTAAATTAGCATTCAAGCATCAATCATTGTGTTAAGGATTCAAAGTATCATGTTCTTTTTTTGAGTTGACAATTGTGATGTAGGGTTTTATGATTCAAGCAAGCATTTCATTCAAGATCTATCCAATTCAAGCTAGATTCAAGATCTATATCCATTGGATCCACTTCATACATGTTTGAATCCTCTTATTGCTAGGGTTTGGTGAGTTTCAACATCACATTTTGTTCATTCATCATTCTCCACTCATATTTCATTCTATTTCAAGGTTTAATTACCAACAAGGGGTTTGACCAAAGCAAACCCCTATTCACTAACCCAATAACATTTTTCCCTCTCCTTTGTGTGTGATTATTAGGTCTAGGTTGCATATATCCTAAGGAGTGAGATTGGAGAAAAGTTTTCAAGTCATTCAAAGTTGTCAAAGTTGTCATCAAGCCTTGAAGAACATTAGAGAACACCTACAGGTTGCAAGTTAGGATTTCAAATATGGAAATCAATTAGGAAGGATAGAGCAGACAAAGAAGAGCAAGATCAAACTTTGAAGCTTTAGAAAACCCTGACTGGACTGATTCACCACTTCTGGAAAATGAGTCCTAGTTCCAATCAAAATTTAGATTTTTGCAAATTTGGATACTCATTTGGTAGATTCATGTTCCCACACAAAAATTGAGTTTTTGCACTAATTCACCCAGCTTGGTGAATAATTCCCACTCAGCATTAGAGGAAAAATTTATATTGTTTTAGAGCTCCACTCAACCATTTCTAGATTCTTAGGTGCACATCTTCCTTTTTGTAGCTTTCTATATTTTTTCATTTACTTTTCTAAGTCATTTTATAGTGCATTACATTCAATTAGGGTTTAGTATTGCATCTTGCATTTCATTTGTCTTTCCAAGTCTAAACTTGGTGGTGAACCCCTTATTAGGTTATATTCAACCCCTAGAACAACCCTCTTGCAAGATCTCTTTCTCCTTTGCATTGAGATCTCAAGGGTTTGTTCTTGAATGAAAGTGAAAATTGTCTTGCTAGGTCCTAAACCCTAGGGGGAAAGCAAAACAATTTTCCACCTTTCATTTTGGTGAACCTACATTTAGAACATCATAATTTTGATTTGGAGTGCATTATAATCCTATATCTTGCTTCGATTAGCTTTGCATTAGGATTTGCATTAGTTACTTGGAATTTTAGGTTTTCAAATTTTGCATTAGTGAAAGCTCATATAGCTTGCATTTTTGCACCTCATTTCGGTGAAAATTAAAAAATATATATATTTGCATCTAAGTCATAAAACATAAAAACCATAAAAAGCAATTCAATTTTTTTGAAATTTTTGAAAAATACCCCTATTGGGAGGCATTCACCACCTTGGGCAAATCAATCGCTCTACATATTCTACACTGCATTTTTTGGCATTTAAAGTTATTTTTCTAAGTTTCTATTTTCTATTATTGCTTTTTTGTTTCAATTTCCATAATTTCTGTTACAATAATTTCATTGTTCTTATCTTATATTTCATTTTCATTCCCCTTGCATTTAGTAGCCCTTGTATGATTATTTGGTGTCCTATTTCTAATTTACTATAGTGATACGAAGCTTGAGACTCATGTCATCCCATGATAGCACAATCATTGTGGATCTTGGGTTGTCTATCTCTTTCACTCCTAATATTGACAATAGTACACTAGGCAAGGACAATACCCTTAACAAATCTTTACCTTCAAGTAGTGTGATGCAATTTGAAATAAGGAATGGTAGTTTCTTGCAAGAAAATTTAATCCAAATCCATGAAGACCTAGAAAACTTACAATATCAAGTGCAAAATGACAACATTTCAACTACTGCCATCCCTATTATAGATAACATTCACCGCATGCTTGAGAGTGAAGATGGACTTGACCTTGTGAAAAACATAGTTCAAATCTTTGGAAAAAACCTCACCTCAACCACTAGCTATCCTTTACTTGCAAGAAATGTCACAAGCCAAGGAGGAACTCAAATTCCTCCTCCCACAACAATTGCCTCAATACCTACCTATACCAATCCTAAAGTCACAACAACAAAACAACAAACTAGTAATGTGATTCCTTCCTTGGGTATTCTCGCTAACCTCCCTAGTTCCTATGTGGCATCGCACATTGTTTCTCCTACTACCTTACCACCTATAGCAATTCCATTCACTTTCCCTCAAAAACATACACCCCTTCACCATTTTCACTTCCATCTCATAACACAAGTAATGACCATCAACCAAAATCAAAATGGCCCACCTACATATTATATCAAAAGCAGTCCATTTTCCTTGGAGATATTGTGAACATCTATGCCACAAGGTGTAAAGGTGCTTAGATTCAAGAAATATGGAGGAAAGAGAGATCCTTCTAACCATGTTAATGCTTATACTACCTTATGTAGTGACTTTGTCTTTGAAGATAAAATCTTGGCTAAGATTTTTCCTAGATCCTTGAAAGATACTACCTTGGAATGGTTTATTTATGTACTGAACAACTCAATTCATTCATTCAATGAACTTTTTGAGGAATTTGTAAACCATTTCCAAGTGCATTTGAATCCTAAGATGACCTTGGCTGATTTGATGAGACGCAAGCTAAATGAAGAAAAAAAGATAACTGACTTTATCTCACGCTATCAATTGCTTTATTCCCAAATTGATGTCAAGGTCATCGACCCTCACCTTCAAAAGATGTTCATAGAAAATTTACAAAGTAAGATCCAAGACAATCTTACCATGATGAAATTCCCATCCTTTATGCACTTGTGTACTTTCCTCCATGATTATCAAAATTTGGTCAATAGTCATGATACAAATTCAACTTCTAACTGAACTGAGAAATCTAAGCCTGCAAACAAAAAAAATTCCCAACCTTTTAGAAAATAGATCAAAGGGTTCCTTCAATTTAATCCCCCTCAACAAACAACTAAAAATGTTAATAACCAAGTGGTTATTGTTAAAGCCATGATACCCTTCAGTTATGGGGGACCTGAAAAGACAATTCACTCCCTTACCTGATACCCTTCATAACATAATGTACCAACTTTTAGATGAACAAATGATTACCTTGCCTCCCATCAAAACACCTGATCCTAATAAACCTTTACCCCTGAGCTTTAGATCAAATTCTTACTGCCACTATCACCAACAAAATGGACATGATACAAAACATTACAAGCATCTTAAACATCTTGTGCAAGACCTCATTGATTTTGTTTGTCTTTCCATTGGAGGTGTTAGTCATTAAGGAAATAAGTCAGTTGCCCCTCCTAACAAAAACTTGCAAATATTTACCAAACCCATGCCAAAACATAGTATAAAATTTGTTAAAGTTAGTGAAACTACAAAGAATGATGTAATGAATGTTGACATGGATGATGAGAACACAGATACAACTCAAAAAATTCTTATGGATACTGATCAACAAGAACAAAATTATTTGGATGGTTTGGTTGCATTGGTTGAAACTCAACATCATAAGGGCCAACCTAAAAAGCCTCTTGATATTACTTTCTCACAAAATGACATTAAACATGCACCCGATGGTCCTCTTTACATAGCTAGTTGTATCTATGATAAGCCCAGTAATGGGATATTAATAGATCCCACATGTGGAGAGAGTGTGATCACTGAGGAATTCTTACTTCTACATGAGCTCTATCAAGACATATAGGATAAACCAAAAGCATGGATCAAGACACACAATGGTTTTACTTTCCCTATGATGGGATAAATCACCTTACCATTATAAATAGTATCAAAAACATTAGATATATCATTTTCCATCATCCCACAGTCAAACCAATTTTGTGTGAAGCTCAGCTATCCATGGCTTCACTCCATGAATGTAGTCCCTTCAGTCGTATATAAATGCTTAAAGTTTCTCTTTGACAATGAAATTTTCACCATCCATCATAGTGGCTTCAACCCTTTGTCCTCTAGTGGAAAATTTTCCTTAGATTTTTTTTCTCGAGTCGATAGAACCTATAAAACCATGAAAAGACTTCTTTTTCCTATCTTATCAAAAATTTAAGGCAAAGAAAATAGAAAAATTATCCCTCTGAAACATGTCTCCACCTACCACTAAACCTACCATTCTTGATGAAACCATGATTGAACCTAAACAAATACCAAATGACCAAAACAAACCTAAGACAGAAACTTCACCTACCTCCTTCAAAAGACCAAGAGATAATGAAAACAACATTGTCACACCTCCTAGAATAAAGCAGGTTTAAACAAAGTCAAAGAGAAAGTGGTTGAACAACCTCTCGTGGTTCCTTTCATTCCTCCCCTTAGGGAAGAAAAGGAACCTATGGTTGAACAACCCGCTCCTACACAAATGCAACTTGAAAACAAAACTAAAAGAAATAGAGGTTCTAAAGAGCATAGGCATAGATGTTGTGCTCTTGCTCACAGGTTACATGAAGAATTAAACAAAGAAAAAAAAATCCAAAATTGACTGAAGTAGTGCTTAATGACTCTAACCCTTCCCCCAAAAAAAAAATTCAATACAAAAACCACAAAAAGAGTTGAACTCTTCCATGGAAATTATCATTCAACCTCCTATTGTGATTAACTTTCATGATGATGACAAGGTTTCTAAAATTGACAAAGAGGTGCATAATGAATTGAATACATTGTTTTCCTCTTCCATGAGCTTAAAAGAAAATTCTCCTAAAAAGAGTGTTGTACTAGGTAATGATCCTAGTTCGACACTTGCTATTGTCCCTTTAACTATTTATCCACCTTCGATATACAATGAACATGATTGGGATGTAGACAACCTACATTAGGTTGACTCTCATGTTCCTTACTATTCTTTTGTATCTTTCCTTTACTTTTGTGTGGTTACATGTGCGTGATGTGATCCCCAGAGTCATTCTATCTCTCTCTTTGTGACATTTCTCTATATGTACTTTCATTCTTCTCTATGTCGTCAATCTTTTACTTTTTACTTTTTATCTTTTCATTTCTCTTGCATTTTTCTTTTGGGGATGACACAAGGAATTTAGATATTCATGTCTCTTCCATGTTGACCCAAAATCTTTTCCTTTACTTTTTCTTAATCTTTTTCACTTGTCTTGTGTTTTCCTTTTGGGGATGACACAAGGTGTCGAGACATTTATGTCTCTTCCATGTTGACCTGAAAGGATTTTTCTTTGTTTTTTCTCTCTTTGTGTCATTCTTCTAGTTCTATGTGTATTTGGGGAATGATGATAGTTCTGAGCTCTCTAAAAACATTGCAGTAAGAACATACTGAGCCCAGATTCATACATCCCTTATGTGTTTGGTGTTTTCATTTTGGGGGCAACCCATCTCTTTTCTATTTCTCTTACATGATGTAGCTTTACTCAAAAACATATGACTTGCAATAGGGCTTTCCAAGTTAGCTCTCATGTCTTCTTTACTATTAGAATTTATCATTTACTACTTTAAAGCAGTTGCTCATAACATGGTGTTTAACAATTTCTTTAAAGTGGGGGCATACATTGGCATTATTCTTTTGTATTTTTCTTTTTCATGGTTCATGGTGTAGTTTTCTTATTTCATACGATGTTTTTCTTGCTTTGTGGATGAAATTGGGTGTGATGTCCCTCAAGATCATGATCTCTCTTAGCATATTACATTCCTCTTAGTGGCTTGATGCAACACACTATATCCCCTTAGTTGCAAATTTTCTATTCTTTGATTGGTCCTCTCTTGAAGACATTAGGCACAATGTTTCCTAAGTTAAATACCTCACATGAATTAAGAAAGATTGATTTGAACATTCCCTATTTTTCATTTTGCATTTGTAGTTGTATGGCCACCTTGCATAACACAACTTGAATGCTTGTAGAGCCATCATGTTTGTTCATGAGTTCCAAGCATATGAAGTTTTTCTTTCCTCATGAAGCTAGTAAATAATTTTTGAGTGGCGCCTTATTAAATTTATGAGGTATAACTTTGGTATGGTTTGAGTAGGAAGCCTGACCGAGGTATGACTTTCTCCATGTAGACACATAAAATGTACCGATTGACATTGCCCATCTAATCCCGACTGGTAACACTAGTTCATCCTGAATCATCCCTTGGTCTAACCATTTAATCAGATACCCTTATGTGATTAAATTCATCAATTTTACTCCCTTAATTAAATAAATCATTTTATCTAATTAAGTCACTCTTTCTTGTTAATTAAATCAATTTATCTCATCTAATTAACCCTATGAGCATATTTAATTAAATAATTCATTTTATTTGATTAAATCTCTAAAGTCTACCCATTAAATTAAATAAATTAAAACCTTATTTAGTTTAATCTAACTTCATCTCCTTAGCTAAATAAATTAAAAATATTTATTTAACTATATCTAAAATTATATTCTTCTCATATTTGATTTAAATAAATCCACAAATCTAAATCAATATGTCACTTCATTCTAATCTCTCATTAAATTAATTAACCTTGATTAATTTAATCTCTTTTCATGTCCCATCCTCTAGCTTTTCCCAGTTGCACATGAAAATAGATTTAATTGATTTATTAAATCTCCATTTTCCATCAAAAGGCATAATGAAGGAATATTCCCTCAAATTTGAATTCAAAATCTAAGTGGACTTTTTCCTTCCAACAAAGAATTTAATCCAATTGATAAGTCCTTTTCCTTGAGCCAAGTGGCATTCAATGCATTTTTCCTTCCCTCTTACATCTCATTTCAAAAATTTAAAAATTCAAATATATGCATTTATTGACACATTCTTCAAAACTTGCACATCCTTCATCCATTCTCATGTTGACAAATGACACCTTGCCATTGGTGAATCTTTAGTCCCACATTGCTCCATTTTGGACATCTTTTCAACTTGAAATTCTATAAATAAGAGGTCTGATTCCTCATTCTAGCATCCACAAATTGAGTAAACTTACTATACTCAAATCCATAGCAACTTTCATCCACTTTATGAAAGCATAGTTAGGATTTTTTGCAGATTTTTAACATGGAGCTCCATTGAAGTCATCACTACAAGCATCCATCATTCATCAAGCATCTTTATCACACCATTGGATTTGGGAAAGGACCAATTTTCACATCAAATTGGCACCAATTCCCTCAAGAGATTAAGAGTTTTCTTTGCATTAGAATAGGATTTGATATTTTGTTTCAAGTCTGTTGTGTTCTTCATTTCATTTGTCTTCTTTTGCATTCAAATGAATTTATTGAGAAATTATGATTCTAACCATGCATTTGATCTAATATATTGATTGTTTCTTATGTTTGTGCAGGTTTGGAATCATGGTTCACATTTTGGCACTAGAAGGAGGGCCCAATCTCATTTTCTAATCACGTTTTTTTCAAAATTCTGTGCTTTTTGTGTCTACAAGAAACTCCACCACTGGAATCTCAGCATCGTTGTTTAGCACCACTAGCAACTCAGCATCACTATATTGCACCACTAGAAACTCCAAATTGTGACACTTCTGTTTCCCACCCAGGATTTTGAATTTTAAACTGTGCCACTAGAACATTTTGGCTCACTAGAATATTTCAAAAATCTAAACTGCACTGCTGACCTAAACTGCGATGCCTTCATTCTCACTGGTCTTGCTATAGAGTGACGTTAACTAGTAAGTGATGCTATACAACACCACTAGTTACCTCAAATTGTAGTCCCTACATGGATTGCATCACTGGAACTAAGTAGAAAGTGAAAATTTATTTGTAACACGTGATTTTTGTCAAATTATGGTTCTTTTGTCTGTTTTCTACATTTTTGATCTCTATTTTTGTAGAATCTAATTATTTTTCTAGTAGGTTGGATTGATCAAAGGAGAAGCATGATGATATCACCTTATAATATCAAGTGTTTTTAAACACTCTAGTGTTTGTTTAACACTCTTAGAGGACTCACTTTTCCTCTTAAAGGAAAATTTGTTATCTTTCTTGCTTAGGACTTACTAATTTCATTTTGGGCTTTAAAAAGAACCTTTTAAATTCTTGTTACAAAAGGGTTTAAAATGAACATTAGGACTCAAATCTACTAGACTTGGTTTTTCAGATTTAACAATTGAACAAAATAATTCTCATTTGTCCTTTGGTGATTTAAAAATAACTCACAATTGCTTTCAAAGGTTAAAATGAACATGTGCTACTTTGTTTTTGTGATTTCTTACTTAAACTAACATCATCAAAAAGGATGTATGTGCTTCTCTCACACTTCACAATGATCTTGAGAATCAAAAGGTCCTTTTGGTGATCTTAGGTTGAGATAAAGTGATCACTTCCACACTTCATTTTGGGTTTAAAATTGAACAAGACATTGTGCAAGTGTGAGTAGAGCATTATTGCATACACTCTCTCTCTTTGTGTTACAAAAAAGGATTGATCGAGTTACAGATATTGTCTTTACTGATTTTTGCTTATCTTAGAGGGTCTTCCTTGGGGAAAATGTACTCACCCAAGGGAACGACTCAACCTATAAGACTCTAAAGCCAAGAGTATTTCCAGGTGGGATATAAATGTGGGTATTGGAATAAACGAAGGTATCACATGGTTGGCTCTGATGAGATGGATCAAAAGGGACTCTCGTCGCATGGGTCAACTCCTATGAATGGAAAGTCCGAACTAAAACCCTTGTTGTAGAAAGGAAAAAATCCCTATCTATTTGTTGGTGCAAGAACGGTCGTTCTGAAGCTGCCCCACACTTTTACGGTCTTTAATAGAAATGGAAAGCATGCCATGGTATTTTCATGGGTGTTGATGCTTGGCTGCCCCAAGAAGTGAGTGCCATGGAGGGGATCCATTGGGGTCAAGCATCTAACCATTCACTAAAGATAAGCATAGCTGGACTTTTCCAAGTGAGCACTCAACAAATAAAGTCTTTCATATCCATAGGGTTGTGATTGTTCTTGGCTACAAAATGCTTTTCTTGTTCAAAAACATTTGGAAACAAAAATTTAACATCATCATCAAAATTTCAAACCTTTTAGGAGGAAAATACAATTGGCCAAATTCATGTGTTATTGCTTTCCCTTGGGATTTATCCTTAGAGGTTTCTAAGCACTTGGGTTTACATCTCAATTTTCCTACTAAAGTTAACAATAGGTGACCCTTGCTTTGATTTCATCAAAATTCCACATAACATACTTTGTGGGATTTGAAGAAATTGGGACATTGGACATCTAGTTTGAAAACTTAATCAAAGAAGTGTTTGTAGTAAAAAAAAATCACTAAGCAAAGATAACAAAATTGGCTCTCACATGTGTTAATTCCTCATGATTTCAAAGAAAGTCAAAATCCCAAAACAAAAGTCATTGAGCCAAAGTTAAAAATTTAGGAGTCACACTCAAAAGGCCATCAAGAAATACATTAGGAAGTGCAATCAAAAGCAACATATCAAAATAATCAAGAAATTCACAAGGTTCTATAGAATCATTCCTTTGAACAATCCAGAAATGTATGCTCAATTTGAACCACTTCTTAGTTATAGAGGTCCTTAGAAGTATTGCATGTTTTTCAATACCGAGGTTTAGTAAACAAGTGTCTTTTTAGGTACATCCTAGGATCAAAATAAAATCTTTTCATCCATCCTTGAACATCAACATTAAAAATCACCTCACAATCATCTTTTGAAAAAATGTTGAAATTATCCTCCATGCTAGGCTTTTTGGAAAAAATCAAAATCATCCAATCCTTGAAACAAAATCCTTGAAATCTTTGAATCAAGACATCAAATAATTTTTTGTCTAGGTATGTGTAAATGCATCCTTTTGCATATGCTTAGTCAAAATTATCAAACCATCTTGTTTAGCTAGGTATATGTAGATGCATACTTCTTCATATGCTTGGTTAAATTATCATTTTGTTTGAATAGGTGTGGGTAGATGCATTCTTCTCCCTACACATTTTCAAATTATCATACTTTGAGAAAATATACCCTCTAGATAATCATCCAACGTCTTAGGGTCTATTTTTTTATAATCCAAAATCAAATAAAACCTAAAATCAAGTCAAGGACAATCCAAAAATCAGAATCCAAATTCAAAACATATCCAAAAGTCCTAAAAGTCTAGCATTCCCCTCAAGATTTCTCAAAAGATCAAACATCCACATCATCCATCTTTTTCATCATCATCATATCACCTTTTGATCCTCAAGATATCCTAAATCTTCTCTTTTATGCCTAAAATTAGATCAATCCAAAGAATTGAGATTCATCTCACATATTCTTGAAAATTGATCCTTTTTTATGGTTCAAACTAGATCTCAATACAAGAGGAACATGGAAGCTGCCAAAGAAACATCTACTACAAGTGGCCTAAGTCAAAAAAATTCTAAAATGAATCATGTTGGGTTAAGCAACCCTCTAATAAACTTTCCTTCATCAAATCAACAAGAGGAAGCCCAAGTGGAAGATCTCACCAATTAATATTTCGGAATGTCACACGAGGAAATCATGGAAATGGTTCAAAATCTAGAAAATCATAAAATTATCAACATCATGATGAGTCTTAATCCTTCACTATACATGGTTGAGTTTGCAAAGCAAGGGGCTAAACTCCCCTCTAATTTCGATATGAGCACTATTGTGGAGCCATCTTTTGGGGTCGTTCCCCCAATCTCATACACCATCCCCATATCATCAACATATCCATTCCAAAACATCACTCAAAACATCCCCCAAATCACATTATCTATTGTTCCAACACAACCTATTGTTAATAAGGGAAGTGCATTTTTGAATGCAATACAAACACACCCCCTCATAAACAATCATGATTTGGATGCAAACACCACCTTGGGACAATCTATACCCCAAAATACATTACATACACATGTCCTTCTCACCTTTCACAATCCAAATGACCCATCATCATCATCAATTTGTGCAACACCCCAAACCTCTCTCCCCATAATCTCGCAAGGAGAGGGTGACATGTTTGGACCAAGGGGCATTTTTGACACTACACCATTTCCTCAAGAGGTTACCCCCTCATATTTCCACCACTTCCACCATTATCATCAATATCCACATCACCTCTTGGTTTAGGAATTCCCCCCTTACCAAGCATCAATTAGCAAAATCTTATCAACCCACTAAGCATCAATCAAAGTACCATATCAAATCCTCAAAGATTGCCATCGATATCGCAACAATAGATGGCATCCATCCTGATAATGCAAACCACTAACATCACACCATCAACCACCCCCCTAACATCTCAAAACATGGTGTCTCAAGGACCAACCACATCGATTGCACCATCTACCACTCAAATCCCAACCATCAACACAACAATGCCTCTTATCACTACAACACACACCATTCCTACTCCACCTCCACCAATCTCCAATACTTCAATCTAGTATAGTATGGCATTGCAAGCCACTCAGAAAGTTGCTTATGAAAAGGAATTCCTACAAGTACAAAAACAACAAGCCACACAACTAGCTAATCAACAAGCCGCACAACTAGCTACTCAACAAGTTGCACAAGCTGCTCAAATCGTACAAGTGTAGTAGGCTGCACAAGCCCAAGCCTTATTGTAGCAACAAAAAAAACAAGCCACTCAAGCAGCTCAAGCTACATAGGAACAAGCACAAGCTCAAGCTCAAGCCCAAGCTTAAGCCCAAGCTCAATACCAAGCCCAACAAGCTCAATCACAAGCGCAAGCACAAGCACAATATCTTGTACAACATCAAGCCCATGCAACATCAAGCATATCAACAAGCACTCAAACAATACCAAGAACAACAATAAGTAGCTTGATTAACCACCCAACAACAAGCGTTGTTGGTGCAACAACAAGCGCAATAGTAGGCTCAGCAACAGGCACTAATAGCACAACAACAATAGGACCAACAACAAGTGTTGTTGGTACAACAACAATTGCAAACATACTTGGCTTAGTAGAATATGCAAACACCATCTATCAACATACCAACCAATCCACCCATCCCATCAACAAATGAACCAGTTCAATACACTTTCATCCCACCCCGTAATTTGCAAAATGATGTGACAACACAAATCAAGTTGCTCTCACAACAAGTGCTTGATCTTCAATCAGGGTGGACCACGAAAACCCCCAACAACTTGTGCCCTTATCCATTTGATAGGATCCTTGCAATGAATCCATTTCCAAAGGGATTTGAGATCCCCAAGTTTGACAAGTACCATGGCACAGGAAACTCTGAAGATCACATCAGGGAATTCCAGGTTCATTGCATGGAAGTCACGTATGATGATACCTATCTGATGCAACTTTTTCCTAGGAGTTTGGCTAGCCACACCATGGAATGGTTTTCTTGCCTACCTACAAACATCAAAACATTTCAAGAAATCATAGATGCATTCATCAAAAACTACGCATGCAATATCACCAGGGATGCCAATCTAGAAGAATTATCCACTCTAAAACAAGGTAAGAATGAATCATTTGCTTCATTCCTACAATGACGGTGATCCAAGGCTAATCGAAGCAAATGGGTCATGCCTAAAGAGTAACAAGTTTGCACTATCATATCCAACCTTGACGGCCTCTTGGATTTTCATCTCAAAGTCCAAGGGATCACCATGTATGACTAGTTGATTCCCAAGGTGCTTAGCATCAAACGAGCCCTTAAGACACAACCTGGAGGATTAACTGCATATCCCAAAGAATAGAATAATCGCCAACCCACCAATTACAATGATAAACCTCACACATGGGAAAGAAACAAAAATATTACCACTGATGGTGTCATTGATGCCAAAGTTTTCATCAGTGCCCCTCAGTAAAACACACCTGCACCACAACAACAAAACCAAAACCATCATTAAAACAGCCATCAAGTGAACACAACAACACAAAAACCAAATAATCAAGTGATCAATAATGTCAATGATCAAAGGGGACCACCCCAGCGAAACAAGAACTTCACCAAGTGAAAATACACCACCCTTGGGGAACCACTCGAGGACATCATAAAGAAATTAATAAACAAAAACCTCATCAAGATTCCCACCTATGAGAACTACCAAGAACCATATGTTAAGCCTTTGTGGTACAATGAAAATTAGCTCTACAACTTCCACAAAATCAAAGGGCACACCACTAATAGTTGCATGAGGTTAAAGAACTTAGTCCAAGACCTCATTGATCAAAGAATCATAAATGTGAAACAGCCAACAAGAAATCAGAACCTCAAAATATACATGAATTTGATGCCAAACCACAACACTAAAGGGAACAATAACACTGATAAGGGGAAAGGAGCCTTCAAAAATGTGAATCATGTGTATGAAACTGTCATCGCTTCCCTAGACAAACATTGTGCTACCATCACCATAAAAGGAGCCCAGGATGACTGTGGAGTCACCACAAGAGGTGGAAAAATTACCATTATAGGATCATCTCAGCCAAATAGAGTACCTACACCCAACCCTAGATCTGTTCCCAGTGGTTATAATGTCATTGATCAACTAAAAAGAACACCAACACAAATCTCCATCATGGAGTTATTAAAAATCTCATCCACCCACAAGAAAATCCTTAAGGAATCATTGGCTTCATCCACCATCCCCACAGATCTTGATGTAGAGCAATTCCAAGCTATGGTAAAAAACATCATTACCTCGAACCTCCTTACATTCTTTGACAAAGATTTTCCCGCTCAACCATCTCATAATTGTGCACTCCATTTAGAGGTCCTAGTGCAAAAAATTAAAGTTCAAGTGAGTCTTGGTGGATGGAGGTGCAGGCTTGAATATTTATTCTCTTAAGCTCATTAAGCAGTTAAAAATCTTAGAGGATTCCATTGAAAAAGGAAAAGGTATTACAATCAAAGCATATGATGATCAAGAAAGAGTGTCCCAAGGCACAATTAGAATCCCCATTCAAGTAGGGCTAGCTATCATGGAAACCACCTGTCAGGTCCTAGACCTCAACTTGCCTTATAACATTCTCCTAGGATGTCCATGGATCCATGCAATGCAAGCAGTAGCATCAACCTTCCATCAATGTGTCAAATTCACATATGAAGGAAAAGAGGTCACCATCCATGGAGATCCTAAACCATTCTCCTACTGCAAGAACCTTGAGGTAAAATACTACAAAATCCATCAAGTACCTAAAAATGATGAAGGCCCATCAAATCCATACATTGACCTAGCCACTCTAGCTTCCACTTCTATGACAGAGACACCCGCCATCCCCACCATCTCTGATATCAAATTCATCATCCAGGATAATGGTTGGAGAAACTATATGATTCCCAAGAATTCATTTTTGGTAGCAGAGTTACCACAATCTCCTAGATCATTAGGATGTCCACAATTAAAAGCCTCCACATATCAAACATCCCCTGAAGACTATCCCAACTTCACAAGTTGGGGAGATCTCAATTGAGAGGTCATAGAGGAAGATCCATCCCATCTCTTATACCAAGACAATCAACCAACAACCGATCTACCAATGGATGACAACAACAAAGGTTTGCAAACGATGCTCACAATGGGCTATGACAGAAACCAAAGGCTTGGACAAAATGACAATTGAATTTTAATACCCATCATTCCAGAGAAATGAATGAGAAATCTTGGCCTCGAATGTACCTGTCTAAGTATAACCATATGTGGCTGAGGTCCTCTAGTTAGAAAGGTCAATAATCCTCCTCAGCAATCAGTAGTTGAACCTCACTTACCCATATCTACAGGTTAGGTCATAGGTATCTTCATAACTGACATCTATCATAGTAGTGATGATGAGGATTCCATAGCCGACCTACCCATGGTCTTTGACGATACCAACCTTCTCATGATTAGCACCCTATCTTATAAGTCTAAAAACCAAAACCATGAGATCCACCTAGTTTATCCCCAACTCATCGATTATGACCAATGAGGACCACCAGTTCTTGACACATTTAAAAATGATGAGGTTCTCTCATAATTCATGGGACTGTGGGATAATATTCTATGTGAGGATCACAAAGCAGGGTTCATCATTGAGCCATATACACATGCATACTATGAGGAAATGATTGAATCCCTCAGTTGCAAAAGTGAAAAACTAAGAATAATCTCTAGGTCCTTGAGTGAAAACCACACTGTGGAACTATTCGACCTGAAAAGGTAAAAAGAAAGGACATGCAATGGTGAAAACCTCTGTGAGGTACCTAAGAATGGGGGATTCAATCTTCCTTTCAGAGCTCTTCATCAAGAAAAATCAGCAGTCCTAGCAGAAAAATGCAATCTAGTTAATCTAGCAACAAAGTAGACACTGCACATCACATTGTATACAGAGTTATTATTATTAGAGGAACAAGAGATCCTAGTAGCCTTCTTGAGAGAAAGACAAGTTAATTTTGTATGGAGCTATGCAGACATGCCAGGGCTTGATCCAAAAAATTTAGTTCATCACCTAGCAGTATATCCTAAAGCAAAACCTGTCTGAAAAAAGCTTAGGAAAATGTACCCTCAAATTGCCCTACTAGTCAAAATGGAATTGAAGAAAATATTGGACGCATGATTCATTCAACCAATAGACTATCCAGAATGGGTATCAAACCTGGTTCCTATTTCAAAACCTGATGGGGGCATTAGAATCTACACATATTTCAGGGACTTAAACAAAGCATGTCTGAAAGGTGATTTCCTGTTGCCTAACATTAACATGATTGTAGACATGATAGTGGGACACAAAACACTTTCTCTAATGGATGGTTTTTTGGGATACAACCAGATAATGATTGCTAAAGAAAACCAACACAAAATGGCCTTCACTTGTCCATGGGGGACTTACTACTAGCATATGATGCCATTCGGCTTGAAAAATGTTGGTGCTACACACCAAAGAGCTATGAAATTAATCTTCCATGACATGATCCACAAGACTCTTGAAGATTATGTTGATGACATACTAGCCAAATCTAGAAAGAGGAAAGATCACATAGCAACCCTAAGTGCTATCTTTGACAGGCTAGAGGAATACAAGGTCCAATTAAATACAAAGAAGTGCATCTTCGACATACAGTCAGGAAAGCTATTGGGTTACATAGTGTCAATGAGAGGTATTGAGGTAGACCCTACCAATGTAAAAACAATTCTTGAAATGGAAGCACCCAAAACATTGAAACAATTGATAGGTCTCTAGGGAAGGCTTCAATCCATCCAAAGATTCATTGCACAATTGGCATATAAGAAAATCTTGTATTCTCACCTACTTCACAAGGGAGTAGCATACAAGTGGGATGATAAGTGTGAGGAAGCCTTCAATAAGACCAAAAAATATTTTCTTACACCACCAGTTCTTTTGCCACCGATCCGTAGAAAATGATTGATCCTATATGTGTTATCAACAACAACCCTTGGAGCTCTCCTAGCTCAACACAATGAAAATGGGACAGAAAGGGACATATATTATATTCACAAAACAATAGTTGGACATGAGTTAAACTACTCATTCATTGAAAAAGCATGTCTATTAGTCATGTTTGCATCGTAAAAATTTAGACATTACATGCTGGCACACAAAATAAAACTCATTGCCAAAATCAACCCCCTCAAGTATTACTATCAAAAGAAATGCTCAAGGGAAGAATGGATAAATGGGCCATGATACTATCAGAGTATGGCATTGAATATGTGGAGTGGAAAGAAATTAAAGGCCAAGTCATTGTAGATCAGCTTGCAAAAGTATCAATCTATTCAAAGAATCCACTCATCTCAGAATTTCCAGGCGAATCAATTTTCAACCTCAACATAGCTAACCATTGGAAACTCTATTTTGATGGATCATACACGCAAAATTGATCCAGAGCCGGTGTCTTATTCATCACTCCACAAGGAGATTGTATACCAAGATCTTATAAACTATAATTCCCCTACACTAACAACATCACTAAATACGAGGCCTTAACCATAGGTCTCAGAATAGTAGTGCAGTGGCACATCATGGCCCTCAAAGTTTACAGAGACTCCCAGCTGATAATAAACCAAGTGAATGATGAGTACCAAACAAAGGATGATAAGTTGAATCCATATAAAACATTGGTAGAAAGCCTCAAAGAATCATTCATTGATATCACATTTGAGCATATTCCTAGAGCCAACAACAAAGCAACAAACGTTATGGCAATGATTGGATCCTTATTGGATATTCCTTGCAATGTTCCAAAATATGAATTCTTGATAGAGTAGGTTCTCATGCCTACATTCAAGGTATCAAAGTCAGAATTTTTTTGTGAAATAGTTGGTCCTAGTGATCCTTGGTACCATGACATTTATACCTACCTACGAATAGGTGTCCTACCTACTGACTTACCCTTAAGCCTAAAAAGAATCTTTGTCAAAAAATCATCCCAGTTTGTCATCCTAGGAAATACCCTTTACCATAGGAGCATAGAAGGAACCCTACTACGTTGTTTAAATGTTGAGGAGGAATTGACTACTTTAACTGAGGTGCATAATGACATCTATGGTTCACACTCGAGTGGAATGACCTAGCCAAGAAATTGTTGAGGATGGGGTATTATTGGCCCACAATGGAAAGGGAGGCACATGACTATGTCAAAAGGTGCTTGCAATGTTAGTAACATGGGGATCTTATCCATGCTCCAGCTCAATAACTCCATCCCATCATTACACCATGGCCCTTTTCACAATGGGGGCTCAATCTCATCAGAAAAATAACTCCCACTTCATCTAATGGCCATAATTTCATCATACCTACCACTGAGTACTTTACCAAGTGGGTGGAAGCCATACCCATGACATATATAACTAGGAAGTAGATAGCAAAGTTCATCCTGAACTATCTCATTTGCCACTATGGTGTCCCACAAGCCATTATCTCAAATAATGGGACACCATTTAAGAATCAAGATGTCCAAGACTTGTGTGAAAAATTCAAAATCCAACATATCTTCTCCACCCCATACTATCCATAAGGAAATGGCTAAACAGAAGCCACTAATAAAACTATCTTGAAGATCCTTAAAAAGATAGTCAATGACACAGGTTGTGACTTGCATCTGCAACTCAATCCCACCCTCTGGGCCTACCAAACCAATATCTGCACACCCACCGGCGCCACTCCCTTCTCCCTAGTCTACGAATCAGAGGCAATACTCCCCATTGAGATTGCGCTCCCCTCATCAAGACTGAATGAGCTGGAGTTACTAGATGAGTGACAAATAGAGGCACTAAATCACTTGTAGGTATATCAAAACTGACTTAAGTGGAGTTACAACAAGAAAATTAGAAGCCGAATATTCCAAGTTAGAGAATTAGTACAAAGGAAAATCAAAAGAACATCCCTAATCCAAACAATAAGGGAAAGTTTGAGTCTAATTGGTTAGGCCCATTTTTTATCACAACAAGCTACAAATCAAGGGCATATCAGTTGTCAACACCTTAAGGGGAACCTCTGTACTAGCCCATAAACAACTCTCATCTCAAAAAAAATTATGCCTAAATCTTTCAAGGTATAGAACCAAAAAAATAAAAATAAAAAATTAGAAAATCTCCTAAAAAATGGCTACCTTGGTGAAAACCTAGCAAACAGGCATCTTGGTGACAACAAAAATAATAAAAAAAGCAAACAATCCAAAAAAATCATAAAAAGGATCAAAAAAAGTAAAGAGAAAAATCATCCTCTAGTGAAAACCACTTCGGTGGCACTTTGGGCAAGTACCTTGGCGAAAATCTAGCAAACAGGTGCCTTGTGTAAATAAGCACTTTCCATCTACCAAGATCTTCTTGACTCGTTTTGCATTGCATCCATCAAGCTTCCATCATCCATTGCATTCCATATCTCCATCCATCATCCACCCACATCTGCACCATAGCTTGGTCATGTGTTCATGTAATGTTCCCTCCTAGTACTACTCGGCCCATCCTCAAGGTTAGTTTGTCATGCCTTTATCAGAGTAGTCTTTTGCATCATGCTAGGGGCATGTTCTCATCAGATCAGATTCGTGTATATTCTTGAAGTCCTAAAATAAAAAAATCCAAAAACATTAGAAAATTCAAAAAATCCAAAACATCAGAAAATCCAAAAAATCCAAAAACATTAGAAAACCAAAAATCCAAAAACATCAAAACATCAAAAAATCCCAAAACATCCAAATCATATCAAAATCCAAAAGCAGGTCAAAAAGTTAGTCAAAAAGTCAAAAAAAATTCATCTTGTCAAACTATAGGTCTCTGAGACTTGAACATAGGAAAGGTTGATCTTTGATCATCCCTCGAGACACTTAGGTTAGTCCTTTAGGAGTCCATCATAATAAACTGACATTTCATCATGTAAATCTTCATCTGTAAATCGGTCAAGTCATCAATCAATCTATGTGGTCTCTGCGTGTATAATGTAGGCAAGGCTAATTTCTTGATCAACCCCCAAGGCCCCTAGGATAGGTCCTTAGGTTAGTCCCTTGGTTAAAATCTTAGAAAATCCCAAAACATTCGTAAAATCTTGAAAATACCAAAAAATAGCCTCAAAACATTTGAAATCTCCAAAAACATCCATATATTTGAAAAATCCATCTGTCTCATCTTGCTTTCACCCAAAATAAACATCATTCATAATAAATCATCATCATCTTCAACCTTTGGTGAAATAGTCAAAAACAAGTCTAACAAGTTAAAAGTGAAAACTCAAATGTCAAAATCTCAAGTCTAGGTCAATACATAAACATGTTTGTCAACTATTTGTGTCGATAGCCTATCATCCAATCAGTCTCATATCAAATCATCTGATATCGTCATGTCCTAGGATGCATCCTTCCTACAATGGACATCAACATCAGGCATTGCCATAGTTTAGTCTTGGCTAGCAGTATTGAAGAACATTAGCTTGTTTGTTTACTTTATCTTTTTCTTGTTGATTTATCTTATTGCACTCATTCCAAGGACTTCTTGATGATGTTTAATCAAAAGATTTAGATTGATAGGAATGGGGCAATGATCATTATCTTTTTATTTGTTGTTCTTGTTAGATGTCTTTGAAATATAGCCTCGGCGAATACTTGCTTTATTAGGTGTGTATGGAAGGTGCTTTAGATATTTTTTTGACCATATAGGAAGGCTTGCCTTACTATATTTTGGTATGAGATGTTTGAAGTACCTAAAGTGCATCCTAGTAAGGTTTCCATATGTTAGGTGTGAAGAAGGATACTCCTATCTGATTGTCGAGTCAAAGTCCATCACATTAAATACAACACCATCCTGGTTCTTAATACCTTGATGCATCGTATTTATGTGTGTTATCAAAAATAAGATAATTGGCCCTTTGAAAATCCCAACTCCACGACAGATATACATCATCATTATCTTTTGTCTTGTTGAAATTTCTTCTATCTCTTCTTCCTTCTTGCTTTTCACGCTAACAAGGTACTATGACAGTTAATCATCACCATCATTAATCCTGCATCCACAAATCGTTAGCACATTACATACCATATCATATAGAAAGCATGGATCATCTCATATAAATTGCATCTCCATCATCATATAATATAGATTTTTTATTCTAAGCATCTCATAAATCATCACATGGAAATTATTTTGCATAAACATTTCATAAATCATCCCATATCATTATAAGCATCCAATGCATAATTAAACATAACAGGTATGTAAGCATTATAAACAATCCATCGCATTAGGTGCATCCATATCACATAAAAAATCTCATTAAAGTATTCATTAGGCCATCACATATGCATCACAAGGTCATTTCTCATATATATTTGGCATATCATAAATCATCATCATACCATTTTTCATAACATATCATTTTACATATAACATCATATCACATCATTATATAACATTGTCATAAGTGCATATCATACATGGAAAATCACTTACATTCATCATTGTATAATCACATAGCATGATCATTGCATTAGCATCATCATCACCATCATAACAGAAAAGATATTAAAAAACAAATAATTTCATAGTTTAAATCATCACATTTGCATCTAAAAATCATCATCACATAATGCATACATCATAAAAAAAAAATGCATCCACACATAGTATATCTATCACATAATACTGTAACATCATTGCATCGCATATAGAAGGAACATCCATAATACATAAAGTAAAGATAGAGCACAACATATCACATCAAAATCATCATCTTGTATATATCATCATCTACTGTCATAGTACAAAATAATAATTGGATCATTGTACATGTATGTCAATGAGTACCAAAAGGCCCAAGGGGCTATAAAAAATGAGCCCATAGGGCACAAAAAGGATAATATCTCGATCAAAGGAAGCCTAACCCTCCTACCCACTGCCCTCACCACTACCTCTGTCACCATGGCCCTCTACAAGTTTGTGACTGGTCCTCTGTGAAAAATCAGGAGCTCGGGCTACTCTTGGTACGACATCATGGCAATGTATCCGATAATAATCCACCTCCCAGATAGCCTCCTTGTATGAGTGAAGTGACACTATCTATTAAGAGGAGGAAGCCACTATACTCTCTAGCTGTTGTCTACGGAACATATCTATGGCCGCATGTAGCTCTGTGGCCTACCTCTAAAGAATTGCCTAATCTCTCTCAGCTTGAGCCTGATCCCTCTCTGTTGTCAAGGCCTAAACCTGGGTCTACAACTGTAATATCAGGTCATCTCTTAGATCTGGCTAACCTACTGGCTATATTGGTAGAGGCTGCACATGAGGTTGGTCCTCACCTCTATCTCATGGTGGTGTAGCAACCTGATCCTAATGCCCCTCAACCCTATGATCTCGGTCCTGCATATGTACATCTACGTGTAACTGATCCACCTGAACCCTGGGTGGCTAGTCCTGTACTGGTTGATCTTGTGGTAGCTATCCTACAAGAGGAATGCCACCTCCTCATGCTCAACCTGCCCCTCTACCCTTGGATCTTCATCAAACAAAGAGTGCACCTAGAATTTTCAAATGTAGAGGCGGTCGGAACCAATCCCTGTACACCTGTGTCACCCTTGGATTTGCAACTCCCTGATCATACACCAATGGCTGGGCCACCAACTGCTCAAAACTATCAACTACCTCAGAGGTAGGAATGTATCTCCCAGAGGCACCCTATGATATTGTGCGAGCAAAAATGGCCACATAGTCATCATCTGGTCTATCCTATACCTCCCCAAACTGATGTTGAACTAGTCCGGGTAGATATCACTCGATCATGGTATGCTCCTGCCCTTGCATGAATCGATATTGGCAGATGAAGAAAAGATGTTGTACATCATTGGCCCATCTGGGATGACCAAGGTATGGGTGCCATGTAAACACTATCGTCTCATTGATGACCCTCCTCCAGTGAGGGATCTCATGCTCACCTGTCTATGTGAAAGACACACCACCTCTGTAATGCCACACTGCTGGATTATCGAGCCCCATTGGAACTACAAAAACTTTTGGCCAAAGAATGGAGATATGCTCCCACACCCACAAGTGAAGAAGCATGACACCTGCACCAAGTACCCTGCCATCCAAATATGCACACTCGTATAAGTCCCTATAAAGGGAGGAAAGAAGTATGGAACCCCATGCCAAACAGACTGGCATGTCGTAAACTATCCGCTCCCAGCAAAGACCCCAACTAGGACTAAAATACTAGCCTCACCAATCTAGGGAAATAAGACCTAAAATGATAGCAGCTATCAATCGAAAGAATGGTGATGTGAGAAACTGATGATGCTCCAACTCTATCTGGCCCTCGCAAAACATGATCCCATTTATGGCCAGGACTGAATGGCAGGCATCTCGTCTGGCATCCATATCATGAATAACTCACTGGCCATGTATCGACAATCTAAGGATGCACCACACATCTTCCAAGGTAATAGTGGCTTCGTAAGTGGGAAGATGAAAGGACGGTGTCTCACTATGTCATCTCTTGGCAAGCACATACATCATGCCAAGATGGGTCCACACAGGTGCTACATAAGCAATGTACCATAGCCCCATCTCTCAAAGTTGATCTTGTTCCCTATCGGTCAGATCTCTTAAATAACTAAATATCTCCCATGATTGGTGCTCATGATAATAGAGCTCCCTCACCCCCTCCTGCATTAGGAAAGGTCACTGTGTTAAAATTATCATAAAATTTTATCCTGAGCATTCAAAAAACTAGCCCAGCGGTGCGAACTGTGAAGGCATTGCAGTTTGAAATTTACAAACAGTGATGCTAGCATCTTCAAATCCCAAACTACACCATGGTGGTGCACTTTACTTAAGCACCTTGAACCCTAATTCCAAATTCCACCACGGCATCGAAGTTTAAAAGTCCAGTACTCCATTTCATGAAGGCGTCAGAGTTTGAGGAATCTTTTCAAACTCAAAACTCCACCATGGAGTTCCATCTTGTGATGGCGGTTCAGTTTGGAGGACTGAGTGGTCCAGTTTGAAATTTGAGTTGTGCTAAATAGCACCGCTACAAATGACCTAGTTCTAAATGCATTAAATGAATACGTAAAATGAAAAACAAGGCTCAACGAAGGATCACTTATTGGTGCCCCGATGTTGGGAGGTCACTGGTACGTCCGTACTCGGTTGGAGATATGCAATGGGAGCTATCGTTGTGCCATCTCTTCAGGGTATCAAGGCTTGACTCACAGAATCGTCAAAGGCTAAGTGAGAAAATGAATTGAAAGTGACCTCCTAAGGCCTATTTAAGCCTAAATTTTTATTATTTTTGTTTTTTTGATCCCGTTCAACCATCCTGCTAGGATCTAGGTCACCCGAACTCATTTTCATTTGTCTGAAGGTCATTTTACACTATTTTTTGGCATCTTACCTCATTTTTTTACCTCGTGGACGCTTTTGGACCTGTCAGCCACCTTGTCCTCTTTTTTTGCGAGATCACCCAAATATCAAAATCTTTGTCCAATCTCTCAAGGGGGCAGTATATTGGCATATTTCCTCCATTGGGGCAGTAGTGGGGCAAGTTTTAAAAATTAAAAAAAAATTGACTTTTGATCAAGACCGTTTATTCTTTGAACCAACGCAACGAGTGCACTACCTCAAAGAGGGGAAAAATGTAGATGCGTAAAATATACCGATTGACTTTGCACATCCGATCTCGACTACTAACACCAGTTCATCCTGAATCATCCCTTGGTTAACCATTTAATCATATAACCTTATGTGATCAAATTCATCAATTTTCCTCCCTTAATTAAATAAATCATTTTATCTAAATAAGTCACTCTTTCTTGTTAATTAAATCAATTTATCTCATCTAATTAACCCTATGATCATATTTAATTAAATAATTCATTTTATTTGATTAAATCTCTAAAGTCTATCCATTAAATTAAATAAATTAAAACCTTATTTAGTTTAATCTAACTTCATCTCCTTAGTTAAATAAATCAAAAATATTTATTTAACTATATCTAAAATCATATTCTTCTCATATTTGATTTAAATAAATCCACAAATCTAAATCAATATGTCACATCATTCTAATCTCTCATTAAATTAATTAACCTTGATTAATTTAATCTCTTTTCATGTCCCATCCTCTAGCTTTTCCCACTTGCACATGAAAATAGATTTAATTGATTTATTAAATCTCCATTTTCCATCAAAAGGCATAATGAAGGAATATTCCCTCAAATTTGAATTCAAAATCTAAGTGGACTTTGTCCTTCCAACAAAGCATTTACTCCACCTGACAAGTCCTTTTCCTTGAGCCAAGTGGCATTCAATGCATTTTTCCTTCCCTCTTACATGTCCTTTCAACAATTTCAAAATTCAAATATATGCATTTATTGACACATTCTTCAAAACTTGCACATCCTTCATCCATTCTCATGTTGACAAATGGTACCTTGCCATTGGTGGATCTTTAGTCCCACATTGCTTCATTTTGGACATCTTTTCAACTTGAAATTATATAAATAAGAGGTTTGATTCCTCATTCTAGCATCCACAAATTGAGTAAACTTACTATACTCAAATCCATAACAACTTTCATCCACTTTATCAAAGCATAGTTAGGCTTTTATGCAGATTTTCAACATGGAGCTCTAGTTAAGTCATCACTACAAGCATCTATCCTTCATCACGCATCTTCATCACACCATTGGAGTTTGGAAATGGACAATTTTCACATCCAATTGGCACCAATTCCCTAAAGAGATTAAGAGTTTGGTTTGCATTAGAATAGGATTTGATAGTTTTTTTCAATTTTGTTGTGTTCTTCATTTCATTTCTCTTCTTTTGCATTCAAATGAATTTCTTGAGGAATTATGATTCTAATCATGCATTTGATCTAATATATTGATTGATTCTTGTGTTTGTGTAGGTTGGGAATCATGGTTCATACTCCATAACCACTCGTGTGTGTGTGAGTGCATACTATCAATGAGTGTATATGACTCACCTTCTTGGACTACTCAGCTAGTAGACAACCAAGAGTTCTCCTGCCTCAGAGTGAGTTTTCATTTTTTGGACAAATAACATAGATTTGATGCACATCGTGATGGAAAAATGATCGAAGCTTGATCTGTCTCTTTAATATTTCACCTTTTTTTCTTTTTTTGTCTTTGGCGGTGTATTCTTGTGCTTTGTTGTTGCTCTTTATATAATTTTCATGTATGTTCTTTTGTGCCTATGTTGGTTTCTCATGGGATCTCAATCCTGGGGGCTTGATCACCCCTCTTGATCATTGTCATCCCATCTTACTGGAATTGATACATTGGATCCCTCTTGATGCATATTTTTTTACTTTAGTGTGATTTTGAAGTAAGTTCATCCTCTCACTAAAGTGGGGGCTAAATGTAGTGTCAAGAAATGTCATTGAGGACATTTTCACACCTATTTGGTCCCTCCTTGTGGAATTGAGCCTAATGTTGCCTTGATTTAGTGTTGTAGTGTGGTTAACACATACACATTAGGTCTTGGGCCCTTATGAACTAATGAATTTAAATGGTACCTTGCTAAAGTTTTGCAAAGTTTTGTAACTCACTTTCGCACTTTTCTATGGTTTTATAAATTAACTAGACCTAATAAACTTCTTTTTAATCAAAATAAACCATAATCTTACCTTATTTTAAAGTGTTGTGAAGTATTGTAACACACTTCCACACTTTTCTAGGCTTGTCATTAATAATTGGGATTTCTTATGCTTTAATTGGCCCTATTTTGCATTCACAAGCCTCATTTATTACATCCTTTTGAGGTTAATCCTGATACCTATCACTAGCTAATCATAATTTAGGTGTTTCGGGCTTGAATGGCACAAATTTAGTGTTTTGGGAGTCATTCGCCACCTTGGGTGTATGAGTCCCACCTAGATTTTTGGGTCTTGAACCTAGTTTCACACATTTCTAAGCATTTTTTAAAATGGCCCCAAAATTTAGGCCTAGTGGGACTCATTCACCACCTTGGGCAAATGAGTCCCTTGTGACCCAAAATGAAAATTAATTCAATTTTTTGGCAATGTTTTAGCCTCATAGTTATTATGTTAGATTATAGTGTTGCAATTTTAGGAATTCTTGCAAAATTAAGTATAAATACAAGGTTCTTTCACTCATTTTCACCTAACAAGCAATCAAGTCACCTAACAAGTTGAATGAACATTCTAATAGAAAATTTGAGTTCACAAGAGAATTCAAGCATTCACAAGAGCAGTCAAGATCATTCAAGGTCATATTATCAAGCATTTTAGAGCAAAATTCAAGCATCAATCATCAAAGTATAAATAAATAGACTTTGCAATGCTAAATTAAGGGAAAATTGTGTCTATTTTACTTAGAAGGGTTCTAAATCCCATGTGAATGTGTAAACCACATTAAAACACAATATTAGGTCCACTTTATTTACAATCCTCCCAAATTTAACGTGAATATGTAAATAAATACACTTTATAATAGTAAATTAGGGAAGAGTTAAGTTAATTTAGCTTTAAAAGGGCTCGGACCTAATTTGGATGTGTAAAATACCTCACAACACTAGATCAAGGTGATACCAATTCCAATTTATCATTAAAAATTCCTAAATTAAGCAAGGGATACTTTTTAGGTGACTGCAGGTAGCATAACAACTTCCTACTTTAATCTTGAGAGGAAAATAATGCAAAACTTTTACAGATATTTAATAGTTACATAATCTTAAATAGAAATAAACACAAATATCATGCATACCATGACATAGTGGTTTACATGGGGAAAACCATTTTAGGAGAAAAACCCCACATTCCAAAATCTAGCCAATATATTATTTAGTAATCATAAAGGTTACATATACCTGCAAAGAAAGCTTCTCACAGGAGTATCACCACTTAGAGATCTAGAGACAACACAACTGCTATGGTCAAAATCTCAGAATACATCACTCTCTACCATAGTCATAATACAATTCCCCCATAAAATAGGGTTAAAATTCTAGGTAAAGATATTCCAACAAAATATTTTACATTAAATCTAAAACCTAATAACGAACAGTATCAATTTACAATACATCATTATTTAATTTATGTCAGCCATTTTAGAAGTTTCTTGAAAAAGTTAACATGCTCACATTTTTCTCCTCAATGCCACCCCATGCTACCATTGTATACACCTACCAGTGTAACTATAAGGATATATATATATACATCCTATTAACAATAAACCATATATAATTACAAGGTTGAGACACATTTTCCCAACAAATCTCCCACTTTTCAAACACCCTGCAAGAGAAATGGCATGGAGTAAACTTTTTCTCTTAATTGCTAGTGGCCAAAAGGCCCATAGTCTCTAAACACCATATGAACTTCTCTATGCACATAGGCATAGTTAAAAAATCAACAATATTCATCAAATTCTCTACCTTAACTAGCTTCACCTTGCCATCTTCGATCATATCTCTAAGAAAATGATATTTTAGATCAATGCGCTTGGTCCTAGCATGAAATGTTAGGTACCGTACTAGACATATCACACTTTGACTGTCGCAATAAATTTTCACTGCACCTTTTTTATTCTAATATTTGAACATGTGCTCTTAATCCAAATGGCTTCTTTATAAGCATGACTAGTTTCCATATACTCTTCTTCAGTAGTGGACAAAGAAACCACAACCTATCGCTTACTCATCCAACTAATTGCACCACCAAATAAAGAAAACACATAAGCACTGGTGGATTTTTTGCTATCAACATCACCTACCCAGTCTAAATCCACATAACCATGAATATCAAGGGAAATGTTATCTTTAGTCATATTACTATGATAACATAAAAAATAATCTGAGGTACCTTGCAAATATCTAAAGACTCTTTTAACTACATCCCAATGAACTCTACCAGGATTACATATATATCTAGAAAGGGCTCCCACTGCTTGGGCAATGTCTGGTCTAGTACAAACCATAGCATGCATCAAACTTACAACTGCACTCTGGTAAGGCACTCTACTCATATCTTCCATCTCTGATGGGGATGTTGGACAATCTGAAATAGATAACTTTTTTCCAATTGAAACAAGAACACATAATGGTCTACAATCCTGCATATCAAACTTCTGTAAAATTGACTTGACATACTTACTTTGGCCAAGCCTTAGCTTTCTGTTCACTCTATCTCTTTTAATTTCCATCCTAAGAATGTGTTTAGTTGCACCAAGATTTTCATTTCAAATTTAGTAGCAAGTTGAGATTTCAGTTTTGAAATCATACATTTCCCTCTACTAATAAATAAGATATCATCAACATATAATTCAATAAACAAGAAATGATCACCATCAGTTTTATAATAAACAAAATAATCTACTTTAGAATGTTAAAATCCCAAACTCAATAATTATGTATCAAATTTTTGGTACCACATCCTAGGACTTTGTTTAGGCCATACAAAGATTTCTTCAATTTTCAAACCAAGTTACTTTTACCTTTCACCATGTAGTGCTCTAGCTATGTCATATAAATATCCTCCAAATCACCATGAAGGAAATCATTTTTCACATCCATTTGTTCAAGCTCTAAATAAAAAGAAGTAGCAATATAAAACAAAAAACTAATGGATGCAATTTTTTCAACAAGAAAAAATATCTCACCATAATCAACACCCTCAACTTGAGAGTATCCTTTTGCAACCAACCTTGCTTTGTATTTCTCAATACCTCCATCTGAACCAATATTTTTCTTGAACATCCATTTGCAACCAACAACTTTTCATCCTTCAGGGAATGGTACAAGATCCCACGTATCATTCTTTTTCAAAGATGACATTTCTTCATCCATAGAAATATTCTAGGATTTTGTATTATTCATATCTAGTGCCTCTTCTACAAATTTTTGGGTTCATCCATGTTAGTATTCAAAGAAAAAATACATCTCCAATCATTATTTGAATACTTTTCAAGTGGTTTTCTATGCCTTGTAGACCTACAAACAAGTTGAGTTGGAGGTTCTTCCTCCTCTTTTGAACATCTAGAGCAAGATGAACTCTCCTCAACTTCTTGTCTATCCTTGGGCCTCGATTCAAATTTCTTAGGTGTAGAAGGAAATTGAATCACATCTTCCTATTTACTTTGTTCTAGCTACAATGTAGAAGAATAAGGCTTAGTTTCTCTAAAAATAACACCTATACTATGTATTACCTTATGTGCAATAGGATCCCAAAGCTTGTATTTGATGAAGATACATTTCACAACCTTGTTCTCCAACTTTGTTCACTTCTCCTTTGGCACATGTGCATATGCCTCACAACCAAAAACTCTAAGATTTCTTAATGAAGGCTTGCAACCCAACCATGCCTCTATTGGTGTCTTATCAACAAGAGTTGATGTAGGAGACCTATTATTAGGTAATAGGCAGTGGCAACAACTTCATCCCAAAACCTTTATTCTAGACCAACACCACTCAACATACTCCTAGCCTTCTCCATCAATTTCCAATTCATTTTGTCTACAACTCCATTTTTTTGTGGAGAATACAAAGTTGTCTTCAGTCTATGAATACCACAATCTTTACAAAATCTATCAAAATTGTTAGAGAAAAATTCACCACCATTATTAGTCCTCAAACATATTATTTTCTTTCCAGTCTACAACTCAACCATTGCTTTACATTGTTTAAATCGACTAAAAACTTTAGATTTACTCTTTAGAAAATATACCCATGTACTTCTACTATAATCATCAATAAAAGAAACATAATATATGGATTTACCAATTAAATGAACATCTACAAAACCAAACACATCAAAATGAATAAGATCCAATACAACACAAGATTTATGAGAAATCGAGTAAAACTTAACGCAGTTTTGTTTTCCATAAATGCAATGCTCATAGAAATAAAATTCAAGATTACAATCAAATAAACCTTAAAAAAAGTTTTTATTTTTCAAGGTCCTTGGACCCTTTTCTCAAACATGGATAAGTCTCTAGTGCCATAACATAGTTTTCTTTATAGGTAACTTTGTCTCAGAAGAAAGAGCACCCTGGGGTACCCAAAAGCCATTACCATCTATTAAAGGTGAAACCACCACTTCTTCCACACACTTGCTTTTCATAAAAGTAATATTGCACTCAACAGTGCATGCATCCAACTTATACAATGTTCCATATCTAACACCATTAGCAATCACCATAACACCTTTAACCATCTTGCATCTTGCATCAAAAAATATTAGTTGTATACCCACATCTATTAGTTTTCTCACAAATAAAAATTTTCATGCTAACCCGCGGATATACAACACACCATTAATCATTTTTATTCTACCATTAAGAAACTTTATTTTAACTTTATCATGGCCAACAATTTCTAAATGAGAATCATCACCCAAGTACACCTTACCTCCATCAAATTCTTCATATTCAAAAAACCAATCTCTATTAAAGGTCATATGGAAAGATTCATGTGATTCAATTAACCATGCATCATTACCTACACAAGTTTCCAAAGCTACAATGAATGTGTCACCATCTTCTTTCTTGGACTTAGGATTAGAATAAAATTTATTCTTTTTATTCTTTGCATTCCCTACAAACATGCCCACGCTTACTGCAGTTCCAACAAATAACTTTGGACTTTCCAGAAGATTTAGATCTCCCTCTGGACTCAAATTTTTCATGCTTCTCATTTTTCTTGCCTTTTTCCTTAGGTCTTCCATGAACATTTACGGAATCCCTAGCAGTGATGGATACCTTCCTCCTCATTTCTTTAGAAAGTAAAGAACCCACCACATCTTCAATCTTCAAAATAACAAAATTTCTTCCAATAGTCATAACAAGAGAATCCAACGAATCAGGAAAAGAACAAAGCAAGATATGGAATTTCTCTTCTTCATCTATTTTGAAACCAACTAATGCTAATTGAGCCACCAAAATATTGAATGCTTCTAGGTGGTCTATAATTCATCCATGCTATTCCATTCTCAAGGAATACAATTTATTCTCCAAGAAAATCATGTTCACTAAATATTTTCAGCTTGATACATCTCACCACACTTCTTCCATAGTTTATGTGCAGAGGTCTCCTCATGAATGTATTAATTAAAACAAATTCTTCTAAACACAATATGACTAGACCCTTGGCTTTATAGTCCATAACATCATATTGAGTAGCCTAAGTAGGATCTAAAGGCCTTGAAACATTCTCATAAACAACCTCCCATAGATCTCGATCTATCAACAGATCCTCCATATTTAGCTTCCACATCTCAAAATTATTTCTAAAAAATTTCTCTACCTCCATTCTCCTTGATGAACTTGTCATCTGAAAATTCTTACAATAAGATCACAAATTTTCTTCTACATAAGCTCCCACTCAAATCTGGGTTAGTTCAAAAAAATCCAACAACCTACAACTAAAACCAAAGTTGATCAAGCTCTGATACGACTTGTAAGGGAGTTAAGGTAGTGAAAGAACTTCTTACATTAATCTTGAGAGTAGAATAATGAAAAAAATTTACAGATCTTTAAGAATTACAAAAAATTAAACATAAATAAACACAAATATCATGCATACCATGACACAGTGATTTACATGGGAAAAACACTTTCAAGAGAAAAACCCCACAATTCAAAAGCTACCCAATATATTATTTAGAAAATCACATAGATTACAATATACTTGGAAAGAAAGCTTCTCATAGGAGTATCACCATTCACAAGTCTAGAGACAACACAACCTCTATCAGACTCTTAGAATACTTCACTCTCTACTACAATCGTAATACAATGCCCTCCTAAAATAGGGTTACATTTTAGGTAAGACAAGCTGACAAAATATCTGCCATTAGATCTAAAACATAATAATGAATGGTCTCAATTTACAATACATATTTATTTAATTTATGTCATCCATTTTAGAAGTTTCCTAAAAGAGTTAACATGCTTATAGTTTTCTCCTCAATGTCACCCCATGCTACCATTGTATACACCTATCAGTGTAACTAGGAAATATATATAAATATATATACATCCTATGAACAGTAAACTGTATATAATTGAAAGGTTGAGATATTTTCCCAACATTTATTTTCTATGTTGTTCTTTCCTTTTTCTTGTAATAAACTAAGAATAGCACTACATCTACACCTATGATCTCTAGCATTTTGATTTTTTTTTATTCGGCTTTCAAGTTTCAATTGTGTAGGAGCGTGTTTATCAACCATAGGTTTATTTTCTTCCCTTAAGAGAGGAATAGAAGAAACCATGGGAGGTTGTTCAACCACTTTCTCTTTAGCTTTGTAAACTTGTTTGATTTTAGGAGGCACAATGAGACTTATTTGGTTGTCTTGTGGTCTCTCATAGGAGATAGGTGAAGGATTTGTCATAGGTTGGTCTTGGTTACTTGGAAGGGCTCAATCATTGGTTGAGGCATATTGCTAAGGGATAATTTTGCTATGCATTTTTCCCTAAAATTTTGATAGGATTTGAAAAAAATTCTTCACGAGGCCTAATAGTTTCCATAGTTTAAGAAAAAATAAATCCAATGATAATTTCCCATGGAAAGACATAGGATAAAAGCCACTATGACACATAGTAAGGGTTTCATTTAAAATGGAAAATTTTAACATTTATGTACTACTGATGGGTAGCCTAACTTCACATGAAATTTTCCTAATGATGGGATGATGGAGAATGAGACACTTAATGTTTTTGGTACAACTTTCAGAGTAAGAGTTATCAAACCTATCGTAGGGAAAGAAAAACCATTATGTGTTTTGATCAATTCTTTTGGTTTTTCATAATTATCTTGATGAAACTCATGCACAAACAAGAATTCTTTAGTTATAACATTCTCTACACATAGATGATCAATTAATATCCCATTAGTAGGCTTTTCGTTGATTCTTTTGGCAATGTAAAGAGGACCATCGAGTGCATGTGTAATTATGTAATTTTATGAGAAAGCAATTTCAAGGTGAATTTTGGTTAGGCCCTTATGAGGTTGAACTTCAATGAGTCCAATCAGATTATCCATGTTTTTCATGTTATCATCACTCATGTCAATATTAATTACATAATTCTTTGTTTCACTAGCTTTGACAAAGGAGATGTTATGATTTGGCATAGGATTAGTAAAGATTTGCAAAAAAATTTTAGGAGGGGCTACAAACTTATTACCTTGATCATTAACACCACAAATTTGAATGTGATTAGTATCAATGAGGTCTTGTACGATATATATAATATTCTTGCAATGTTTCGTATCAAGTCCATTTTGTTAGTGAAAATGGAAAAAGGAATCTTGTTTTTAGTTTCAAGGTAAAGATTTAGTAAGATCGTGAGCTCTAATAGGAGGAAAGGAAATTAAGCTCTTGTTTAAGAGTCACAACATGTTGTTATGAAGGGTATCAGGGAGAGGGGTAAGTTGTCAATTCCTCTCCCCAAATGTATATTGATTTATCATCTTTATAACAACCACTTGAGTGCTAACATGTATTGTTGGTTGATGGGGATTAAGTTGTAAAAATCCCTTATGTTGTTTCTTAAATGGTTGATAGTTTGTTTGAGGCATGGATTCAGAATTTTTAGGACTGTTAAGGGGGGTTTTCACTTCATGACTACTAACTAAATTTTGGTAATCATGAAGGGCGGTAGACAAGTTTATAAAGGAAGGAAATTTCAACGTCTCAAGTTTAGCTTGGATTTTGTTATGAAAATTGGAAAAGAACATTCTTTGAAGGCCAACATTGGGAATCTTGATGAATTTTTGTGAGTAAAGAAACTGATATCATACTATGAAATCAGTGACCCTTTCATCATCCTTTTATTTTCATATCATTAAATTAGCTAAGTTCATCTTAGGACCCATTTGTATTTGGAAGTGATTGATAAAGGCATCAATAAGTTCATTAAATGAATGTATTGAATTATTCAGTAAGGAAAAAAACCATTCCAAAGTAGTATCATTCAAGGATCTAGGGAAGAGTTTAGCCAAGAGTTTATCCTCAAAAATGAAGTCACTACATAGGGATGTGTATGCAAAAACATGGCTAACAATATCTTCTTTCCTACCATATTTCTCAAATTTAGGAATCTCTATACCTTGTGGAATTTTTGTTCTCAATATCTCCAAGGATAAGGGATTTCTTTTGATATATTGTGAAGGTTGGACATTTTTATTTTGATTCAATGTAGCAATTTATTGTTGGAGGGATGAAAATTTTTGTAAGAGTTGGTTAAGGGAAGGATCATTATTTGTGTTGTGAGATGGAGGTGAATAAGGTGAAGGTGTATATGTATTTAGAGGGCAATTGAATTATAAGTTTGTGAGGGGAGATGGATTAGGAGATATGAGATTTGAATGTAGAAAGCTAAAGGGATTCTAAGTGGAAATACCTATGGAATTTGAAACAAAGAAAAGGGGGGGCTAATCAAAGTGTATTAACAAGATGATAAAATACACCTTTTTACTAGTTATTTCATTCAATTATGCATAGAAGAACATTAGAAAACAAACCTAACTATTATAACAACAATAAGAAAGGTTTGAAGATGCTAAAACAATGTGTACCTTCCTAAAAAAAGTGTTTTTCTGGGGGTCACTGAGGACTCATTCACTCAGTGGTGTATGGGTCCCTATTAGGGTTCTAGAAAATCACTTTTGAGATCCTATTCCTTGATTTATACACTCTCAAATCCCAGATGATCAACTCCCAAAAGTTGGAAATCAATTTTGTAGCTTAGTTTTTGTGATATTGCAAGTAGGATGAAATATTTTGCAACTTTTCAACTTTTATTCTCCACTTGATCTTCAACCTAAAATCTAAAATCACAAATCAAGAGAGATGAAAAATTGTTGATTGTTAAGGAATAGGGATTTTCCTTGGTCAAACCCTATTTAGGTGATTAAACCTTATGATGAAATAGTGAAACATGAACATGAAATATGAAACATGAAACAATGATACCTAGACGATTATTGTAATGTAAAGTGACAATCAAGAATGAAGTAGCTATGAAGAATGTAGATCTTGATCTTGGATATTGATGTAAAATAATGCTTGAATTGGATCTTCAATGCTACATCAAGACATAGGCTCAACTACATGCATAACACACTATTCCTTTGACATGATGATATCACCTTTGATTGTTGCAATGAAACCTTGATAATATGCCCTTGAATTCCTTTGACAATGCTCTTGAATTCTCTATAAGTCTCTTGTGAATGTACTCTTGATTGATCATGAAGATCTAGGGTGAAACTAAGTGAATTAACCTTATATTTGTAATAAACTTAATATTTAATATTGAAATCCAAATAACACAAGTTGACATCAGATTTAAGGTTTGAAATTGTTAAAATATGACTGAAATACACCCTAAAAGGGGTTTCCTTAGTTAAGGATTACCCATTTTCCACCTTGGGTGAATGGGTCCTAGCACAGTTAACTAGGACCAATTTTAGGGATTATGAAATATTATGTAAAAAGGGGGTCCTAGGACATAGTGCAGACCCATTTTCCAGGTGGAAAATGGGTCCTAGGTCAGTATCCTAGGACTCACACCTTTCCAAATCAAGTTTTATGCAACATTATTAGTGAGTGTTGGGATATATCCTTAAGAAAATGCAATAAATAAGGCTTGGATATGAATTTAAGGGCCAATTAAGCTCTAATTAACCTCAATTAGTTAATAAAGCTCTAGATTAGTGTGAAAGTGTAAGAAAACACATTACAATACCCTAAATAAGACATCAATTAAGTCCATTTTATCATTAATTATTCAATCCCAAACTAAGTGTGAGAAAGGGTTTATTTTTTGGACACTATAGAAGTATTGACATTTCTAGTAGGTTGTATGGTTGTTGTAATAGTTGGATTAGTGTATGTCAGAATAAAGGTCATGGTTGTGGAAAGAGGAATTGGATTTCCACCTTGACTTTGGGTATACCCCAAAGTTTGAGCACAAATAACAATTATAGGGACATATTTTCTATTTATATGAGATAGGCTACACACAGCTTCTATTCCTTATTTATTTTCAAAACTTCTCCTCATGTTATCTATAATGGGAATGGCAGTACCAACAATGTATTAAAAACTCACAAAGTCTTGCAATTTGACTAGTTCTTCATCCATTCTTCTTAGGTTCTCTTAAGGGACATTAGAAACCATTGTTTCAACATTGGTCACATTTGTTGTCGGTAGGGAGGTCATAGGATATGAAGTGTCAAGGGTATGATCCATAGTGGGTTGACTAGTGTCAACACTATGAGTGAAAGAGTTAGAAAACACAAGTTCCATGGTGAGTGATGTATCATGGGATGACACGAGTCTTAAACTATGTCTCACTATAGTATTTGAAATAGGACACCAAGTTGTAAAGCTCATACAAGTTTCAAAAACTCAATGTGCACCCAAAATGGAGGATAGCTAAAATGCAATCAAACACCTTATAATGTAAAGTGTAATGCAAGTATGTAAAAGCAATTTTCAGATTTAAAACAAGATAATGTACTAATTATGTAAAAAACATAAAATGGTGCAAATTTGAATTCAAATAATGCATTGATTTTGACAAATTAACCTTAATATGAACAATTTCAAAAAATAGAAATCCTAGAAACTAAAACAAATTAAATGCAGGAATACAAAATGTAGAAATAGTGTTTTTGATGCTGAAAAATTAAGAAAAAATCCCTAATTAGGAACTCATTCACCCATGGGTGAATGAGTGTCACTTCAGGGTTTTTAAAAATTAATTTTCAATTTTTTTAGTTGATTTTTATGCTTTGAGATTCTAGGTGCAAACAAGTAATTACAATTTTAGATTTCTAGAAAATTAGATCTAAAAGTAAGTGCAAAATAATGCTAAATGACAAGAAAAAAGACCTAATTTGAGACAAAATTTTGATTCAGTTTTTTTTTATGTAAATGACTGATCATGCAATGTTATTTAAACACTATACAAAGTGACTAAGATTTTTGAATTTTCCATATTTTAATAATGCAAAAATTCAAACCTAAAACCCTAAATGAGATGCAAACTAATGCAAGTGAGAAACCCTAAATGAAATTCAAATCAACTCAATGCAATGAAAAGTAATGCAAATCCTAGATCTAGGGTTGAAATGGACTCCAAAAATTAGAAATTAATGATGATCCAAACTCGAGTTCACCAAAATGAAACACAAAAAAATAGGTGGGTGAACCAAATATGGGGTTTTGATGGACCTATCTTTCTATATTCATTAGAAATGAGATCCCCACAAAGAATTGACTAACAATCTTTAGGTGAATCAACTCAATGTGTGAATCTTCATATTTTCTTATGCTTTAAGGATGAGGGTAAAGTTCAAACAACACTTTTGGGAGAAAAAATAAACATATCAAATCATCCTAATTATGCCAATTCAAACTTGCAACAACAATGTAAATTTGAATATTAGCAAAAATAGAAAACTAATTGTAGATCTAAGAAGGGAAAAATGATGCTTAAAATTT
Source organism: Sequoia sempervirens (assembly GCA_007258455.2). Taxonomy (NCBI): domain Eukaryota; kingdom Viridiplantae; phylum Streptophyta; class Pinopsida; order Cupressales; family Cupressaceae; genus Sequoia; species Sequoia sempervirens. The sequence continues at coordinate 361,719,125 of VDFB02000015.1, forward strand.
ACCAAATGTCACTTTTAGGAGGCTATCTAGGACTCATTTTCCCATGGGCGAATGGGTCTTTTGTGAGGGCTTTTCAACAACTTTCAGGAGCCTTTGATGTTGACTTGTAGCTTTTGATTTATCCAATTTTTAGTGTTGGAAAGTCATAAATTAGATCTTTAGGTGACATTTTGTGATTTGGCAACAGATTTGACAACTTTTTCAACTTTATCAATCTTGCACTTCAAAATGTCTTCAATTCTTCTTCAACCTAAATATGCAACACACACACAAGAGGGGAAAAATTATTTGTTTTTAGTGAATGGGTGTTTGCCTTGGTCAAACCCCATTTTGGTAATCAAACGTTGAATTGAAATAAAGCATAAAAGAAGGAATGATGAATGAAAAAATCTATGTTACCACTCAACAAACCCTTGAATAAACCTTAGTAATAGAGATCTCAGATGGTTTGCAAATTGCATGAAATGGCTACAATTGATGTGGATCTTGATGCTTGAGATAATGCTTTGAATACTTTAACTTGATCTTGAAACCTACATCACAATGTTAGCTCCAAAAATATACATGATGCAAGAAGACTTTGACATGATGATTGGATCTTGAATGCTACAATAAATCTCTGCTAATTTTTTGAAATTGCTCTTGAAGTCTCATAAAAGTTCTAGGTGAAACTTAGTGAAATAACCTTGTATTTATAGGTATATATCCTTAATTTATTGAAATTCAAATATTATAAGATGACATTTAAATATGGATTCAGGGACCTTAAACTAATAGCATAAACATATTTTAAACTTAGGTTCAAAGTTCTAGGGAGGACCCATTCACCCATGGGTGAATGGGTCCCATGTCCCTCTTCCTAGAACACACATTGCTCAAGGTAAAGTGTTATGTGTTGTCATTAATTATTGTCGGATTTCCCCTTTGGAAAATGTAATTTATTAGGCTTGTAAGTGAATAATAGGGATCATTAAGGCCTAATTAAGTCCATTTTAATTAAGAGGGTCCAAAAAAGTGTAAAAATGTAAAGGAATACATTTTTCAACAATAGATTAAGGCATTATTAAGTCCATCTTAATTAAGATGGCCCAAACAAGTGTTAAAATGTAAAGGGATACATTTTTATACACTATATCATGAAAAAGATGCCTATAATTCAAAAATAGGACATAACACTAGAAATACATAAAGTACAAAAAAAATGAGTCATCCCACACAAACAAAAAGGTTTCTACCTAAGAAAAGATGTCCAAGTAATTCAACAAAGTGAAAAACAAAAAAAAATGAATAAAATGTACCTAGAGAGAAATCTCGAAACAATGCATAGATGGTTGTAAAGAGATCTAAAAGACCATCCCAATACCATTGGAATCATGAAAAACTCAGAAACATGTCAAATTTTATGAGCTTGGGACTGAAAGCAACACCTCTAAATTTAGTAGGCTATAAAATGGACTAGCAACAAAAATAGGTGATGATACCTACACCACTAAAACCTGGTCAAACTAGATTTCCAATGATATCCCATTTAGAAAAAATGACACCATACACCCAAGTTATGGCTGAAAGAAAAAAGACCTCCTTTAGGGCACAAGGAGGTTTCAAAGGGTGCCAAGGGGTAGTCCATACTGCTGACATCTTGCTAATGTCAACATGATGTCAGTAGAATATTCCAAGGAATATTCCCTTGTGATAGAAAAAATTGGGCCCCTAGTTTATGAAGATTCACCAGAATATACTAAGATTCCCCATAAAAAGTTCTTGCCAAAAAAAAATTGATTGTCACTGAGAAAATTTTTCGCCTACTCGAAACTGGAGGAGTTGCCAAGATTTTTAAACTAGTAACTAGATGATTGTGTGGTGGACACCGATGGCAATAAAAGTTGTTGGTTGGCCCACACATGTCGTTGGTGGTTGGCATACTTGTTGCCATGGAAGGAAGGGGCCTACAGGCCTATAGATGTAGGTACTATAGGTACCTTGTCATTAATTACCCTTTCTTTTATAAAAAAACCCACTACCCCAATAGAATAAGATGACAAAAAATTCAAATTCCTGCAATGTATTTTTGTTTTTAAAAAATTATAAATAAAAGAAATTTGAAAAAATAAAGTTGTCCCTCTTTTTTATTGTATTTTTTTATCCACATGTAGGAATTCGTACAGGGGTTGTATGGGCCCCTATACATAATTTTTTTTCTTTAGAAGCTCCCAACATCGAAATAGGGAAAACTTATAGCCAAAATTCATCAAATTAGCCTATTGAATCGAATGGTGTGGATTTTTTGGTGCTAAAATGCTCCAAAAATGTAGGTACCCTCTAGATCTAGAAAAAAGAAACCATTTCAAACCCTTGTATATTTGACCTCAAGAATCCAAATCAGGGCAAACAAAAGGAAAATATGACTTCCTCAACAGCTCTAAATTCATCATAAGACTCTTTTTTAATCCTAGATGCACCAAAATTTTGTCACCTCTAAAATTTTAAAAAAGGAAAAGGGGATTCTAGATTTGATGCCTGTAACCCTTGTTGAAGAAAAAACCTCATAAATTGTGAAGGGGTTTGTTGAATCCATTCTCTAATACCATATTAGAATTGTGAAAAACATGAGCCAAAAAATCAAACAATGGACAAAGATACCTTCCATGCAAGACATCTATAAAGAATATATGCAATATTCCTCAACAAGAAAAAGATTTACAATGAACCTCAAGAATATTCAAGGAGAACAAAAGTCCTTAAAGGTTGAGAGTTCGAGATTAAATCTATAGAGTGATAATACAATAAGGGTTGAGTACTATATAGTAGAAAAATCTTAGAAGCATAAAAGCACTCTTGAGTTTAGCTCAAGTGCATGAGAAAAAATTAGATTAATAATTAATTAAAGATTACTTAATTATTAGCTAATGCATGATTACTCTAACAGTATGATAGGAAGGAAATTCATAATGGAAGAAATAATTCCAAGACTATGACCTTGAATGAGAAGAAACTTATATTGATACCTTTGGAGGAGTGAAAGAATAATATGTGTGGGAATGATAGAATCTATTTAGTGGATGCAAGGAGATTTTTGGATTGACTAAGACATGAAAACATTTTTTTGCATTGAAATGCAACAATTAGAGTGTAGAAAATTTTGTCACAAAGGAAGAGGAACCACTGTAAAAGGATGTTATTGAAACATTGACAAAATAAAGATATATTGTGTCAAAGAAAGTACTCAAAGGACTACAACAAATCTAGAGATTTGATAATAATATAGACCTAATACCTAGAGCCATTTTTCCAAATAAATAAGTACATAGGATGAGACTAATGGAGAATGAAAAATTAAAAAATACAAACATTACTAAGGATCTATCTAAGAAGGTTTAAGCCCATGTGCAATAATAACAGTGTTAGAACCAATAAAAATGGAGAATGTAGATTGTGTATAGAATCAAGAGCCATCAATATGATTAATATCTATTATAAATTCACATTTTCAAGGATGGGTGACATTATGGACTACTTTAGTGGTGTAAAATACTTCACAAAAAGTTATTTGAAAAGTGGATACCTTTAGAATAGAATCATAGAGGGAGATGCATGCGAGACTGCATTCAAGATAAATGAAGGATTGTATGAGTGGTAAGTCGAGCATTTTTAATTGACTGATACACTAAGCACATTCTAGTGGAATGTGTTGAGATGTGATGTTGTTGATTGTTGTTTGTAATGGTTGTCATTGATGTCAACATATCTTGGTTGATTGACCAAGGTTCAATTTTAATGCTTTGGTGATTTGGATTGGCGTGGTTTTAGATGTTGTGCTATAATGATCCATCTTTGGTTGTGTCTATCCTAGTCCCATTCTTTTTGCAACACAATGAGATACACTCTTATGGGTTTAGACCGATCTATCAGTTGGTTAACATGCTCTGGTGCATTGTTTTCATTGTAATGTGTATATCCTATTCTTTGGCTCTAGATATCATGGTAAATATGTAGCATGTTTATTTGAATGAGGAGGTTATGTATGGTTCATGTTTCATTCCTCTCCATTGCAGGAATGTTTTTGTGGTGGCCTAATTCAAAATTGTGTTTAGTCGACAATCTAATTCAAATTGTGTTTGACTGACTTAGGAGTTTATGGAAGCTTGGAATGGTATAAGTAAAAGCTAATTTTGTTCGACGAAAACAAGTGTGATGAATGTGAATCTAAAAATCCATACATTGTGAAGTATGTGAATCTAAAAATCCATACTTTTATTTTGCAGATTTTGGCCATTATTTTCTAGATCTATGAGGGTTTCAAGCTGGAAGATTTTTTGCAAGATCTTGGGGTAGCCAAATTTTTGAAGTAGTTTGAGCACAAACGAAGGTCATCATCGCATTCAAGCAGCCAAAAACCCTAAGAACACCCTTCGTTTTGTCAATTTCTGAGTAGTTGGTTTGGGAGGCAAAAAAAATTTTCCAGGGAGGTCATACGGCCTCCCTAGCACGCATTATGAGGCACATTTCTTTAAAAAAATTCAAAAAAAATATTAAAAAATTGAATTTTTTTTATGGTTTTGTGTGCCGCCCACACAGAAGGTAGGCGGCCACCACTGTGCCACCCGACGGCCATTGAGCGGCACCCACAATGCACTGCCAACCCTCCACTCAGCCCCCACAGGCACCCAACGCATAGGCCACGGTCGTATGGGGGACGGGGCGCTATGCACCCAACCCCTACCCAGCTCCCTCTACAGAGCCATCGGTCCCATGGAGGACTAGGGGCTCTACCCCAGCCCCCAACCTGCAAGCCCCTAGTCGTGCAGAGGACCAGGGGCCAAAAAATTTCTAGCCCTCTGGGCTGCCTACAGGCCTTATTGGCCTTTCTAGAGCTGTCTTCGCAAAATCGGGTGTATTTTTTGTGTACAATGTCCATTTTTCACAAACAAGATACCATTGGAAAGCTGATTCTAATGCCAATCTAGTGGTGCTGGTTTTATTACCATATCTTTATCTAGATTTATTTTGTAGGCATTTGAACTCATATGTTGTTGTTTTCACTCTGGAGGGCATATCTTTTGACTCGGTGCTCCGTTTTTTGTCATTCTTGCAACGTTGGAAAGCTAATTCAGTCCTCTACATAGATCTGAGGTCCATTTTACTTTTTTGTTTATGCATGTTTGTATTCTCTTCTTTTATAATCTTTGGGTTATTGTAATAAATGAACTATGATAAAGTTCCATTCAGGGAGGGTTTCTTGCATAATAAATCTGATTAGAGTGTAGTTTTCACTTTGATCACTATATCTATTTTGTTTTGATGGAAACTCACATGGGTTATTATTAGAGATCATAGAATGATCTCCTTGTTCTTTTGGCCACTTTTTTTGCTATAACTTGACACATGTCGGCTTCATTGGTTCACACTCCAGTTGGGAGATTATGTTTCTTGATCCTCATTGGTTCAGATTCTTCTGAGTTTGAGGGCCATGTTTTTATGAATATTGTTCCAAAGTCTATTTTTGGTACTCCTTCCCATGGAATAGTTTCAGTCATAGTTTGGCATCGACATCAAGATACATGGCTTCTAGATTCTATCATCATTTCATCTCCTGTTGCTTCATAGATCCTAGGGTTGTTCCAGTTTGTGAGTTTTCTAGTGTTCCGTGGCATCAGGTCTGCTGTCATATTATGATGATTCCGGTTTTGGTTTTGGTTGTAGACAGAAGTATCTTTCCTTGCTTGTTGGATTGTGGTTCTAGTGTTACTCCACAGTGTTCTTCCAGTGCTTCTTACAATAGTCATCTCATTGTAGGGGGTTTTGTCCCACTGGGTGTTCCTTCTCTACCTCATTCATTGCATTTATACATGAGTACCTGATCAGGCCTTGTTTCTGGGACTCATATTTGCATAATAATTTGCTTCTTTTTGAGACTCATATTTGCATAATAATTTTCTTCTCCCTAAGTTGCACTTATGGGGGGTGTTGGTGTAATTAATTATTTAATTACATTTGCATAAGTTTACTTAGGCATATTTAATTCCTAAGTTTTAGGATCTTATCTTTATCTTATCGAGCTATCTTGTTGTTCAAGATAAGACTAGGTTTAGGCATCTTTGCTTTTATAAAGTAAATCATATCTTGTAATTATTGAATTCTCGAATAATAATGTTGCACATATTTTTGCAATATCTCTTCCTTTTCTAATTTTTCTCTTCTGTGGAAGGTATTTTTGGTTTGCAAATTTGATCTTGGTTTCTAACATGGCCAACATGCTTTGGAGATTCCTATAAATTTGGAATTTTGCCTCATTTGTAAGATATAGAATAGAGAACATAGAAGAGAAAAGATAGATAGTTATTATAGTGAATTAAGCAGTAGAGAAGAGGTAGAAATTAGTTCATTCTGAGCAAGTGTTTTAACAGAACATTGGAATTGTTGTTGTAATTTGGTGATTCAATACAATTGAAGACATTGTGATTTTCTGGTGATCTCTTTTTTGTTGACTTATCTTGCATGGTTCTTATGATTCTATCTTTCAAATTTTCAAGATTATATGTTAGATTTAGATTTAAATCTAATTCAATGGTTTTTATGATTTGATGCTTGACGTGTTTGCAGTAGTCCCTAGTCCATACTTTTTGCAGCTAGTTGATTGTTAGTTGCTTTGCAAAGTTAGCTTGGATTTTATATTCATTGTGCTTAGTTCAATTGTGGAGATTTATTCATTTCAATTGCAATTGGTTTGTCTTGGATGAATGTTCATGATCTAAAAATCTTTAATACCTTAGAAGATTACACTGTTTCTATGAGATTGCAGGTTCATCTGGCTTAAGCAAGAATTAGCTTATGAGGGATTGGTCCATTTCAAGTATTTCATCATTTGCATTGTTAATCTTAGGAGTAGTTTAAATTTAGGAATCTCTCTGAAACCCTAATCTTTTGTTATTTCTTTTATCATTTATGTTAGACTTAGGATTGAAGTATCATTACATTTCTAGATCTGATAAATTAAAGATTTAGTATTTGCTTGTAGTAAGGTCCCTTTATGATTACCAAAATTTTCACATTTATCACTGAGTTGTTTAAGTATTATCAAGACCTAACATTAGAGACCTTGAGGTTATCTCTTGAGGCTTACTGATAGAGATTTAGCTTTCAAGAGAGATAGGATTTCATATTTTTTCTAAGTTGTTGCTATACAGAAAACATCATCAATAGATTGGCACTAGAAGGAGGGCCTGAATAAGCAAGCTGGATCAATTTTTGTCTACTATCTCTCCTGAAAGATTCAGAAGAAGAACCAGATCTACTCCAGGAGAGGAAGAATTTCAAGAATTAGTAGCTCCTACTAGGTCAAGAAGGACCAGCAGAAGGGGAGAATCATCATCCACCCAACTACCTCCATCATCTCCATCATTCTCATCTTCATCAAGTTCATCTGAGTCTGAGTCTGAGGACATCCCCATCCAACAACCTTAACTAGCTATAAAGCAACCATTACCACCTCCACCTCCACCAATGGATTTCCTAGCTAATAACCCATCTCCATTGACTTTCGCCAATTACAATGTCATGCCCAAGAACCCTGAACACTTTTGTTCAAAGTTCCATGTTAATGATCCCAATAGAACTATTGAGGAACACATCAGGATCTTTTAGACTAGCCTTAAGGATAGGGGAATCAATCATGAGGATGTAGCATGTAGGATCTTTCCTTATTCCTTAGGAAAAGATGCACTCTATTGGTATAATCACTTACCAGTCGAGTCTATCCAGCATTGGACTGAATTAGAGACTACATTCCTACAGAAGTTCAGGATTCCCATTAGTCCCAATGAGCTCTATCTTCAATTCACTAATGTTAAAAGAGAAGTCCATGAGCCTATAGGGTCCTTTAACAATAGGTTTCATCGTGCCTATACCTGACTCTAGGCCCCTTATGCTATTGATGAATCCACTGATTTAGAAGTCTATTATGAAGGGCTTAATAGTCCGATAGCCAACTTCATGAAATGGAGAAACAATCCTCCTAATACCCTACTTGATGCATATGTAGAGGCTGCGAAGGTTAGCACTACCTTAAGACCACATTTTTCTAGATCTTTACCATCATTAGGACCCATTGCTCACCCTAGATAGGTCCCAACTCTCAATCAATCTCTCACCAATCATACTCCAATCATGAATCTAGTTCCTCAGTTTCCTATAGTCCCTCACCCAGGGCCTCCAGTGAATCAAATGCTACCTATATTCAGTTATCCCCAACAAAATGCGAATTAGACTCTTCATCCAAAATCTCATGCTAGTTATCCCCCATATCAACAGAATTCTGAAGTTTTGAACCAGTCATTAAATACTAGCACTACAGTAGGATATTCCCAAAGTAATGTGAGCTAGCCTCCATATAGAAATTCTAACCATGAGAGACTGGATGACTTGACTAAACAAGTGAAGAAGCTGAATATGGAGGTAACTTACTTGAGGAACCATAACAGCCAGTTGCAAGTTGCTCAGAGAAATATGCAGTCCAATCAAAGCAGAGAAAGTCAAGAAAATCAACAAGGACAACACTTTGATACGGGACAACATTTTGAAAGAGGATATAACAATGACAGAGGATATAGTAATGATAGGGGATATAACAGTGACAGAGGATAGAATTATGATAAAGGACAATCCTCAGGCCAGAACTTTGATAGAGGTCAAGTTGGTGGACAAGGTTTCGATAGGTGACAGCCACCTAGATAGAACAGGACTTAGAACACGAAGCCTAACAATGGAGGAGTCCCCACCCCATTGGATCAACTAGTTAATCAGACAGTCAATCAAGAGAAGCCTCCTAGTGGTGTATATTTGGCTGAGGTTGCTTTATCATGATTGTGTAGGCTCCATAAAACAAGTCAGCATTTTGAGTTAGATTGTTAATAATTTCATATAGTAGCTTCAATCTTCCAGTATGAAGTGGAGAATAATGCAGGTAGTCATGAAATGGTACCATCCACTCCCTATGATTCACAAGTGTTGGTACTAAATCATGCTCCTTTTCCACAAAGCAAAGATAGTGTACTTGAAGATGAATTAGACCAGCTCAAGGAAGAGGCAGATCAAGTGTGCAATGGAGGTGAGATTTCACAATTGTTTGATGAAAATCCAATAAATGACAATGGCCCCTTGGATGAAGAAGCTTATGTTGAAGAGGTGCAGACCTTCCAAAGGCCTATTAAGAAGTATGATTTGAGAGACATGCCACATAGACATCCATAGGATGGAGGCCCCTTCACCACCTCCATTCCACAAAACAACTTTACCACTCCTCCAGATCCTAATGCTAGCAATCATCCATTGTATCCTCATGTGTCTAAGCAGTATCTGTTAAAGGAAGGACAAGCATAGATGGACATGTCAAAAAGAAGGAGTGTTGAATCAAGCAAAGACAAGATGGTAGAATATCCAAAAGAGACTCCTGCTAATCTAAGTGAAGAAAAATTGTCTATATATGTCGTAGAAGAACTTAAGAAGCTAAATGAAAATTTGAATGATGTTGAAAACAATAATATTGTAGTAATAATTGATGGGCATGATCACACAACTGCAAGTGAAAATGTGCTTAAAGGATAGCCTGTGATGCTTCTTCATGAGTGCCCTATTGAGAAATTTCTTGTACAAGAATTTTTTTTTGCATTCTCATCATTAATTCCTCATGAAAACATTCCAACAGGTGAAAGGGGATTGTTGTACCATCAGTGGAGACCTCCTGATGACATAGATATCAGCTCTTTACAATTGAAGAATGATGAATACCACATCTAGTCTACAGTAGTACAAAATTAGGTTGCTTCTTTCTTTACTAAAAAATTCTAAAACTTATCAATTTGATTATGGAGGTTTAAGAAAGACAACTTGCATACGGATTGATCATGGTTTCAATGAGTCACCTCAATTGTTGATTATTCTTGATTATGAGGATGAGTTTGAATGCTACATTTTTGAGGTTTACTTTGTTGAGTATAAAGATAAGTTTGCATTCTTGAGGACTGTTACTTTCACCTTATTTCTTGTTCATGAATTGAAAAGTCAAGTAGGTGTAGGTCGCAGTTAATCATGTCTGATGATGAGTCATTTTGGTGTTTCTTTGTATATAGTTTGATTTGAATAAATGTAGATTCCTCTACTCTCTTTAAGTTTTCTTTTCTGCTCTTGCTTTCTTTAGAATATGTTTTCTTTTTATTTTTTCTAATTTTTTTTTCTTTGGTTAGAGTAGGTTTTCCTTTCTACTTTGCTTATGTTTTGTTTTGGTTAGTTTAGGGTTTGCTTTCAGTTTTTTGTTTTTACTCTACTTTTGCTCAAGAGGTCTTCTTGTTTTCTTATGGATGTGTTGCACCTACATAGCGAATATTCTTTTTTCTGGCATTGTTCTGAGTATTTCCTTGATGAACTTTAATCCTATTTCTTGAAAGGATGGTTGATGTCTTTGTTATCGTCATGCAGTCTAAATGTCTAATTTAAAGAGGATGGGTCACTGGTTTGATTTGAATTTGAAGTATTATGAAATCTTATATCTTTTATACATCTTAAAAATCATGAGGTTATTGTAGGGTCCTTGTGAGGTCTTATTAGGTGAAAAATATTATTTCTACTTTAGTGCCACTGTGGTTCTTAGCCCTGAGTGTGAGCTTCATTATTCATAGGTTAAAAAAAAAAGAAAAAAGAAAAGAACACCAAAAGAGAAGAAAAGAGAAAATATTGAAAATCAAATGACTTCAACTTATCAAGGGTATCTGAATATCACTATCAAGGCTATGTACACCTGGCTAGAAATAGAGCTATGTTTGGGAGAGTCACAGCGATAACCTCATTGGGGCTATAGATGCCTGACTGGTAGTGAGGCTCTATCTAGGTTTCTTTTGGAGTTAGAATCTTTACGTAGCCTAACCTGATTGAACTTGGTTTCTACAGTAGATCAAGGGGGGAAATGAACTCATGTGCACACACTTGGTTTTTCAGTCTATGGAAGGTTCAATCTTTCATTGGTTCTGATTCTTTAATCTTGCATTTTTTTTTTTTCTGATAGTGAGATCGAAACCAAATATTTTGGGTTCATGATTCTTTTCCATCATCAAATGCTTTGGAGCATTTTCCCAGTAGAGTCACCATTTGTTGTGCAGTTTTTGCACACACACCCTGCTGAAAGCAGGGACCCTCTTTTTCTTTCACTCTTGGTGTTTTGGCCCTTTGATTTTGAGGATTTTCATTTCCTTGGCATGAGCTTAAAGTGTTCATCTTGCTTGCCTAGGCGTTTTCCCTAAGTTTCATATTGAAAATATTAAGTTCTGGGCTAGGTTCAGGTTTTTGTGCCAATTCGGGATTTTCCTGGATTTCATTCAAGCTCTGGCTTAGTCTGATTTACAATGTGGTTCAGAGATTTTTAGCCTTCGCAGAATTCCACCTGGGTCAGATTTTTTTGGAATTTTGTCTTGCTGTTAGTTTCCTGAATATAGTTGGTTTTTGGAGGTTTATGCCATTATGATTTATAATTTACATTCTCTTGAGTTGGGATATTTTATCTTGGGTACGTGGCATGCTATGGCATACTGAATTTTTGAATTATTGATTTGGTGGTGATTTCCTGGGTGTTATTGTTACTATTCTTTGTTGGGCACCAATAAGTTGTCATTTGTTATTTCTGAAGATCAATTTCCTCTTCATCGAATGGTATGTACATGTTGCCTTGCTTTGATTGATGAATGTGAATGGTGCTTTGGCATTTTTGTTTTTCCTGGAGTTTGAATTCCTATGTGTTTGGGCATTTCGTGGCTTGTTTTGTGCGTTCATGGTTAAAATTTAGGGTTTCATGCCTAGGGCATCCCCATTGCATCTTAACTTGCTTTCAAATGAGCCTTGAATTCAAAGAAGATTTGTAGGAGGTTCAAGTTAAACTAGTTCCATGCCCATGGTCCTCAAATTTGAGATCATTCGATCAATTTAAGTGAGATCATGTGAGATTGTTGATATTTAGGTTTTCTTTGAGCTTTGAGATTTTTCCTGCACTGGCGGATTTTCTCGACTATCTGTTTTCTCCTGTTTCTCCTGAATTTCACAGTTTTTTGGAGTTTTACATGCTTCACGGATTTCCGCTCCCTCTAAATTTTCCCGAAAGTCCTTCATTCCTTTGTTTTTCTAAAATCTGCTAGCTATCACTTTGTTCACAAAAATCCATCCCTTGGGGATTTCTCTGGAATTTGGTGGAAAACAAAGAATTGTGAGATAACATGATTTGTTAACAAATGACTATGCATTTTATGAGTAATTTGAGCTATTTTAAGATCTCTCATGTTGTTTCTTGGTTGATAATGATCAGATTATGTTACTTATGGGTGTTTTCATGTTTTTCTACCAGAATCTGCCTAGCCTAGATTTTTCCGAAATTCCTTTCTGGCTTCGATTCCGCGGTTGGCTTGAAATCCCGAATTGTGAAGTTTGTGCTTTAACGATATCTCAAGGCTGATTGTAATCTATGTTTGAATTTATTTGAATGATGAATATGTTATTGGTGATGGGATAATCTTGATCCTCATGTTATAATGGATATTATTGATGGTGGTTTTTGTTGAGTGCAGGTTGGATTTAACAAGGTCATCAAGGCAGTTCTGGAGGAGATTAATTTAATTCACCTATGGCCAACCTAGATTGGCTTCATGCATTTAATGCATATCTTATCTTATTTCAAATTTCTCTTGGCTGACCTATCTGGGGCTATTTTATTATTGTAAAACCCCAACTTGGTCGACATGCTTTGGAGATTCCTATAAATTGGGAATTTTGTCTCATTTATAAGATATAGAATAGAGAACATAGAATATAAAAGACAAATAGTTCTTATGGAAAATTAAGTAGTAGAGCAGAGGTAGAAATTAGTTCATTCTGAGCAAGTGTTGTAATAGAACATTGGAATTTTTGTTGTAATTCAGTGATTCAATACAATTGAAGACATTGTGATTTTCTGGTGATCTCTTTTGTGTTGACTTATCTTGCATGGTTCTTATGATTCTATCTTTCAAATTTCTCAAAACTATATGCTAGATTTAGATTTAGATATGATTCAATGGTGTTTATGATTTGATGCTTGAAGTATTTGTAGTAGTCCCTGGTCCATACTTTTTGCAGCTAGTCGATTGTTAGTTGCTTTGCAAAGTTATCCTGGACTTTATATTCATTGTGCTTAGTTCAATTGTGGAGATTTATTCATTTCAATTGCAATTGGGTTGTCTTGGATGAATGTTCATGATCTGAAAATCTTTAATACCTTAGAATATTGCACTATTTCTGTGAGATTGCAGGTTCATCTGGGTTAAGCAAGAATTAGTTTATGAGGGATTGGTCTATTTCAAGTATTTCATCATTTACATTGTTAATCTTAGGAGTAGTTTTAATTTAGGAATCTCTCTAAAACCATAATCTTTTGTTATTTATTTTATCATTTAGGTTAGACTTAGGATTGAAGTATCATTGCATTGCTAGATCTGATAAGTTAAAGATTCAGTATTTGCTTGTAGTAAGGTCCCTTTTTGATTACCAACATTTTCACATTTATCACTGAGTTGTTTATGCATTGTCAAGACTTGACATTAGAGACCTTGGGGTTATCTCTTGAGGCTTGTTGATAGATATTTACCTTTCAAGAGAGATAGGATTTCATATTTTTTCTAAGTTGTTACTATGCATAAAACATCATCAACAAGCCCTTGTAAAAATCATCATAACCGTTGTCACCTTAACCAGTGTTTTATAATTTAGAATTAGCATTCTCCATGGTTTTTTTCCTTCTTGGGTTTCCACATAAATTATTTTATTGATTGTGCATGGTGTTTTTGTGTGCTTTAATGTTCATAGCCATTAGATTATTATCTAATTGATTTAATTTTTCTCTGGATTAATTAAAGTCAAGAAAATTGTTTTATAATAATTGTCAACCCCCCTCACAGTTATCCAAAGTGTTCAAAAATTGCTATCAGAGCTTTGGTTCCTTGAAGAAGAGCTTAACCACTTGGGTAGATCCAATGGCACACAAACTGATAATTCTTGTGCTTGATGGATTTGATTACAATTTCTAGAAAGTGCAGATGAGAGGTTACCTGATCTCTCTAGGCTACAAAACTTGGAAAGATGTTGAGAAAAAAATATGTTGAAGCAACAAGTGGTCCTAGTTCTGCAGATGATATTTCAACCTATGAAGAAAATGAAAAAGAAAGGTATGCAATATTTAGTGCTTTTTCTAAGACTGAGTTAACAAAATTTATTTCATTGGGCACCACTTATGAAGTTTTGGATATAGCACAGATATGAAAACTTGAGGATGGAAGAAGGTGAGGATATAGCAAGCTACTTTCAGAGAGTTGATAGTGTAGTAAATGAACTAAAAAATCAAGGAGAAACTCTAATAGATGAAGATGTAATGGAGAAGATTCTGATGAACCTATCAAAGAGCTATAGTGATGAGATCTTAGCTATTGAGGAAGTTTATGATTCAAAGAAATCCACTAGAGAGCAACTATTTGGCACCTTGACTGCATTTTAGATGAGGAAATTTGGAAAAGAAAATGAGAAGTCTAAAACAACCTTGAAAGCCACAAAGACAGAAGAAGATCCAGATAGTGAAAGTTTAGATGAGTTGGAAGAAAATTTCACAAGGAAACTGAAGAAAGATACTGACAATTACAAAGTTATGTTACCTCTTAAATGTTTTAGACGTGGAAAGATTGGCCATTTAGCAACTAAGTGTCCAAAAAAAGGAACAAGGATTTTTTAAAAAAAGATCAATAAGAAGGCCTATTATGTTAATGATAATTGCATTATTTTAGATGATGAATCAAATCATGAGGATTGTTTGTTTTTGGTGGAAAAGGATGAACCTAGATTTGATATCTCTAATATTTGTCTATAATCTAATGATAGCACTGAAGCTACATAATTTGTTAAAGAAATAGAGATGAATGGATGATTTATAGTAGATGTTCAAATCATATGACTAGTGATAAAAGTAAGTTTGTGAGTCTTGAGAAATATGATGGAGGTTCTGTTAGATTTGGAGATGATAAAACAACACATATTGTTGGAATTGGTTCTATTATCTTTAATGGAAAACATAACACTAGCAATGTTTACTATGTGAAGGGTTTATATCATAATCTTCTACATATTGGAAAAATGTACGAAAATGGCTATAGGGTATGTGCAGGATCATGATGGGCCAAAAAGTGGCAATATAATGGGTATGTGTAGGGTATGGGGGTGAAAAAAAAAAATTACCCAAAATTGATCAAATGAAAAGGGTTTTTAAAGGAGATTTTCAGCTTTCCACCCACATAAATTATGCTTTACTTTGAATTTAATAAATAATTATTATTCATTTTCTATTTGAATTACGACTAAAGTTCTAATTGATAGGCTGATTGAAAAACATCTATAGCTTTCAAATGGTATCAAATTTTTTGAATCCAAAATATACATTACATTATATGCTTCGCATACTATAGGATTTTTTATAAAAAAATGAATTTCATGAAGTTTTGACCAAGTTAAGGTGGTCATACATACAATTTTTCATATTTTTTAAAAGTTGTAATAAAAAAATCATAATTAATTATTTACTTGGAAAAAAATTACAAAAAAATATGCATCACATCGGGACATGAGTCCTCTACTATCTAAAATATTATAAAAAATAATATCATTTTATTGTGGTTATGGTGGTCAGAAAGACACCTACATCTTATTCTTTCCCTGGAATTTAAGTAATACTGCATTGAAATTTCAAATTTCCACCAAATAGATTTAAAAAAAAAAAAAAAACTAGTAGTTTAGAAACTATATTCAATTTTCATCAAGTTTCCTAACTCTTATTTTTCTAAATTTTTCTCCACTTAAAGGCCTTTTTTCCATTATGATCTTGCACATACCCTATAATGTGGTATTTTAGAACGATGGTTGTGATATTTGGAAGAGATCTAGAACTGTTATTGCAACTAGAAAAAGTGGGAATATGTATCAACTAGAAGGAGCCACAAAGAGATAATTATTCTCTCAGTGCAATGACAATTGGCTCTGCAATCAAAGGGTGTGTCCCATCAACTTCAACAACTTGGTATAGATAAATTCAATAAGAGCAGTCAGAGATTTTCCAAGACTAACCAAACTAGACAATATCTACAAAGGATGTCAAGAAGGAAAGAAGACTAATTGGACAAAATTGTGGTTTCAAATTGTTCTTGTAATGGATCTAAATTAATTCTTAGAAATGGCTTCCTCAGTTCATCCTAAAGTATCAATCCGGTAGGATTTTGAACTATGATGTGGTGGTATGCTGAAGGGCTATAATTAGTAAACAAAGGTTTGATGGATGCAAACTAATGTAATCTATTTTTGAATAGAAATCTGGTTTACAAACTTCTTGTCACATATGTGATAGGAACCCATGAAGAAATGACTCTGCAACAAAGAATAGATCATTGGCACACAACAAAACAAAGTAAAAAATCTCTAACATAATGAAAAACTTTATGGAAATAAAATAAAAAAAATTAACTATGCAATAAACAGAAGTAAAATCTCTATAAGCTATGCTATTGAATGTAGATATACTTTCAATATCAATTAACTATTCAATTCTTCAATTACAGTTAATTCATTATGCAAACTGATAATTATTAAACAAGCCAATAGAGACTGAATACATTCATAGAGATTAAGTAAACTAATAAGAATCTAATAACACAATAAACAATATGAAACAATTTGAATAATTACAAAGCAACATACATTACCACACATACAAATGAAAAGATCACCAACAATTGAGGAAGTGGGCCTTGCCTTCACCAGATATTGGGTGATTAGAAGCTCACAATCACAGAACTATTCCACGCTACTTATCATTCCTTCGAATCACAACATCAAATTATAAACATGGACCTAACACCAATATGTGATTTCTATTATCTCTATATCTATCTGAGTTTCAACATACACACATACATATCTACTGATCATATTATCATTAAGTAAATAATTTTGTATGTTCATTTTGCCTATTGGCCACTCACAACCAAGAGTTTATGAAAAACGACAAAGGGTCGCAGGCCAATTTTAACATTAAAACAAAGCATCCTAAACAAAAATGATCGGTCACTAACAAAGTCTTGCTAATTTCATTCCACCGATCTCCTGAGGTCCTCATGCTTGTAGCAGCTTCAACTTCCTCTCTAACTATCTCTTGCCATTTGGACACGAAACAATTAAAATTATCATGATTTTTAGCAATTTATTAATCCTAATTTCTTTTCCATATTTTATTAAATATTAAGGTTCCTTCAGAAAATGGTGACAGGAATATGGACAAAGATAGTGGTAAAGAGGAAATTATAAGGCAAAAATAATGAAATATTCTGCAGTCATCATTTCCCCCTAGCTGGACAATTTGCATGTCCTCATACAAAGGTTACGAACCAGGAAGAGCTTTGAGCTTCTGTAGAGTGCCCTTGATCTCATCAACCCATTATTGTTGTATTGCTTGAACCTTCTACTTCTGTTCCTAAATAGACATCTAAGAAATTGTTACTCTATTAAGTTCAACCTTTAGTTCACCTATCTATTTTGCTTGTGAATTGATAGTGGAATGAGCTTCTTGTAACAATCTATGTAAGGTCTAATTTTCTATTTTTACTTTAGCCAATTCAGTTTTCAGATCCTGAATTTTTTTTTGTTACACTTTGAGGATCTTCCTCCTCAAATTCCTCCTCAGCTTCATGGCTTTCAGTCTGAATACTCTTATTCACATCATCAATCAATTCATCTAATAGCTCATCATGCTTTGGATTCTCTTGTTCTACTTCATGGACAATGTCTTTTTCCATGATTTGTGTTTGAGAATTATTACCAACATTGTCCATTGGTTCCTTTGAAACCTATGCTCCTATCTCCGAGGTCATTACATTTTCTATCTCCTATTCCTAATTCATTTTTGGTGGTGTCATGACCCAAAAATCTTCTGTATGCTCTTGTTGAATTTCTATTGGCCCATTCTTTGGGTTAGTACTAGGTGAATCTTTTGGAAACTCATTGGCTTGTTGCCTCGATTCTTGTTATTTTACCTTCTGGTGTTTTTCCCTACTAAAATCCCTATGGAATTTTCCTCATTTCCCAGTTACTTCGGAAAAAAGTTCTATTTCCTCAGAACCCAACACACTACCATCTACTTGGGCTAGGTTATCTAACTTAGTTGAAACATCCAATTTTTGTTTTCCCTTCATGTTACCAGATTGAATAGTGAGTAGTAGTTCCAATGATTTCTTTTTCTTACAACCCTTCTCACTTGGGGAGAGGGTTTCGGCTGCTTGTACTTTGATGAAACTCACCTTGTCATACTTTAGGTCATTCTTCTTCCAAGTTTTGGGGTTTGTATAGAGGATTCACCAGGGCTTCCTTTATTTTTATTTTCACTAGCTTGCTTAGGTGACCCATCCAAGATAGACTCTTCATCCAAAGAATTGTCTTCAAAGGAAACCTCTACGAAAGATTCCTCTTCCTCATATGGTTCAGTATCCTCATCATCCTGAGAATGGACAAATGAGTCCTAATCACTGGGAGGAGACAATAATTTCAATTCTTGGACTACCAAGAATTTTACCAAACCATGGTGGGATAGACAATGGGATTTATGTTGGACACTAGGAACACTAAGAGGGGAATGCATTAGTGTTCCACAATATTTGAATTTCAAATCAGATCTTAAACTATCAACAACAATATTTAACCTTTACTAGCATTCAAAACATATAAACTGAAGGAAACATGCTAACACATTAAATGGACAATGTGAACACCATAACACCAAAATTTTTACGTGGAAACCCTATTAGGGGAAAAACCACCGTGGAGATTAATCCACAAAGTATACTTTGTTAAAAGTATGATCAAAAGGGAATGCACTTGCATTTAGGCACACTGCCTAGAGCTCATTGCTCAAAATAGGGAAGGCTTACTACCTTACAAAATATTTGAGATTACAAAAAACTGTTGAACTAAGAATATAACATCTACAAATGCCTGGATTCAGTTCCAATGAGGCACATAAAAGAGATTCTGGACCTTTTGTCCAATTTTCACTTTTGCTCTACTCTGCTCTACTTTCTTACATAAAGACCCTTCTACTACACAAACAAAATTTACTTCAACAGATCTTCTGATATTAGATCACATAGCCGCTCTACGCTTTTTTTCTCATACACACCTTACTTCTTGATACACACACAAAAATGATTTACCAATCTCACATATATACCCGCTAACAAGATTTCATTACTATATGTTAGCTTCAAACAAAATATAATATTCTTCCATATATCGGCTCAAATCACCAATTAGAATTAATGTGTACCCACAAAAGTCATCTAGACTATAGTAGGGACTCAAATCAAAATTCTCAAAATAAGAAATAGTTAAACAATTATTTCTCATACATTCATGACATGCTATACACAACAGGTTGGCCATAATGAGAAGATAGATAGAAAAACATTCTCCTGGATCTCCACACTCGTACACTGATCAATGCAACATTACAAAACTTACCAATCATGTAGCATACATGCTTGACAAGCTTCCATGGGGATCCACACAAAAAAATATTGGTCCGGTGAAGTATTTAGACCAACTTATCAACCAAATACTCTATTCTTCATACTTTATGTTGGTAGAATATAGTCTTCTACTTTTCTGTCAGTATGAACTACTTCTAAACTGCGTACCACACTACTGACTCCATTTTCCATCAATGACAACACTAGCAACCAAAAACAATCTCGCCCTTTGGCATTGAGGGCAACACTTAGTGAAAAATGACTAAGTGTCGGAACCAAAACTCAAAGCTTCAAAACACAACAAAACATTGCTCCCCCTTTGGATGTCAAGGCATTTTTCACTGCATTCTCTCCCCCTTTGACATCAATGACAAAACTTCCACTACTTTCTCTCCCTTTAATATTCTTATTGCACTCTCTCTTACTGCATTCGCTGCCCCAATTTATCAAAAAAGGTTGCAACTATTGCTAAATTCAAAAAATTATTTTATACTTACCTTTCATCTCTAGAAAAAATTTCTTCCACGATTCTACTATAGTCCCAATAGCTATTATCAGACTATTGTTTTTTGATGTCCTATTGATGACCTGGACAAGGGATTTAGGAATGGTGATGGCTTCTTCCAGCTTTTCTCCTTTCTTCAAAACTTCAATAGTTTGCTCTAATCTACATTAAGTTTGATCCTTCACTTTCCAGAAAGTATCCATAAGAGTGTTTTTGGAAAAGTGAACCTTTGTATGCTCAATTTGTAGCTTATGAATCTTCTTCTTGATTTCTCCATCCCTATCCTAAAATGTATATTGTAGTCCTGACCGATTCTGACAAGCTCATTCTCAATTTTCTCTAGCTTGACCTTGTATTTACCAACCACATGAGGCCACCTAAGAAAATAATTGTAGATCTTATTTGTTGATTCAATGCATTGTCTTAGTACATTCATTTTCTTTTTCAGTTTGGTGAGAGATAGCCTAAACTATATCTTCAAATGTGAGATTATTTCCTCCTCTTTATGTCTAGAGGCATAGAGACCATATCATCCTTGATACATTCAATCAATTCTTTTGGAAGTACACTCTATAGACTCTCCAATTCAATGTTGTTATCAATAAAGTATCTTCCTAGAGTGTCCTCGATGAAGTCTTGTTCATATGATGGACCATTTATCCATATGTCAATTATCTTTTGCATTCCATCTTCTTCCTGAACAATCTATAGTATTTTTTCTTTAACTAAAGCACCTTTTTCATCACTTTCTTCTGCTATTATCACATCTGATTCAACTGGTTTTGGTTCATCTCTTGGTGTGTAATCATCAAAATATTCATCGATTACATCCACAACTATCTGCTCTTTACCAATTCCCTCAACTTTTGTTGACTTAGGTGTTGGAAGAGTGTCACCAGTCAACTCTCTTTCCCTCTTTTTCTTTTTCTCTGCCTTACCATAGGATGATCCAACTTCAACTACTTTTACCAGGAGAGGAATATCACTTACACCAAACTTTCCTAAAAAATTCCTAAAGAATTTTATAAGCTTGTTCACCATTTTCAAAAGTGTTGAAATACTCAAAAAATTTCTTACAAACTGACATATTTTCCTTCCATACCACATTATCATTCTGAGATAAGCAATTCAGGAAATACATCATAATGAATATATCTAGGGTACCAAACCTGAAAGAGTAATCTATATCCTTTGTCAATTTCACATTCTCCATCAATTGATCCTTCAACAATCCACATAGATCAATGTCTTCATTTTCTATTATCATCTTGTGAGTAATATACACTGCGCTTGCCGAGGTTGACCCTTCTCTGTTTCTGAAGAAGATTTCATATGAAATTCTATGTGCAATATACCTCGTTAATGGATCATTGATTGTTGAAATTACCAGAGCCCTCTGATCACCTATTATTCTGGTTAGGGCTTTGAATTCGACATTCTGAATCGACTTCTTTTTCATAACAACACCAACATTGCACAATCCTATTAGATTTATGATTGCATCCTTAGAAATTTGATAGGTTTTATCCATAGTAAGGATATCACCATCCAATCTGTTCAAGATAAACCAAACTACCTCCATGTTAACAAAATGAGGAAATTCATTCTAGATGTGCAAGCTCTTATGTTTTGCTCCTCCAAGCTTCTTCAATTTGACGACAGACAAAAAAATTCTTACATCCCTAACCTTTTGACTACTATATTCATCCAGAGTTATAGTTCCTTTTACTTGCTTCATTTTCCATATTGAACAGGGTTCTATCAATCACCAAATAAGTACAAAATTAACAATCAACAAAAATACTTGGAGAATTCATTACTAAATTGACTTTCACTCCAAATTTTTTGTTGAAAAAGCTCTCCAATTGTTCTCTTTCAATGCATAGTGACAAATGAGGGTTCCAAATTCCCTTTTATGTATTCATGCACTTAACTCCCTATTGCATTAAATGCTTTTCCCTATAATTCTTGGTTGCTCTGCACTCTCAGATAGCAAGAGTAGAATCCATCTACGGACCTTCAAGATTTTATCTTTCTAAATAAGCGATCACCAATACATCTGAGGATGAATAATACACCTACTGACAACTTCCTACAATCTGATACAGGGGGACAAATTTTTTTTATGAAAATTCCCCCTAGGCCAATGGCCTAAAATCAATTTTCACATGAATTACTAGAGGGAGATTCCAATATAGCCTTATTACTTTCATCAAATCCACACTTCTTTACCCAAATTTTCTTCATCTGATCTCTTATCTCTTCCACATATGATTTTCCTTTTCCCTTATCACATTTCTATGAATTTCTGCCTTGATAAACTAGACCTCTCTTATCCATGTTTTTGTTCCTACATAATCTCTCAATGTGACCAAATTTGTTACAATTGTAGCATACTAGATTTTTCTATCTATACCATCCATTCAACTGATTTCCTCATGATCTGCATTGATTAGCAGTATGTCCAAATCTTCCACAGGTGTAGCATTTAATGTTCCTTATACTAATAGACATACTTCTACATCCAATTCACTTATGATCAAACTTTTTGTAGTTAAAACACTAACCAAAAAATGATGGAGTGCCAAAATTTATCTTATTTCTACACTAAGAAGCCATATGTATAAATTTATTACAAAAAAATCAATATCCATTAAATTTTTGAGTGTTGGGTTTCCTTACCAGATGTCTTCTTCCTTTGTTCTTTTGAGTTTTCCTTTCAGTGTCCTTTTGTTCAAATCTAGAGCTCTCATCCTTCACGTATCCAAAATATTGCTTATCATTTTCATCCTTTTTTCCTTTAGTTATTTCATCAAGCCTAGCAGAACTAACCTTAAACTTCTCCTTAAACTCATTTTCAGTGACAAGCACATCTCTGAGAATAACTATCTATCTCTCAAGCTCCTATTCATTGTTTCTGGATTGTTGCAGTTCAATCTCCAACTGAAAGAATCCACTATTAATTTTTCTACATTCCTCAAACTTCTCTTGCAAGGACTGGGCCAAATTCTCCTCCTTCCTTATTTCTTCAATCTCTTTGGTTAACTTCATCGCCATAGATTTCATTTCAAGGTTTAGAGTAGTATTTTCCTTAGCAAGTTTTTCACACTCTTCTATTATCTCTTTTAGGGTTTTATTTAGATGAACATCTTTTAGGTCTCTACTTTCTTTTTGCTTCAATTTTCCACATAGTGCCTTCCTCTTTTCCCTTGACTCATTTATTTTATCCTTCAATGATTGAATTAATTTTTTTCCAGCTGCAAGACTTGCTTTTAACTCCATGACCTTTGCTTTAGACTGATCAAGATCATCAAGAGCCACCATAAGTTGTTGTTGAAGACCACTAGCATCCATTGTAATCCAAGATCCACCTCAAGCTATTAAACTTTAGAAGAGGAACTTGCTTTGATACCAATTGCTGGACACTAGAAACACTAAGAGGGGGGTGAATTAGTGTTCCATAATATTTGAATTTCAAATCAGATTTTAAACTATCAACAACAATATTTAACCTTTAATAGCATTCACAACATATAAATTGAAGGATACATGCTAACACATTAAATATACAATATGAACACCATAACACCAATTTTTTTATGTGGAAATCTTGTTAGGGGAAAAACCACGGTGGAGATTAATCCACAAAGTATACTCTATTAAAAGTATGATCAAAAGGGAATACACTTGCATTCAGGCACACTGCCTAGAGATCATTGCTCAAAATAGGGAAGGCTTACTACCTTACAAAATATTTGAGATTAAAAAAAAATGTTGAACTGAGAATATAACATCTAAAAATGTTTGGATTCAGTTCGAATGAGGAACATAAAATAGATTATGTACCTTTTGTCCAATTCACATTCTACTTTACTCTGTTATGCTTTCCTACATAAAAACCCTTCTGTTGCACAAACAAAATTTACTTCAATAGATCTTCTGATATTAGCTCATACAGTTGCTCTGCACTTTTTTCGCTCACACACACCTTCTCACTTCTTGATACACACACAAAAATGATTTACCAATCTCACATATATACCCACTAACAATATTTCATTACTATATGTTAGCTTCAAGAAAAATATAATATTCTTCCATATGTCGGCTCAAATCACCATTCAAATTAATGTTTACCCACACAAGTTGGCTAGACTATAGGAGGGATCCAAATAAAAATTCCCAACACAAGAAATAGTTAAAAACATATTCCTCATACATGCGCTGATAAAAAATGAGTTTGTATGCAATGGAGCTCTGCAATGGTCATGACAGTAAGCAACAGTTGGAAAAGTTTCAGAATGGTGGCAGCAGTCGTGAGGGTCCCAATGCGAACAGGTCTGGGGACCTTGAACATGTTTAGAGGAAGGACCGCTAGGCCCAACCTCAGAATCTTGCTCCGCACGGTCGCTTTTTTGCGGGCATGGGTCACGGGCATCTACAGAACAAAGATGCTAGCTTTTCACGAGGTAGGAACAAGAATGGTCATTATAGAAACGAAGCGTTCCGTGGACCTCATCCTTAGAATGAAGAAAAATTGTGGCAAAATATTCTATCATGGCCAGACAGACAAACTTCGAGAAAAAACCCTAAAGCCAGGAAGGGGAAGGGAGGAGTGGAATGGAAAAAAAAGTCTTTGGCCAAGGTATGGGAGGAAGTCCGGAAAGAAAGATCAAAGGGAAAAAAGAACAAGCATGGTACTTTCCTGCCCAAAGAAGCTAAAAGCGAAAGAACCAAAGTAGTTATCAGCTCTTCAAAACTACAAGCGGAAGTTCTAAGGTTAGAACATTTAGGTTTTCTTGGGAAATGGTTTGGGAAGGATCTCAACTGGGACTATTTAGTGAGTTGGTGGAAAGAGCGTTGAGGCGCTGAGTTGCAGCTTAAAATGCTTCAAAATGATTTTTTCTTAGTCGTTTGCCCATCCAGAATTATTAGAGATCAAATAGTCAAAGGGGTCTAGGTTCTTGATGGCTGTGGCTTTTATTTAAGAAAGTGGACAGTGAGTTTTGACCCTTCAACCCATGTGATGGAATTTCAGCAAGACTGGTACAGCTTACCAAATCTTCTGCAGGAATATTGGGCTCCTTCCATTCTTGAGGAAATAGGAAATCAATTGGGTACCTTTGTTTGTGTAGAAGAAAGGAAACTGGTGAAGAGGAATCAAACCTATGTGCGCATTTGTGTGGAAAACAATGTGGATAGAACGATTTGGAGCGAGATTGAGCTATTAACGGATTATGGGGTATGGGTTCAAAAACTAGAGCGGGACTCTTTAATGCACAACAACCTAGTGCGCACGCTAGGGTGTAGAACCCACAGTGAAGAGGCAGGGAAGTCTAGTCTACTGGTGACTCCTTCGGCGAACCTTAGAGCGACTGTGAGAAGCATCTCCGATACTCCAAAATCTCCAATGCAAGGGCATGAGAAGTCACCATCAGAGGATTCTAGGGCCTCTCCAAAAGCGAATAGTGACAATATGGTCCCTATGGGTGGGGTTTCATTAAATGGGACTCCAA
Organism: Sequoia sempervirens; assembly: GCA_007258455.2. Classification (NCBI taxonomy): domain Eukaryota; kingdom Viridiplantae; phylum Streptophyta; class Pinopsida; order Cupressales; family Cupressaceae; genus Sequoia; species Sequoia sempervirens. The sequence goes on from VDFB02000015.1 coordinate 361,744,762, forward strand.
ATCTTTCCTCTATGGAGGAAAGAGTAGGAAGGAAGACTACCCAAGAAGAACAAAAGGAAAAAGAGGTTCAGTTTGAGGAGTTAGATGATAATATTTCTGAGACTTTAGAACTTATGGGGGATTATGGTCTGAATGTAGAGTTGGACTCTCTGATTGAAGTCGGGAAGGAACTAGTGGAATTAGCGGAGGCGGCTAAAACAAAGTCAGGAATGTTGGGGGATGGCTTCAATCTGGATGGAATAGAGGAAATCTGGGAGACAGATGTCCAGGACACAATAGAGTTGTTGAGTCCACAGTCAGGAAAAAAGTGGAAGCTAACAAAGGAATTGCAAGCGGCTAAATCTCGTTTAGGAATTCATAGAAGGGACATTTTCAAATTAACTCCAGATTGTGGGGATCAAAAAAAGAGGGGTAGAATCCCTAATCAAGAGAAGAGAAAGCAGGACGGGGAAGCCAATGGCCAACAAAAAATTGACACTATGATAAAAGTAGGGAAGGGTGGTGCCCTTCTTGAACAGTAATGAAAATCTTAACCTGGAATGTTAGGGGCTTAAATGCCCCTAACAAGTGGAACCTAATCAGGCGCCACATTGAAGTGTGTCAATTTGAAATTTTCCTTCTTCAAGAAACAAAATTAGATAGGACTGATCTAGAGAAATTTGGTAGGAAATTAAGGTCTTGGAAATGGCTTGGTTCGGAAGTGGAAGGAGCTTCGGGAGGTTTACTTATTATCTAGAAACCTTAGACAGTCTTTCTTGAGGCCTTGAATCTGAGCAGACATTGGATGGTGTGTAAGGTAAGAAGTTTAACCTCGCACCTTCATTTTAATTTAATAAATGTGTATGGTCCTTTGATGTGTATTTAGAAAAGATTAGTATGGCATGAACTAGATGGTGTCTTGCATGATTTGCACCAAGATTTTAGCATACTAGGTGGGGACTTTAATGCCATTCTTAGAAAGGAGGACAAGCATGGGGGAATAGGAAAAGTCTTACAGTCTCAAAAGGATTTCTGTAACTTTGTGGGAGAAATTATTTATTGGAAATTCCCATAGGCAATGGTCTATTCACATGGACAAACTATAGGAAAGGGTTTGGAAGTATCGTGGAAAAATTAGATCATTTTTTCTTTAAAGGAAATTTGAGTTCCTTTCCCTTCTCTTTTGAGAGCAAGATAAACTCTGGAACTGGCTCTAATCATCTTCTAGTTCAACTGCAAATTGTTGGGGAGAAGGGTCCGATCAGATGCCCTTTTAAATTTGAAATGATGTGGCTTAAAGATCCCAGTGTGATGGACTTACTTGAACAATGGTGGAAGGAATGCTCTTCGGGGGGCTCATGTTTATTCAATATAATCACAAAGTTAAAATACTTGAAGCAGCATCTTAAACAATGGAACAAAGAGAGCTTTAAGAACATATTCAAAGAGAAAGCACAAATAGAGGAAGAACTAGAATCCTTAGCAGATGAAATTATGAATTGTGGGATGAATGAAGCATGCTATATGAAAGAAAAGGCATTAACCAAAAAGTTGAACAATATCTTGGCCAAAGAAGAAATCTTTTGGAGACAAAAATCCAGAGAATTCTAGTTAGAAACAGGGGATAGAAATTCAAAATTCTTTCACAATGTAAGCGTAGGAATGAGTTAAACAATTTAGAATGCATCTACACTTCTAAATAAGACATATTAGCAAAGATTCAAGAAAATTTAAACTAATTTAAACACAGGAACCTCTGAAGCTATCCTATTGCTCTCTAACTCTAAAGATCTCTCTAATATACTTTGCTCTCAGATTTTAGAAGCTAATTAGATTATTGAAATGACACTTAGAGAATGAGAATTCAAACTATCTCTATTTCTATATGATTAAATAATAAAACTACTGTAATGGTAGCCATGACTGCAAATGTTGAATGCTTGACGGATGCTGGATGAATGCTTGAATGCTTGAATGCTTGAATGCTTGAAAAACCTGTAGAGTAATATTGCACAAGTTAGGATCGATTTCCTGTAGCCAAAGACCTATATTTATAGCTTTCACGGTAGCACATTTGTACAGGGATAACACAGCAGGGGTTGAGATTCAATCTGGAGAATTGAATGGCATGAGATGGGAAGATGGAGCTGATCATGGAGGATTGTTCCTCCCCATGAAAACACCAGGCAAGATGATAGGAAAGATTGTTGGAAGAGGATTGAGAGGATTTCCTGCAGGTTTGTCCCCGAAGCTCTTCCCATGAATGGCAATAGAATTAAGTAGATTTTAAAAATCTAATTTTATTGGTGAGTGATAAAAGGAATATGATTTATGCATCAATTTAAATATTTTTGATTTATTTAAATTTAGCAAAAGAGGAATAAATAATTTAATAAATCAAACTATAGGATTTGTTTATTAAATTAAAATAAAAGAAAAATGACAATTAAATAAAAGATTCTAAGATATCTTTATTTAATTAAGAAGAAAATGTGATGAGGTAATTAAATAACACAAATTATTTAAGTTGTGTATTTAATTTAAGATAGAAATATAAAAGAAGTAATAATGATAATAATTAAATAAAACAAAGTTTTTAATTTTGTTTATTTAATTAAGAGAGAAATAATATGATGAAAATGAAGAATTAATAATGAACTTAATATAAATAAATATTTCTATTTATTTACTAAGTAGATGAATTTAAGATTAATTAATCAAATAAGTCGTATTTAATTAATTAGATTCTCCAGGCCATTTTTAGGTGTCTAAATTTTGCTATCATTTTAAAATTCAACATCTGGGACAAATCATGGGCATATTTTAAACTTCTCATCAATACTGGCAGCTGAGGCAAAATCATTCTTTGAAGCAATGTGTAAACCCATCATTTCAAAGAGGGGCAAAATGTAGACACCTAAAAATGGTCTGGAGAATCTAATTAATTAAATACAACTTATTTGATTAATTAATCTTAAATTCATCTACTTAGTAAATAAATAGAAATATTTATTTATATTAAGTTCATTATTAATTCTTCATTTTCATCATATTATTTCTCTCTTAATTAAATAAACAAAATTAAAAACTTTGTTTTATTTAATTATTATCATTATTACTTCTTTTATATTTCTATCTTAAATTAAATACACAACTTAAATAATTTGTGTTATTTAATTACCTCATCACATTTTCTTCTTAATTAAATAAAGATATCTTAGAATCTTTTATTTAATTATCATTTTTCTTTTATTTTAATTTAATAAACAAATCCTATAGTTTTATTTATTAAATTATTTATTCCTCTTTTGCTAAATTTAAATAAATCAAATTTTTTTAAATTGATGCATAAATCATATTCCTTTTATCACTCACCAATAAAATTAGATTTTTAAAATCTAATTAATTCTACTGCCATTCATGGGAAGAGCTTCGGGGACAAACCTGTAGGAAATACTCTCAATCCTCTTCCAACAATATTTCCTCTCATCTTGCCTAGTGTTTTCATGGGGAGGAACAATCCTCCATGATCAGCTCCATCTTCTCATCTCATGCCATTCAATTCTCCATATTGAATCTCAATCCCTACTGTGTTATCCCTATGCAAATGTGTTGTCATAAAAGCTATAAATATAGGTCTTTGGCTACAGGAAATTGATCCTAACTTGTGCAATCTTACTCTGCAGGTTTTTCAAGCATTCAAGCATTCATCCAGCATCCGTCAAGCATTCAACATTTGCAGTCATGGCTGCCATTATAGTAGTTTTATTATTTAATCATATAGGAATAGAGATAGTTTGAATTCTCATTCTCTAAGTGTCATTTCAATAATCTAATTAGCTTCTAAAATCTGAGAGCAAAGTAGATTAGAGAGATCATTAGAGTTAGAGAGCAATAGGACACCTTCAGAGGTTCTTGTGTTTAAATTAGTTTAAATTTTCTTGAATCTTTGCTAATATGTCTTATTTAGAAGTGTAGATGCATTCTAAATTGTTTAACTCATTCCTATGCTTACACACAACTCCACAAAAGCAAGGAGGGAACTCAACAGAATCACTTGTTTGAATGACGGAGATGGCAGATTGTTGGAAGATGCGTCAGAAACCAAGGAGTCAACGGTCTCTTTTTTTCAAAATCTGCTCAATGGCTGGGAAGGTTCAAATTGGCAAGTTCAGAATGCCTCCCTGCAATTCATACCAAAACTGATTTCCCCAACTCAAATGCAAGCATTGAATGCAAAATTCTTAGAAGAGGAAGTAAAAGAGGCAATTTTTGGGATGCAGCCAAAAAAGGTTCCTGGACCAGATGGGTTCCCGGCCGGTTTCTTTCAAAAGTGTTGGCACTTTTTGGGAAAGGATGTTTGGGAAGCCATTGAAGACTCTAGGCTAAATAGAAGGGTTCTTAAGGAAGCGAATAATACCTTAATTTCTCTCATCCCAAAAAAAGAGAAACCTGATAGGTGGGAAGACTTCCGTCCAATTTCTCTATGTAACACAATCTACAAATTATTGGCCAAAGTTGTAGCTAACAGGCTAAAGAAAATTCTTCCCACAATTATCTCTGAGGAATAAACAGGTTTTGTTCTAGGGCGCTCTATTTTAGATGGGGTGATCATTGCTCAATAAGTCATTCATTCAATTCAAAAATTGAACAAATCAACCATGTTGTTGAAACTCGACATCAAAAAAGTATACGATAGAGTGAACAGGAGATTTCTTTTCAAAGTAATGGAAGCTTTCGGCTTTCAGAAGGAATGGTTAGATTGGATCTTTGGTTGGGTGGCTTGCCCGCGTTTTTCAATACTGGTAAACGGTTCTCTGGAGGGTTATTTCATAGCTTCAAGAGGGCTGAGGTAGGGGAATCCTTTATCCCCGTTCTTGTTCATAATAATGGAAGAAGCATTAGGGAGATCGATTGAAAATGCAAGGCGGTCTGGGTGGATTCAAGGTTTGCAAGTCACTAGCAGCCTACCCAACATCACACATCAATAATTTGCAGATGATATAATGTTGTTCGGTGAAGCAATAGCAAAGGAGGATAAAAGGTTTAAAAAAATGCTCGAAGATTATTCTAGGGCTTCAGGTCAAGAAGTAAGACCAAATCAGATATTTTTTTCTTCAATGCAAACTGCCCTAGTGAGGTTCAAATTTTGAAAATTTTAGGCTTCAAAATGGGGCAATTTCCTTGAAAAATTTTAGGACTCCCATTGGACAAAGGCACCAAAAGTAACAGTGCATGGAGCTCAATGGTGAGCAGATGTAAGGACCGAATTTCTTCATGGAAAAATAGATGGCTCTCCTGGGCTGGGAGACTATGTTGAAATCAGTTATTTCAGCTCTTCCAATATATATGATGTCTTGTCTCCAGTTAACTAGTGGAGTGAGCAAAGATCTAAATAAGGTCATGAGGGACTTATTTTGGAAAGGTAGTTCCGAACAAAAGAAAATTCCCCTTATTAACTGGAAAAAGGTTTGCGAGAAGAGGGAGAATGATGGGACTGGGCTGAGAAACGTTCTACGAAAAAATAAGGCTTTGGGGGAAAAACTGGCTTGGACAATCCATTCTCAGCCAGATCTCAAATGGGTCAAGATCGTCAAAGCAAAATATCTAGAACCAGATCCATATTACCTTCTTTCTGTAAAAACACTTCCATCTGGTTCCCAGATCTGGAACTTCATCAAAAATTGTAGAGAACTAATAACAGATTTCATTACATGGGAGGTGAAGGATGGAAAGGAGGCTTCATTCTGGGATGATTCATGGGAAGGACACTCAGTATTAGCAAATATGCCTGAAACTCTCTAGCATAATGGAGAAGACTAAGCAAATCTGGGGCTCGAAAGTTAGGGATTACATTGATTTCGAGGCATTTTCAGGGAATAGTTATATAAAGTGGAAGTCAGTGAGATGCTTGAATTTGGGAACTCATGAAATGGATTTTTTTGAGCGAGTAATGGACACTCATAGGATCTGGGCTAGAAAAGGGAAAGATAGAATTCTATGGGACGCTACTCCAAACGGAGCTTATTCGTCCAAAATAGGATATAACATGTTAACTTCTCATGAATTTATTTCTGTGTTGCCTCGAAATCTGTGTTGGAACAAGGTTTGCTTACCGAAAGCTGGGATTTTCACATGGGCTGCTGCTTAAGGTAGAATTCTGACAGGAGATAGGCTTTCTAAATTAGGTTATCTTGGCCCAACCAAATGCCCCTTGTGTAAAGAAGCTGAAGAAAATGTGAATCACTTACTTCTGAATTGCAAATTCACATATCAAATGTGGTGTTGGTTGTGCACAAAATTGAAGTGGATAACTATTTTTCCCAACACTTTGCTTGAATGCCTAAACTCTTGGCCAAGTAGTGAGCATAGCTCCATCTTTGGAGACCTATGGAAAATGAGTCCCTTAATTCTAATTTGGGAAGTTTGGAAGGAGAGAAACAGACATTTATTTCAGGATAAAGAATTATCGATCCCAAGGTTACAGTGCAAGGTGGAGGCATGCATTGTTGAACTTTTTAACTCTCAGCTGCTGGTGAAACAAAAGAAATCCAATTTTACCAAATGGGATGCTTGGATTATGAAACAATGGTTTGGAATCAAATCCCCTCCTATGGCTTGTTTAGGAAATGCTACTTCTGCAGAACAATGCAAAAAGACACTATGGCTTCCCCCGGAGCCGGGTTGGGCCAAATTAAACTTCGATGGTGCCTCAAAAGGGAATCCAGGTCCGTCCAGTGCTGGATGCATAATCAGAACCAACACAGGCTCGATTCTGGGTAAACTTGCTCAGCCTCTCGCAGATGGCACGAACAATGCTGCTAAGTTTCAAGCTCTTGTGCTTGGACTTAAACTCAGCAAAGAATTAGAAATCAAAAATTTGGTTATTGAAGGTGATTCAACATTAGTTATTAATGCTCTAAGGACAAGACAGCTTCACAATTGGAAACTAGGTGTGTATTTGGAGGTGGCAATTGAGCTACTTGACAGTTTTGAGCAAGTAATGCTAAATCATACTTTAAGGGAAGGAAACATGGATGCTAACCTTCCATCCAATTTGGGAGTAACTGGACCCGGTTTCAAAGAATGTCATTTATAACATCTTCCAGTGGGTGGTTGGGTGGGCTCCCCCTAGCCCCTCTTTTTGCCACTCAAATTCCTAGGTGGGCATGAGGTGGCTTTGGGACGGTTTTGGTGCTTGCAGAGGTGGCATTGCCAAGTCATTCTTTGGTCTCTCTAAATTGCCGTGGGGTGGAGTTGGCTTATTTAAAGTGTTTTTCTCTTGAAAATTGTGGTGCCTTTGGTGTTTGATAGGGGGAATGTATGGCTATGCATTCAAGGTGTCGTCTATGTGACACGTCAGGTATGGCAATCATTGAAATGATAGCTGAAGGGTCAGGTGGTGTCTCACTTCATTCGAAGTGATTATGGTTTTAGGTAGAAGGACTGAGCCCATAACAAATCTTCATGGCAAGGACAAGATGATCGGCCCACCATTATTCAGTTTTGTGTGCAGAGGCCTGACTGATCCTCTCACGGGTCTATTAATGGATCTGTTGAAATCATTTTTAATGCTTTGTCTTCAAAATTTGGCATTGTCTTTTGTTTCTATGCAGGGAATGACTGTCAATGTTCTACAAATGGCGAGGATGACAAAGTCAAAATTCACCATCCACATTTCGGCAGAAGGCTTGGAATGCTTTGGGGTCGACACACCAGTCTCTCTGGTGGCTACGGAGAGGCAGATTGCCTTTTAGGAAGTTACGAACCATAGATTAAAGAGAATTTTGTCTGAGGATGATCCGGTGTCATTGGTTGTAGTCAAAATGATCCTTGGTAAAGAACACCTAGAAAGAAAGGAGTATGCCAGAGATAATGCCCATATCTCCTCTCAATTTCTTGCAGTGCTTCTGGACTTGGAGACCCCGAAGGCGGTGGCTATGGAGATGATGGTGCGCTTGTTCCATGACGACTTGCTTGGTGGAATTGAGGAAACAATGAAGGCGGCCTTCTTAGGAAAAGGCATTCCACGCTCGACTGACTTGGCTCTCCTATGTGACACAGAGGACGTTGTTAAAGTTTATCCTTTTCTCTTAGACCTCAAAGGGCCTACTTTGTCGAGGCACAGAAAGATTACGGATGTGGCTGTGGATTTCTTGAAGTGAAAGCTGAAGATGGTGCCGGAGGAGGGAATGGAGTTGATGGAAGGTTTTGTAAGGTTCACTGAAATCAACGGTTTCATGTGAGGGTTGGCCTCTGTGTCTGAAGCTTTTAAGTTTTGTTGTTATTTTCTATCATTTCTGGTGGACTCCTGCACAAATTTTTTTGTGAATTTCATCTTAAGTTGGTCATGGGTCGGCCTTTGACCCTTTCTCTGTTCTAATGGTTATCGCGACTGGTCTTTTGTTGCTCATAATGGGACTGTTGAAGTTGTGAATTCGTGTCCCGGTTGGGTGGGTGTTTTGTTCGGGTGTGTGTCCAGGATGGACTTTCCTACATTGCAAACGTTTGTATATTTCTTCAATTTCAATATAAAAATAAAACTACCTTGTGTATCAAAAAAAATATATATATTCCTCATACATCCACGACATGCTATACACAACAGGTCGGCCATAATGAGAAGATAGACAAAAAAAATTCTAATGGATCTCCAAACTCGTAACCGATCAATGCAACATTACAAAACTTACCAATCAGGTAGCATACATGCTTGACAAGCTTCCTTGGGGATCCACACAAAAAATATTGATCCGATGAAGTATTCAGACCAACTTATCAACCAGATACTATGTTCTTCATGCTTTATGTCGATAGAATACAATCTTTTGTTTTTCTTGCTGGTATGAACTACTTCTAAAATGTGGACCACACTACTAACTCTAGTTTCCATCAATGAAATCACTAGCAACCAAAAAAAATCTCCCAAATCCATATGCCAATATTTTACCACTTCTCACCACTTTAGACATTCGTTGGAGGGCATGACACAGAAAATATGGGATATTAATCAACAACTGTTGCTTCAAATGCAACATTAATTTGAAATGTTGTGAAAAAACATATTGAAACCTACCTTCACAAGTGATATAATGAATGATTTATTTGGCGACTTCCCTCCAATGTCCTGGTAAGGATTGTAATTTGGTACCCTACCCAGAAACCATTTCAATAGATTCGCCCATTTGCAAGAATTTATTTCATGTTAGGTATAACTTTGTAGATTGCTTGGATGTCTTGGGGAATATTTTTCTCCTTTCAAAGGAATTCCAGAAGATTTAGCAATGGTTTCTATGGTAACCATAATATCTAGCCCTCAAATAGTAGCCTTCTGGTTGCAAAAATTATGGGAAAATTCCAATGCAATTTTCTCATCTAACCTTCTCAATCATTTGAAATAAACATCCCAATGGGCCTTTTGAAATTCTGCATATGCTTCAGCATACATTTTAAACCTTACAGAGTGGTGGGCTCATGTTGCTGGTGGTGACATTTTGCCATGTTCGCAAAAACTCATTGTAGCTTAATACCAGTGACTTCAACAAGTATGGTTTTGGTAAGAAGGTTTAACAGTAACAAATGCTAAATCTGGTAATGAATACTTAATAGGGAATGACGGTGAATATAGTAATGAGGGGCTAATGTAGAAATAATAATAGTGACAAACCCCTGGAAGAAATGATGACAATGACAACCCCTCCCCCTAGCTGATTAGTTGAACTATCCACAGGGAAACGTGCCATTTGATAGAAGGAAACCCAAAATATAAAATAAAATAAGGAAAGAAACTAAGAAAAACAAATTACCAATAACCACGAGTGAGAGAGGAATGTGACGAGCCTGAATAGGAAGTAGGTATGTCAGATGCCTTGAAATGATGGAACAATGTACGCCAAAGATGGAAGATCCATAGAGATGTGATAGGAAATAAGGTGGATGGAACAAGCAAGGCATCATACAACAAAAATTACAAATTCCAAGAGTAGATCATAAGGATATGGATAACTAAGCGATAATGATGACGAGAGACATGGTGGTATAGAGGACAGATACTACCAGGTAGTTGACTAGGAGATGATGACATCAGGACAAGTAGGAAAAGTATCCACCGGTGAAAGAAGATGACCATTGATGGTTGACAATCTAGCGACCAACCATGTGTGAAGAAATATCACCAAGGTCACCAAAGATATGTGAATGGACCATGGGAACATTTGTGGAAATAAAAGTGAACACCTTGTAGTGGACACAAAAAGGCATCTGGCAAAGAAAAGATAGGAACTCGAGCCAGAAGATATGTGCAGCAATGCTTGTCACCAAAAATGATAGGAAGGAAGATCAAGTTAACACTAACATTGTTGTCCCCTGGGAAGAGAGGCACAAGTCATGATGAGGAACAAAAGGTCGAATTGGGACTACAAATGAATGTCGGGAGGAACCCAAGCACCTGTAGCTCAAAGAAAAATGGTCCCTGGCAAGAAAGTGACAAGAGGTTTTCTTATTTTTATTTTTAACAAAATAGATCATCGGTTACCTGATTTTCAATCTATCACTTCCTAGTGGCACTAAAAAATTGGTTTTCACCACTAAGGTTATTCAACAATTAATTCTCGCTAGAAACCGGTTTTTGAACATTAATTGGCCAACAATTCCCAAAAGGGTTTTCATTGTTGGATCTTTTATTGATTTTTTTTAATATTATTATATGCTCAATCCTGAAGGAGGCCGAAAGGAACAATAGTAAGTTCCTTTGCCACATCACAAAAGAAGGTCTCCTTTAAAAGAGGTTGTTTGTAGAGTTTAAGATGATGCATATTAACAAGAGGAGTAGTGTGTTCAGAATCCACAATACATAGTCAAACAACACCATTATCATACACAATTTGAATTTCATAGGGACTGAGCTAGCGAGTGTGGTCCCCTTGAAATCCTGAAACTGTGAGTCATAGAGTAATGCCCAGTCTCTTGGTTAGAATTTTTGTGATCGGATGAAATGATCATGCCACTACGCTCTTTTCTTTTGTACCACCTCTGCATGGAAAAGAGCCTCTTGATGCATTTCATCAAGTAAATGGAGTTAAGAAAGTCTCTCCTTCTGTGCTTCACTAAGGTTCATGCCAAGCTTAAGGGCAGTGCGTAGAGTCTTCACTTCAAATTCAATTGGTAAGACAACACATTTTCCATAAACAAGCTCATATGGTGTCATCCCTGTAGCTATCTTCTAGGTTGTGTGATAGGCCCAAACTTCTTCAAGAAGTCTTTTTGAACAATATTTCTTGTGCAATGCTACTGTCTATGTAAGAATGTTCTCTAGTTCTCTATTGCTTACTTCCACCTATCCATTGGCTTGTAGATGGTATGGGGTAGACTTCTGATGCTTAATTTTGTATTGTCGTACCAATGCTACAATCAAGTTGAAGGTGAATTGTCCTCCTTGGTTTATGAAATTTTTTTGAGGCACACCATACTTGGTAAAAATCTCAAAATACAAGAAGTTAGCAACCTTAGTATCCCTAGCATGCTTTAAGGCTACTACCTCTACCCATTTAGTGAGATTATCTATATAAACCAAGATATATTGTTTATTCTAATAGGGAGGATGAATGAGCCCTACAAAATCTAACCCCCACTTTTCAAATGGTTCTATAGATAACTAAGGATGTAAAGGAATTTTGTCAAAGTAGGTAGGTCGCCCCATACATTGGCATTTGTCACAATGTTGAACATAACGCTTACTATCCTTTTGGAGTGTGGGCCAATAATAATCGATGATGAGAATTTTGTGGGCGGTCCTATGGGCAGCAAAATGTCCTCCACAAGGTTTTGCATGGCATGCACCTAGAATGTTGAAGACATATTCTTTAGGCAGACACTGATGCATGATATTATCAATGCCTCGGTGGAAGAGCATCCCATTAATCCATGTGTAATCACCACTGATTCCTACTAGCTTTCGACATTCCCTTGGAGAGAAATGAGGTGGGAACCTACAAGTAACCAAGTATTTTTCCTTGTCAGTGTACCATGGACTCTTTGCTGATATAGAAAAAAGATGTTGGTCTGGAAAGGTTTCATCAACTAGCATTGGTTCATCTTCACATTGTAGTCTGGAGGGAAAATAAGCCACCACATTCTCTCACCCTAGTTTATTGAGGATAGTAATATCGATCTCTTGCAAAAGAAGTAACCACTGAATCACTCTCCCTATAACAATATGTTTGTTCATTAAAAATCTAATAGTCGAATGATCTGTATGTGAATTTTTTTTATATCCAATGATATAGTGGTGAAATTTATTTATTGCATAAATGATAGCCAGGAACTCTTTTTCAGTAACAATATAATTTACCTCTGCACCAGTAAAATTCTTACTGATATAATAAATAGCATAAAAGATGGTGTCTTCCTTTCATCCAAGGATGGATCCCATCGAAGTATTTGATGCATCGGTATGTATATGAAACAACAATTCCCAATTTGGTCCTCAAAGCATAGGTGTTGCGATGAGCTTACCTTTTCTTTCATCAAAAGCTTGTTGACATTTTGTTGTCCATGAAAAATCTACATCCTTTCCCAGCAACAAAAATAAGGGAGAGGAAATCTTGCTGAAATTTTGAATAAACCTATGATAATAACCAACATGTCCTAGGAAACTACATAAATCCTTTGCACAAGTGGGTACAAGTGGGCACAAGAAAGTATTGAATAATCTTGATTTTTTTCAGATCTACCTCAATTCCTTTTTCAAAAATATATTGACCCAACACAAAACCTTCAATCATTAGGATGTGACACTTTTCATGACTCGAGGAAATATTAGTATCTATACATCACTTAAGTAACTTCTCAGGATTTTCCTTAGCTTCCTCATATGTGTTACCATAAATAGTAAAGTCATCCATATAAACTTCTCTGCAATCATGGATTAAATTAGAAAAAATGCTTAAAATAGCTCATTAGAAAGTAGTGGGTGCATTGCACAATCTGAAAGGTAAGAAATTGGAGACAAATGTTCCCCGAGGGTAGGTAAAATTAGTTTTGTCTTGGTCCTCAAGGGTAGTGCAAATTTGGTTGTACCCACTAAACCCATCAAGAAAGGAGAACTTTTTCCTAGCTAAGGTGTTTGGGACTTGGTCAATGAAAGGAAGTGAGAAATGATCTTTCTTAGTGGCCTTGTTAAGGGCCATATAATTGAAATATTTTCACCATTTTCCATTATTTTTAGGTACTACCACAAGTGGGGACACCCATTGGCTATTTGATATGGGGTGAATAAGTCCTACATTAAGCAACTTCTGAAGTTTTTAACTATTTCTCGTAAGGTTGGGTTCAACCTTCAGTGGGGTTGTCGCACAAGTCTACTCCCTTCCTTTATATAGATGTGGTGTGTACAACTAGTGGGGTGAATACCTCTCATATCTTGATAATCCCAAGCAAAGGCTTCTTTATGGGCTGAAAACATCTCAATGAGTTCTTTCAACTAACAAGCATCTAATTCGGGGTTGATGTTAAGTGTTTTACCAGGTAAGACTTCAGTAGCTTGGGATTGTATAGGGGTATCTATGGTAAGAAGTGAATTAGAAAAATATGGATCAATATCCATAGACATAAAAAATGGATGGTATATACAATCATGTGGTAATAATTGGTGCAAAGTGATAAAGTGTTGAATAGACTATGAACTACCCACTAATGGAAAATTTCCAAATGGGTAATTATCACCCATGTCCATAGGAAAATTCATTGGCTCGAGATCATTATCAATTAAATAATTATTTTGCAATAAATAATTAATAATAGTTTCTTTTGAAACATCTTCAAATCCCCTACTTTGATCTATTGTTAAAATAGGTAGAGGCTCCTCTACATCACTATTGATCCACAAAGGATCCTCAATTTCCAATAATGGTTGCAATGGAGGGTACAATGTCAATTGCTTTGTTTTCTCCCCATTCGAGATCACCATATTTATGGACCTACAATCAATGAAGGCATTAGCAGCAGCTAACTAAGGTCTTCCTAAAATCAAGGGATATCCCCCCAGCTTAATCTTTGGTTGCAAAATCATAAAATTTGTTGGATACTCCCAAGACTCAATAGAAATAATGATGTCTTCAATCATACCTTCTAGGTTTATGAGGGAACGATCATCCATTTGCAAGAATGTTGGAGTAGGTCTTAGTCCTTGAAGGGATAGCCTCTCCTTAGTCTCGTTAGTCATTAGATTTATAGCTGCTTCTAAATCCACAAGTGTATTCATAATAGTTATGTCACCAATACATACTTTAATCATTGGACTACCAAGATCTGCATACTTAGGGACTGAAATATTTCCCAACATCAATTCTACAAGTTGTCCAATGACTTGGACTGTCTTGGGGTCTTGCTTCTTTTATTTCTTCCTCCCAAAAATTTCTTTAACCACCTTAGTGTACACAGGAATATCTCAAATAGCCTGCAACAAAGGAATATTAATGCTAACATTGCATAACTCATTCATAAAATCAAAATCAGATTGAAATGTTTCATGTTGCATTGGTGGCTCCTACAATATATCTAGAAATCAAAGATTTTGTTTCTCTTCCTCAGGATTAAATGAATGGTATTCAACCTCAATAATGGTCAATCCTTGAAGGCTCTTTCCTAACCTTAGGTTTGCATCGTAAATCTTCAGTGCATTGACAGGATAAGTCAGGAATCCTATCACTTCATTATTATAAACTGGTTGAGTCACCTTATTGTTTGGATTAGGTTTTTTTGTGTGGGCATTGGTGTAGCTTTTGGTGGTTGGGTCAAGCTAGATGGTTGATTAGATATCAGGACAGGTGGTAAGAGTTATTGGGATTGGTAATATGGGTTTATTGTTGGAGGTGGTGGATACAACAAAAATTACTAATATTATGGATAGGGTGGTGGTCTAGTGCTCTCCATGCTTGCCACAATTGTGGAGCAGAAAGGTATTGTTGTGACTAGTGAGAGTAGTATGGAGGGTGCTGCCCATTTCCATACCATTCAGATCGGTTTGTGAAGGAATTTTGTTGAAAAGTATTTTGGGATGAAACTTGGTAATCCGTTGGAGGAATTGTTCTTCGTTGCCATTGTCTTCTTTGGGCCATGAAGTAAATAGGTTTATCTATGTATTCTACCTCAGTCATCCCTACAAGAAATGGTTTTAGAGTAGTGTCCCCATTGGCTTCTTCTAAATAAGATATCTTTGTTCTATTATATGGACACACCTCGCTACTCTACTTCTTTTGATAAATGGGGAAAAAGATAGCCAAGGATTTTACAACCTCCTTCTGCTTTCTTTGTGTATATAAAGTGTTTATCTGTTCACCCATATGACTTAACAAATCAGTCTTAAGTTCCTCAAGTAGATTACCTATCTCATGCTTGGTGATACCTATCGAAGCTCCTACAGAATACAACTTGCATGGGTAGTTCCTTCTTGAGTGTTGAGATTTGGAATAGTTCCTACAAATATCACAGATATCATCAAATTCCATTTTATAAATATTCCCTTTACCTATTAAGTTTAATGATTGCATAACATCATCTCTTATATCTCTAACAAACAACATTTTAATAGCGTCATCATTTAATCTCGGTTGGCAAGATCAATAAAGACTGAATATGAAGCATTCAAGATAGTCATCTAGGGACCTATCTTCCTTTTGTGTCATGCAGAATATTTCATCGCAAGCCTCCTTTTTTTTCAATACTCTTGGTACTTGTTCAGGAATAACTTCTTCATGACTTCCCATGTTCTGATATTTTTGAGGTTCATAAACCATCGCAGGGCTGCATCCTTCAATGTGACAGGGAATTGTAAGGAAATAAAAGGTGCAGAAGCAACTTTCCTAACGTCAAAAACCTTAGGGAAGAATGCAAAGATACTTTTAAATTTTACAATTACAGTCCAATTAAGATGCACTTGAAAGAGATAATAGAAATAAAGAATATAACATACATATATGAACACTAGATTTATGTGGGAAAACCCTTACAGGAGAAAAACCCACCACACCAAGAAAACCCATTTGTATTACAGTAATGAAATTACATACAGAGTATGGGCTTGACTCTCTGATCTCAATTTACAACAACTTTCACAATGACCAACCTTGTACAAAACATTCACATTACAATGCTCTTAGAATAGAATTCTCACTGATCACTCTTCAAACTGTTCATCCAACCAATCATCCATCGATCCAACTGAACATCAAACATCCATTGAACCATTCAACAATCCAACCAAACATCATCTACAACTACAGAGTATATCCATGTTGTTCATGTCTGTCGAACTTCCTCACATAACTGCCACAACAGACTAACTTCCAATGGTTCCCATTTGGCTTCTCTAATTGGTCGAATACAAGCCACGCAGGATAGTCTTCACTCAATCAAAAGCGTTCAACATGTGTCACATGTTGGTGAGACACTAACTGTGTCTCCTCGATGCCACAAAGCTAGCATTTGATATCGCCAAGAGTCCTTACTATTGGAAAGAGCTTACACCGAGTTTAGAAAGCTATTGCTCAGACTTTTCCTTTTTGCCAAGACCTCATACTGATGATCATCACTTGTATTGCTATCACCAAGACCATAGTTTTCAATGAGACATCATACTAAAGCTCCAAAGTCACATAGACAATAGAATTCCCATCAGCAAGACTATTGTCCTTCGCTGAGAGATCATACCGAGCCTTCATGTTACCCTGAAATGTCCAGCAGTCGGCAAGACTTACTGCTATTGCTGAGAGTTCTTATCAAAATCTTCAAGTTACCCCGAGACCATATTTTGCCAAGATTTATACCGATGACACCCCACATCATCGGTGAGACCAACACCCGTCGCCAAGAGTTCACAGTGAAGCCTTTGTGTTACCGTGAAGACTCCAAGTGTAACGTTGTTGGTGAGACATCTCCAAATTAGTAAGACTTCATACCAAAGAAAATGAGTTACTCTGATGACGCAATTGCCACAAGTCTCCCTGATATCCTATAAGAATGGCTTGTTGGCCAGACTAACCCACTCGGTACAGGGTTACAACAATAACACCAATCAGAAAGACAACAATGTTTCGATGACATGAACAATCCACAAGGTTACTAAACTGCCAGTTGGCTAGATAATATGGATGTCACACCGACTTGTCCCTTTCAAAGGTTTCAACCCTTGAGATTGAGACACATATTTCCAACAATCTCCACTTGACAAAGATCACACAGGCACCTCCAGAGCACAACAAAACTACTGAAAATCATGGGCACTGAGGCCCATTGAACTGGCACACCACTTGAACTTGTCTGTACTCACTGGCTTCATTAAAGCATCTGCAACATTCTCCAGAGTATCAATTTTTTCCAAAATGACCTTTCCATCCTCCACCATATCTCGTACAAAATGGTACTACACATCTATATGTTTCATCCTGGCATGGAAGGTAGGATTCTTTGCTAGACAAATTGCACTTTGAATTTCACAAAAAATAGTTATTTGCCCTGCATCAAAACTAGTGTTAGAACACAAATGTTTTAACCAAACTGCTTCTTTACAAGCATGTGTAGCTACCATGTATTCAGCCTCTATAGTGGATAAAGTGACTACATCCTACTGCTTACTCATCCAACTCACTGCACCACCATTCATCATGAAAATGTATCCACTGGTGGATCTCCTGCTATCAATGTCCCCTGCCCAATCAAAATCCACATAACCTTGAATGTTGAGAGTCCTCTATGATTCAACCAAGTTCCCATGATAACACAAAGTATATTTTGAAGTGCCCTTCAAATATCTAAAAACTCTTTTCACAGCATCCCAATGTGTCCTCCCAGGATTAGCCATAAACTGAATAAGTACTCCCACTGCTTGGGAAATGTCTGGCCTTATATAGAACATTGCATACATTAGACTGCCAACCACACTAGCATAGGGTACACTAGTCATGTCCTCCATCTCAGTAGGAGATTTTGGATAGTCTTCAACATATAGCTTCATTCCCTGTATAACTAGAACAACTAGTTGCTTGTAGTCATTCATACAAAATCTCTCTAGAACAGTCTTGATATACTTACTCTGACTGAGCCAAAGTTTTCTATTATTCCTATCCCTGGTTATTTCCATCCCCAGAATATACCTTTCTGCACCAAGATCTTTCATTTCGAACTTAGCAGACAATTGAGACATAAGATCATAAATCATCAACTTACTATTGCCTATGAACAACATATCATCAACATAGAGAGCAGTAATAAGCACTCGATCACTTTTAGCTTTATAATACACACAATGATCATATTTTGATCTTACAAATCCCAAAGAAAATACAAAAGTGTCAAATTTCTGGTACCACATTCTAGGAGACTGCTTTAACCCATACAAAGACTTTTTCAACTTGCATACCAGTTTATCTTTACCTTTTTCCACAAAGTGCTCAATCTGGGACATATAGATTTCTTCTTCAAGATCACCATGAAGAAATTTTGTCTTCACATCCATCTGTTCAACCTCTAAGTCATACACTACTGCAAGTGACAAAAAAAATCTAATGGATGTCAACTTAGCTACAAGAGAGAAAATCTCCCCATAATCAATTCCCTCTACCTGGGAATAACCCTTCACAACCAACCTCACCTTGTACTTTTCCACACTTCCATCTAGACCTATCTTCTTCTTAAATACCCATCTGCAGCCCACAACTTTTCTTCCTTCAGGCAAGGGCACCAAACTCCAGGTATCATTTTTCTCTAATGATGCCATTTCTTCATTCATGGCTTCTAACCAAGAGTTTGAATCAAACATTATAAATGCCTCTTTTATAGTCCTAGGCTCATCAATGCTAGAAATCAAAGCATAGGAACAAGTAGAATCTATCATAGAGAACCCATACCTATTAGATTGCTTTCTTTCATGAGTTGACCTCCTCACATGCTAAGGCTGAGGTTGTTCTTCTTCTTTAGAACTTTCCAAACTACTTGAGCTCTCTTCAGTTGCAGGTACATTTTGAATTTTCAATTCCTCTTTCTTTGGTGTCAAAGGAATTACAACTACATCCTTCTTGTTTTCAGACTTTATCTCTGACTGCAAATCCAAAGTAGAAGGTTTTAGCTCATGAAAGATTACACTTCTACTATATAGAAACTTCTTCGTATCAGGATTCCAAAGCTTGTATCCTTTTATGCCAACACTATAGCCAATAAAAATAAATTTGGCAGCCTTATTCTCCAATTTAGATCTTTTCTCATTCAGCACATATGCATATGCCTCACAGCAAAAAAACATGAATATGTCTAAGAGAGGGCTTCTTATCAGACCACGCTTCCAAAGGTGTTTTCTTAACAAGAGAAAATTTGGAGAATGATTTATCAAGTAACATGCAGTAGCAATAGCCTTAGCCCAAAACTTCTCCTCCAAGCTAGCACTACTCAGCATACTTCGTGCTTTCTCCATCACTGTCTTATTGAACCTTTCTGCAACTCCATTTTGTTGTGGAGTATAAGGCTTATTTTTATGTCTTTTAATCCCATGGTCTTTACAATACCTCTCAAAATCATCAGAATAAAATTCACCACCATTATCAGTCCTTAAACATTTTATTTTTCTTCTAATCTGATTTTCTGCAAGGTTCTTAAATTCCTTAAACTGACTAAACACTTCTGATTTACTTTTCAAAAAATAAACAAATGCTCTTCTTGAATAATCATCAATAAATGATACATAGTACCTTGAATTAGACAAGGAAGGAACAATCACTAGACCAAAGACATTAGAATAAATATAATCAAGCAAACCAGAAGATTTGTGAGGACTAGAATAAAATGAAACATGGTGTTGTTTTCGATATATACAATGTTCATAGAATTCAAATTCGAGGTTACAATCTTCAAGCCCTTCAACTAGGATTTTAAACCATTCTCACCAATGTGGCCAAGCCTATTATGCCAGAGCATAGTCTTTTCTACTGTAATTTTAACTTCCATAGAGTTTACACCTTCAGGAACTTTTTCCTTCATTTCTCCATGAGTAGCTTTATGTGATTTTACAAAGACACTGTTACATTGAACAACATGTGCATCCAGCTTGTACAAGGTACCAATATGAGCACCCCTTGCTAGTACCATAGAGCCTCTAGTCATCTTGTAGCCATTTCCAAAGAATATGATTTGCACTCCAATATCATTGAGCTTACTAACAGAAGTAGATTTTGAGCCAGACCTAGTATATGCATCACATCATTGATTCCCTTCACTCTACCATCAGGGAATTGAATTTTGACTCTTCCACGGCCAAAAATTTCCAAAGATGAATCACTTGCCAAGTACACCTTTCCACCATCATATTCTTCATACTTTGTGAACCAATCTCTATGAGATCTTATGTGGAAAGATGCTCTAGAATCAATCAGCTAGACATCATCTGATTCCTATGTGGCCAAGGCTGCAATGAAGGCATTTGCATCACTCTGAGAAGAATCATTGTCAGAAGAACCCTTCTTCTTCTTTTTCTCCTCTTTACAATCCTTTCGGACATGACTAGGTTGCCCACAATTCTAGCACTTCACCTTGGACTTCTTGCTAGGAGACTATGATCTCCCCTCTGATTTCGATTTAGACTTCTTGTCCTTCTTCTTGCCTTTTTCTTTTGATCTGCCTCCTTCACCATCTCAGAAGATTTCCTTCTCATCTCTTCTGATAACAAAGAAGCAACATCTTCCATCTTAAAATATGAAGTCATACTCCCAATAGCCATCACCAGGTGATCCCAAGAGTCTGGAAAAGAACACAATAATAACATATAGCGATCCTCTTCTTCAATCTTCACACCAATAGATGTTAACTATGCAATCAACATGTTGAATGCATTCAAATGATCAGCTAAAGACCCTCCTTCCTGCATTCTCAAAGAGTACAACTTCTTCCTCAAGAACAATTTATTCACCAAGGACTTCCCCTGATAAATAGATGCTAGTCTCTTCCATAAGGAAGATGCAGTCTTATCTTCACGAACGTTTAGAAGAATGGAGTCTGCTAAATAGAACCTTGTTAGCCCCTTAGAATTTCTATCTGGAAGGTCCCAATCTTCTTGCTTCATTCCTGAAGGTTTCATTCCAGACACAGCAAGCCATGGATCACAATCAACCAACAGATCCTCCATTTTGAGTTTCCACAACTCAAAATTGTTCCCATTGAATTTCTCTATTTCAATATTTCCTGGCATGCTAGCCATCACAATCTGTAATATGAATTTACCAGAAAACTTCTACAAGACTCCCATTGAACAAAATTGACACAAAAAATCCAACATACCCACAAGGATAACACAACTGGCTAGGCTCTGATACCACTTGTAAGGAAAGCAAAGGTGCAGAAGCAACTTTTCTAACGTCAAAAACCTTAGGGAAGAATGCAGACATACTTTTAAATTTTACAATTGCAGTCCAATTAAGATGCACTTGAAAGAGGTAACAGAAACATAGAATATAACATACACATATGAACACCAGATTTACGTGGGAAAACCCTTAAGGGAGAAAAACCCACCACACCAAGAAAACCCCTTTGTATTACAATAATGAAATTACATACATAGTTTGGGCTTGACTCTCTGATGTCGATTTACAACAGCTTTCACAATGACCAACCTTGTATAGAACATTCACATTACAATGCTCTTAGAATAGAATTCACACTGATCACTCTTCAAACTGTTCATCCAACCAATCATCCATCGATCAAACTGAACATCGAACATCCATTCAACCATTCAACAATCCAACCAAATATCATCTACAACTACAAAGTATATCCATGTCATTCTTGTTTGTCAAACTTTCTCACATAACTGCCACAACAAACTAACTTCCAACAGTTCCCATTTGGCTTCTCTGATTGGTCGAATACAAGCCATGTAGGATAGTCTTCACTTAGTCAAAAGCGTTCAACCTATGCCGCATGTCGGTGAGACACTGACTGTGTCTCCCCAATGACACAAAGCCAACATTCAATATCGCCAAGAGTCCTTACTATTGGTAAGAGGTTACGCCGAGTTCATAAAGCTATCACTCAAACTTCACCTTGTCACCAAGACCTCATACTGATGATCATCACTTGTATCGCTATCACCAAGACCATCATTTTTGATGAGACATCATGCCAAAGCTCCAAAGTCACATAGACAATAGAATTCCCATAAGTGAGACTATCGTCCTTCGCTGAGAGATCATACCGAGCCTTCATGTTATCCCGAAATGTGCAACAGTTGGCAAGAATTACTGCTATCACTGAGAGTTATTACTGAAGTCTCTGAGTTACCTTGAGACTATCTTTTACCAGGAGTTATACCAATGACACCCCACAACATTAGTGAGACCAACACCCATCACCAAGAGTTCACAGCGAAGACTTTGTGTTACCATGAAGACTCCAAGTGTAACATTGTCGGTGAGACATCTCCATATTGGTAGGACTTCATACCAAAGCAAATGAGTTACTCTGATGACACAGTCGCCCCAAGTCTCCCTGATATTCAATAAGAATGGCATGTCGGCCAGACCAACCCACTCGGCAGAGGGTTACAACGAACATCATAAGTCACAGTGATAACACCAGTCGGCAAGACAACAACAATGTATCGGTGACATGAACAATCCACAAGGTTACTAAACTGCTAGTCAGCTAGACAATATGGATGTCACACCAACTTGGCCCTTTCAGAGGTTTCATCCTATGAGATTGAGACACATATTTCCAATAGGAATAGCTTAAGCTTTTGTTCATCGCTTTGATAGTCATAGCTATGATACAGCACATCAAATTCAAACAAAAACATGTCAGGATCCTCAATAGAAAGGCCATGAAAAAATGAGTAAAGTTGAATGAGGAATATTCTTCATAGGAGCATCTCACTAAGGATATGTGATAGGAAACTCAAAAGTAACCAAATTATTGTTAGCCATGCCCTATTATCGTTGTTGTTGTTTTTATTGTTTTTGTTGTTGTTGGGATCCATGACGTCTAATTCCCAATGGGAAAAATAGGTTCTAAACGCCTCTTGGGTTTCTTTTGAGAATGGACCAGCTTTCGGCCCATAGGTTTCTCAAAAGATATTTTTAACCTTTTTCTATAATATTTTAGAAGAACTTGGATGGGTACCTATAGGTGTCTCAATAGTAGTAGACTCTATAACACACTTCTCAAGATGGGGTTTGAGTAACTCTAAGGGTTGTAATTTAGTTTTCAATATCCCTTGTTATGAGTTGCCTACCTCAACTAATGATTTTGAATTATTTTTCAATTTTTCTAATTTTTTAATATTCCCTTTGTCCTTTTTAACAAATCTCCCTTTACTATCCCTACTACAATTCATGCACCTAAATGACTTATGAAAAAAAAACCTAAGGACCTAGTTACCCAAATGAGGTCAACTATTGTGTGGACTTTCTCCTTAGCGCAATGCTCCTAGCTTAGTTTACTAGAAATACAAGCCTTTAACACAATTCCCCAACAATGGCACAAAAATGATTGAACAAAACTGTGGTTTCAAATTGTTCTTGTAATGGATCTGAATTAATTCTTAGAAATGGCTTCCTTAGTTCATCCTAAAGTGTCAATACGGGAACGTAGGCTTTTGAATCGTGTTGTGGTGGTATGCCAAAGGGTTGCAATCAATAAACTAAGGTTTGATAGATGCAAACTAATGTAATCTATTTTTGAATAGAAATCTGGTTTGCAGACTTCCTATCACATACTCGTGAAGAAATGACTCTGTAGCAAAGAACAAACTACCGACACACAACAAAATAGAATCAAAAAATATCTAACAAAATGAAAACCTTTCTGGAAATAAAATAAACAAAATTAACTATGCAATAAACAAAATTAAAATCTCTATAAGTTATGCTATTGAATGTAGATATACTTTCAATATCAATTAACTATTCAATTCTTCAATTATAGTTAATCGATTATGAAAACTAATAACTATTAAAAAAGCCAAGAGAGACTGAATACATTTATATAGATTAAGTAAACTAATAAGAATCTGATAACACAATAAACAATATGAAACAAATTGAATAATTATGAAGCAACATAAATTACCACACACATAAATGAAAATATCACCAACAACTGAGGAAGTGGGCCCTACCTTCGTCGACTATTGGGTGATTAGAATCTCACAATCACAAAATTATTCCACGCTACTTATCATTCCTTCGAATTGCAACAACAAATTATAGACACAGATCTAACACCAATATGTGATTTCTATTATCTATATATATATGAGTTTCAACATACACACACATATATATACCGATCATATTATCATTAAGTAAATAATTTTGTTTGTTTGTTTGGCCTATAGGCCACCCACAACCAAGAGTCTATGAAAAATGACAAAGGTCCATAGGCCACTTTTAACATTAAAACAAAGCATCCTTAAAAAAAATGATCGGTCACTAACAAAGTCTTGCTAATTTCATTCAACTGATCTCTTGAGATCCTCATGCTCGTAGTAGCTTCAACTTCCTCTCTAACTATCTCATGCCATTTGGACATGAAACAATCAGAATTATCATGATTTTCAACAATTTATTAATCCTAATTTATTTTCCATATTTTACTAAATATTGTAGACACGAAAAATGTACCGATTGAACTTATACATGCCTGATCCTAATTACTAACATCGCTTCATCCTAAATCATCTCTTTTTTTGGTCATTTAATTAAATAATCTTTATTTAATTAAATTCATCACATTTCATCTCTTAATTAAATAAATCATCTTTTATCTAATTAAGTCATCATCTCCTATTAATTAAATAAATCATTTAAAAAAAAAAAAAATTATACGTAAAACATAGTCAAGCTGCATATATTAATTCAAACCAAAATACAAAATTTGTACATGATATTGGGCCAAGCCAGTCTTTGTAAGTTCATACTTGAACAAATTTTTCTTCAAGCTATCCCATTGCCTCCTAATCCCCTTTGACTAGTTCAAAAAACTTACATTCTACTATTCCCCTTCAATTGGCTTCATCATAAAACTTTGTGGTTTCTACCACATCTACAAAGTCTCTGAGCCATTGTAGGCCCATCACCTCAACCATGCCCAACCGTTTGAATAGAAAATATACTCCAATCCCAACCCAATGCCAGTGGCAAACTAGTTGTTCTCCTCCCATGTCTAGGATGAATGGCTTCCATTCCACTTGTACACCCTGTTGGAACATCTTGACTATATCATCCAAGAAGGGAATCCCCATGCCAAGCCTTGCTACTACCACCATGTTCAAATCCTCCTCCAAGAACGATACTACAAACACCATCCTCAAGAGCACCAAGCATCTTACTTTGGGCATATTCAAATCCAACAGAGATGCCAAAAATTGAGAGGATATATCCGAATTCACCCTATTTTTATTGCCAGAGAAACAAAACTTCCACCTAAGCACCATCCAAACCACTTCAAGGCACAAAATATAGTTATTCTAGCAGATATTCTTCAGTCTCTGGTTGGAAATGAACCTTGAGACGAACCTTGAGAATGTTGCTTCCGACTTCATGCATTTTAGTTTGATATGAGTCTCCATTTTTAAGTGTAGAATAAGCCAGAGAAATAAACTTAAATAACCAAGTTTACACACTTCAACTGTGCAAGCCAGCTATCTCCATTTAATAAGGTCTATACCTACCTCCATTATGGATCCATCACATTTGATGAAAGGGAGTACATAGACTTCCATGTGTTAGATTTTCATGAGTTCCATTTGATCTCAATCTCTTAAGAGAATCATTATGCCTTTCCCAATGCACTCCCTCAGAATGTTGTGAGAATTTTTGGCTCACATTAAATCTGCTCCCCCATGTGGCATTGAGTGTCTTTCTTAACATATGGACTTTTAGTGATTGACAACAAAAAAATTGAATGGATGGTTTACATTTTGATTAGCCCCTATCCTCTCAAACATCTTCCTAACTCCTTGGACGCCCATGCATCGAGCTAGCCAAGCTGGCACAATGACCCCCATAGTTGATACATGGGTGCGATCATTTTATTTAATTAACTTCTATAGTCTCTCTTTAATTAAATAATTCATTTTATTTAATTAAATATCTAAAGTCTTTCTATTAAATTAAATCAATTAATCTTTATTTGATTTAATCTAACATCATCCCTTTTAATTAAATACATCCAACTTTATTTAATTAAGTCTAGAATCATATTCTTCTCATTTTTATTTAAATTAATCCAAAAGTCTAATTCAAAAGTCAAAATCAGCTAATCTTCATCTTAATTAATCAAATCCTGATTAATGCTAATCTTAATCCATCAAATCCTCTAGCTTTTGCAACTTGCTCATGAAAATCATTTCAATTGATTTATTAAATCTTCAATTACTTTCAAAAAGACATCAAAAAGGGAATATTCTCCAATTTTGAAAAATCCCTCCAAAACGGTTTGTACATCCAACAAGGAATTTAAACCTATTACATGTCCTTTTTCCTTGAGCCAAGTGGCATTAATTTCATTTTATTCTCCCTACAACTTGTCATTTCATCCATTTTGAAATTCCACCTAATTGCATTTAATTGCACATTCACCAAAATGTGCTCCACCTTTGTCCACTCAAATGTTGACAAGTGCCTTCATGGTAATGGTTGGTCTTTTGTCCCACATTCATCCATTTTTCCTCATCGTCCATGTTTCACATCTATAAATAAGAGTCTCTCATTTGGATTTTGGAGACACAATTTCATGCAAAGGCATTATCTTGAGATTTTGAATTTTCTCATCCATTGTTCATCCATTTTCAAAATTTCATAGCTAGGTTATGTAGGAATTTCACAAATGAATTATTAAATATTCATCAAATCACCATTCAAGCTTACAAGGAATTAGGAAAGCGTCATTTTCCACATCACAATGGCACCAATTCCCCCATGGGATTGATAGTTTGTTTGCATTAGAGAGGATTTAATAGCTTTTTTTATTGTGTTCTTCACTTATTTCTTGTTTATTTTCATTTCAAATGAATTCCATGAGGAATGTTGATTTAGCTTATATAATGGACTAATGATGTGTTGTTTGACTATGTTTATGCAAGTATAGGATCACCATTCACATGTTGGTGCTAGAAGGAGGGAAAACTTGAAGAATTTAACACCTTTTTCTTCAAAATTATGTGGTTTTTTGAAATTTTTGTGTCTATAGGAAAATAATGCCACGAACAAAGAAACTATGTCGCTACTAGTTTAGCAGTGCCATTTAGTGCCACTATTAAATTCCAAATTGCGACGCTGTGTTCTTCCCACACAGAAATTTGAATTTCAAACAGCAACGTTGGGCCATTTTTCTGTCACTAGACATCCAAATTCCAAACAGCGTCACTTAGTCAATACATCGCCACATTTGTGCTCACTCATTTTCCACAATCCACTGCTATCAGTCCCTAGAGGTGCTATACAGTGCTGTTGACTTCTTCCAACTATGCCGCCTCTATAGATTGTGCTGTTGGAGTTGGGTAAAATGTACTTTTCAAATTAATTTCAACATGTGCTATTTCATTTTGATTGTTTTTAACTACTAATTGGTTTTTTACCTTTGTTTATGTAGTTTTAACTAGTTTTTGTAGGTTGGCTTGATCAAAAGTGAAGGGAGGAAACATAGACGAAGGCTTCTATGCCATCATCATTTCATTATATCAAGTGTTTTTAAACACTATGGGGAGAATTTTCTATCTTTTGTGCTTTTCAAACTCAATAATTTCAATTGGGCTCTAAAAAGAATAGAAAGGGATTAAAAAGAACCTTAGGCAACTTACTAGATTTTGTTTAAGGCTTAACAATTGAAGAAAATCTCACACTTCCTTTTGGTGCTTAAAAAGAATCCAATTATTTCTTTGAGGGATTAAAATGAGCATGTTCTTTTATGTTTTGTAATCTCTTATCCAAAGTAATATAATTTAAAAGATGTATGTGCTTCTCTCACGCTTCATGACGATCTTGAGAATCAAAAATATTTTTGCGATATTAAATTGTATAAGTGATTACCTCCACACTCCAATTTGGGATTCTTAAAATTGAACAAAATCTTGCGTGTGTGAGTGGGGTATACCGTGTGTGTTCACTCTTTGTTTCTCAAAAAAGATTGATCGAACTAGGGATGTACTTGATCACTTTTTTTTATCCTTAGAGGGCCTATCTGGTGGGAAAAAGTAATCACCCCAAGGAGCGACCCAACTGGGAACATGATAAATCCAAGCGACTTCCACCCAGTATATAAGTGTGGGCACTTGAGGAAAGTTCAAGTATCATAAGGATTGTTCTGACAAGAAGGGCAGCAATGGTCTTTTGCCATATGGATGATCCCCCATGAACGAAATGCCTATACTAGAACCTTTTGTTTAAAATCCCAAGTCCAAGTATCTATTTGTTGGTGCAAGAACAGTCATTCTAAAGTCACCCCACATTTTTGTGATTCTTGGTAGAGATGAGAAGTATTCCATGGGATTTTCATGGGTACCAAAGCTTGGCTGACCCATAGAAGTGAGTTTTGTGGAGGGGAGCTAGTGTGGTCAAGCTTTTAATCATCCTCCAAGAATAAGCACAACTAGATTTATCCAAGTGGGGATTCAATAAATATTTCCTCTTATCTATAGGGTTATGCATTTTCTTAAAATCAAAACACTTTTCTTGGATCTTAAACATTGGAAAACAAACATTCAAACATGAGCATCAAATTTCAAACCTTTAGAAGAAGCAAATACCGTTGAAAAAATTGAAGTGCTATTACTTGTCCTAGGGATTTCATCCTTAGAGGATTCTAAGTATTTGTATTTATATCTCAATTTTCTCTTACTAAAGTCAACATTAGGGAACTATTGCCTTTTATTCCTTTATTTTCACATAATGGACCATGTGGGATGAAAAGGAGTTGAGACAGACATTTAGTGGAAAAGCTAAGCAAGAAAGTGTTTATGGTAAAATCAATTCATTAATCAAGATGAAATCAATTTAATACCACACATACACTTTTTTATCTTTTTTCTTATAGTCTTTTGAGAAAACATTGATCTTTTGCTTTGAACTACTCTTAGGGAAAAGCATGTTCTTTAATACCTTGGTCTTATAAACAAGTACCTCTTAGGTTCATTTAGGATCAAAACAACCAATCATTTCATCCATCTCAAACACCAATCAAATCCCATCTCACAAACAACTATTAGAATCTTGGAAAAATCCTTCATACTAGACTTTTCAAAAAATACTTTAAATCAAATCAAAATCATCTTGTTTGACTAGGTGTGTGTAGATGAATCCTTCTCCATACACTTAGTTAAATTACCACCTTGCAGACAAGTATATTCCAAGACAACATCTAACCTCTTGGAGTTTATGAGTTCATTATCAAATCTAAATCAAATCCAAATCAAATCCAAATCAAACCAAATCAAATCCAAAATCCAAAAGTCCTAAAGTCTAGTATTCCTCCAAGGTTCCTAAAAGTTCAACACCCATATCACTCACCCCTTTCATCTTTCATCTCATCATTGGTCCTAAATCCCTTAGAGGTCAACAAGGTCAAAACACAAGAAAAAAATGGAATATAAACTTGATTCATACATCATGAGTGGTCTAAATCAACCAAACTATCAAATCCTTACAATGGCAATTGATTTAAATCAAAACTCACATTTATACAATCCATACATGGGATCATTATCTCCTACAAACCTCAATGGTACAAAAAATGTGAGTATGCCCAATCTAAATTTTGGAACACCTTTCCCTATGGTATATCTAAATCAAAGTCCAAACCTAAAAATATATCAACCAAACAATAAATGCATGAGTCTTCAACAAAACAACATTATCCCACCAAATCCATACATGCCAAATGTGAATATACTAAGTACAACTTTACCAAACATGAACAATTCAAATCCACACTTGGTAAACTTTGGGATAGATATGTTTGTGAATCATACAAATGGTGTTCAAAGTCCAAACAAAATGCTAACGACTTCATGTATTCATCCAAGTCAAGGTAAAACCATGCAAAATCAAAGTTACCTAAATCAATGAAATGTGATTCCCAACCACAACAATGTTCAATTTCAACCTATCATGCCAAATCTAAACATCATCCCAGATCATAACATTGTCCAAAATCAATTTTTCAATGATCCCATACACACACCACAAGTATACATTCCAAATCTACTTGAACAAAAACCAAATCAACTATATCAAGGGTGTCAAGATCAAAATCAAAATCAAATTTTGTGAGATCAAATTACTACACTCACCAAAATAGTTGATTCATTACGCCAAGAGACATCTCCACCCCAAAATCCATACACTCTTCCATTGGTTAAACCCTTTCATCAAAGCATTAAGTTGTGTCCAAAACCACATCAAGAACAATATCTCCAATGTCAAGAGGTTGGATATCAAGATCCACAACATCAATAACAAACCCAACCTCCACATCTCAAAGATCAGTCACCACATCTCCAAAATCAATCACCACAAGGTCAATTTAAGGTACAAATCTCACAAGGTAACAAATGAAAATACACACAACTTGGGGAACCAATCAAATTGGTCATGCAATAGCTGGTAGAAGAAAATCTCATCAAAAACCCCTTGTATGAAAACTATCAAGAGCCTCAAGTTAAACCACCAAGGTATAATGATAAGCAGCTTTGTGATTATCACAAAATAAAGGTACACACAACATCAAATTGTATTCGACTAAAAAATCTCATGCAAGACCTGATTGATAAAAAAAAACTATTGGGGACAATGATCAGGATTCAACCACTAGTGATAGCATCGCAAATCTCTCCACCACAATTGTTGAAAACAATGATCAAGATGTATCCATCAATGAGCACCTTGAAGATGTTTCTACCTCATCTGAAGATCAACTCAGCATACATCAAGAATCACTTTTTGGTCATGATCAAAACCCCTCAACAATATTTTGCAATGATCTATTTCAAGGAGTGTTACAATTATTTGATCCTATTGACATAATCCACGACCCATCGACCAATGATCATGTTGAAAATGTCTCTACATCACCTAATGAGTTATAGAACATATCTCAAGAATTTATTCCAAAGCATGATCAACATCTTTCACCAAAGTCTACCAAAGGTCCTTTCCAAGACATATTGACATCCTTTGACCTCATGGTTACAAATACTAAAGGAATCCTCAACTCAACATTTGATCCAAGTCCACTCAAACATCAAGAGGATATTGAGCCACTTCTTAGGCCTAATAAAGATATACAAGAATCCTTTATAATCAATCCATCCTTTGAAATTGACCCATGGCAAGAACTTGATCCAAAGCATGTCGAAGGCAATTATGAAATCATTCAAGATCAATAATTTGTATCTCCAAGCTACTACAATTATCTAATGGAAACTCTCCTATCTATGCAAGATGTCACAAATGATGATCACATCCACATAGCACATATTCCTCCATCTACCCATAAGATACTTTCTTTGGATGGACATGTAGATGGTCTTCATTCAAAATATGATTCCTCTACTCCTGACATTATTACACAAAAATAGTAGGTTATTGATTCCTACAATCAAACTGAGTTGTCAACATTAGGATCAGATATATCTCAAATTTAGATTGAGGACATCATGTATGAAGATATCCAACATTTTCCACTCAAGGAAACAGATCAGACATAACAAGATAATTCAGAGTCAGCAAAACAACAAATTGAAATAAAGTCATCTATAGTGGTCATTTATCAAAGAATGTTTACTGAACAAGGCATCTCAAAATAGGAAGAATCAAAGAAAAAGGATGCTACTACCACTATACCAGGGGAAACTATGTCTCAAGAAAATTCCAACATAGGGAGCATGAAGAATCCTCATGATGAAACTGATGCTAATACAACCAGCCAAGTCACGAATCTTCATCCACCCATCACCCATCCACGAATTTGGACCAACATCAAAAGAAGGATGTGAATCAAATCTTGAAAGAAGAAAATCATCAAAGAAAAAGAAGCTAAGCAGCATAATGGAAAAATCAAATACACATGGATACCAAAGAATACAAAGAAAGATTATCCCTATCAAACTCCATTAGTTAAAGAAACTATGGGAAAAAATAAAAAGGGGAAAAGTATCCATAAAAGATGTCCACAAAGGAAAAAGAATGCTTCTCAAGTGATGTACAAAGTATATCAAGCATTTGGTCCTAATTCTATGCACACTTCTATATCCACCCATCATTACTCATCTTCCCAAGTTTGGAGAGTCAGAGGTTCGAAGTTTTCAACCAATCCATCTTTTATTCCTAAACACACTACATCCACACCTCCACACATGATATCCAATTCTCACTTTGACCATGTATTGGCAACCACCATTCATCATAAGGATTCAAAAGGCACTCTATCATGATGTGCACACAAAGATAAAGTTAACTTCGGTATCAGTAAAGCAAATCAAGAATTTCAAAAGTTGTATTCAAGTGCACATATCTTAGCAAAACAACTTGTTCATGAAGGATATTGATGGCACATTATGACAAAAGCATCTACATCAACACCACTAGGTGATTCAATATGAGCTTAAAAATCTTTCACAAAAAAAAATTATAAAATATAAAATCCAAAAAAAAAAGGATTGAAAACAATAAAGAAAAAAATCATCCTCCAGTGAAAACCACTATGGTGGTGCTTTGGATGCATAGATAGGTACCATGATGAAAACCTGGAAAGCAGGCGTCATGTGTAGAATCAAGCATCTACGTGTGCCATTTCAAGTGAAAGCATCTCATTCCATCTATGATAAATCCAACATTCCACCCATATCATCCATAATAAATCCATTCATACATAAACCATTTATCCAATTCATTTTCATCCATAGTCCAAGTTATTTTGATCTTGAAAAAAAATTTGGTGCACACTTTACACGTGCTTATGGTAAACATCTTGACATGGGTCATTTTCATTGATCCTATCATGTACCCAACATTATCTGAGCCATGAAGCACTATCCAAATGAGCATCCTCTATTTGAACAACTTATCTTCATTCAAGATAATTCATATCCATTCATCCATACATCTAACCAAGGATCCATCCATTGCATTTCAAACATTGATAACAATTAGGGGTAGATATCCTTTCCAATCCTTGTGTTGCTTAACACTATCCTTGCATTATTGTGTATCCTCAACAATGTTATCATCATCAATCTTGATCAATCAAATCCAATCAATCCCTCATCAGCTTGGGATATCCATCCTAATCCTTATGTTGCTTAACACTATCTTTGGATTTTTGTGTATCCTCAACAATGTTATCATCATCAATCCATCGATCTGATCAATCAACCTTAGCTTGGTTTTCAAAAAAATCCCAAATAGATCATTGATATCATATCCATATCCAAATCTTCAAAATCATGTGAAAATCCAAAAAAAATCAAAACATATCAAAATCCCAAAACAAGTCAAAAACCAAAATATGCCAAAACATGTCATCTGAACTACGTTGTCTCTGAGCTTAAACGTAGGCAAGGATAATCTTTGATCATCCCCTAAGAAACAAAAACACAAAAACATAAAAAACATTCAAACATTGGAAAATTTGAAAATCAAAATATTTTTAAAACATCTCAAAAATCCAAAAAACAACCTCAAAACATTACAAAAACATCAAAAACATCCAAATATTTGAAAAAATCCATTCGTCTCATTTTTCTTTCACCCGCAATAATCTCATCCATAATAAATCAATCATCACCTTCATCCTTTGGCAAAACAAATAGAAACAATCACAACAATCAGCAAAAGCAAACTTCAAACGCAAAATCAAAATCAAAACAACAAATTTTTAAATGCAAAATCAAACTCTTGATCATTCTCAAACATGTCAATCAAACCTTATATCAACCGGCCTTTCAAACAACCTATCAACTTGCCACCATCCACCAACATGTCCTTGGATGCATCCTTCCTAGAATGGGCATTATCTATTGGAAAATCACTTTGGATACTTATCCTAAACAAAAGACATCCCTTTGCCTAGAGGTATGAAGAACATGGGATTTTTTTTCACTTGATCTTTTCTTTGATTTATCTTATTGCACTCATTCCAATGACCTCTCAATGATGTTTATCAAAAGGATTTAGAGAGAAATGAATGGGGCAATAATCATTATCTTTTGTTTGTTGTGCTTGTTGGATGCTCTTGTAATATAACCTTAGCGAATACTTTCTTTTTTAGGTATGTATGGAGAGTGTTTTGGGTAGCTTGTTGACTATTACATTGTTAGGTTTTTCCTTTCCATGTTTTGGTCTAAGATGTTTGAAATATCTAAAGTATATCCTAGTAAGGCTTTCATATGTCAGGTGTGAACAAGAATACTCCTATATGTTTGTCGAGTCAAAGTCCATTTCACTAGATACAAAACCATCTTAGTTGTTTGTACCTTGATGCATCATATCTATGTGTGTTATCAAACATAAGGTAAATAACCCTTTTAAAATCCAAATTCCTAATAAGAAAATCATCATCATCATCATCATTATCATATCTAATAAATTCTTAATGACTCATGGACTTGTTGGATCCTCTCTTTCACTATCTCATTTCTTCTTATTCTTCTATTTTTACTATCATTTCTATCCAAATTTGTGTGTTATATCAAAATATACATGAGGCTACCCATGGCCGATGAATTGTCTACAAATCTGTCTACATCAAACATTCGAGCCGAACTAATCTTGAACCTCTTTGTTGCTAGATTTACCCTACAAATTTGAATCTTCACCTGATCTCTCGAGGGGGCAGTGTACCGACATACTTATTTCCATTGGGGCAACAGTGGGGCATCCGAAAAATTAAAAAAAATTGAATTTTGATCTTGGCAAGGTTATTCTTTGAACCAACGCAGTGGGTACATTACTTCAAAGAGGGAAAAAATGTAGGCAGGAAAAATGTACCGAATGATCTTATACACTTGAT
This sequence comes from Sequoia sempervirens, assembly GCA_007258455.2. NCBI lineage: Eukaryota > Viridiplantae > Streptophyta > Pinopsida > Cupressales > Cupressaceae > Sequoia > Sequoia sempervirens. The sequence goes on from VDFB02000015.1 coordinate 361,779,790, forward strand.
CCTGATTATTAACACCACTTCATCCTAAATCATCTCTTTTGTTGGTCATATAATTAAATAATTTTTATTTAATTAAATTCATCACATTTCATCTCTTAATTAAATAAATCATTTTTTATCTAATTAAGTCATCATCTCCTATTAATTAAATAAATTATTTTATTTAATTAGCTTCTATAGTCTCTCTTTAATTAAATAGTTCATTTTATTTAATTAAATCTCTAAAGTCTTTCTATTGAATTAAATAAATTAATCGTTATTTGATTTAATCTAACATCATCCCTTTTAATTAAATAAATCAAAAATTTAAGTCTAGAATCATATTCTTCTCATTTTGATTTAAATTAATCCAAAAGTCTAAGTCAAAAGTCAAAATCAACTAATCTTCATCTTAATTAATCAAATCCTAATTAATGCTAATCTTAATCCATCAAATCCCCTAGATTTTGCAAAGTTTTCTCATGAAAATCATTTCAATTGATTTATTAAATCTTCAATTACTTTCAAAAAGGCATCAAAAAGGGAATATTCTCTAAGTTTGAAAAATCCCTCCAAAATGGTTTGTACATCCAACAAGGCATTTAAACCTCTTATATGTTCTTTTTCCTTGAGGCAAGTGGCATTAATTTTATTTTATTCTCCCTCCAACTTGTCATTCCATCCATTTTAAAATTCCACCTAATTGCATTTAATTGCACATTCACTAAAATGTGCTCCACCTTTGTCCACTCACATGTTGACAAGTGGCTTCATGTTATGGTTGGTCTTTTGTCCCACATTCATCCATTTTTCCTCATCCTCCATGTTTCAAATCTATAAATAGGAGTCTCTCATTTGGATTTTGGAGACACAACTTCATGCAAAAGCATTATCTTGAGATTTTGAATTTGCTCATCCATTGTTCATCCATTTTCACATTTTCATAGCTAGGTTATGCAGGAATTTCACTAAGGAAGCATCAAAATATTCATCAAATAAATATTCAAGCTTACAAGGGATTGGGAAAGGGCTATTTTCCACATCAAAATGGCACCAATTCCCTAATGGGACTGATATTTTGTTTGCATTAGATAGGATTTAATAACTTTCTTTATTGTGTTCTTTACTTATTTTTTGTCTATTTGCATTTCAAATGAATTTGATAGGGAATGTTGATTTAGCTTGCATAACGGACTAATGATGTGTTGTTTGACAATGTTTATGTAGGTATAGGGTCACCATTCACAAATATTAAGGTTCCTTCAACAAATGGTGACAATAATATGGACAAAAACAATGGTAAAGAGGAAATTATAAGGAAAAAATAATGAAATATTCTACACTCATCAGAGACCAGAGAAACCTTCTGAAGAAAAGAAGAATCATCTACTAGATTGTTGGACCTTGTACACACTAACCTATGTGGTCCAACTAGAATAAGAAGCTTACAAGGTGAGAAATATTTCATGCTTTTAATTGATGATTATTCCAGATTAACCTAGGTTGCATTTTTTAGAGAAAAAATAGAGGCTTTAGAAAAATTCAAGATTTTCAAGGCAAGAGTTGAGAATGAAGTTGATAGGAGAATCATGTGTTTAAGATATGATAGAGGAAGAGAGTTTAATTCTAATGAATTCAACAAATTCTATGAAAAACATGGCATCAAAAGACAACTATCTGCCCCTAGAACACCACAACAAAATGGTGTAGTGGAAAGAATGAACTAGACAGTTCAAGAAGCAACTAGAACAATGATCATGGAAGCAGGTTTATCATAGGTGTACTGGAGAGAAGTGATACACATAGTAGTGTACACTCTTAACAAAGTACTATTTCAGAGGAAATATGGAAAGACGTCATATGAGCTATGGCATGGAAGAGCTGCCACAATAAAGTACTTAGAAATTTTTGGAACAAATGCTACATTCAGATAGATGAGGACAATCTTGGGAATTTCGACAATAGAGCTGATGAAGGCATATTTTTGGGTTACTCTACAAGAAGCAAAGCAACTCAAGAGTAATTATTATTGTGTCTACTCTCTGAAATTGAGCCAAAGATTGTGGAAAAAGCATGCAATGATCAGAATTAGGTGAAGGAAATGAAAGAAGAGCTTGATCATATAGAGAAAAAATAGACTTGGGAACTTGTACCCTGACTGACAGAAAAAAATGTAATTAGAACAAAGTGGGTATTCCAGAACAAGTTGGACGAAATGTTGATTTTTGTGGTTTATGTTGATGACATAATCTTTGGAGGAAATGATGATATGTGTAGAAATTTTTTTAGATGAAATGTACACAGAATTTAAAATGTCTATGATAGGTGAGTTAAGTTTCTTCCTTGGATTACAAGTAAATTAGAACAAATGAATTTTCTTTTCTCAGTCCAAGTATATCAAAGAATTATTGAAGAAGTTTGGATTGCAAAATTCCAAATTGGTTTGTACACCTATTGTTACCAGATGTAGGTTGACAAAATAAGATTCACCTAAAGCTAATGCAAGCATGTATAGATCAATGATTGGAGGATTGTTATATTTTACTGCTACTAGACCAAACATTATGTACATGTTTGTTTAGCATCTAGATTTCAACAAGAACCAAAGGAATCACATGTTGCAGTAAAAAGAATCTTTAGATATTTGAAGGGTATAAAAGATATGGCATTATGGTATCCAAAGGACTCGGATTTCACTTTGATAGCTTATACTAATGTTGATTGGTCCAGATGTGTTGATAAAAGGTGGAGCACAAGTGTTGGAGCTTATTTTCTTGGCTCCCAGTTGGTTGCTTGGTCAAGTAACAAACAAGATTTGTATCTTTATCTACTACTGAAGCTGAATACATTGCAACATCCTCATGTTGCACTCAGGTATTATGGATGACACAAATGCTGAAGGACATTGGCATATCATTTGATGAACCAATCTCAATTATGTGTGATAATACCAGTGCAATGAACATTTCTATGAATCTGGTACAAAACTCCAGAACGAAACATATATTCATCAAATATCATTTTTTGAGAGAGAAGGTTTTGGAAAATGAGGTAGAGATTGAATATGTACCTACAAAAGAGAAGATTGCAAATATTTTCACAAAACCATTGAGAAAAAATACTTTTGAGTATCTCCAACATAAGTTAGGGGGTTTGGCCCCTCCTAGTCTACAATAAGTTGCACCAGGGTGTGCATTGGTCTAGAGTATTATATGCTCACTCTCATCTAGATCAATGCTTGGTGGCTTCCTCATAGGGGGAGTGGAGGAAGTTTTTCAGGGGGTGTTTTTCCTTTTGTCTTTAATGCCAAAGGGGGAGAAGAAAAGAAGACAAGAAGGTCCTTAATGCTAGCATTGCATTGTTTGGTTTATTATTGATGAATGTTTCCATCAATGAAAAAGGGGGAGATTGCTGGAATGTGTTGAGATGTGATGTTGATTGTTTTCATTAATGGTTGTCATTGATTTCAACATATCTTGGTTGATTGACTGAGGTTCAGTTTTAATACTTTGGTGATCTGGATTGGCATGGTTCCAGATGTTGTGTTGTAATGATTTATCTTTGGTCGTGTATGTCCTAGTCCCACTCTTTTTGCAACACAATGAGATACACTCTTATGGGTTCAGACCGATTTGGTAGTTGGTTAACATGCTCTAACAAATTATTTGCATTGTAATGTGTATATCATATTCTTTGGTTCTGGATATCATGGTAAATATGTAACTTGTTGATTTGAGCGAGGAGGTTTTTTATGGTCCACATTTCATTCCTCTTCACTCTAGGAATGCTTTTGTGGTGGCCTAATTCAAAATTGTGTTTGGTCGACTACCTAACTCAAATCGTGTTTAGCCGACTTAGGAGTTTATGGAAGCTTGAAATGGTATAAGTAAAAGTTGATTCTGTTCGATGAAAAAAATGTGATGAATGTGAATATAAAAATCCAAACATTGTGAAGTATGTGAAAGTAGATGTAAATAAAGGAAAAAAAATAGTGAGATTCTATTCGATGTCATTGTTGGTGACAATTATTTCAGTAGTGGATTCCCTTTGATCATTCTTCTGGCAGTGAGCCTTTTTTTCTGTTGACAATGAGCCTTTCTCTTTTGGCAGTGAGCCTTTTTATCTTTGGCTATAATAGCTAGGTAGTGAGCCCACCGATAGTGAGCCTTACCTGTAGTGAGCATTCTGGTAGTGAGCCCTTTTAAAAATCACCTTAACCGGTGTTTTATAATTGAGAATTAGTGTTCTTTGTGGTTTTTCCCTTCTTGGGTTTCCACGTAAATTCTGGTGTTCATTGTGCATGGTGTTGTTGTGTGCTTTCATATTCATATTTGTTAGATTATTATCTGATTGATTTAAGTTTTCTCTGAATTAATTAGAATCAAAAAAATTGTTTTATAATAACTGATTCACCCTTGCTCTTAGTTATTCAAACTGTTCAACACATTCATATGATTGATGAACAAAGTTATGAAAAGTTATTTGGTAAGTTTTTCATTGTATACTTGAGTGATATTATGATCTTTAGTAGGATAAAAGAGGAAAATTTACAACATATCATAAAAGTATTTCAATAATTGAGAGAAGATAAGTTGATAATAAACATAAAAAAAATGTAGTTTAATTTAAAATAACATTTCTCTATTTTGGGTTTATCATTTATGTGGATGGATTGAAGATGGATCCATAAAAAGAGGTAAATTATGGAGTCACCAACACCAACAAGAATTAGAGTGGTAATATCCTTTCATGGATCAACTGGCAAGTTTTTATAGAAAATTCATCAAATTTTTAGTGGCAATGGTTGTGGGAGGAGGAATTTGAGTTCCTCCTTGACTTGGGATATTGTTCGAACGTTGAGCACAACTAGTCATTGAGGTAAATTTTTTCCAAAAATCTGAGCTAGGCTGCGCACAAGTTATAATCCTTCTTCACTTTCAGTCATGCAATGTATGTTATCTATGGTAGGAATAACATTGGTTGAAATGTTTTTAGTACTTAGTTTCAATGTTGTAGGTTTTCTAAGTCTTCATGGATTTGGATTATGTTTTCTTGCAGAATACTAGCAACCATTGTTTCAACACTTGTCACATTACTTGAAGGCAAAGAGTTGTTAAAGGTATGGTCCATACCTAGTGAACTAGTGTCAACACTAGTAATGAAAGAGCTGGATAACCCAAGATCCACGACGATTGTGTTATCATGGGATGACATGAGTCTCGAACTTCGTCTCACTATAGTATTAGCAACAAGAAATCAAGTAGTAAAGCTCATGCAAGGGACAATGAATGAATGTAAGATAAATGATATTCTCTAATTCTGATTCAAATTAAATTAAGATAGATGCAATGAAATCAATGAAACATAAACTCCGTAATCTAAAACAAAAATCTATCAACAACAAATAGGAACACAAAAACAAGATTTTTAATGATATAAAATGTAGTTCAAGATTTGACATGAGACTCAATTTCCTGGAGGGTCATATGAGTCCCAATGAGGGTTTTCCAGGGATTCAAATGCTAATGAATAGTCAACAAAGAATACCCAAAAACTAGGCAAACCCACTTGTACTTGGACTAGATCCCCTAGGTGGTGTATGAGTCCCAAATTAGGGTTTTGACATACATTTCAAGAAATTGTGAGTGAATTGATAAGTACGAGGTATTTTTCCACAGCATGTCAAATTATGATATTGCTATCAGGATTCAACCGTGTAGTTTCGAGTCAAACTCATTGACCCATGTTTCATGAGTAGTGGTTCAAAACCCATCTCTCATGATATCGAATGGTTTTAGGTCATTATCAGGTGATGCCCGAGGGTCACTCTCATCATGACTCCAGCTGCGACCAGAGCAAGGTTAAGCCCAGCTTGAGCCAAAAACCATCAGTGTTTATGAACCATTTCATCGCCCTTTGGCTCATCAATTGATGTAGGAGGTAAAGGGGCTCTATTATGAATGGTTCATAAGGCACAACACTCTAAGGTTTTGCAAATGGGTAACAACTCAAGCGGGCTTAACCTTGGAAAAACTCCCTGGTTAAGCGCGCTTGAGCTGGAGCAGTACTGGGATGGGTGACCTCCCAGGACGGACCAGTGCTTCACCTCTGTGAGCATCACCTAGATGCAATGAGTGCTAAGTGGACCATTCGATATCATGAGAGATGGGCTATTGTTGAACCACTACTCATGAAACATGGGTCAATGAGTTTGACTCAAAACTACACAGTTGAATCCTGATAGCAATATCATAATTGTGAGTGAATGTTAGGTTTTCTAGTTTGAATGTTGTCTAAACTAAGTGCAAGTATAGATTTCAAGTGAAATTCAATAATGCAAGATGCAAAAATGCAATCTATATTCACTTTCACTAATGCAAGATTTAGAAACCCTAGATGCAAATTAACTAATGTAAAGTTAATGTAAGCTAGATCTAGGACTATGATACACTCCAAATCAAAAAATAATGTGTTCTAAAAGATAGGTTCACCAAAATAAAATGTTGGGGAAATTAGGTTGCTCTTCCAGGGTAGGGTTTTACAACCTCTTTACCTATTTCCTTTAAATTTCATTTAAGGAAACCTTAGAGATCTCAATTTATGGATGGAATGAAGGAAAATGATTTGCAATAACATGTCCTAGGGTGTAATTAAAGACAATAAGGGGGTTCACCACCAAGCAAGGGATTAGAAAGACAAAAAATGTAAATGACTTGTAAAACTTAAGTATATGACCTAGAAAATGAACCGAAATAAGAACAAGAAACTAGAGATAAACAAAGATGCACTTGGAAGTTGAAGAGGCTTGAATGAAGATATGAAATCCCAGAAATGCCAACTTTTAGTGCACACTGGGACTCATATTCCAGTAGGGGTGATTTAGTCCTAGTTTAGGGTTTTGGGCCAAAACCAGAATCTAGAACCGCTAAACTAGGATTTATAGAAAATGCCTGAAAATAGGTATATACTGGGACTCATATGCCACAAGTGGCAATTTAGTCCCAATATTAGGGTTGATTTGAAACTCTAGTATCCTCTAATGTTCTCTTATAGCTTCTCTCCTATCAAATTTCTGAGTTTGAAACACTAAATTGCAACTTATAGGTGACTATGATCTTGCAATGTAGACGACAATTTGACAACTTTCTCCAAACTTTCCCTTGAATGGATCTTCAATCTAAATCGCCTAGATCTGCAATCACACATCAAAGAGGGGGAAAATGTTGCTTTGTTAGTGGATAAGGTTTTGCCTTGGTCAAACCCCATTTTGGTAATCAAACCTTGAAATGCAATCAAATACCTGAATGAAGGAATGATGAATGAACAATTATTCTATGTTGCAACTCACCAAACCCTTGAAACAAATGTTGCAATCTTGTAAGTAATAGCTAGCATGAATGTAGATATTGACTCTTGATTGAATTTTATGAATCTTGACTTGAATGCTCACTTGAATCATAAAACCCTACATCACAAATGTTAGCTAAAAAATAAACATGATTCATGATGACTTTGACATGATGCTTAAATCTTGAATAATGCTCCAAAATGCTTGATAATCAGACTTGAATGCTCTATAATGCTCTCACTTGAATGCTCATAAGATCACTTAAATTGCTAGGAGAAAATATGTTAAATAAACTTGTATTTATACTTTTTTAAGCCAAATTTTTTGAAATCACAATACTACAAGCCGACATCAAATCTAGGAAAATAATATCCTACCAAGAATTTCAATTCAAAATTAGGTCTAAGCTAAGTGGGACTCATACACCACTTGTGGCGTATAAGTTAGAGTAGGGTAAGCATGGGACTCATTTTTCAAGAAATGCTTTAGTTTTATGCTAAACTTAGGATTAGGCCCTGAAACTTAAATGGGACCCATATGCCCAAAGTGGCGTATGAGTCCTAGATAACTAAATCTAGGCCATACAATCCAGAATCATTAAATTATGATTGGTCTTAAGATATGTATCGAGATTATTATTAGAAAGATGCATTAATTAAGACTTGTGGATGCAAAATAAGACCAAATAAGACATAAAGAAGCCCAATTTTAGCAGGGAGGGTTTAAATAAGTGTGAAAATGTAAAAGGATACATTTTCTTACACTACAAAAATAAAAATAAAAAATATAAGATTCAAATTATATTGAAGTTCTAAATTTTAAGCAATAATAAAAAGAGGGCTGAAAGTTTCAACCATCAACTTAATTTTTAATTTTAATGTATTATTATTATTTAATTATTGTATAATTTTTAGTTTAAATATTTTTTTCTTGAGTTTTGTTAATAAAAATTATTAAAAATTTATTGAATTCTTAATATATTTTTTGACTTTAAAACTTTAGCAAGTCCTTTTTTAAAACTTTAAGATCTTATCTTAAGGGTGGGGTCTCATGAAAGGGATTTCCTAAAAAAATTTAGTAGATTGATGAGAGTTTTTAAAATTATTTTAAAGTGGGTGGTTCCATAAATTTTGCAATATAGTAAATTTAAAGTTTATCCCTAAATTTATCAAAACTGGTGGTCTCATGAATTTTATTATTTTTCATATTCAATTAGAAATTAAATAAATATAACATAATTAAAAAATAATAATAAGAATTTTAAAACTTCTACAAGAAAAGATTCTTATAAATTATCTAACATTGTTTTCTTAATTGAATAGAAACCCTACTTCAGCGGCTCAACCCCCAGGAGACCCAAAAACTGTTTACCTGTGTACTGTTTTTTAACTGCTGTCTTTCGTACTACTACTTCGCGGCATTAAAGTCCTTGGCCTTTTTTTACTCTGTGTTGATCGTTCTGTTTGTTCTGTTACCTTGCTCTGTGTAAGGGTGTGATCTCCTTTATGGCAGAAGTGTTTTCACCTTATCATGTCTTTATCAATCATAGAGGACCTGATGTCAAGAGAACTCTTGCCAGCCAAATCTATCATGTTCTCGAAATGCATGGATTGAGGGTGTTTCTCGATAAACAGGAATTGAAAGTGGGGGATTTCTTAACCCCTGCAATTCAGTCTGCCATAAGTACTGCCTCCGTTCAGATCGCTATATTCTCCAAAACATATGCGGAATCCTCTTGGTGTTTGGATGAGCTGGTATGGATGCTTGATTCTCACTCTAATACTAAGATTATACCCATCTTCTATGACATCGAACCTTCAGCACTTCGCCATGTTGAGAACGGAGCATATGCCACAGCCTTTGAGCAGCATAGACGGAAAGGCAGGGTTACCGATGAACGACTGAAAAACTGGATAAACGCCCTCGAAAAAGTCTCTACTATTTCTGGCGTGGTGTTCAGGACGGAGATTGAGTAAGTACTTACATGATCTGAAAATATATTAATGTACAGTTCATTAGATGAGCTTATGGTTTATAACAACTTCTAAAATTGTTTCAGTGACCATGGAGAGCGTTTGAAAGAAATACTAGAGATTGTATTAGAAAAGGTGGGAAGGGAACCACTTCATGTGTGTGAGCACCCTGTTGGACTCCATCAAGCGGCAGAGCATTTTGAAAAGGAGGTTTTGAGTCAAAGTGAATCAAGGGACACCCGCGTTGTCGGGATTGTGGGGCTTGGCGGATCGGGGAAATCGACTGTGGCTACTCATCTATACAACTCCAAGTGTTCCCAATTCCAGAGGTCTTGTTTCTTATCTGGAGTGAGTAAAGAGAAAATACCAAGTCTGCAGGAAACACTCCTTAGGGATCTGGTGCGTGATAAGACTTCGCGTATTGAGGACACGCGTAGAGGTAGGACCTTGCTTCGAGATCGTCTGCAAGGGTTGAAATGCGTTTTGATTGTTTTTGATGATATAGACAATAGGGAGCAAATAGACAATCTGTTATTTGTAAAGGATGTTGTGGGAAATGGCAGTCTAATCTTGGTGACATCTAGAGACCAAGCTTTGCTTGAAAGATCTAAGATAAAAATATACAATGTCAAATTACTAGAAGACAAACATGCCCAAGAGCTATTCTGCTTGTACGCTTTCGCCGACGTCAAACCACTGCACGATTTGCAAGATATGGTTAAAGAGTCGGTTAAAATTTGTGGGGGTTTTCCTATGGCTTTGAAAGTTTTAGCGCGGCAGCTCTACAATGAACATGATCCAAGAAAGTGGAAGCAGCAGTTGGAAAGCCTCCGTAAACAACTGCCAGAGGACTTATTAAGGCAGATGGTAATGGATAGCTATGAATCTCTCGACATTAGGGAGAAAGAGGCCATTTTAGACGTTGCCCATTTCTTAATAGGAGAAGACACAGATCTGGTTCGGTGGGTTTTGGATGAATTGAATGGCGACGCCCTTCAGACGCTCAGTCATAAATGCCTCCTCGAGTTTGAAAGTACAGACATAATTCGTCGAAGAGCACTACGGGTAAAAATTACCTGCAACCCTTAACTAGGCGTAGATCTTTGTCAGGATTTAAATAAGTTATTAGAGCTGTTTAATACAGTAATAAAGCTATTTAACTTGATCTCAGGGTGCTGGCGTGAATTGGAGTACAGCTTTAAGAGGAGGACGAAAGGGGAGCTTCAAAATAAGAATGCACGATTTAGTGAGGGACATGGCAAGACAAATCGGCAGACAGGAGTTGCCCCTCCGCCTTTGTTGCTCAAGTGATTATCTGATCTCCGAACGGGTATTTGATTTCATTCCTTTGAACAGTTTACGTTATATTTTCGAGCCATAAACCATGGAAATCTATATAAAAAATAAACAGACGCCTAGTTTTATATAAAATTAATTTGGAATCTCCACTTAACTTGATAGTAAGTTTTGGCGGAACTCCTCAGTCATAGTCGAAGTTAAAGGAAGTGTTGAATTTGAAAGAAGAACCACTATATCAGCAATTTGATCATTGGTTTTGCAAAATCTCAACTGAACTGGTTTTGCAAAATCTCTACTGAATTGGTTCTGCAAAATCTCAACTTGTCCTTCAGTTAAAAGATTTCTAACAGATATGAATTTGTTTGGTTTAACTGTGGAATACAAGATATATTTTTTTTATAGAAATTGCTGTTACTATTACAATATATAATAATATAACAGTTGATACATTTTGTTTTTGCTTTAAATCAGACATATTTCTCTTCAACCAGATTGCTTGGCAGAATGCTGAAGTTGTGTCAATATACTCATCTTTGATTGAACACAAAGATAGTGATGATTGTTTCTTCAAAGACCAAGAATTGGCACTTGAATCAAAACTAAACACATTTGTAGTGTTTTTTCTGTCAACGATAAAATCAGCCCAATCATTGTTTGTATATCTAATTAAACAAAATTTATCTAAAGGTGCATACAAAATATCAAAATTAGTTGTATCTTGAGCATACCTTGGAACCCTTTTCATTGCACAAAAATGAATTCTACTTGGATTTATCACAAAAATGAATTATACTTGGATTTCGCATAAATCTTGAAAGTAAACTAACAACATGCATGATATTTTTTCTATTCATCATCAAATACATTAGGCTACCAACCAAATTCCTATACACTGTTGCATCTACCTTTTCTGAACCATTATCCTTGATCAAGTTTTCATTCATGTTCAAAGGTGTGTTCATGGGTTTGCAATTTTTCCTTCTAAATTTATCAAGTATGCCATCACTAGCATATTTTCCTTGTGAAATAAAAATGTCATGATTCAATTGCCTTACCTCTACCCCAAGAAAATAATGTATTAAACTCAAATCTATCATTTCTAGTTTATTCTTTAGGGCATGTATGAACTCATCCACTAGTTCTTCATTATTTCCTATGTAAATTAAATCATCAACATAAATTCATATTGTAAGTAAATCACATGTACTTTAAAATTTTACTTATAATGTGGGCTCACTTTCACTCCTATTAAAACATATTTATTGAAAATAATTACCTATCTTACTATCCCATGCTCTAGGTGCTTGTTTGAGTCCCTGAGCTTTCTTCAACCTATAAATTTTTTTGTTCTTATCCTACAATTTGTTAACTAGGTGGTTGTTCTACGAACACTTCCTTATTCAAATAACCATTCAAAAAATTTAATTTAACAACAAAGTGATAGACTTGTCACTTATATTGGACTACTAATGCTAAAACTATTGTTATTAGTATCTAATCTAGCAATAGGAGAATATCTTTCAAACTTGGTTGTTGATAAAAACTATTTTCCACCAATCTTGCTTTATACCTTTCAATGGATCCATCAACTTTATTCTTGATTTTGTAGATCCATTTCAACCTAATAACATCATTTTTAAGTGGAAGATCGGCCAACTCCCACATTTCATTATTCTCAATTGAAACAATTTCTTTAGTCATGGCTTTAATCCTTACTTCTGGTTCTATAGCTTCTTCAAATTGCCTTGGTTCGACTTGAATATGATATAACAAAGAAAAAATTATAGTTTCATCAAAACTAGTAGCTTCTTCAAAGATTTTCTTAATAAGATTTACTTTCCTTGGAGGAGGACTCAAGCTTGAAGAAGGACTAGATGGTGAAGGTGGCGAGCTTAGTGAGGGTGATGCAATAGGAGTTGGGCTACTTCTGGGACCATGAGAAGAAGATCGAACATCTAGCTCCAAATCAATAGCTATTTTCTTTTCCTTGTTCAAATTTTCATTCCATTGCCAACCTTCATTTCAAGTAAATATAACACTCTACTAACAATTAGATTTTACCTCACTAGATTATATAAATGATAACCATTTGTCTCCTCACTATAGCCAATGGCAATGCATTTCTCACTTTTATCATCTAACTTCTCTTCTTTTTTTTCAAGTATGTGAGCATAAGCAATACATTAAAAAAAACCCTAAAGTGTGGAACACCAAGTTTTCTAACACACGATGCCTCATAAGGTGTCATATTTTTCACACTTTCTATTGGAGATCTATTAAACAAATATATAGATGTGGCAACAACTTTAACCCAATACATACTTTGGTAGACCTTTGGTTTCAAGCATGTTTCTAGCCATTTCCAAAGTGGTGCATTTTTTTTGCATTCGATATTTCCTTTTTTTAAGGAGTATAATATGTAATCAATTGCTCTTGAATTCCATTGTTTTTTGCAAAAATCCTAAAATTCTTTAGAAGTGAACTCTCCCCCCATATCTAATCATAGGATTATGATAGGATAACAAATTTATTTTTCACACTAAACTTAAATTGCTAAAATTTAGTAAAGGCTTTTGATTTTACTATGATGAAATAAACCCATATCCTAACTAAAACATCAACAAAAATGAAAAAATATCTATATTTTATTGAGACAAGGTTTGCATTGGACAACAAATATCAATATGTATCAATCAAGTGCTACTTTTTCTCTCCAAGTTCTTCCTATTGGGAAGGAATCCTAAGGCTGCTTACCAATGATGCAAGTTCAACAAATTTGATCAACCTACGAGAAACATGGTAGTTTTGTCACTATTTTATTTCAAGAGAAATTTTAGTCCTAAGCTATCCATATCTAGTGTGTTATAATCAATACTAATCCTTGTAATTAATTCTAGTGACTTGAGTTTCACTATACGCAAATATAAAAGAAAATATCTTATTTTGTAACATCATAACTTTTGTCACTATTTGATTATTTTTGTTCTTGCCATAAATGACATCCACTCCTTTCAAATATTGCAAAATATCCTTTTTCAACAAGTTGTCCTCTACTCAATAAATTATGTGCCAAAGCTAGATAAATATAAAACATTATAAATCCTTTTTGACCTTGTCTTATTTTGACTACAATTGTCCCCTTACCTTTGACTTCAACTTAATTGTCATCACCAATTCATACTTCCATTCTCATAAAATCATCTATATTTACAAAAATATTTTTATTTCCTATCATATGGCTACTACAGCCACTATCAAGAAGCCATATATTTTCTAACTCTTCATTTGTAATTTCACAAAGCAAAAACTAAATTAGTTTCATGTTCTTCATTTTTTTTAGAAAACTGAACACCTTGTTTATACTTTTTCTAACAATTTAATTCATAATGACCAATTTTTTTGCATTAGTGATAGTATACATGTGATTTGTCATAATTTTGACTACTCTTTTGACCATCACTAGAATTTTCCCCTCTTAATAACCTCTATCTTGTCCATTACTAACTCTTCTATTAAAATTAGAAGATTGTTATTTCTTCCTTTGAAGATTTTCTTTTTTTAAATATTTATTTTAATTTGAAAGACTTGATCATTTCTTCTTCTTTTGAAGAGTACCTCTATAAAATGTCTATTTTGATTTGTTTTTTTTTTTTAATATTTATTTTAATTTCAAAGGCTTGTTCAACTGATTTTTTAGTATTCATATTCATTCTTTACTTATGGGTTTGAAAAGAGCCCATAAATGAGTCTTTTCACTCATCAAAAACAACAGATAGAGAAACATCTTAGGATTTTTTAAAAGAAAATTGACTAGCTAAATTTTATCCTAATCTAATTGACCAAATGCATTAAAGAACTCTCGCATGGGTTCTGATTCTTTCATATGAGTTTTCACTTTGTTTATTCCATAATACGCATTTTGCAACAAATTTCAAGCTTCTTAAGATTTTTATAGTTGCAGCTATTCTTGAGAAAATTAATTCATGCACAGCCTATTGGATGATGAACAAGGCTTTCGAGTCTTTTTAATTTTCCTTTTAACTGGTCTCTCTGTGCCTGAATTACGTCTGCTTAAGCTCCTCTGCTCTCTGTGTGCCTGAATTAAGGCTGCTTAAGCCTGCAAGAGTGATATAAATAGGATTTTCATTTTTATACTCCAGTAGTCATCGTCTTCACTTTTGAATACGGGAATTCGAGGTTGGGTTGGATTTTAATTATTTGCTAGTATATTTCCCTTTCACAATAACATTTTAATTTTTATTCTGCTGACAACTATTCAACCCATTTTCTCTTTAGTTGCATTTCAGAGAATGAACAAACTTTTTTTAAATTCCTGGATGCTTTGATACCAGTTGGTTTTGAAAGATGCAGAAACATAGGTTTTCAAGCGTAAACATTTCATATAACGGCAGAAGGTTTCTAAAACATACAACTGCTAAACACCATTTAAAATGAAACACAGTGCTACAGCAATCAAAACTATTTATTCATTGAAAACAATCAATATAGACAGTGCAATGCTCTCAATCTATTTTGTAGCTTTATGCTACTGCTACTCAGAGTGACATTAATGTCCACAAACTAGATAAGTATGCAAGAAAAACAAGAACAAAAAGATGCTTCAGACCTGCTTTATGTTAAAATATATTCTAGTTCATACAACCACCACAAAAGCATACAGAGCCCTTGCAAAAAAATACCTGCATAATAAAGAAGATAACCATCTAAAAGACGGAATGTTTTTCAATAAAAATAAAAATTTATCTCCTCTGCAAACCCATGGAGATGGAAGAGTATATGCCAAATGTCTTTATAATTTAAACGCGTCAAAAATGCAAATAAAAGCATGTATAAGGAACAACAAAGACAACAGCTAACAACCACAAAATGAAAAACAGATCTTTATTAATCAGCTCCTTTTATTTCTACATGATCTCCTGCTTCACTCCCTCGATCTGCAATAATTTCCTTCTGAAATCTCCCTTTAATTACAGCGATCACATCCTCTTTCGATGGCCTCCTGCTTACAAAAATCTGCGATCATTTCAGCCACAGCTACAAACCCTCGGCTCTGATACCACTTTGTTGGCAGAGATAGACAAACTAAACAGCTAATGAAAACAGAGAAAGAGTGGAAAGAAACATAATAACAGTTTATAGCAAGAATATTAAAGCAGAACAAAGTTTTGTATTAATGCCAGAGCTGCCGATGCTCTTTGATTCATACATTCATCACCAAAACAGAGTACCATTTTTCTCTTACAAACCAGAGCCCTTCCATCAACTACTGAGAAGCTTCCGGATGCATCTATATTTATGGAGATCTATAGACATTACAAGGAGGTTCGAGATAGTTCCCATCACCGACATTCCACATTTAATAGCATCCCCTGTTTCTTATCAGTTAGGTGTTAGAAATCTCCATAACAGCTTAGCTTGTAGAATTCACTAGAACATTCATTTAATATTGTTGCCAATAACATTTAATGTTTGCCAGTGCAGTAGAAATTACCGTACTCCAACACTCCCCTTAATTTCTAAGGCATATCACATAAAGATTTCTGGAGCAAAAAATTTCTGAACTATTGCCTTGGTGAAGAGATCAATATTTACATTTCTCAAATTTTACCTTTCAGATTTGTAGACTCAATCATTCTTGTATACAATTTTGATTTTTATTAATGTTTTTTTTTGCTATGACAAAGCTGCCAATGCTCAAAAACAGAGCATTCATTCCAGCTATCTTCAAGATCTGCTGATCTCTTTACTACTTTTCATGAACTTGTCCTATTGCTACAGTAGTCATTTAAGCTTTGAATATTAGAACTCTGAAGCTTTCCATTTTTCATAGCATCTTACAAATTCTGCTTGATTTGTATCTTTTTTTACATATGTACATTTATACAACATTTTTAACATATTCATAATCTTTTGTCAACTTGATTCAAAATTCCATCCAAAATCCATTTGCATACATTTTGTCATAGGTTTACTTTTCCAATTTTTATTCCAGCACATTTTTTCACAATGATTTTTTAAACCACAAATTCTGCATGCATTTAGATCCCAACATGTATCTTTTATATGCCCTTTCCTGATACAATGTGAACATTGCATACAATGCATTTTTCCAACAAATTTTGTTGAACCTATATTATATCCAAGACCTTCATACTTTGGCCTCATTATTGGCTTAATTGGCTCTCTCCTTCCTTCACTATATTTTCCCAATCCTTGACCTTTATAACTCATTTTTTTTCATAATTTTGAAACCAACATTATCATCAAAACAACTAGCAATATTTGCAAAATCAAATACCTTGCCATCACAATTTTCAAACTCATGTTTATCTTCATCACAAACAACTTCAGCAAAATCACATTTATCAAATGGTTGATCAAAACATAAATCATTCATATTATATTAAAGACCACACACAGTAAAGGCTTTGACTTCACACATTCATTGCATGCTACTAATTTATCATTCTTTTCTTTTAGTTTTATGATTTCCTTCAGCTGCAAGTTATTTGCATCTTCCAATCTCTTTAATTTTTCTTCGAAGTCTTCATTCTTTTTCTTAATTTCATCGAGATCATAATTTTCTTCTAGCAGTTTACACTTCTTTTTCTGCATCTCTTTTATTTTTTTAAAATGACATTTATTATCCCTTTTAACATTGTCTAAATCACCTTTAAGTATTATTAATTCTTCTTCTAAAACATCTTTTGCAGTTGCAAAATTTTCATTCTCTTTTTTAACTCTTTTGCCTACTTTCCCATCTATAATAGAAAATTTCAGCTTACCTTACTTGATTTTGTTAGAGGGATTTAGCAACTTTGTGTGCCTTTAATCTTCTACAGTCTCTGTTTTCCCCTTTACAGCGACTGGCTCTGCAACTCTCCTGAAACTTGCAATGACTCATATATTTCGAGTAGCGATCTCATTTATGCATTGCAGCTTCTCTTAACCTGATGGCGACTTCCTCATTTGTCTGTCAGTTTACTATGATGGTGGTTCTTCAGCGATCTCTTTATTCCAAATGCAATCTGCACACTCAAATCTGCTGCATTCGACCTTTGCTCCTAACATCACCATATAGCTGTGGTTTCATTCTCCATTAAAAAGCTCCTTTTATTTCTACATGATCTTCTGCTTCACTCCCTCGATCTGCAATAATTTCCTTCTGAAATCTTCCTTTAATTACAGCGATCACATCCTCTTTCGATGGCCTCCTGCTTACAAAAATCTGCGATCATTTCAGACACAGCTACAAACCCTAGGCTCTGATACCACTTTGTTGCCAGAGATAGACAAACTAAACAGCGAATGTAAACAGAGAAAGAGTGGAAAGAAACATAATAACAATTTATAGCAAGAATATTAAAGCAGAACAAAGTTTTGTATTAATGCCAGAGCTGCCGATGCTCTTTGATTCATACATTCATCACCAAAACAGAGTATCATTTTTCTCTTACAAAACAGAGCCCTTCCATCAACTACTGAGAAGCTTCCGGATGCATCTATATTTATGGAGATCTATAGACATTACAAGGAGGTTCGAGATAGTTCCCATCACCGACATACAACATTTAATAGCATCGCCTGTTTCTTATCAGTTAAGTGTTAAAAATCTCCAGAACAGCTTAGCTTGTAGAATTCACTAGAACATTCATTTAATATTGTTGCCAATAACATTTAATATTTGCCAGTGCAGTAGAATTACCGTACTCCAACAAGGCGGTGGAGTGTACGTGTCTTCAAAATATGATGCAGTGTCCATTAAGCATTAACGCCCTCAGGAACATGATCTGAACCGGAGATAGGAAAGATCTTGTATTCTATTTTCGAATCACAGATGGAAAATTCACGCTAGCAATTTATTGTCATAGAAAATTCATTGACAGAAAATTCATCACCATAAAAAATTATCAACGAAAAATTTACTGTTAAGTAAAGTTCACCTCAGCAAATCACCCAGGAAAAATTAACCGCATTAATATTTTTATTAAAAACAAAATTTTTGAAATATATATTAAAAAATATTAATGGCTGTTAATTTTCCCCCGTGTGAATTGCTGGTGGTGAATTTTACTTGACATGAATTTTTGATCAGTGAATTTTCTATTGTGGTGAATTGCTGATGGTGAATTTTCCGTGGGTGAATTGTTAACCGTGAATTTTCCTAAAGCCATTTGAGACAATACAAATCCAACCACTTCCAAATATAATTGAACCCTAATATTCTGTTTATCCACATAAAATTTTCACCAAGTGGTTCAATTTCTGTCAATCTCACAGAATTTGCAAAATATAGATGGGATTGAGGTATCGTCAAGACTCCTATTTCATTTTTTTCTACCAGTACGGAATTGAAATATACCTCTAAGCATTACCAGTTCATTAAATATAAGTTTTGCCACATTGTCTGAGAAGCTTTTGATTTTGTACAACTTCCAATTGAGATGATTTCTAGGTTAGTGATCAGAGCATATCAAAATATTCCCAGTCCCTGAAGGCTCTATCCGCGCTTACAAGTTCCCTCTGCCATCTATACCATTTTTGTATCAAAAGATCGCTCCTCATGAACATTTTTATCCGCTTTTGTAAATTCTTCTAAATTATCCTCGATTTCAGAGAAAAGCAATCTGATGTAGGAATGAGTTACCCTAGAGCACAATTGGTGGGATGAAAGTTTTGCTTGCACACTTGGAAGAAAAGACCAGCTCCTTTCATCATCTGGGTAGATAATTTAAAAAACCCTTTCATAAGAGTTCCGAATTTGATGGATTCTCCCAGATCATCGAGATCAAAGGAAATCGAAGGCCGAACTCTTTAAACCTCCCAATAAACCTCTATCTTTCAACTTCCCTTATCTTAATCCGAAATTCATTGCCTGCAGAAATCCTAGGGATTTAGAAATTCCATGATTACAAGTACCCGGTTTACCACACTCGGAAGACATTCAAATACCTTCTAGTATAGCACTTGAGAATGTGGTCTGATGCAAATCTGAAAAGGGCTTTAGCGAGAGATTGCTTCGTCTGCCCATTCTGATAAAGGCGGTCTTTATAAATGCGATTCTTGTGGAGAAGAATGATTGCATGAGAAAAACAATGCAATATCTATCCTATTTTTTAATTTATTTTTTACTGTAATTCTCTTTGTAGTTCTATTTGAGTATAGTTATCTGGGCAGGTAATTGAAAATAAAGCTTGAGAAGAACAATACAACAGCTATCCTCTTTTTTTTTTCGGATGGGGGAACTGTTATGTAATATCTGTGAAAAACATCAAATTTAATTTTGATAAAAGTAGAATTAAAAAAGGCTTATTTTATGTTATGTGCATTCTATTCAATTCAAATTTGTGATATATTTTTTTTTTTAAAGTAGAATGAGGGAAGCTTATTTTGTGTTGCAGGTACTTTATCCAAATTTTGTGAAATCTCTTGCTTTTGATAAAATTAAAACAAAAGAAGTTTATTGTGTGTTGTATGAATTCTATTTAAATTTTGTAAAATCTCAATAAAGTAGAATGAAGGAAACTTATTTGTGCTGTACACATTCTATTCAAATTTTGTAAATTTTTTTATTTTTGATAAAAAGTAGAATAAAGAAAGCTTATTTTATACTGTATGTATTCTATCCAAAATTTATGAAATCTCCTATTTTTAATAAAAATAAAATGAAAAAAACTTATTTTATAATATATGTATTCTATCCAAAATTTATGAAATCCTTTCCCTGTATTTTTTTTATACAACAATAGTGAAGGTTCCATTTTATCTGAATCGTTTTAATCTTTTCAATAATCACGTTGCCGTCTTCACACTTTGGCCCCTCTCCAATCACCAAATAGCATCATTTTAGCTTGCAAAAGTCACATAAATGAGTAGCCCACTTGTTTAATTCATATGCATGTTTGCTAAAAATAACATATTTATTTTTATAAAAATCTATTTAATTCATATATAAGTGGAGGATATATTTATTTTTTAATTAATTTGTCATATATAAATGGGAATAGGTATTAGGTATTGGATAAAAATATTTCTTCAATTTTTTTTAAAATTATCATTTTATTTTTTTATATATTTTGGATAAGATTTTTTTTTCAAATAGATATGTTCACTTAAATCATTTTAACTTATTAATTAGTGAGATAGGCTATATAGTGTGAGATTTGAACCCCAAACAAGTCTCAAACTACTATTGAGTAGTTGGAAAACAAGTTTCAATAGCCATTTAATGATTCAACAACCATTTAAAGGCAAACCAACAATCATTTAATGGTAAAAGCCTCTAAAATCTCACTTGTCACATCAAAGTCAAACAAATATAGATTTGACAATTGGATTAGAACATTCTATTTCCATTTGCATTGCTTTCTATTTTAAATTTGTATGCAAATATTTTATAATCAATAATTACTTAAATTCTTTTAATGAAAAAATCTAAATTTTTCTAAGTTTATTTCATTCCATTATTTAGCACTTATTATTAATTGTTTAATCTACCTACATTCAACTAGAATTTGAGTGCATCAATGCACAAACACATACTCTCTTAACTTATTAACATACATATAGTTTTCTATTGGCATAGTCCTTGAACCTTCTGTAGGTGCAAGTTCTAGTTTGTATACATTTTTAGTCCATAGGCTGCATATAGTGTGAGATTTGAGCCTAAAACGAGTCTCAGACTGCAAACTATTATTGAGTAGTCAAAAACCACTTGTTGTTTAATGATAAAAACTTCCAAAATATCAAGTAAAAGCCTCCAAAATCTCACTTGTCATGTAACAATGAGATAAATATTGATTTTCCAACTGAATGGAAGCATTCTATTTCTTTTTTTTAATTCAAGGGGTAAACGCTTTTGACGGAGCTATGAACCGGAATACAACCATTCAACAATACCACCCCAATGGGGTTTGAATCTTGGTGGAAAGAACAACAATGCCACCTATAAACCATCACACCATGCCAATATCGGCGGAAGCATTCTATTTCCATTTGCAATATTATTTTCCAATTTGATGACAAATCCTTTTATTCATTTGCATTACTTCATATTTTAAATTGTATGCAAATATTTTACAATTAGACAATACTTAATTTCTCTTTAAGGTTACTGGATTAGAACATTTTATTTTTGTTTACAATATTTTTTGTCAATTTGATGGCAACTCTCTTTTTTCATTTGCATTACTTTATGTTTTAAATTGCATACAAATATTTCAAAACTAGATAATACTCAATTTCTTTAAGAAAAAATCTAGATTTGTCTAATTTTATTTCATTCTATTATTTAACACTTATTATTATTTATTTAATTTAGCCACATACAACAAGACTTTGCAACATGCGATATCCATATGCACTCATGCACAAACATGTACTCTCTAACATATTAACATACATATAGTTTTCTATTCGCATAATCTTTGAATCTCCTTTAGGTGCAAGTGCTAGTTATAAACAAATATTGACTAACATAAGAAAAATAAAATAATAATTAATATATTTTTAGCCAATAGACTACATATAGTGTGAGATTTGAGCCTCAAACAAGTCTCACACCCACAAACCAATATTAGTTCATGAGAAAACAAGTTCCAACTATAGTTTAATGGTAAAAGCATCCAAAACATCAAATAAAGCCTTTGAAATCTCACTCATCATATAAAATCCAAATAAATATTGATTTGCTAACTAGATGGGAATATTCTATTTCTATTTGTAGTATATTTTGATAATTTGATGACAACTTTCTTTTTACATTTGCATTGCTTTATGATTTAAATCTGCATATACATATTTCAAAATCAGATAATAAGTAACTTTTTTTAGGGAAAAAAATCTAGATTTGTTGAATTTTATTTCATTTCATTATTTAGCACTTGTTAATTATTATTTAATCCAGCGAAAAGCAAGTAGAAGCACATGGCATTCATACACACCGATGCACAAATATATACTCTCTAACATAATAGTGTATATATAGTTTTATATAGACACAATCCTTGCATCTCCTTTAAGTGCAAGTGCTAGTAAATTATAACACTTTGATAAATGAAATTATATAATTGTTTTATTATCTTTGATAAATACTTTTTTAGATAACATGTCTTAACTTTTATATTGATACATAATTAAATTACATCTTTAATCATCTTTTTAATTTTATTGATAAAATATTATCATTCAAATCTTAGTGACTTAAATAAAAAATAAAATAATAAACAATGAAAGCTCCCTATAATATCTTAGTGAGTGTTGCTGAAAATTTATGGGAGCTTTTATAAGCAAGGGTCCTATGAATTTTTTAAGAATAGGAAACTTAAAGGTTTAAGTTCCAAAATTTCAAGATGTTTAAGTCTTATGATTAAATTTTAGCAACAAAGAATGTTAAATATACAATTGTACAATTGAATTAAAAAAATAGACATTTAAAAAAAAAAATTTGACCAATAAATACAATAGCCAAATTTTAATAAATGAATGAAAAAAATTTCAACACCACCTTCAAACTAACCCCTTAAATTTAAAATCTAATAAATAGAAACTCCTATATTTTACTCAAGTTTGTTTAAATTTAAAACCCCTTCCTTAATAAAATTAATTACATTATTCACTGAAATTATAAAATATTAATTGAATAAATTCAGTTCCAACGATGAAAATTTATACACTGCCCAAAATTTAAACAAAATCTCACACAAATATAGAAATTGCTTTGATATCCTTAAAATAGTTTACGAGGACAACGACTACGAATTTAAGATTGGCCTGCTGAGGAATTTCAAACGATTTAAACCAATCAAAAGATAATATATAATTCTTGAGATCGACTTTGGGAATATTGAATTTCAGTAGAATGCCATATATATTTTATATATTTATTTGTAAAATATATTTTTTTGATAAATTGTATTTTTCCTTATTGAAGGTTTTTGGTTACCATGGGTCCGTCCAAAGCTACAATGTAAGAGGAATTCGTAGAGATGAAGATCACCAGTTCCCAGTATTTTTGCAAAATCAAGATATAGGCGGCTTAAAACTTTTGGCAGTTCAATATTCCACTATTCTTCAGAAATTTAAAAGTGTGTCCGGAGATTTGACATGGCTTCGCTTGGGGCAATACGAGGACACTGTAAAATCTTATCCCATGTCATGGAATCATTTAGGGAATATTCCCTCTACTCTCTTCCTGAAAAGTTTAAGAGTGTTGGAAGTTCGTAGCGTCAGCCCTCAAGATTTCCGCGACTTGTTTGATGATCGTGAGGTAAGTGCATCCTTCCGTAGCCAATCCTCAACCAAAGCACAGCTTTTCCATTTTGCAATTGCAAATATTCATAGCAATTAAAATACTATTGGTATCGCAGGCTCCTTCACATCTGTGTGCATTGGAAATCACATGCACAAAAGATTATGGAAGCCTAAGCACAGCTGGTCCTTCAACAGCCGTTTCCAAAAAACACGGTTCAGCTTCAAAGACTTCATATTCATCGCAGGCTGCAATAAATCTTGGACCTTGGTTTCAGTGGTGGTTAGGAAAGCTGAATTTCAAGAATTTGGTTAAGATAATTTTACAAAATATTCCTGGCCTCAAAACACTCCCAATCAAGTTCGAGGAAGTAAGAAACCTGAGACATGTAGATCTATCTGGCTGCAGCGATTTGGAGGCTTTGCCAGATTCTTTTACGGAAGAATTGTTGCAACTTCAATATTTAGCTTTGCGAGATTGCAGTAAGCTCGTTCTCCAAGATCTGGGAAAAATCTCCCGGCTTGAGTACCTCGACTTTCAGGGTTGCTCTCTGCTACAGGAACTGCCTAAGGGAACTGAGATTCAAAAGTTTTTAAAGCATTTAAATGTGGTCCATACTGCGCTGAGGGAATTGCCTGAGCATCTAGAACAGCTGGAAAATCTG
Organism: Sequoia sempervirens; assembly: GCA_007258455.2. NCBI lineage: Eukaryota > Viridiplantae > Streptophyta > Pinopsida > Cupressales > Cupressaceae > Sequoia > Sequoia sempervirens. The sequence continues at coordinate 361,804,323 of VDFB02000015.1, forward strand.
GAAGAACTACAAATAGGGAGCTCAGAATTGACAGTGATACCATCTTCTCTATATAATTTGTGTGGATTAACAGACTTGACTCTGATAGGATGTACTAATCTACAGTTTATAGACAACTCTATTGAAAACTTAGTACACTTGGAAAGTTTTAGACTATATAAATGTGGAGTTAAAGCGTTACCAGAAACAATTGCATGGACCAATATAAAAAATTTGGATGTTCGAGAATGCCCACTTTATTCAAAGGAGTTGCTAACAGGAGCGCATTCAGGAAATACGCCACTGGATAGTTCTCAGGCGCAGGGAAGAATTGGACAGGGTGCTCATCCAAATCGATCAGGTTGTTTAACAGATTTAATCATAAGAGACAGCAACATTTTAGAGATAGACATTCCTCAGGCCGAAAGTCCTTTTCCCGAACTTCAAACTCTTGATCTGTCCGGCAATCGTTCTTTGACAAAGATTGGAAGCTTACCAGGCAATTTGGTAAGTCTGAACCTGACGAACTGTTCAAAGCTGAAAGCACTGGCATGCCTTTCTAACCTGGCAAGACTTGAAGTTCTTGATATAAGCGGATGTAATGAACTAGAAATACTTAACGTGAAAGCTCTGAGCTCAATTAAAGTAATCAAAGGCAATGGGTGTCATAGGCTACGCAACGTTCAGGGTCTGGAGCTGTTGAGAAAGTTGTCTTATCTTCAGATCTCCTTCAGACGCAGGCACATCTCAATTTGGACGTTTCAGGTGAGTCACAAAAACAATTCATAGTACATTTTTTTTTGTTAAACCATCATGGCCAACAAAGATACACTCAACACTTTTCTTATCAAGCTTTATTCTAATTTCATTGGTTTGTGAGTAAATACTTCGCATCTAAATAATCTGAAATACTTATCATTTGGTTTCTTACCGCTTCATAATTATTTTAAAGTTATAGTATGCAAACAAGTTATAAAACTTCTATTTAAGACATGAGCTAACATATTGACAATCTTATCCTAAAACCACAAAGGAAGATCTTTTGATTGTAACATACACCATGCAATCTCCACTAGAGTTCTAATTTCCTTCCTAGCAACACCATCTTGTTGATGAGTATATGTGTTAGTCAATTATCTCTTCATCTCATTATGTTTAAAAAAATAAAATTAATCTGTTAAATTAATAATAATACCCACCATCATTAGTGGTTATTATCCTTCTAAAACAAAGAAAACAAGGTTCACCCAAAATGGATTAATCAAATGGATGAACCTAATTTTGGTTTCTTTCTGTGTTGTTTCATTCAATTAGGAGAGGTATAATGCATAAATAACAATCATAAATCAAACCTAATTGTTATAACAACAAAAAAGAAGGTTTTTAGATGTTGAAATGGTGTGTACCTTGTTGAAAAAGTGTTGTTTCGGGCCTCACTGAGGATGGTGAATGGGTCTCTATCAGGGTTCTGAAAAACCGATTTCTGGGTTTTGTTCTTCAATGTCTACACTTCCAAATCCTAGGTGCTCAACTCTTGAAAGTTGAAAATAAATTTTGTAGAATACTTTTTGTGATCTTGCAATAAAAATGACAACTTTTACAACTTTGCAACTTTTACAACTTTTGCAACTTTTGTTCTCCTCTTGATCTTTAACCTAAAATCTACAATCAAACATCAGGAGAGAAGAATTTTTTTTAATTGTTAAGGAATAGGAGTTTTCCTTAGTCAAACCCCATTTAGGTAATTAAATCTTATAAAGAAACAATGAAACAAGAACATGAAACATGAAACAATGATACCTTGGATGAAGTCTTGAATGTCAAATCAACAATCTCACATGAAGTGGCTATGAAGAATGTAGATCTTGATCTTGAATTTGGATGTGAAAAAATGCTTGTAAATGGATCTTCAATACTACTTCAACATATTAGCTCAACTATATGTATGATGCACTATGCCTTTGACATGCTGAAATGGATCTTTGATTGTTGCAATAAAACTTCAATAATCTGCCCTTAGATGCCCTCTTGAATGCTCTTATAGATGCTCACTTGAATGCTCTTAAGATAACTTGAATTTTCTAGGATTGCTTAGATGAAACTATGTGAAATAGCCTTATATTTATACTTAGCTTAAGATTTAATCCCAAAATTTAAATAACACAAGCTAACATGAGATCTAGGATTTGAAATCACTAAAACCCCACCATGTAAACATGTTAAAAAAGGGTTGTCCTAAGTTAAGGAGGACCAATTCACCACAAGACGAATGGGTCCTAGCACACTCAACTAGGACATGCTTCAGAGAGGTTAAATAACATGCTAAAAGGGGGTCCTAGGACCTAGGAGGGACCCATTTTCTAGGTGGCGAGAGGGTCCCAGGTCACTAGCCTAAGACTCAAACTTTGCCAAATTAATGTTGTGAAATATTATTAATGACGGTTGGGATTTAACCCTAAAAAAATGCAATAAATTAGGATTGGATTTTAATTTAAGGGGTCAATTAAGCTCTAATTAACCTCAATTAATTAATAAAACCCTAGATTAGTGTGAAACTATGAAGCAACACTTTACAACACTACACTTAAGTCCATTTAGTTAAAAGGGTCCTTAGACTTAATGTGAATATGAAATACATTACAACATTAAATTAAGACAACATTAAGTTCATTGATTGTTAATTATTGTAAATTAAGGAAAAATGATACATTTTTTGTTACTACATTTTGCCCCCACTTTAGTGAGAGTATGACCCCATGAGAGTATGACCCCATATCAAACTCACACTAATGTAGAAATTCAAGATACTTATGTATGTAGCAATAACAAAGATACTCAATCATACACTATCAAAGACCAAAAAAATAAAGAAAAATAAAGGATCAAGCTTCGACCATTCCACCGTGATGTGGAATACGACTGTTTGTCCAAAACAAGGATTGAAAGCTTCAATAGTCTATCCAACACGATGTGGACCAGGTCTAAGCTATTTGTTGAAAAAAATCACAAGCAAAACTTGATGTCTACTATGCAAACCACACATGTGCTCACTCTAGGGTAGTGAAACCTTGGGTCGTTCACTAGGTGAGTATCCCAAAAATGTGACAAATGAGAGAATCATATTAGCCTCCCATACCATACCAAAGTTATCCTCCTGAAAACTTCAATAAGGCACCACAATGCTAAATATTTATGAATATTTTGTTTATAGGTTTTTGTTCAAAGGGGATCTCACTTCATGTAAGGTATTTTTCTTAGGGAACATCGTGGCTAATGTCTCCAAGAGAGGACAAGTTAAGAATATTAGATTGCCACTTATGGGATGCCTCATGTCACATCATGCCACTAATGGAAATCATATGCTTAGAAATATCACACTCTTGAAGGACATCAAAGCCAATGACACCACTAAGGAAAATGACACAACACAAGAAAAATAAAATCACACCATGAAATATACAAAATGTTGAAAAATGTTATCGATGTATGCCCCCACTTTAAAGTAGATGCTAACACCATTGCTATGAGGAACTTATTTAAAGAAGCCAATTTTTTCTCCTAAGACATGAGATCTTTCTTTAGAAAACCCTATGCCAATTCATATATTTATGAAATAATACTACACCATGAATAAGGAGGGAGGGGTTGCCCCTAGCAATACAAAAGGGATCTATGGATTTGGGGTTTGTAGGTCTTTGCTACAAAGTTGTTTAAGAGCTCAAAAATGTCATCGTTCCCCAAATACTCATAGAAATGGAAAAATGACACGTAGAGAGAAGCAATAAAGAAAAATCCTTTTAGGTCAACATGGAAGAGACCTAAGGGTATGTGCAGGATCATCATGGAAAAAATAGGCCCTTAAGTGACAACAAATTTTAAAAAATTAGAGTTAGAAAACTTGACGTAAAAATTTGAATAAGTTATCTATATTATTTCAAAAATATGTAAGAATATAATTTGTAGCAAATTGAATGTAGTTTCTAAAATACTAAGTTTGTTTAAAAAAAAAATCTATTTGGTGAAAATTTGAAATTTCAATGCAATGATACTTAAATAAGAAGTAGGTGTCTATCTAACCACCCTAACCACAAAAAAATCATAATATTTTATATATAAGTAGAGAAATCATTCCCCAATGTGATACATATTTTTTTGTAATTTTTTTCCAAGTAAATAATTAATTATGATTTTTTTATTACAACATTTTAAAAAATATAAAAACTCGTATGTCTGACCACCTTAACTTGGTCAAAACTTCATTAAATTCAATTTTTCTTTTTTTAATTCTATAGTATGTGAAGCATAGAATGTGATGAATGTTTTGGATTCAAAAAATGTGATACCATTTGAAAGGTATAGATGTTTTTCAATCAACCTATCAATTAAGACTTTAGTTATAATTTGAATACAAAATGAATAATAATTACTTATTAAATTCAAAGTAAAACATAATTTATATTGGTGGAAAGCTAAAATCTCCTTTAAAAACTCTTTTTGTTTCACCAATTTTGGGTAAAAAAATAGTCATCAGCCACATACCCATCATATTGCCAGTTTTTGGCCCATCATGATCCTGCACATACCCCTAAATATCCCAGCATCTTGTGTCATCCCCAAAAGGAAACACAAGACAAAGAAAACATAAAGGTTTACGACATATAGAAGAATGTAGGTACATATAGAAGAATGCATAAAAGAGAGAGATATACATCAAATAGAATAGTTGGTGATCCCACAATAGTGGTTTACAATTTTTGGCCAAACTCAACACTATAATTATTTTTTTGACTAAATCTTCACATTCAGGCACCTATAGCGGCTAAACGGTGAGGAATTTGAAGATGATTTAAACTAGAGTCTCATCACATTTTTTTTTGTAGATCCTAAAAATATTCTTTTCAAATTTTTGGAATCAGATTGCACTTCTTTCTCCATCTCCCAAGAAAACTAGTCTTTTTCATAAAACAACATTTTTAAAAAGTGATGCACACCACGGTATAACACATACATTTTTTTCCATGAAGGATAAAATTCTAATTCTTTTGAATTTAGATTTGTAACTTCGATATTTAGTGCTTCCACTTGGTTAGATAGTTTTTTATTGAATATTTTTTCTTTAATCAAGTTTCAAAGTCAAACTAATTACAATTCAAACATAGCGTGACCATATAATGTGTAACTTTTTTTGTATATATTAAAATTCAATTTTATTTCTTTTGTTGGATCTAAGACTTCAATATTTGGTGCACTCATATTTTTCAATTTTTTTTGATAATATGCTATTTTTTCCACATGTGCAGAGTAGAGATCTTCATTTTTGATGAAAAACCTATGTTTAATAAAATTAAAACAAATAAATACATAATAAAACCAAAACATATTAAAATTATATTCGTTCGATAGCTTGTTTTGTGAACTACCTGATTCTAATTGGGTTTGTCAAGACTCCATTTTCATCCTCAACCCAAGCCTTGAAACATAAAAATTTAGGATTTTTTTTGTGTTTCAGGGGGAGAATGAGGAATAAGGGGGGTTTGAGCAAATCTCTAGAGGTTCGCTTGATTCTTGGTTTGAATGAACCACCCTTCAATGAGAATTTCATTTTTTTTTGGGCAGGAAATGTGGGCCTAGTAATTATTAGGTCTACTCGAACCCTAGTTCAGGTGAACCCCTTTTGGGTTCAGTCGAACTTGTAGGTTCATTCAAAACACTAAAACCATTTTTTTTGCTATGGGGTCATTTTTTCTTAATTTTCCTTCCTCCATAAAATTGTAAACTACTATTGTGGCTTCATCCTAGTACAAGGGATCACATTGCACCCATGTAATCACATAAAGAAACATGAAAAAGAAAAACAAATAAAAATACTAGTTAGGCACATGTGAATCAGCCTATAGCAGGTCGTTGCATCCCAATCTCAGTCAGTATATACGGAAGGCAGAGAACTAGCCAAAGGGACAACAACACATGCCAGAACTAGGACAAGGCTAACCCTTTTACCCCACTAAGTGCAGGACAAGGATAAGCTGAGATAGGTGGTGAGAATGAGCTCCTTGCAATAATGAGAATGATTTGCAATGTATGTATAACATGTCATATTGAGAATGTTAAGACCCTACAACTATTACATGGCAAGGAGCGGAATGCATGTTATTTCTATTCAATTATTGTGCCATAAAACATACCATATTCAGAATGAAAATCACTCAATATTTCTTTCAGTGCATGACACTTATCAGTAAGATGCCCAAGGGGTGATCCCACAAAGCTAGTTTACAATTTTTGGGAGATTCTAATTTTTATTGAAATCACATATTTTTATAAAATATAATGATTTAAGCCTTTAAAAGTTTCATTTAAAGCATTCCAATTGAACAGGGTTTGATCAAACTACCTTAGATCAAACCCCCTTGGATAGGACCCCACTAGTTTTAAACCATACCTATAACAAAGTCTTTTTTATACCTATCAAAATGCTGATAAAAACCAACTTTTGATTTACCTTTTGGGGGATCAAATGAGTTCATTTAAAATTTATTTTTTGTAATTATGTATTCCTTATTATAATCTTCCCAAAAAATATAATTTTAAATAAATTTAATTTAATTATTATATTTATTTTTTATTTCTTGTCAATGTAGGTTTTTCACCAAAAATCAAACTCTTTGTTTTGCACAAGTGGAAAAATAGAAGATTGTCAAAAAATAATAATTTAAAATATGAGTGCACCATATATTGAAGTCCTTGATCCAAAAAAATAAAATAAAATTGAATTTCAATACATACCAAAAAAGTTACACGTTATATGGTCGCACTATGTCTGAATTGTAATTGGTTTGACTCCAAAACTTGATTAAAGAAAAAATGTTCAATAAAAAAAATCTAACCAACTAAGCACTAGATATCAGAGTTACAAATCTAAATTCGAAAGAATTAGAATTTTATCCTTCATGGAAAAAAAATTATGCATTGTACGGTGAACATCACTTTTTAAAAATGTTGTTTTCTGGAAAAAGCTAGTTTTTGAGGGAGATGGAAAAAAAGTGCAATCTGATTCCAAATTTTTAAAAAATATATATTTAGAATTTACGAATAAAATTTTATGAAACTCTAGTTTGCATCATCTTCAAATTCCTCATGGTTTAGCCACTATAAGTGCTCAAAAGTGAAGATTTAGTTAAAAAAAATATTTCAGTGCCTAGTTTGGCCGAAAATTGTAAACACTATTGTGGGATGACCCCAAGAGTTCTATGATATGTGCAATAATTCATGTTTTCCTTAGGTATGCTCCTTTTACTAGGAGGTGGCAATTTAATCAAACCTTTGTTAAGGAGATGTTCCATCTTTCGTTCAATTTCTATTTGAGTATGTAAGAATGGCATTTTTTTGAGTTTGTAGGGTTTTTGTTTCATGCTTGAATCACCAACTTGTTGATGTAGATATAGAGGAGGACCTAAGATGATCTTGTCATTCTTATGAGGTATTGGTTGTACTTTAGGAAGGAGGACACTTATGTCAGGGGGAGGATTTTGATATCCTATCACTTTTGTTTGTTCAGTAGGAATTTTCTCTAAAATTTTATGAATTTCATGCTCATTAGTTATGTCACATCCTTGGTTGGTTAAGATATTAAAGCCTTGGCCATAAGTCTCTTCTAATTTTATGGGAGTGTTGGTCACTTTGTTAAGACAAGATGGATAGGTATGCACTTGACTAGAGGAACTAGGTTCACTCATTGTTGAAATTTTAGGCTTATTTTGTGACTCAATTTTAGGATGTAAAAGACCAAACATCTCAAGTTGTGTTGGTTGTTTCATAGAAGAATAAAAAGATGCATTATTCAGAATATTGTTAAGTAAATCATTTATGAATTCATTCATGCTAGCATCATCTTCTCCAATGATGTCAACTTCACGAGGACACTCATTAGGGTTTGTGTGAGCACGAGTAGGTTCAATTGCATTAGGATCATTGCCAAAAACACAATTTGAAACATCAACCAAAGAGAGTAAAGAATTTCACACATTTCTAAAACACTTGTCCATGTTCATATTTTTAAACTTAAAACAAGATAATTTTCTGATTACACTATGTATTAAACTAAAAATGAAAAATTGCAAATGTAATTTTGAATTTTGACAAAGCACTAAATGAAGAAAATTAAGCTAGATCTAATGAAATGAGTGAAAAAAAAAAGAAAATTGAAACATAAATCTAATAGCAGCAAACAAAAGCACAAAATAGAAGATTTCAATTTCTAGAAATTCAGATATAGGTCTCACCAGTGACTCATTCATCCTAGGGAAAATGGGTCCTAGATTAGGGTTTTGAAGTTGATTTTACAAAATTTTAAGCCTTTTTTGATGATTTTCAAGTTCAAATGATGTAATAAGTTTTAGGTTGAAATTTCTATAAATGCAATGTGAAACGCAAATTGAAAATGATGAACTACATGACCTAGTTTGATATGAATTTTTTTTTTAATTTTCAAATGCAAATTTATATGATCTAAATGATATGCTAAATGATATATTTTTGTATTTTTTAGTTCTAAAGAATCCAAACAATGAAATTCTAAAAACCCTAGATGAGATGCAAACTTGAATGCAAACTAGGACACCCTAAATGAGATCTAATTCAATGCAAATGAATGCAAGATCTAACCTAGGATGAAAATAGACTCCAAAACTAGAAAATTAAAATGCTCAAGAAGTTGGGTTCACCAAAATGAAACAAAGAAAAAGGGGTTCACCCAAAATGGATTAACCAAATGGATGAACCTAATTTTGGTTTTTTGTGTGTTGTCTCATTCAATTATGAGACGTATAATACATACATAATAATCAAAAATCAAACCTAATTGTTATAACAAAAAAAGGAAGGTTTTCAAATGTTTAAATAGTGTGTACCTTATTGAAAAAGTGTTGTTTCGGGCTTCACTGAGGACTCATTCACCTAGTGGCAAATGGGTCTCTATAAAGGTTATGAAAAACTAATTTCTGGGTTATTTTCTTCAATTTTTGCACTTCGAGATCTCAGGTGCTCAGCTCTTGAAAGTCAGAAATAAATTATTTAGAATAATTTATGTGATCTTGCAACAAAACTTTGAAATTTTTTGCAACTTTTGTCCTCCACTTCATCTTCAACCTAAAATTTGCAATCACACATCAAGGGAGAATAAAAATTGTTGATTGCTAGGGAAAATGGGTTTTCCTTGGTCAAACCCTGTTTAGGTAATTAAACCTTATAAAGAAATAATGAAACATGAAACAATGATATGTTGGATGAAGTCTTGAATGTCAAAGCAACAATTTAACATGAAGTGGCTATGAAGAATACAGATCTTGATCTTGAATTTGGATGTGAAACAATGCTTGTAAATGGATCTTCAATAGTACATTAACACGTTAACTCAATTACATGTATGATGCACTATGCCTTTGACATGATGAAATGGATCTTTGATTGTTGCAATAAAATTTCAATAATTTTCCCTTGAATGCCCTCTTGAATGCTCTTAATGCTCTTGTAGATGCTCACTTGAATGCTCTTAAGATAACTTGAATTTTCTAGGATTGCTTAGATGAAACTATGTGAAATAGCCTTATATTTATACTTAACTTAAGATTTAATCTTGAAATTCAAATAACACAAGTCAACATCAGATCTAGTATTCAAAATCACTAAAAAATTTCCATGTAAATGTTGACACTAAAAAATGTCCTGAATAATATCATGCACTCAAATCAGGTATACTAACACCATTTCCTCCTAGAACTCATCCTCTTTCCATTTAATTATTTAAATTTTTCTAGCTATTTAATCAATTACATTATTTGCATCGATTAACCTAATTAATCTAACCAGGTTAATTCACCTCTTTCCATGCTAACATTTCACCTCATTAAATTAAATAAATCAAATTATTTAATTTAATCCCTAAGTCCTCTTATTTAATTAAATAACCCTAAGTTATTTAACTAAATTTCATATCATATCTCCCATTTCCATTAAATCACTTTATTTAATAAAAATCATCTAAATCCCCTAATTGAATAATTAACATTGTTTTAATTATCAATTACTAATAAATCTAACTCCCCCCACTTGCAAGGTAATATTCCAAGGGAATTTTCCTCCTTTGCACATTCCTCCAAAAGGAATATTCCTTCCCCTTTTGCACAATTAAACTTTTTTTTAATTTGCTAAAATATCTATTTCCCTCACCCATGAGAATATTCCAAAGAATATTCTTTCTCCTCACTCATTTGAAAAAGGGGAATATTCCTTTTTTGTAAGAAACTTACTTGACTTCTTGTGCAAGTTAATTTATGACTTCCTATGCAAGTTAAAAATGTGTTTGTTTGAATAAAGGTGAACCCTTGATAAAATCTCATCATTGATTCTCATTTGTTGATGGGAATCCATGATCCATGCCTCCAATTTTTTCCACCCTTGAATGTTGATTAATATTTTTTATCTCAACCCTCCATTTCTCATTTTCTCTCCCATAAATAGGTCACTATTTGGAGACAAATGGACTGATCTTTCAACATCAAATTTATGCTATTAAAATAATTTGCACTTGCACTCACATTTAGCATCTCTTTTTTAGTTTAAATTACTTGCATAATAGCTTACCTTTCATTAATGGTTTCCATGGTAACATAATGCATCCATTTAGCTTATTTGATAATTAGGGTTTGAATCTTTTTAGTTTAAAACTCATTTAGATTAGGCTTGCATACAACCATAGTAGTTAAAATAGCTTGAATCATGTTTATTGAACTTTAAATCATGTTTCATCACACATTTATTATCAGTTTTCTTCCATAAAACTGATTGGAACAGACTCATTTATCCATGGGATTTGGAAAGGGTCATCATTCCACATCAATGCAACATCACTCCCCCAATAGAATAAGTTTCAATGGATTAGAGTAGGAATTTTATAAGGTTTCATTGTTTATCATGTTAGTTTTGATAGATGCTTAGTTTAAGTCTATTTTGAATTATCTATATTGGATTGATGTTTAGTGGCATGAATATGCTTTAATTCTTGATGGATCAAGTGTAGTCAACCCATACTAATCTTTCGGTCATAGTAAACATGTTTAAACATGGATCAAGTTAAGAACTCAATCCTTGCCAAATTATGTGTTGTGAGATATTATTAATGAGTGTCAAGATTTAACCCTTGGAAAATGCAATAAATTCGCCTTCATTTTGAATTTAATGAGCCAACTAAGATCTAATTAACCTCAATTAATAAATAATTCTCTAGATTAGTGTGAAAGTGTAAAGTAACACTTTACAACACCCCATATAAGGTACAATTAAGTCCATTTAGTTAAAAGGGTCCCTAGACTTAATGTGAATATGAAAGACATATTACAACATTAAATTAAGGAAAAAATAAGTTCATTTATTGTTAATTATTTTAATTAAGTAAAAAAAGGGATAATTTTTTCATTACTACACTCTCAGATCATGTTCTCATTCTAATTTTTCATAAATTCCTTGAACATTTCAAATTTGTGAAAACACTTCATTATTGTTTTTAAGGAACTAAACCCAAACCTTGCTTGAAAAGTCATCAAATTCAATGTTAACATGTACCTAGCTCCTACCTTTGATGAAGGATTCATAGGCCAACATAAATCAATATGTGCAAGTTCAAGAGATTTACTTACTTTCGAACAAGACTTTTCAAATTTGTCTCTATGTTGTCTACCTACCATACATCAGGGTATGTGCAAGATCATCATGGAAAAAATAGGCCCTTAAGTGACAAAAAAATAAAAAAAATTAGAGTTAGGCAACTTGACATAAAAATTTTTAATAAATTATCTATATTATTTCAAAAATACGTAAGAATAGAATCTATAGAAAATTGAATGTAGTTTCTAAAAAACTAGGTTTATTTTGAAACAAAAAAATCTTTTTGGTGAAAATTTGAAATTTCAACACAATAGCACTTAAATTTCAAGGAAAAAATAAGGAGTGGGTGTCTATCTGGCCACCCTAACCATAATAAAATGATAATATTTTTTTATAAGATTTGAGATATAAGTAGAGGACTCATGTCCCGATGCGATGCATATTTTTTGTAAGGTTTTTCCAAGTAAATAATTAATTATGGATTTTTTATTACAACTTTTAAAAAAATATAAAAACTCGTATGTCTGACCACCTTAACTTGGTAAGAAATTCATGAAATTATTTTTTCTTTTAATCCTATAGTATGTGAAGCATAGAATGTGACACATATTTTAGATTAAAAAAATGTGATACCATTTGAAAGTTATAGACTTTTTTCAATTAGCCTATCAATTAGGACTTTAGTCATAATTCAAATAGAAAATGAATAATAATTATTTATTAAATTCAAAGTAAAACACAATTTATATTGGTGGAAAGATGAGAATATCCTTTAGAAACCCTTTTCAGTTCATCAATTTTGGATAAAAAAAAGTTGTGAACCACATACCATACACATACCCATCATATTGCCACTTTTTAGCCCATCATGATCCTGCACATACCCATCATGTACATACATTTGTGTTTACTCTTATAAAAAAATTTTGTCAAGCATATTCATCTTTAAAAGCATAACCAAACTTAGATAATTTAAGTGGCCAAAATTTTGATGGACCACAATTCACTTGTTGAGGAACTTATAGCTATGTAATATATCTTATATGTTGGGTCCCAAAACTGTTGTTGCGCTTCCTAGAACAAAATATCACTCTAAAGTCTGGGGCTGTCATTATGAAAGTAAATTTTTCTCATCAATAAATTGTGGAGGGTTGAAGGTCAACTCTACAAGAGTGGGTTTTCTTTCCTATGCTTCGATCTTAAGTTAGACATATGAGGGGGTTCCTAGGGGTATATCTTAATAGGTATTTAAATAAAACAAGATGAAAATCTAAATGGGTTACTTGACTCCAACACTACCACTATGTCAACTACAACTATCTAATGAAACCCCTTGTCTAGTTGATATGACTAGAAAAGCATGACCCATATGAAATAAATTCATTCAATATTAGCAAAAAGTAATCTTCCTAGTTATATTGACAATCATGAGTGTACAAGATGAATAATTTTATTCCTACACTATTGATTAAGCTATTATTTTATTTCTTCTAAAGGTGTGAGATTGAACAAAAGGGTTCCAAACTAGTGCTTATCTATTGGGTACAAAGTCACAATTATCAAATTGAACAACAAATCGAGAAAATAAAGATGAGAACTATGCATTCATATACACCAACACAGTGACATGAATGTACAAAATATACTAATCATCCATGAAAATAATGTATAAATACATTTGGAATGTGTAAATGGCCATCACAAGTCGACTAATATTTACAATGTTGGTACATTCACCAATTTCACATTAAGTATAGTTCCTTAAAGATCTAGACTTACAAAGTTTTTCCCTTAGCTTTTCTAGCCACATTGGTGTTTCAAAGCATTAAAATAATCAAAATCTCCCAAAATGATCAAATGTCCCTTTTTAATCAATAGTCGGGCATCAAACCCGAATCCATGGCACTGTGGCATGATTAGATCAAGGGCACATATAACCATTCCCACCAAAAATGGGTGCTTCAAATTGAAAGGTAGATATTAAAGTGTTCGGATAATTGGGAAAAACCCTTACATTAATGGTGGGTATGTGGGTGAGTAAACATAACACCATAACATTTGGCACTCAACTACTATTTAAAATTCTTTTAATGTGATGTTGGGTTCCCCATACAAATATATTTCCTTTGAAAATTAGGCCTATCACATTCTTCCTTTCTTAGATATTAGCCTTTTAATGGTCATTAGTAATATAGTTAAAATTTAGAACCATTTCAAGCCTTGGAGGTAGTTAGAAAACCATTGTAAACATCCAATAACACAACAATCCATCATATGCTGAGATTTAGATGATACTAGAACTAGGAAAAAGACCAATAAACAATCTCCAAATGAAAATCCATGCCTTATCTCTCCCTTCATAAAATATAGGTTAGTTCCATCCTTTGCATGCTGTCATTTGGGGAGGTTCATAAACCACCCCAAATAGCCAACAATTGCTATGCTCATTATACGTTGGAAACTTCTCAACACTTTGAGGTCCATTAGTGACCCCATGTAGTTCTTTAACCAAGGCCACACACTGAAAAAATACCATAGAGTGAATCTAGAAATGTGTTAGGCTAGGGTGGGGGTTATAAAACCATCTCAAGTTGTTGATAACTTTATATTTCAGTTGTGGAGCTCTTTATGTGTTGTCACCTTGGAAAGGTTGACAAGCCACAACAAGGGGCCAACAAATTCTATGTTTTCAATTATCCCCTTGGAATCTTGGGCTTTCAAAAGAGAAAAAACTATATTAGAGCTTGGGACTAGTTCTAGAAGCACCTAAGAAGATTGACAACCAAACACATGCATCATTTCCCCTTATTTTTCTTATTAGAAAATCATGATAGCTCCAAAGTAATTTTAAATAATTAGGTAGGGTTGTTCAAGAACCACTCCAAACTTTCACTAAATACTAATTGCTCTAGATTTTCCTTTATGTTTTCTTATCAAGGATCATGATAGTAATTGAACTCATTTTGGGAACTTGGTGTGCTTAGTGAACCACCCTAAACTTGTCATGATATAAAAAATTCCTTCATGCTTATTTATTAGTAAAATATTGTAGTTTGTGAACCATATCAAATCATCACCAAAAATAAAAATCCTTCCTTTCTTCACTTCCTCATTCATATGTCCCTTTTCTTTGCCAATTAATTACGGTAACACTGGAACACGTTTTGATAACCTATGCTAGTTGGAGAGAAATTTCAAACCTTTTCCAAAAAATATGAGTGACTTTCTTTGGGATCCATCAACCATCATTTTATATGTTAGACATTGGGGAATGCTCACAAAACACCCCAAATTGATGATGAGGACAAAACTTGAACTCCCTCACATTTTGAGTTGCGGTGAAAGGTTACAAATGAAAGGGAAAAGGCTAACAAATAAAGGAGAGGCCACATCAAGGACTTGAGAGGAGTTAAGAACTCAATCCTGAATCTTGACAAATAAAATAATACCTCCCTAAACCAATAGATTCCCATAGAACAATAAGAACTTAATAATGGCAATTTTCTAAGGTAAATATTTGAGGTGAGAAAAGGCACAAAGGTAATTTATGATTTGAACATGAAATATTTTAATTTTTTTTTTAAATCCCTCATAGTGGCTCTATTGGGGATGAGTGCCCCCTATAGAAACTAGGATGATCCAAATAAATTTGTTGGTATACCACAATATTTTATAAAAAACAGGATAGGACTGGGAAAGTAAGACACCATCAAGAAAAATAGGGAACAAGACTAATCTAGAAAAAATGGTCAAAAAATGAAAGATGGAACTTTTAGTTTTCTAATAGAAAAGAAACATCATTACTTATGAGAAAAATATTAGATGTTGATTGTTCACATATAGTTCCATTTTTTATCCATCTAAATCTATGAGATGGTATAAATTAATCTCATACCTCTTAGCTACTCTATAAGGACCAAGCCATAAAGAGCCAATTTTCCATGCTTTCCCTCATCCTTGAACTTGGCATTCCATTATTTAGAACCATATCACCAAACTAAAGTCTCATTGAAATATCAATTTATTGAATATGAACTTCATTGTTTATTGATTTTGTAAATTTCTATCATGTGTAACTCTCCATTGTTTATCCAACTCATCAACACCATGACTGTCTAAGATATTACATCACATTCATCATCATCTACATCTTGTAGCAACTCATATACAAGAAATTATGTGTTGATAGGCATTCTTTCTTGCATGCTAGATAGCGATTCAAATGGACTTCTTCCTATGGATTACTTGAAGTAATTCTATTAGGTAAGATAGTAGTTTTAGCTTGTAATCCCACTTGTTCTTATTTTGATACAATATTGTCCTTATAATTTTCATCAACCTCTTCTTACTTGATTCAACCTATCCATTCATTTGAGATTTGGAAAATTTATACAAGACTTTTGGCACATATTTTTCATATCTTGATATCTAAAGCGCATTGCTTTATTAGCTAAAATTCTAGTAGATAATCCAAACTTTCTTATAATGTTATTTATAAAATATTCCAATACAACCTTAGAAGTTGTATTAAGGGTTAGAACTGCCTTAGCCCACTTGGTGAAGTGGTCATTTTATACAAAGATTCACTTATATCTATTAGTATATTTTTCTTGTACCTAGAAAATGAAGTAAATTTTTTATTGTTGAAAATTTTGCATTAATTATGAGAGGTAAAAGGGGAAGTGCACAATAAAATTTCAATAAATCCCCAAAACCTTTGATAGGAATCACATCTTTGGATCATCTAAGCTACATCCTTGAATAATGTAGGCCACAAATACCCATCCCTAAGAATCTTATTAGGAATGGTATTAGATTTAAAATTCCCTCGATAAGCACCATGGCGACACTCCATCACTATATCAACCTACCAACAATCTAGGAACTTAAAAACTACCCTCTCATGATTATTGTACATCAACTTATTTTCAATAGGAACATACCTCTAAGATCACATTATGGTCCTTTTATTTTCATCTATATATGATGGATAATTAATGTTCTCAAGATAGGAAATCACATCTTTGTACCATGGGTTGTCACTTAGCCAACAACAAACAACATCATCATATACATTTAACTCATTTAATCCTACTAATTTTAAGTTATAAATGACCATAAAATTAGCCAAGTCCTAGCTTATAATAAGTTTTGTGACAGTTTGTATCTTCATATTATACTCCTATATTTTTTTTATCCACTAGCATCTTCTACTTGAAGCTTTTTTCTATCCACTAATATCCTATACCTAGGAAACATGAAGTAAATGACATAAGGTTTAATATAATATCTAAATGAAAACTAAGAATTCTAGAAAGATTCCTAGGATCTAGGTAAACATAACATGTGAATAAGACCTACTAGCAAACTATCTAGGTAAAATACCATATTCACACTAATATCCCCCCTTAAGTGTAGCTTAGTGAGTAACATATTACTATGAAAATGATGCAAAACATGAAAATTATTATTGGTCCCAAAAATAAGCCCAAGTTAGGAACCCATTTACAATGCAATCTCTCACAAACAAGAAAAGGAGAAAAACACATGGAAAAATTGTCTCTCCAAAAGAGAGTGCAAAAAGAAATCATGTACAAGTGATGAAATGTGTGATGAATGAAGGACTCACCAACACCCCCCAACGACTACATCCATAACCAATATACAATACATATCCCCCCTCCAATACGAGGGAAAGAGACACTATGCATGAACCCCACAATGTATGATCTACAAAACTTGTAAGTGTTTGAAGACAAAACATGATCCAATATTGACAATCAACTTGTCTCCCTTTCAAAAGCAATAAAACCTTGTACAAATTACTGAATGCTTCCAATTCTAGATAGGAATTGACAGAAAGAAGCATGAATATGTATGATGATGTCTCTAAAATTTTCTCATGTTTCTCCTTGTCCATGAAAGATAATGATAGAAAAAAGAACCAAAGACAATGATGGTTTAATAGAAATAGTATAATTTTTGTCATCAAAGAGGAGAGTTAACCCCTCAAATGTGCCCTTCAAATTTGAAGTGTGAGAATCCACAAATTTTTTGAAATACCTATCAAATAATCATACCACAAAGATACACATAAAATATGATGATATATTTTTTGCAAATAGTCATTGAAAGCTTTCAAATAATCGAAATGGAACTCTAATAAAGTAACAAAATATGGATGGTATTGCTAAAGAGGAATGATGGAAGTTTTAATCAATGACTTTGCATAAGGAATGACTAAAGGTGAAGGTACAAATATCTCTAAAGGAGAAGTATGAGCATCTGAAGAAACATCATCATCCTCATCTATGGATTCAAAGTACTTCAAAGAATCAAAATCTCTTGAATAGTATCATAGTCATAGGGCATCCTTTTTGAAAAATGAAGTGGCACAAGACAATCTAAAATAAGATCATCTAGGAATGACCAGGTATTAGGATCTCCATATATATCTCCCATTTTTTAGTCCAAAGAGCATGAGGACACTCAAAATGATCAAAAGTATTCAAAGTTTCATCATCTACATGCATAGCAATAACTCCTAAGACATGATCCCTTATGAAATTCCAAGCAAATTTCATACTATCAATACCTAGAGGGGGAACTAGACCATAAAAATGTGGAAAAAAATGGAGCCAACAAAGATGTTTCATGATATCATCTCTCCATTGTTTTTAGTTTCTAGTTTTTAACATAATCAAAGAAGGATGAAATGAAAAACCCATAATGGCCAAGATAAATCTCTAAATTTATGAAGGCATCAGCCTTTAATAGTAATTAAAAACTCCAAAATCTGATCAATACTAGAAATGAATCCCCCCAAAAAGAAAACTTCTCCAAGAGTTATGATGTCCACGTAATCAATCACAATGTGATATACACAAAATAATGAATAAAATATACCTAGGGATGAATGTGGAAAAAGTTCATGGATAAAAATAAAGAGCTCTTGAATACCTTTCAAATGACATTAAAATCATGAAAAAAAATAATCTCAAGAAAATTAATGATCTTAGAAGTACAAAAGGGGAAAAGTAACTTTAGTTTGCAACAAAATTCAGCTACAACAAAATTTGGAAAAAATACCTAGACCAGTACAAAGTACATGGAACCAACTCTTTGTTGATATCTTGATTTCAAAAATTTCATATTTGGCTAAACTTTATGGTCCATGGAAAAAACCCTTCACAATTAGGGCCTACAGGGAAAAAGGTAAGTCCCTAGGAGTTGGGCCATCACTCACCAATGTGACCGGTCATTACAAGCTAGAAAAAATAAATACCACCACTAGGCAATAGTGATGGGGTGCTCTATCAATTAAAGTTGCACCACTCCCTCTCTGCTAGATGCTAAGCCTTGGGTGTTGGTGATAGGCTCAAGGGAGAGTACTATTGGTAAACAAAGTTGTCTTTATGAAAATTAGTTTATTTTGAACTCTATTCACTCGATTGATAAAGATAAATGCTACAAGTAGTTAGAGATCACCAAATTTCATTAGTGATCTTCCTTTGCATTTGAAAGGGGAAACTCCCTTATATAATATGACTTTGGGTTTTTTGGGGTTATGCTTTTAACCAAAAATAAGGAAAGACAAAGCTAGGATCTATGCATAGCCATGAAAAAAATGTGATTATAAATTCATAATAAAGAGAATCAAGACAAATGACACACAAATCATTCACTTTGCACCCATGAGTAATAATTATGAAATAAACAATTTCTTCCAAATATATATTTAAGCAAAACAAAATTCATAGATTCTATAACAAATATATTTTCAACCAAATTTAACAAAGGAAAATTCAAAGATTGATTGCATGCTCACACAAGAAACATTACAATCAATATAGAGAACAAATAAACACACAAAATTAAGTTCCCTCTTTATTCCTGTGATAAAATTAAAGTTCACAAACTCTTTCATTTGTACAAAAATTTGTGCTTTTGAAAGACAATCCCTATTGTTCCCCTTTCCAAAACTGAACAATATCTCTCTTTTTTTGGGAAACTTGCAATATATATCCAAGGGAGAATTTTTAGTTCCCGTACTTGACTCTTTTAAATTTGAAAGTTTTATAGTGTTTTATAAAATAAATTATGCAATAATTCCCATTCATATGATATTTAACTCATTAATGAGTTAAAACATTATTAAAGTAGACTTTATAATAAAATAGTAGCTTCCATTGTAAATTTGACTTATATATGCATGCAAAATAGCAGTATCTAGTGTTACAAGAGAAATGTCATTGAAGCTTCCAATAAATCTTCTGTTGTTGAAACTTGTGCATGGATTGTTGGGAAAACTTACAACTCCAATTCCCTCCATTATATACATTTCCTTGTTGACTATCTTTGGCACCAAGGGCCTCAAGCTTCCCAATTTTTTCTTGAATTTGAATTTTGCTATTTTTTCATTAAATGCTAGAAGAATGGGGGCAGAGGGGAATAGATATAATTGCTAATTTTGTATTCTAATATGGAAAATATTACAACCTTCATCACCCATATTTTTTCCTGTTTAAAATATCACCAATATAAGCCTTGCATTTTACATGGCCACATTTCACTCATTCCTAGCTTTAACACGTGAAAATGAGCCTAGTCAGACAACCTCTAGAGTCACAATTTTTTTTTCTTTTGATGAATAGGTACCTATTTATGTATTAATTATAAAGATAAAATACATATTCACAAAAAAAGATGGGTGGTAAGAAGGCACACCTCAAGAGTCACTTGGGCCTAACCCAAAAGTCCATAATTACAAACAAAAAATAAAAAAGGCTATTATGCGGCCAAACCAGTGCCAACAAAACTAGGACGGTCTCTGTCATCCATTTTTTTACCCCATACATTAGTGGGGTTTGGAATGATGTCAAGAGGACCCCAACCATCATCATCTTCTTTTTCTTTATCTTCCATTTCCTTACGACGAGGCAAGATTGCAAGCGCCAGACATGGAAAACATTTTCCAGTGTTTGGCCAACCAAAGCCGCTACCAAGAAAATTATCAAAGTGCCACTCGAAACCACCATCCTTGCTCCCCACCACCCCACTAGAGGGCCACTCCTGATTAGCTTGCGAAGGAGGAGAATGGGACCGTCGAGGACAACAAGAGCCAAGCTGAGGAGGAGGCTGAGAGTGGATGTGAGTACAATCACTCCACTGTTGACCCCCGAGAGGGTGACCGGCCATGGGAGGAAGTGAGCGAAGTAGGCACCTGGGCCACACTACATTGGGTATTACCCCAATGATCCAGAAGCACCTAAAGGTGAGGCACTGCAAGTGCCACTTTATTGGCTTGAACTTAAATCTACAAAAGCACATTAGAGAAAATAATCACTCTAGAATACAAAGAAATTTTTTTATCCATTTGGGTGTGAGAAAATATGCAAGAATTTTTATCTTTCCAAATATTGAAGAGGATTTCCACCCTAACAAAGTTCCAAGGCTAGGTGTATTTAGCAAGAAGCCTGGGTGAATCCCCCCGCAAAAACATATGCAAGGAGAAGGGCTCCAATTTGAAAGTCCAAAAGAAGTCATGAATCTAATTCCAAAACTATTGGGCTCTAGTACAAAACTAGAAGGGATGCTTAAAAGACTCAGCTTGCCTAAAAAATGGGCACTGAGGGTCCTGGACCAGCAAGTGAACAAGCTGAGACCCCACAAGTAAGCCTTGGAAAAGAATACACCAAGAAAAGTGGGTGAGTTTAGGCTCAACACTTGTAGACCAAGTGGCAAAGAAATTTTTGCGCCATACATGAGTAGAAGATTGAAGATGCCACCTCTTCTTCAGACTTTGAATCATTAGAAAGTGTGGTAAAAGCCACATATAGCCAAGCTTAGGCTTATAATTCCTAAAAAGCGTGTCTTGGTACCACTTCTAGTCCTTCCACCAGGGTTTGGACCCACGAATTCCAACCTTATGCAACATATATGTGGGAATAGCATTCCCCAAAGTATCATAAGTATCACGATCCTAGTTTTGAAGACTATAGAGAGCACAAAAATCTTCCTATGACATAATACTCACGTAGGTCTGTGAAACACATGTTGCAAGACCTTTCTTGTGGAATCTTAGAGCCTTAATCCAAGGTCATTTGGAAAAAAATTGACTGTTATTGGAAAATAGAGGTGACCACTAAACATTCTGCTGATTGAGCGAGAGCCCATCACAGAAGCTAGACCCGACCTAGTGGAGCTAAGGCTTAACTATCTCCCAGGATTTCCAAATGCTCTTGGCCATGAAAGTTCCCACAATCTGAACTGGTTCCTTCATAACCAAAAGGGTTTGAAAACCAATCCCCTTCTAGGTAGGTCTATGAACAAGAAATCCAAACTGAATGCAATGCCTGAGGAGAAATTTTTAGTTTTCATCTCCAGTAAGGACTCAAATTATCCACTTGACACAAAAGGAAACACCTTTTCGTTGAGTGGAGAGCAAACCAAGCCCTCCAAAATCTCTAGATAGGTAGCATAACTCCTAGGCAATGTGGTGAAACCCTCTATGGGTCTCAACAAAGGCCCAAAGAAAGTCTCGCAACAACTTTTCAAGCTTGGCATAGGTGTCTTTTGAAGGAACCCAATAAGAGGAGTAATAAACATGCGTAGCAATCAAGATTTTAGAGCACATTTTGAATTTCTCAACCAGAGAAAGAGGTTTGGCAATCTAGTAGGCTAGCTTTTGCTTAATCCTAGAGAGAACAACCTACCACAACACATCTGGAGAATCCAAGAAGGTGAATGGAATGCCTAGAAACTAAAATATTTCCCTTGACCAAATCCATTTCCAACCATACTGCTGAAACCAATGAGTAGAGGGAAGAATAGATTGTTTATATCACAATATTTTATGCCATTGAATGGAAAAAAGGAAGCAAGACAAAAAATGTTAAGGCATTCAAGAGTCACCCTAATATTATTTTCATCCTCAAGAAGGGTGAGGAATGAGCCATGAACAAAATGGCCATTAACAAGTTGAGCCTGGGAGTTGGGAAAGGCAATGCCTCTAACACACTATTGAGAAATAGAATTAGCAATCATATAGCCAAATCCTTCAGCAATAAGCATATACAAAGGAGCAAGTGGACATCCTTTCCGAATGGAGTGGAATAAGTCAAAGGCAAGAGATTGGTGGCCACTAATGGTGATACTAGCAGAGGCATCTAAGAAAAGCATTTGGACAACCTGAATGAAGTTAGGCCTAAACCCCAAGGATTTCAACATGGCAAGAAAGAAAGGCCACTCAATGCAGTCATAGGCTTTGGAAAAATCAATTTTGAGAAAATAGTTTTCTAGTCTAAGCATCAGGCCCACTCCATACCTTCCCACATGGAAATAATGTTATCTAGGATAAATCTAAATTTAATAAAGCCAGTTTGCTTTGGGCACACAATTTATGGCAGAAGATGGTAGATCTTCAAAGCCAAGGCTTTTGCTATGATTCTATAAGAGACATTGAGGAGCATGATAGACCTCTAGTTGCATATATCCTTGGGATCTCCAGGCTTAAGTAGGAATTTAATATCTCCTTTACTAATTATTCTACTAAGGGTTTTGGAATGAAATGCCTCAAGATAGACTTTATGTAAGTCTTACCTAACACAGTTCCAAAGGGCCTTGTAAAATTTACATGGGAATCCATCAACACCCGATGCCTTGTCATTTTCCACAGTATGAAAAACTTCCTTCAAGTATTCAAAAATGATGAATTTCTCACAAAAGGCTTTCTAGGCTGAAGATAGCCTATTTGGCACAACAAGGAAATCCCGAAGGGCTTGTTGTCGTTCCGACATATACTCCTAAGTAGTGAAAACTTGATCATAATGCCTAACAAAGACCTAAAGAATGTTAGGTAGCTCAGAAAGCACCTAGGTTCCTTCTTTAATTTTTTTGATGCTAGGAGATGAGTGCCTAGCATGTAGGGCCAAAAAAACTCCTTGGAGGCATGGTTGCCAATTTTTAACCAGTGCAGTATGGCTTTGATTTATGCACCTCTGGTAGCATAATTGTCTATAACTTGATTTTTGTGCCTTAATTCTGCCACCCTGACTTGTAATGATGGGGAGAAAGGGCTAGCCACCAAAGTCTTGATGGTTGAACGCAGGTCAGCTATGGTAGCCTCATAAGACCGACAATGAAAAGTGGCCAACTGGCACCCATATATGTAGATAAATTTTGTCATGCAAGTGATAACATCATTCGAATAATTAATCCAACCTATATTATGAGGTGGCCTACACTCCAAATTCCAAACCCTACGAATGTTGGTAAGTGTGGGTTGATGGCAGACCAAAGATGTGTTAAAAAAGAATAGAGTCTCGCAAGCATGAGGCTTTCTTTTCACTCATTCAATGCAAAAATAAATGGGGAAATGATCTAACAAGGTCACATCCACTAATGGCTTAACTGAGAGCGAAGAGTTGTCAAATGAGAAGAAATATTAAGTAGAGATCATGACATGATCAAGGAATTTAAATATCTTGTCAGAGTCATCCTAGTAATTAAACCAAGTGTGCTAGAGGGAATGAGAATGGTGGTGACCGATATTGGGATAAAAAAGCCCCAATTTGTTGCGCATATAAAACCATGCCTCCGATTCGCCAATTACCCATGTTTGAATAGAAGAGTAACATATTTAGCATATGCCATCTCAACCATATTGAAATCCCCACACAAAAGCCAGGTAGCAACTGGAAATGAATCAACAATCCTATTCCAAAGTAGAGAGTGTGGTAGAGAGCATTCCACAACATCATTAGAAGCATACACATTAATAATCCCAAATGAATGATTATCAATGTTAAGGAGAATCTAGACGAGCTAATGTGTGGGGTCAAACCCATGGTCAACCACACAAGTGTGCATCCGTGGGAACAAAAGGGTGAAAAATCCTCCACATCCAGCTTCATGATCAATACAAACATTTTACTGGCTAGCCAAATAGAACAAAAAGCCAATGCAAGAAAAAAATGAGAGATTTTAACTTCTTGGAGAAAAGCACTTCAATACTAGCAATTTTTTTCAAAGTATCCCTAAAAAAATACTTCCTAGAGAGTTCTGTCAGACCTTGAACATTCCATGAGAGGAAATTCATGAGTGAAACTCCTCGATATCATCAGAGTCTAGTTCCTCATTCAAAGTGGATCAGAAGCGATTTTGCAAAAATTCTGGCAGAATAGATCCAATTTGAATGTTTGGAGAAGAAAATCTTCATTTCTCCTGCACATATTCTCCTTCTTCCAAAGGCGGAGAAGGGTTACAAGACCACCTTTGAGCTCTCGACATGGGAGGAGATGCAGTCAGTTGTGCTATCATGACGGTAGTAGGCTAAGGTGTAGCCTTAGGCATAGGTGTGCTGGAATATTGTCTAACTATACATAGGCCTCTTTCCCTTTCTTCGATGGTTTTGAAAAAAAATTAGCTGGCTCAGAGGCTTTCAAAACCATCCCAAAGCCATTGGACTTGTTTTTACAGTTTGTAACTGTAGTCCATTTCTCATCAAGTTTGGCAACAAAATTATCCACCTGACGGGGCTTCTTAGACTCTTGCGGCGAAGGAGTATGAGGGACTGCCAAAGGGCAGTACTTAATCTTGTGGTCTACAGAATGACATCTATAACACTTGATCAAAAAATTAAAGTGACCTTTTGGGTATCCCAGAGAGCTCCAATTTGAATATCAATGGAATCCTTCAAATCCTATGAAAGGTCCACTTTAACATAGATTTTTTTCTGGGATTGAGCTTGAAAAACCTATCTAGCTCAATACAAATGACCTTCCCCAAAGAGGATGCAATATGGTTTAGAAAAGGAATACAAGACAAAGGAAAACCTAAAAATTCAATCCAAACTAAGACTCGAAACTTGGTGTCATCCAACATGGCAAAGTCCCAGGTCCACATCTGGAAAACCAATAGAGAAGACCGTACATACCATGGACCATGGTTCAAGATTGCCTGGACATGACTGACCTCTATAAAGTAGAAAAGGAAAAAACTATTGGTTAAATTTTGGACCATAGCAAGACGGACCCCATGAGGGACCCATGCCTTATGGACCCATTATTTAAGCACACTTTCAGGGGGGAGTCCTCCCAACAAAATACCCAACAAGAGTATATTTCTCAAGTCATTGACAAGCATAATCAAAATTAGGCAAAGGTAAAACCACATCAGTTGGGGACCAAAAGAATTACCTCATGAAACACTTTCAGAACAAATTTCCAAGGTATATTAAAATAAGAAAATCATAGTAAATGTAGTTGTATACACAAGAAAAGAGAAAAAAACCTGTGCCAATGGTGCGGTGTGATGCAAGAGGGGTCAAGGATGACCACAGACACAAGAAAACCCTAGCATAGCTCATACACCATCTACAAAAAATCCAAAGCACAAATTTTACTATGTGTCATGACAAAAGAGTCCCTTTACTTTTCAAAAATTTGGAAATATTGGTACTGAGAAAAATAACACCAAGAGGCATGTACCATAAGGTCCAACATCTTCATTTGCTGGAGGATCCTTTGTTGTAGAGCTTCTCAATTTTGTGCATTGTATTTGATTATAGATGGATGAGCTATCAAATTATGAGAATGGCCAAGGTACTTCTCATTGTGATAACAACTATGACATATGTCAAAATCAACACAAGTGTCACAACAACATCCCTATCTTGTTTGAATGTCTCTTTCACATACATTACATGTACTTGCAAAAGTAGGTGTTGTTGGATTATGGAGATGATAAAGAATCATCATAGATGAATGTTTAGCCCTGTGGAGTGTATCATACTAGTATGATACACTTGACAAAAGCTTAGGAAATACTGGTGAGTGTCAAATAATTCACTTTCCATAATCTCATCTTTATCCTCAATGTTTTTTGGAATACTTGTGATATCAATAGGAACAAGAACATGCTTTTTCTTACTATTTGTGGGACTCCTATCCCTGTAGATTCAAAATTGAACCCCCTATTTCTCACAGCCAGTTGATAAACTCATATAATTTAATAGAAGGGTGGGTGCATGAAGTTGGGTACCAATTTTGTGGCCACTTTTGAAAAAACATTTTAAAAAACATGCTCGTGTTATAACGCACTCGCGTTATTTCATGTTAAAAAAAAGAAGAAAAAAGAGAAATTATTTGCCTTAGAATACCAACCCAAAGGCTTGGAGGGAATTCCCAACAAGGCCAAAGACGTGTTTTTCCAAATTCTACCATTTTTCACATAATTGGGTCCGTGCTCAACATCAAGATTGCATCTAGTTCGATATTGACAAAATTGAACACATGGGTAATGTTAGGTTATCTCTTATCTATCCAATGATGTAGTTTTTTTCACTTTTTGACAATGCTAATCCTTTCATTCATAATTTCTTTTGTTTGTATGTCTATTTTTTACCAAAAAGCAGTGTTTGGTGTTTTCTTGTTATAAATTAACCAGTCATCAAAATTTCAAATAAATTACATTTTTAGAAACTAGACTCCATTCTACAATTTATTTATTTTTAAAAAAAAACAATTATTTTCCAAAATTTGTAGGGGGAGCACGACCAAAATTTTGCTTTTCAGGAAGTGCCCACTTAGAAAATTAGTAAAAAAATAAAATATTCATTAAAAAATTATCAATTTTTTTTTGCATCAACTAGATGTTGTTAGCTAACTTTTGACTATAGCGATTTTAAAAATACTACAAAAAAATTCACCATGCTCAGGTCGTACAAGAGTTGCTATGTTATGTTTTTCTGACAAAAACAACACCAATTTGTGTAAATCCCTCTTTTGAACACCTTAATCTCAACCATTTTCAAAATAAATTAGTGGTTTATAAAGTAGACTTGGAGCACTTTGATCCTTGTTTTTGTTCCATCTCAAAATTTTGAGTGTAACTATCCTCAATCTCATGTCCAAGGTCAGCATTTCTTGATTTTAGGAAAAAAGTGGCCACTTAAGCCCCCTTTTTGGGAACCATCTTGGTGCACTTACCCAGAAAACAAATGAATCACAATAAATACTTACAACTGCAATGAATATCAATGAACATAAAAAATGAAATTAATTACAAAGACAAAGTGCTTTGTTTTTTATTAAACATGCTTTGTTTTCTATCAAACATATTCTTGTATTGTAGCTTAACAAAGACTACAAAGAGGCTGGGTATAAATAGAACTCACAGCCTTGCAACGCAAGCTAAAAAATTTAGGAAAAAAAAAACTACAACTTAGAAAAGACAACCTAAAATGAACGCATGTCAATAGGCATGCTTTATTGGCAGAAATAAAACTAAAAATAAATTTATAAGACAATATAACTAAAGATAGATAAAAAACAATGCTGCATAGCGATGAAAAAGAGGATTGAGAGCTAGGCTAGAGAAAACATAATCTTCATAGAAATTATCTCTTTTGATAAGAATATGCCAATGTCATCATCATTTATCTTCAATCCCATCCATCAAGATTTTTCTCTTTCTCATAGCATCAAGAAATTCCACCAGGAGTTCTTGATATTGCATACACAATTGTCCACCATGACCAACACTTCAATTGGCCCAAGTATCTTTTCACAGATATGGAAATTAACAGACTGGTTATAGGCCGATCATTTTCTTGACAAGATGAACAAGTGACAATAACTGCATGAATGATGCATATGAACCATAATGAAATCATCTTTCATTACTAGGGTAGATTCATGTAGTTTCTGCATTAGTAGAGCATCCCCTATGCTACACTGCTCGGCCCCAAAGAGCCGCATCCAACTCAAAATTTAATTGTTGTGATACACAATGCATCGTAATTGGTATTTACCAAGTCAATAATTATGTTCTTATGGAAAATATCTATCTTTGAAGCCATTGTCTTTAGGATGATATAGGAATTTCTAGACAAAAGTTTGCAACAGGTTTAAAATTTATATTTCAAGCCCAACTTTCTAACTTGTGCGTTGAATAGTCACATCCTCATCTTCCATAGACACGAACATATTAGATCTTGATTTCAGCCCTTGGTTTCTAAAAAATTCCGTGGAATGTTAAATGTGTCTTCTCAAAAATATAAACTTTTCTAACAATTTCATTTCATATATAATTCTTCTTCAACCTTTGCAACAATAGGAAACAATATCAATTTTTCCTGATCCATGCAAGTTTGAACCCTCTCATGATTTTCCATTTGCACACTGCATCAAAATGCTCATTTTTTCATGCACCTTATTTATAGTTTCATTTCCTCATGCAGATTTTTCATAAAATCACAAATCCTTTTGCATGGCGAGCTGTCTAATGGTTCACATAACTCCATTGGGTGTCGTCAATGGTTGCGAAACCATCCAAAAATATCACTACTACTTAAGAATTTGTCAACCACCCTCTTTTACACGGGATAACATATCAGCTTATTAAATAGTTTATACAACTTTTGTGGGAACCAATGGGAGTTTTGAAACCTCATGCAATTTCAACGCGCCTATTTTATTCCGTTATTTTTTCTTTTGTTTTGAAGAGGCTGTTGGGAAAGTTAATGGTGTTGAAAACGTTATTGGCTCTGAAAACATTGTCACAATGTTGCTTGGTTCCAACAAGAAATTTTAAACCTTATTAAATTTTGAAAACCATTTTTATTTTTCTTGAAATCCAAAATGATTTTTGGATGGTGTATGAGCTCTGCTAGGGTTTTTTTGTTTTCTGCAGTCACCCTTTTGCATCATACTACACACTTTACATAGGAAAACCCTTGTTTCTTGTGTGTACAACCACATTTACTGCAGTTTTTGGTTTTAATATGTCTTCTATTGGCTCTAACCCAGTAGTTCTTGCTGGTGTTAGCGATGAAAATAATCAATGGCTCCTCCTCTGAACAAACGTCCCTATAATTTTTTCTGAAAGTCTTCCACGAGGTAAGTGCTTTGATTCACTAGCTGATGTGGTTTTTCCTTTACTAGATTTTGATACTGCCTGCCAATGGCTTGAGCAATACACCCTTATTGGGTATTTTTTTGGGAGAACTCCCCCTGAAAGTGTGCTTAAAGATTCGGTTAACAAAGCTTGGGTCCCTCATGGGGTCCGCCTTGATATGGTCCAAAACTTAACCAAGGGTTTATTTTTGTTCCGTTTTATGAAGGTCAATCATGTGTAGGTCATCTTAGGCTATGGGCCTTGGTATATCTGGTCTTCTTTGTTAGTTTTTCAAGTATGGACTCGTAACTTTTCTGTCTCGGATGGCACCAAGTTGTGGGTCCCAGTCTAGATTGAATTTTCTGGTCTACCCTTGCCTTGTGTGTCATTTTTGAATAGTATAGCCTCCTCACTAGGGAGGGTTATTTGCATTGACCTAGATAGGTTCTTTCAGGTCCACCCCCAAAAGAGGGTTTGTGTGGAAGTGGACCTTTCCAAAGATTTAAAAGACTCCATTGATATCCAAATTAGAGCTCTTGACCACACCTAGAAGGTCACATATTTTAATTTTCCCAACACGTGCTATAGGTGTCAGTCAGTGGACCACAAGATAAAGGACTACCCTTTAGTAGTGCCTCATACACCTTCTCCACCATGAGATACTAAAAAACCTCATTTGACAACTATATCTACTGCCAAACCTGATGCGAAATGGACTACGGTTACGAACTGAAAGAATAAGTCCATTGGTTATGTGTTAGGTCCTGTGACCTCTAAGCCAATGAAAGATGTTTCAAACCCTTCTATGAACGGGAAAGAAGCTTTGGTTGGAGCTAATTAAGTTTCACAACAACCTAGGTAAAAGGCTACACCTTGGTCGGTTGCTATCATGTTAACACAACCGAATGTGTCTTCTCATGTGAGAGGAGCTCACATGAATTCTCGCAACCCTTCCCCTCATAGGGAAGAAGGGAAATATGTTCATGAAAAATTGAGGATGCCCTCCCCGTCCATTTAGATTGGATCAGTTCCGGTAGAAATTTTATAGGATCATTTCTCTTCTTTGAATGAAGAGGAATCGGGTTTTGAAAAGATGGAGGAGTTTCACTCATGAAGTTCCTTTCATGGAATGTTTGAGGTCTAACAGACCTCTCCAGAAAGTATTCTATCAAGGATACCTTGTGCAAGTACTTTGGTGTTGAAGTGCTTTGTCTCCAAGAAGTTAAAAATTCTGGTTTTTTGCTTGCTGTGGCTAGCTATTCTATTTGGCCAGCCAGTAAAATATTTTGTACTACCCATGATGCTAGGCGTGGTGGAGTTGTCACCCTTTTGGCCCCACGTTGGCACTCCTCTGTGGTCAACCACAGGTCTGATCCCACTCATTGGCTTGTCTGGATCCTTCTCAACATTGATAATCATTCCTTTGGGATTATTAATGTCTATGCTTCTAATGATTTTGTGGAACGCTCTTTGCTCTGGCATTGGATTGCTGATTCTTTACTAGTTGCTACCTAGTTACTCTGTGGGGACTTCAATATGGTAGAAATGGCATCTAACAAAGATGACACTTTTCCATTCAGATGGACAGCTGGGGAAAGGGAGGCATGGCTTTACATGCGCAATAAATTGGGGCTTTTTGAACCCAATATTGGTCACCGTCATTCTCACTCTCTGACAAACTTGGTGCAATTATTGAGCCAGTTCTAATAGAATTTTTAAGCACCTTGATCGTGCCATGATCTTGACGCAATATTTTTTCTCATTTGACAACTCCTCTCTCCTGGTTAAGCCATTAGTGGATGTGACTTTGTCAGACCACTTCCTCATTTCTTTTTACATTGAATGGGAGACTCGATAGCCTAGTATGTGTAAAAATCATTTTCTTTAAACACGTCTTTACTTTGCCAGAAGCCTACCCTGGCTCACATTCACAGAGTTTGGAATTTGGAGTGCAGGCCAGCTCATCATACAAGCTAGATTTCTTTGTGGAATGAGGCTATCATCTGCACAACTATATTTTTGCGCATTTATGGGTGTCAGCTAGCTATTTTTCACCGACAATCTTATGAGGCTACCACTGTTGACCTCTGTGCTACCTCTGAGGCTTTGGCAGCTAGCCCCTTTTCTCCTTCATTACAAGTCAGGGTAGTGGAGCTACGACATAAGAAACAACTTGTGACAACTATGCTACTAGAGGAGCGCAGATCAAAGCTAAGTTACATTGGCTAAAAGTTGGTGATTGTGCCTCCAAAGAGTTTTTCCTGGCTCTGCATGCCAGGAACTCATCCTTAGGCATTAAAAAAAAGATGGCGCTCAGGTGCTCTCTGAGCTGCCTGAAATTTTCCAGGCCTTTATGCATCATTATGAGCAAGTATTCACTGCACAGGAAGTCACGCCTATGTGAGAGGAAGTCGTTCAAGATTGCCTTGTTGTTGTGCCAAACAAGCTTTCTTCAGCTCAATTTTTTTTTGTGATCAAATTTTATCAGTTGATGACCTCAAAGAGGCTGTCTACTCCATGGCTAATGACAAAGCCTCAGGAATTGATGGATTCCCTTGTGAATTCTACAAATCCATGTGGGGTGATATTGAGCATGATCTGCATCAAGTTTACTTAGAAGCTTTTCATTCTAATTCTCTAGGTAACATAAAATTCATACCTAAACTGGGTGACTTAGAAGACATTTGCAACTGGAGACCTATCACGCTTCTTAATGTCTCATACAAGATTATCACCAAGGCTTTGGCTCTTAAAATCTACCATCTTTTACCTCAGATTGTGTGCCCAGAACAAATTGGGTTTATCAAATCTAGATTTATTTTGGATAATATCATCGTTGTTTGGGAAGGCATGGAATGGGCCAGACACTCAAACCAGAAAGCCATGTTCATTAAGATTGACTTTTCCAAGGCCTGTGATCACATTGAATGGCCGTTTATTCTTGCTATACTGCAAGCCTTGGGTTTTGGGCCCAATTTTATTCAATCTGTTTGAATTCTCTTTGCAGATGCCTCGGCTTGTATCACCACCAATGTTCATCAATCCTCTACCTTTGGCCTCTTTCATTCCTTTAGGCAAGGGTTCTCACTGGCCCCCTCTTTATATTTGTTTGCTACCGAGGTTTTTGGTTACCTTTTGGCCAATGCGGTTTCCCAGCAGCGAGTCAAGGGCATTTCTCTGCCCAACTCTCAGGCACAACTTGTTAATGGCCATTTTGCTGATGACTCATTCCTCACCTTTCTAGAGGATGAAGATTCCATTACCATGGCTCTTGAGTGTCTTAAAAATTTCTTTCTTGCTTCTGACTCTACCATCTAGTGGCATAAAACTTTGTGTTACCAATAGTCTATCTTATCCTCTCTGCTGTGATTGCAATAGTATGGTTGGAAGTGGATTGGGCCTAGCGAAGTTTTTCAGTTTCTTAGCATTCCCTTTCCTTTTCAGGCATCTCCAGCTGAGCTTTGGCAAGTCGTGCTCTCCAGAGTTGAGCAGAAGCTTTCTTATTAGGTTACCAAGCCCTTCTCTTTAGCAGGGAAATTCTAGGTGTGTTGCAAAATCCTAGCGACCACCCATGCTTATTATTCTTCTTGCTGGCCCCCCTCCAAAGCGACCTATGGCAAGCTTGAAAATCTGCTTCGTGAATTTCTCTGGGCCTCCTTTGAAACTTGCAGAGGGTTTCATCATGTGGCTTGGGAATTTTGTTACCTTCCTAGAGACTCAGGAGATCTCGAGTTGTTATCTACTCAATGACAAGGGATTGCTCTGTGTGTAAAATGGATTATTCATGCCCTTACTGGAGATGAGGTCTGTAAAATTCGTCTCAGGCATAATATTCAATCTAACTTCCATATTTATAGACCTTACTAGAAGGGGATTGACTTTCAAACCCTTCTATTCATGAATGAATCAATCCAGATTGTTGGGACTTTTATGGCCAAAAGCATCTGGTGGGCCTGGGAAGTTGTCAAACCTTGGCTCTATTGGGCTGGCTCTAATTTTTGGGATGGGATTTCTCTCAACCAACACAATATTTGGTGGTCGCCTCTTTTTTCTAGCAATGTTCAGCCATTGGCTAAGTCGCCCAGGCTTAAGGTGCTCAAATTTTACAAAAAGGGTATCCAAACCCTGCAACATATTTTTTCTAGACCCACCATGCATATCATGTTGTGGGAAGGTTTTCGTGCCTAGTATAGGCTTCATAACAAGGACCATGCTACTTATGATGGTCTGGTGAATGTCATTCCTACTGAAATGCTTCATAAGGTTGGAATTTGTGGGACCAAACCTTGGTGGAAAGACTAGAAGTGGTATCCAAACACCCCTTTCAAGAACTACAAGCCTTAGCTTGGTTATAGGTGGCTTTCACCACATTTTCATATGATTTAGAGTTTGAACTAGAGGTGGCTTCTTCAATCCCCCGCTCATGTTTGGCATAAAATATTTGTTGCCAATTCATCTGCAAGTGTTGAGCTGAAGCTTTCCCACTTTTCCTAGTGTATTCTTTTCTAGGGTTTTCCTGTGGGCTCTCGACTGGTCCACCTAGATTAAGTGAGAAAAAGGGATACTATTTATCGCTGCCCTTTTTGTGGGAAAGTTGAGAATTTTAAGCATCTTTTCTGGTTTTGTCCAAGAGCTCAGCAGCTTTGGACTTGGATTCATGAATATTTTTGACCCTTTTGGCCAGAACCTTTCTCCTAGCATATGGTGTTGCTTAGAGATTCTCCCAGAATTCTTACAAAATTCACCCAGCTTTGACACACTTTCAGGGTGGAAATTCTCTTCAATATTTGGAAGGATAGAAATGCTTGCATTTTTTCACATACTCAAATGGATATTCATGTATATTTATATGCTAAAGCTATGATTTTCTCTAATGTACTTTTACAGGTTCAAGTGCAAACTAAAAAAGTTGCACTTGAGGTTGCTCACCTTTGGGTTCTCATGGACCATTGGGGCAATGCCCCTTGTACTATTGCTCAAGTTCTCCGCTTCGCCCACCTCTTCCCATGGCTAGTTTCCCTCCAGGGGTTGACAACGGAGTGACTATGTGCATCCTCATTCATAACCCCTACCTCAACAGGATTCTCACACTCCTCGGCGTAACCATTCTCCTCTGTCGCGGGCTTGCCAAGGGTGGCCCTCTAGCGATGCTTCGAGGAGTGGCAGTGGTGGTTCCAGCTGGCCCTCTAATGATCCTACTGCTTCTAGCTCTGGTTTTCCAGTCACTGGTAAAGCATTCCCACATCTGGCACTTGCAATCTTGCCCCAACATGAGGAAGAAGATAAAGAGAAAAAAATGTTGATGATGGTTGGGGTCCTCCTCTTGACGTCACTCCAAACCTCGTTGATGTATGGGGGAAAAATTTGGATGACAGAGACCCTCCTGGCTCTGCTAGCACTACTTTGGCCACTTAATGGCATTTTTATCTTTGTAATTTTGGACTTCTGGGCTTAGCCCACGTGATTTGTTAATTTTCTAGGTGTTGTCCATGTGACTTTTGGGATGTGCCTTTCTACCACCCACCCTTTTTTTGTGAATATGTATCTTTATATTTGAATTAATATAGATATCTGCCTATTCATCAAAAAAAATGATTTTTGAAGGAAATTTGGAGTCAAAAATCAAACTTTGCAATTTTGTAAGTCTGAGCTCAAAGATGTCAAATTTTATATTTCCTAAATGAAAGCTTATTTTTCCATGAAAATTTTATTAGATGATGTGTAACGAACCCAAAGCATAACCCATCTTTATTTTTTCTCCAAGTTATCCAAAACTCAAATATTGACATTTTATGTAAACTACTTGTGGGAAACATGAAATTTTAAAATCTCACAAATGACAAGGAATTTCTACATGAAAATTGGTCACATCAGGAAAAATGAAGTAGGATCAACCCTACCAAAGGATTTTGCATCAACTATTATGGATTTTCAAAATTATTATTATTATTATTATTATTATTATTATTATTATTATTATTATTATTTGTGATTTGGCAGGTTGAACTGCTCAAGGTATACCAAGAACTAATTTGAATGGGCTTGGAAATGTGTTTATGATGTTTGGAAATGACAACTAATAGGATTGGGCGAGTTAGGAAAGTTAAAATTTGGTCAAATTCAAAAGTAAGCCAACAAAGACCAAGGGCTTTAGCAAAAAATTAAAAAAATCTTAATTAAAAGAATCCATTTTTTTTTAAATCGCCGAGCTCTATACTTGTCTACTGACTTCGTACCACTTACACTAGTCCTACGCAAAGGTGATGTCAAATTAATATGCCAACAAAATGTGTTGATGCCATAGATGATTCCATGCGGCTTTTTGGTTGTTGCTAACACCTACAAACTTTACAAATTTTATGGATCTATGTAGTACAAAATAATGGTGATTGGGTATGAACACCTTTGATGCCTTGGGCTGATTGTGTCAAATTTTGATAATTTGATAGGAATTATTAGGGTTTATGGGACTTCTAAATGTAATGGTAGGGTTTTTTTTGGTCCTAAATACTTTAAAATATCAACTACCTCTTAGATATGGAAACCACCTCCCAACTTGAAACCCTTATAGATCTTGCAAATATGTTGAATTTTGACAAAACGAGAGCTAATCCTAACTTTCTATGATTCCTTGGAGTAAATGGTAAGCTTAGATTACCTCCAACATATGCCAAAATAAACTTGCAATAGAATCCATAAAGAGGAAAACCTCAAATCTGGTGTTTTTTCCAAGTTTTTCTAATTCTTCAAGTCATGATATAGTGCAAGAGAAGAACATACTCAACTTTACTAAAAACCACAAAGATCTCTCATCTAGCAATAGCTCTACCCTTAGATCTGATAAGGGTTTTGCATGGCCATGACTTTGATACTATGTAGGAGATGAAGATTTTATTATCACCTAAGAAAAAATAATGAAAACTTTCCACAAGAGAATATACAAGAAATGAGCTTGCTCGATATTAAGATCTATGAAATATGCTAGAGGTATATTACAAAGCGTATAATGAACTTGATTATGTAGTCAAGGTGGATGATAGGATTAAAGAAGATGTTGACATAATTCTTAATCCTATGTTGTGATACAACTAACTATTGCAAATATTAAATGGCCTAGGCCACAAGAAGTAATTGAAATCAGACAAGATACGATCTAAATGACAACTATGACTTCTAGAAATATTCCTAGGACTTAAGTAAAATTAACTTGTGAATATGACCTACTAGTGAACTAGTTTGGTGGACATTATTTATGACCTTGCTATTGTAGATTTATATTTGTAGGGAGCTAAATTTTCTTGCTTGAACAAATCTATGAGATCTTCCCTAATTTAAGTAAGATTAGATCAAACCTTGATTTCTCTTGAGTGGATAACTATGTATTGATGTTCTTTGTCTACTCTTATGAGAGTAGACTCTCACCACTCTCCTATTGTTTTCTATGACAACCACCTAGATAAGAAGAAATGTTTTTATTTTACATTTGAAAAGATTTGGTTGTGACATCTATATCAAAAGGATACAATTTTTTAATGGAGTTGCAATAATGTGGAAGGTTTAGCTATGTACTAAATAACTAGAAACCTTAATAATGTCATGGTAAACATCTAGAAATGGAACAAGAATTCCTTTGGTCACATTTTCAAAAGAAGGAAATTAAAATGAAATTGGACTCTATTCAAGGGGAGAGAGGTGTGGATCTTTCCCTCTCAATTTCTAAAAAGGGTATTTTATTTAAAATACACTCTATCATATAAAAGTATGATAAATTTTAGAGATAACAACCTAAGGTTATTTGGCTAAAAGAAGAAGATTGTAATACCAAGTTCTTCCATATAACCCCCATAAAAAAATCAACAAACATGATGAAGGAGAACAAGGTAGAAGATTCTCTATTCACTACAAATACTGAAATCTGATGTAAAGCTACTAAATTTTTCTTGGAATTTCTCTCTAAATGTTGATCCATAAACTTGGATATTATATTGGTCATCCTATAGAAGGATTTGAAATCTACTAAATGAAGAAAAAAACAAAAATCTGAACAAACTTCTAATGGATGAGGAGATTAGAAAGGAAACATGTTTTGTTTTGAAGGAAATTTAAAGCTCCTAGGCTTGATAGCTTTCTACATATTTCTTCCAAACCTACTAGTAGGCTATCTCTAAGGATTTCATAGCTACCACAAAGTATTTTCTTGGAAGTAGAAGGGTGTTAAAAGAGCTGAAATCTAATTTCATAGACTTCAATATTCCAAAAAATAAAGTGAGAATTATTTTGGTGATTTTAGACCAATTAGTCTTTGTAATTTTATTTACAATAAATTTTGACAACCATATTAGATATACTTCTTGATAAATCGATCTCTATGTAGTAGAGTAGGTTTGTTCAAGGAAGACAAATATTGGATTTTATCATCTATATTCATGACTTTCTCCACTGGTTGTCCATTAATGAAAAGGAAGGGTTTCTTATCAAATTGGATTTCATTAAGGCCTATGACATATTTAATTATCAATTTTTTTGGAAGGTTGTGATGAGATTTGGCTTTAGATTAAAATCATAAATACTATTTTTGAGATGATTTGAGCCCTCAAGTTCTTGTTGATTAATAGTTCTTCATTAGGTTTTCTCAATAGCCAAAGAGGTTTAAGGTAGGGAAATCCTAACTCCACATTATTATTCACCATAATGGCTAAAGCTCTATGAATAAATATCCAAAAGTAAAACATTCATGGTAGATTGAAAAATATAAGACCTACTTCTTCTAGTCGTCATTGTCCAAACAATTTTTTTATAGATGGCATCATGATAACTCGTGGAGCTTTAGTTAGGGTAGAAAAAGAACTAAAAGAATTCTTCTTGAACTATGAAATATCATTCAACCAAATGATCGACCTCCAAAAATTTAATATCTTCTTCCAAAATACATTGACTATTTCAAAAATAAAATTTGCTGGTATTTTGAAATGTCAAGAGGAAGTTCTCCCATCTTAATATTTAGGTTTTCCCCATTTTTATGTAAAGTCCTTGATTCCTCTTGGAGTGATCTATTGGAAATATTTCAAATAAAATTAATTGGGTGGAAAGGGACATTGTTGAGGCACACATACAAATTTTAGTTAATCAAAGCTACCATATATAATATACTTTTTTTTGGTGGCATGGGATAGGGTTTATAAACCCAAAAAAAATTAGAAGCTTGTGATTAATGAAAATTAAAGATTTTATCCTTTCCTTGAATTATAAAATAACTTGGATATTGATATTTAAGTGGAAGGAATGTATGGATAAAAATAGGATAAAATAATTGCTTCACCATGGGAAAACATGATATTACTTAAATAACAACTATTTGTCCCTTGATTCTTGTCTTTGGAAAAGAATAATTGATAACATATTTATATTAAACAAGAGAGTTAAATGGAGGCATGGTGATGGGTCCACTATTAGGTTTTTGGAAGAAAGGTAGCTTTTTAACACTCCTTTGAGTAGTTGTGATTGGGAATTTAAACCCTTAATTTACCTTTGTTTGAAGATATTTTGGGTCAAGGTGGATGATTATTTTTATGATTTTAGAGGGGTTAAATGTTAGAATCCATTAGTCTCTTTGCTTCATCATTTTCACCTAATGGGTCAATTTCATGGGCGACAATCTCTTCTTTGCTACACACAGATCTCAATTATTCATAGAAGGGATGGATTAGTTGGGTGTTCTTCCTCTAGTTTTTAATCAATTTCCATTCAATTTATTTATTTATGTCCAGGGTATTTCTCTATCCCTTTTGGGATAAGATTTGGTCCTCTTGGTTAATCCCTAAAATTAATATCTTCTTATGGATCTTAGCATATAATAAAATTCTCACTCATGCTAACCTCATAAAAAGTGGGTTTGTGCTTCCTACTATATGATTTCTTTGTGGAAGGGATGAATAAAGTGTATTTCACTTATTATTGGATTGTCTCTTCTCATTTTTGGTTTGAAAATGCATTCTTTTCCTATAGAATGCTAGTTGGATTTTCCATAACTCCATTTAATTCTTGGTTGAAAAGTGGATCTCCTCCTCTCTCAACCCTTTATTTGATATTTTCAAGGTCCCTTTCTCTTCACCATGTTGCTTGGGGTTTGTAGAAAGAGAAATAATTGGTGTTTTTTAGGATAAGAAAGCATATTCAAGAAGTGTGGTGGACAAAATTGTTGTATCTACAAGGGATTTTTTTTAACAGATGAAATAATTTTTTCTAATTTAATCTAAATTAATGTCTCCATCTCAAAGTTAGAAATTTATAAAAATTAGAACCTTTAATTAAACATCTCTACTTCCTTCAAGAATATGTTAAAGTCTAGAATTGATGTGGCATGGACCCTTTTGTCAAAGGATTTTTGAAAAGTGAACTTCCATGGGCCTCCAAAGGTAATTTAGGAGATTAGAATGGACTTATCATATCTTACTTTGCATTCCACCTAGGTATCCAAATCAATCACTTTATTGAAGTTATAGCCTCCTTTAATGCTATTCAAATGGCCTCCCAAAAGTGGGTTAAGAAATTAATTATTCAAGGTGATTCTCATAACGTTGTTATTTGATGTCTTCAAGGCCCTCATCCTCCTAACTAGACCACAATTTTTTTTAATTTCTGATGCCACCTTCATTTGTATTAAATTTGAAAAGGTCCAATTTAATTATGTGTTGTGGGGGGTATGTGTAGGATCATCATGGAAAAAATAGGCCCTTAAGTGGCAAAAAATTCAAAAAAATTAGAGTTAGGCAACTTGATGTAAAAATTTGAATAAGTTATCTATATTATTTCAAAAATATGTAGGAATAGAATCTGTAGAAAATTGAATGTAGTTTCTAAACTACTAGGAAAGAAAGAAAAAGAGTGCCTTAAATTTTTACATAACTATGGATGATGTGGCAACAATCTTATGGGTCTGAGTAAATGAATGTGATGATGTTCAAAAATGTGATACCGTTTGAAAGCGATAGATGTTTTTCAATCAGCCTATCAATCAAGACTTTAGTTGTAATTCAAATAGAAAATGAATAATAATTATTTATTAAATTCAAATTAAAATGTAATTTATATTGGTGGAAAGCTACGAATCTCCTTTAAAAACCCTTTTCATTTCATCAATTTTGGGTAAAAAAAAGTCGTCAACCACATACCCTACAAATACCCATCATATTGCCACTTATCATGATCCTGCACATACCTGCCAAGGGATTGGCCAATCTAAAATGGGATGATTTCAAAGC
Source organism: Sequoia sempervirens (assembly GCA_007258455.2). NCBI lineage: Eukaryota > Viridiplantae > Streptophyta > Pinopsida > Cupressales > Cupressaceae > Sequoia > Sequoia sempervirens. The sequence continues at coordinate 361,845,122 of VDFB02000015.1, forward strand.
TTTATTTAGTCTTGTACTCATTTTAAGGTGCTCATATAATGGGTATTGATTACCTCAAGAGGGGAAAATACAACACCCATTAATGATGATTTAGGAAATGTCCATTTAATTTGGAAACATTTTATTTTTCTTATTTAATAGTGCTCTTAGTGTCTCAAACTAGGGTTTCCTTACCAATAACAAGGAGTTCATAATGGGGGTAAAAAAAGTAGACTAGATCCATCTCACTATAATGGGACCCACAAGAACAAGCAAGTCTAAGAGATTCTAACAAAAGTTGGCTTAACCCCAAAGCTAAAAAGCCTCAAACATTATGATTCAGTTATTACGAGAGTTGTTTCTAGAGGTTGGAAGGATAGAAGAGTCTGTATTTTTGGTATGGAATACATTATCACTAAAGAGTTAGTGGTGCACACAACTATTATCTTTTTTGGTGGATTCAAGGTATTCAAATAAATAAGAGTGGAAAAATATCTTTTTTTTTAAAGTAGGGAGAGAAGGAAAACTTGATTACATTTCAATTAGGCTATGAAAGGACCTCATTGAAACCTACATGGGTTGATGTCATCAAATGTATCATGAGATATGTTTCCTTAGAAGGTAGGTTTGAATCAATGTATTGTTACCACTTTCCTCTATTCAATCATTGTAGGCACAAGATGAATGTTTCTTTCTCATTCTACCTCCTTACCTCATTGGAAAACTTGATTAAGGATTAAGGGAAGGCTCTAAACATGGTCACAAATACCAAGGTAATTATCCTAATAGTGATCTTTATGAAATACCAAATGCACACTCTCAAAAGCCCTAACACTAGCGAGAAAATATGAAAGGAGATAGATTTAGGGATGCATAGCTTTCAAATACTCCATCTTATGTTTTATCACATCCTTGGAATAATTTATATGATGAGTGTGAGGAATAGTAGGATTGTGGGATTTCCTCTAGAAATAACACTCCTTATGATAGTACACATCTTTAGATGATCTTGATTTTAAAAATATTAATGAGTATACAAATCCTAAAGGGAATAATATAAAGATAAGGGTGTAGTTTATGAGCTAAAACTTAGTAAAATGGTTATGAGAAATAATACCATTTTTCTATCTAAGGATTTCAATCCTGATGAATAAATACACATGAATGGTGATTCTCAAGTTGATCAAGAAGAAACCTTAAATGAAAATGAGAGTGTGACCAAGATTTTTCCATTCACTCCTAAACATATAGTAGAGGTTACCTCGAATACTAAAGCCTTCCTCAAGCATCCTTAGAGGATTTTTAGTGTTAGTTGAGAATTCCACATCCCATTAAAATATTTTTAACATTTTAGACACTATACAAGAGACTATGGAAACCCAACATGCCATGAGTAAATGGTTCTTTATAGAAATTATTAGGGTCAATTTGAAAATGGATAGGGTAATGAAAAAGAGTTCTTGAGAAAATCCATTTTTCAGAGGGAGGATAATACTAACATTTTTTAAGCCTAGGAAGTGATATTGAAGATGAATAAATTTACAAAGTAGCTGTGTGACTTCAAAATTTTAGATACTACCAATTTTATTGCATGACATAAATAAATAAAAAGTAGCACTAAAATATATTGTTCAACCTTTAAAAATAGCTCATGAATATTAAGGGGCATATGCAAAATATGTGACACAAAAATATTCCACTTTCATTTTTATGCATTACATGAGAATTTGGCGCTTGCTAATTCATTTGTATGACCGAGCTCAAGGCTTGGTCATTCAAAACTAAATTTGGTGAGCACCAAATGTGAATGATGTGTCTTTTTACTATTTTTAGTGCAGTCTATTTGGCGTTTGCCAAATTTGATGAGTGCCAAATAACATTTATTGAGATTTTTCAACTCTTAACAAATTGGTAAAGAAGAGAGAGAGATAGAAGAGAAAAGGGGAAAGAGAGAAGGAAAGGGAATGATTGAGAGAGAGACAAAGACACAAATACCATCACATATAAACCATTTATCCTCAATCATAAACCCTAAACTCTAACCTAATACCCTTAATTGTAAACTGAATACCCTAAATCCTACACCTCAACCCTAGATACCTTATACCATCTGAAACAATTAGAACATGAAACAATCTATTTCTATTTACAAACAATATGATGAGATAATGAAATAAGGATATGAAACATGAAACATGGAACATGAAACATGAGCAATGATACCTTTAAATGATGTGATTGTAAATTTGAATTCTAACATGAAGTGGCCATGAAGAATGCAGATCTAGATCTTGAACTTTCATATGAAACAATGCTTGTAAATGGATCTTAAATTGCTGCAACAATTGATGAAGAAATCCGTTCTCTAGATCTTGAACTGAAACCTTGTAAATGGATCTTAAATTGCTCAACAATTGTAAGACTCTTGAATGCCTTGAATTGCTCTTGTAAACTCTCTTGAGCTCTTGTGAGGTCTTGGAACACTTAACTCTTAATATCTTGAATTGATATCATGAAGGCTTAGTGAAATGATGATTTGAAACCTTTTTTATATAGGAAATACACCCAACATACTGTTTATTAGATCCTAGAGGCTAACATTCATGAAATTTGAACTTAACACCCTGATTTCTTGCTCAAAACACTAAAAAGGGGGCAAATGGAACTCATACACCACAAGTCACATATAGGTCCCATATGTGTGGGACTCATATTGCACATGTGGAATATGGGTCCCACAAGATCTTTTTTGATAGTGAAAATGTCGAGGAGTATGAAAATGAAGTTTATTTGATGTCTATGTCAGGATTTCAGTTGAAATAAGCCTCAAGATGCATAATATAGGGTATTACAGGCTTATTAATGATGATGTAAAGGTCATAAATGCAATAGGGCCCAAAACCCAATTTGAAAGTATAAATAAATACACTTTACAACATGAAATTAAGACAAAATTGGGTTTATTTAGCTTAAAAGGGACCCTAAATCTAATGTGAATGTGAAAAAAAAATTACAACGCTATATTAGGTCCACTTAGTTTACAAGCCTCCTAAATATAATGTGAAATTGTAAATAAATACACTTTACAACACTAAATTAAGGAAAAGTTAGGTCAATTTAGCTAAAAAGGGGTCCTAAACCTAAAGTGAATGTGTAAAACAAATTACAAAACTAGATCAAGGTGACTTTAAGTTCATTTTAACATTAATCATTCCCAAATAAAATTTGAAAATAGAAAGGGATACATTTTTCTACAGTACATTTAACCCCCACTTTAGTGAGAGGAGGATCTTGCTTCAAACTCACACTAAAGTAAACATAATCACATCAAGAGGGGTCCAAATGCACCAATGCTAGTAAGATAGGATGACAACAACCAAGAGGGTTGCACAAACCTCCAAGATCAAGATCCTATGGAAAACCAACATAGGCACAAAATAACATGCACAAGGTGGATGATACACAATTATAGTGTCGAAAAATGTCGTTGGGACATTTTCACAATTGTTTGGGCCCTCCTTGTAGATTTAGGCTTACATGTTCCTTGATTTAGTGTTGTAATGTGGTTGACACATTCACATTAGTTCTTGGGCCCTTGTGAACTAATGATCATAAATGGTACCTTATTTAAGTGTTGTGAAGTGTTGTAACACACTTTCACACTTTTCTAAGGTCTTGTTAAGTAATTACACCTAAATAACCTATTTTCAACATTAATCTTTCCTTATTTTAGAGTGTTGTAAAGTGTTGTTTAACACACTCTCACACTTTTCTAGGATTATTATTAATAATTGGGAGTTATTATTCTTTAATTGGCCCCATTTTGCATCCACAAGGCTTATTTGTGTGTATTTTTTAGGATAATCTTGAAAAAAAGCATTTAAAATATCAAAATTTTGAAAACCCACCTCAAATTCCTAAGGTGCGACTTATTTTCCATTCTAGATGAATGAGTCCCCATAGGTAGGACCTGTTGATGGTGTTTTTTGCATAGCAACAACTCAAATAGAATACAAGTACTCTATCTCTCTTGAAAGGTAAATCTCTATCAGCAAGCCTCAAGAGATAACCCCAAGGTCTCTAATGTCAGGTTTTGACAAATGTAGTGAAACAACTCAGAGATAATGTGAAAATGCTAGTAATCACAAGGGGCCTTACAAATGAACAATGTTGGAAGTATTCTTTCATAAGATGCAATAATATGGTGATGCTTTCAATCCTGAAACTAACCCAGATGTTAAAAGAAATATAAAAAGATAAAAGGGTTTTAGAGAGAAAGATCCTATTCTAAATCCTAAGATCGATCACAACAATGATGAATGCTACAAATGGATAGATCCCTAATAAAACCAATCTCTGCTTGATCAAGGATGTGCCTACAACTCCACAGAGATGGTGCAATCTTCTAAGGAAATTGAAAGATTTTTAGACTATGAATATGCATCTGCATACCCAATAACTAGTACAATGTAAACAAGCATTCATAGTTGAACTTAGCACAAAACAAGACCCAAACCAACTTTACATAGCAACCTACAATCAGAAAATTGCTAAAAGTATGGACTAGAGATTGATCAACATCATTAACATTTCACCATTATTGCAAAAGAACTTAAATCTAGCATCTAACATTTGAGAATTGAGAACATGAAATCTTTAAACTATTGAAGATAAATAAAAAGCTTTCCAAGTCAAAAAATCAATTGCATTACTTCTACAACATTTACATAACAATTTCAAGTCTCTTTCCTCTCCTACAACTAATGACTTTTCCTAACTTAGCCAATTTTGGATTTCTACAACTTCTAATCCTGAAAACCTAACTTAGTCTCTCCTTTTACAAATGAGAAGGCACTAGCCTTTTATGGAATTTGCATTATAATTTTAATGGCCAAAATTAAATCAATCCAATGGCATTGATTACTCATCTAGAAACATCCAACAGTTACACTAGGGCTTTGGCATGCAGTTACATCATCAGCCAATTAGATAACAACAATTAGAAATCTGGAGCAATGAGAAAACAACTATCTGCCACCTTGACTTCGAAAAAATCTTATTGGATGATAAAAATAGCCCCACATACTACAAGAATCTTCCAGAAGTCCTCTCTAGTTGGCACATAACTCGTGGCATGAATTTTAGGCGGGTCCCACATTTAATATTTATTTATAATCTTTCCATATTTTCCTCCCAACACAAATCCATAAGAAAGTACCCTCTTAATTTATTTAATCTTCAAAAATAAATATCATCATTAGTAGCTCACATAAAAAATCCCATCCATAAAATATCCAAATTAAACTTTGAATAAAATTTTGGCCCTTTAAAAAAAAATCATTATTTTTCTAGAAACTTTCCATGTTTGGAATTTTTTTCCATTTGAAGAATTTTTCGTTTTAGGAACATTTTAAAATTTCAATAAAATTTCCTTTTTGGAATTTTTTGTTTTGAAAAAATGCATTTAGAAAAACCATTTTGGGAAAAAACATTTTGGAAAATTTTGGATTTTTGAGGGGTCTTGGATTTTCCAAAAATGGAAATTCTAAGGTAGCTTGGATTTTCCATAATCCAAGCTAGTTCAAAATCCCCTAAACTTCATAACTTTTTTTCTAGAAGGAATTTTTGAAAAGTTCAAAAATCAACCTAGCCTAATTTTTAATCCTCTATCCACATGTGCAAAAAAATTTATAGATAATGTTAAAAATTCACATCAAAGTTGGCTTTTTGGGGAATCTGAGGTAGCTCAGATTTTCCAGACCTCTCCCTAACTTAGCCAATTTTAGCCCTTGGGTGAAACTCTGAGTTGAGGCAAACTTCTAAGAGCCAAAATATGATCATGATGATGCAAAAGACACCTCAAGTGCAGATAAGACACTAAATTTTAGGGTGAAGCAAAGCCAAAATTGCAAGAAACCAAACCCTAAAGGAGAAGAGATCAAACAAAGCAAGCAAAAAGAGGGTCCTTGCCTTTAGTGGGGCATGTGTGTGTGAAAAGTGCACAACATGACCCATTCGCCCAGAGTGGTGAATGAGTCCCATTTCACTCAAAATCAAATTTAATTTAAATCTTTGGTAGGATTTTATTCTCCAAGATCCAATGTTGGCTTGTAGTCTTGTAATTTCGAGAATTCTTGTATAATTAAGTATAAATACAAGTTTCTTTCATTCATTTTGCACCTATCAAGTTGAATGAGCATCCTTATAGCAAAGTTGAGTTCACAAGAGCATTCAAGTGTCTTCAAGTGTAGATTATCAAGCATATTAGAGTATTTTTCAAGCATCAATCATCATGTCAAAGATATCTTCCATCATGTTTGTTATTGCACTAACAATTGTGGTGTAGGGTTTTGTGATTCAAGAAAACATTGCATTCAAGATCTATCTCCTTCAAGCTAGAGTCAAGAACCACATCCATTGTATCCATTTCAAGCATACTTGCAACACCTTATTTTCTAGGGTTTGGTGAGTTGTAGCATCTTATATGGTTCATTAATCATTCTCCTTTCATATTTGATTTCATTCCAAGGATTAATTTCCAATAATGGGTTTGACCAAGGAAAACCCCTATCCACTAACCCCCCAACATTTTCCCCTCTCCTTTGTCTTTGATTTATAGGGCTAGGTTGTATATTCCATAAGGAGAAAGATTGGAGAAGTGTTGCAAGTCATTCAAAGTTGTCAAACTTGTCCTCAAGCATTGAAGAGCCTTGGAGAAGACCTACAGATCATAAATTGTTGTTTCAAATCCAGAAACCAATCAAGAAAATCAAAGGAAAATGGAGAGAATAGAATTAGATTTTGAAGTAGTAGAAAATCCTAACTAGATTGATTCATCACTTCTGGTGAATGAGTCTGAGTTCCAATACATTTTCAGGACTTTGAAAAATTGGATACCCATCTGCCTGAAACTTGTTCTAGCACAATTTCCCAGAAACAAGACTCATTCTCCCAGCTTGGTGAATGAGTCCTAGTCAACAATAACAACAAAATTTCTAGAAATTCAGACATTCATTCAGCTACTTTCTAGATTCATAGGTGTACACATTCTGTTTTACAATTTTTTGTCTCATTTCAAGCATTTTATAGGTCATTTAGTGTTAGTTTGTATTCAATTAGGTTTTTGTATTACATCTTGCATTTAATTATCTTTTCCAAGTCTAAACTTGGTGGTGAACCCCTCATTAGATCATATTTAGCCACTAGGACAGCCCTCTTGCAAGATCTCTTTCTCCTTTGCAAAGAGATCTCAAGGGTTTGTTCTTGAGGGAAAGTTTGTGAAGATTGTTGTTCTAGGCCCTAAACCCCTCAAAAGGTGGGTGAGAAAACAAAATTCCACCTTTCATTTTGGTGAACCTACCCTTAGAACATCATAATTCTGATTTGAAGTGCATTCACATCCTAGATTTAGCTTGCATTAACATTACATTAAGATTTGCATTGGTTAATTTGTATTCTAAGGTTTCATATTTTGCACTAGCAAAGGCTCATATAGCTTGCATTGTTGCATCTAATTTCACTAAAAATTATTTAAATTCTACATTTTCATCTAAGATCTAGATCAAAAAACATAAAAAGCATAAAATTCAATTGAAAATTTTTGAATTTGTTTTAAAAAATAATCCCTAGGACTCATTCACCACCCTGGGTATATCAGTCCCCTTGCATGTTTTGTATTACATTTTTTGGCATTTAGAGTTCAAATTCTAGGGTTTTGTTTGTTGTTATTTCCTTTCTATTTTAGTTTATAGATCTCTTGTCTCATCCAATTCATTGCATTTAGTCTAACTTCATCCATCTTGTGCATCCCTTAAATTCAAAATTGCATTTGGAATATTGCATTTCATATTGTAGCCTAGTTTAGAATCTAAAATTCACACCATGGATATGTGCTTTAGCAAGCTTTGGATGTCCTTGAAGTCCCTAGTGGATGTGTCAAGTTGTGCTTTTGGACATGACCCTAATGACATAGAACTAACTCATGCTCCTTCAACTCCTAATGCTTTTTTTCCTCGTGATGTTGAAATCATTGGAGAAGATAATCACAGTATGAATAAGTTCCTATTTATGATTATCTAAACAACGTTGAAGCTAACACATACTTTTACCCATTGATGAACCAACCAACATCCCCTATAATACCACTTCTTGACACCTTTAGTTATTTGCATCCTGAAACAAAAGTTGAGCCTAAATTCCCTACAATAGGTGAACCTAGTTCCTCTAAGCATGCAAATACTCAACCATTCTATGATAAAAAAGTAACAAACATCCCCATGAATCTAGAAGATACATATGGTTCAAAAGGATTCACAATCTTGAGTAAACAAGGATGTGACACAACAAGTGAACATGAAATTCATGAAGTCCTAGATAAAATACCAACTAATGAAAACACACAAGGGTTAGGATATCAAGATCCCCCTTGAAACATAAGTCTCCTAAAGAATACCTAAGACTTCATAGCGATGGGACATTTATCTTTGATAGTCATCCTTCCTAAAGAACAACCAATTATTCATAACAATGACAAGGATGAAAGGATCACCTCAGGTCCTCCTCCTCAACCTTCAACTCGAGAAATTAGTGAATCTAGCAAGCACAAGATGCCTTACAAGCTAAAAAAACTAAAGTTCCCTTGTCCACCACTTGAAAGTGAAAGGAATTTACAAATACTTTTAACCAAAGATCTAGTAACATTACCTCCAATGAAAGACCAATTAGGCCTATATCCTAAAGATGCCAAAGTCCCACATTGTTGATACCACAAAACTCTTGGAAATAGTACTAGAATGAGTGTCAAGAATTAAAATTAGTATTGGTCAGCTGTCACTTCGATGGTAATGATTTCCATCAAGTGATTGAATAACATATTCCTTTTTCACTCTTTGACATATAATAGTTGTAGAACAACCTATTCTCACTATTACATGACCTTTCCAATCACCTACCTCAGTTCATTCTTGTCTTGCACTCAGTGGGGGAAAGAAGTATATAGCCCTGTCCTCATAATGAATTTGTCGTTGTCCCTTAGGTGAGTTTTCTACCTTCTGCTTATACATACTAAGATTGGGAGGTAGATGAACTAGAGGCAGATGACCTGCTCATAGGTTGACTCGCTTATGCCTTACTAGTCTTTTGCATTATTTCTTTTTCCTTTTCTTTTGTGTGATTACATGTGCGTGATGTGATCCCTTGTGACATTTTTTTTATGTTATCTCTCTTTGTGACATTCCTCTATTTGTACCTTATGTTGGCATATGGCTTCTATTGTTGTCATTGATGGCAACCTAAGTCATTATTCTGATCCGCAGGTTAGGATTTGTTTATACTGACAGTCAGAGTGAAGAACAAAGTATTACCAGAAGTTAGTATGTTGATCTATATGCTTCATCATATTATCATCATGTGTCTTGGATCTTGGGGAAGGTTTTTGAGTATCTATAATATCTAATTATCAAGTTTTGTGATGTCATATTAATCCGTCTTTAAGTTAGAAAATCCGGTAGGATGATTTTCTGCTTATTTGTCTGTGAAGGTCGACTAAATGATTTGGCATGTCATGGATATTCGAGGCATAATTTTTTAAGGTGTTTTGTACTTGGAGATTTTTTTTGGGCCCTCACTATGTTGTGGATGACTTTGATGGGTGCGCATTAAATGTTATTGATGATTTGAGCCACCATTGGAGAATATTTTATATTTTGTTGAAGCCGACATGAAGCGATTAAATCCTTGGTAGCAGATATATATGAGTTCAATAAATTCATTTTTTGTGTGTGTGTGGGTGTGTGTTCAAAGTTTAAGTATATTGTGAATATAAAAAGGGTTTTAGGGTGACTATGAATAGTTGCATTTGTTCATAAAGGATTTTTGAGATGCAAATGTTAGCAGAGCAGAGCAAAGTGTAGAATCAGACAAAAGGTCCAAAATCTGATCTATGAGCCTAACCAGAACTATAACTAGGAATTTGTAGATGCTACTTTCTCAGTTCAACCTTTTGATGTAATCCAAATATTCTATAAGATAGTGAGCCTTCTAGTTTTGAGTAGTGAGCTCTAGGCAGTGTGCCTAAATGCATGTGCATTCCCCTTTTTCTCTATACTTTTAACAGAGTATAAATTTGTGGACTAACCTCCACTGTGTTTTTTCCCTTAATAGGGTTTCCACGTAAAAAAATATTGGTGTTATGGTTGTATGGTTATTTGATTTAAGTGCTTGCATATTTATTTTAGTTAACTTTTGTAAATTATTTCAAGATTTGGTTTATGAGTTAAGGTTTTGTAGAACACTGATTCACCCCCCTCTTAGTGTTTCTTGAGTCCAACAATTGGTATAAGAGCTAAGTTACTCTAAAGAAGTTTAAAAACTTAAGGTAGATCTTGGAAAGCTATCGACTCTGGTAGTCTTCAACAATAGCTTTTGGTGGCACTTGATGATCTTGAATAGTCTAGAGAAAAAGTCCTAGAATTGAAATCAAATCTTGAAGATTCCAAAAAATTCATTCAATCACTGAAGGATAAAATCAACATGAGTCAAGAGAAAAGAGAAAGGAACTATGTGATCAACTGAAGTAGAAAGAAAGTAAAAGAATGGAATATTCTCATCTAAATCAGACCCTGAAGGAAATAACTAAAGAATGTGAAAAGCTAGCAAGAGATAATGGTAACCTAAAGCTTGAGATGGAATCTATGGTGATGAAGATGACTAAGGAGATTGAAGGAAGAAAGAAGAATGAGGAGAATCTTTCCCAGTCCTTAAAAGAAAAATCTAATGAATGTTGCAAAGTTAATAGTTGATTCATTCAGCTGGAGATTGAACTACAAAAATCCAGAAATAATGAACAAGAGCTTGAAAGACAAATTGTAATTCTTAGAGATGAACTTTCTACTGCAAATGAATATAAGGAGAAGTTTAAGACTAGTTATGCTAAGCTTGATGAGTTGAATAAAGGACAAAAGGATGCATATGACAAGTGAGGTCTTGGATATGAAAAAGGAGAAAGCTCCAGATCTGGATAGAAGAACTTCGAAAAAAAAGTCAGATGAACAAAGGAGGGAGGTATTTGGTAAGAAAACGTAATTCTCAAAATTTTAATGGCTACTGCTTTGCTTGTAATAAATTTGGTCAGATGGCTACTCAATGTAGAAGTAAAATGAATTCAAGTAGTCCATCATTCTTTGGTTAGTGTTTTAGTTGCAACAAGTTTGGTCATAAATCAATTGAATGCAGAAGTATATTAAACAACTCTGTCAATAGAAGGAATGTTAAATGTTACACCTGTGGAAGATTTGGGCATATTTCTAACCAATGAAGATCAAGGGGAAATGAATGGAATGAATGGTCTAGACAAATAAATCTTGTATGCTACAATTGCAACAAATTGGTCATGTTGCAAGATTCTCAAAAACAAAAATAGGGATAGAAGGGGTCCGATATATAGAGGTAGAAATGCACAAAAAGATGATAAAGGAAAAGGAAAAGTGACTGTGGAAGAAATTATAAATTAGATGAAGAATACATGGGTAAGGAAGAGTGATTCTAATGAAGGAAATAATCCCACACCAGAGTTGGCTTTTGATAATTCCTTCAAGAATTGATCTCAGGCCATTGGCCTAGGGGGAGCTTTTTCAAGAAAATACTTTTCCCCCTATTGTAAGATGGTGTTGGAATAAAGGATATTGTTAATGGTTGTGCTAATAGTTTAAAAATGCATTGGTGAGAACTTGTATAGAAATATGAGAAGTTGAAGGTTCGTAGATAAATATTTCTCTCGCTGTCTAAGAAAGCAGGGTATCCAGAACACCTAGGGAAAAACATTTAATGCAGTAAAAAGGTTAGGTGTGTGAGTTATAAAAATCTATTTGGAACCCTCATTTGTCAGTTTTCATCAAAGAAGAATACAAGGAGAGCCTCTACAACAAAATTTTGAAGAATTGGAGATAATTTGGCAGTAAATCTCTCAAGTATTTCAGTTATTTGTTGATTTTTCATTTAATTTGGTGTTTGGAAGAAGAACTTGTTTGGTACGAAAAGAAAATTGAAACAAATCAAAAGAATGGTTAATTTAGATGAGTATAGCAGTGAAAATATTAGGGATGCAAGAAATATGTTGTCGTTTGATGAATTGAAATGGTTGGAAGGTGCAAAACACAAAAATTTGGACATTTGGAATGAATTTCCTTATTTTGGTAATGCAAAAGTGGTTAGGTTTATTCTAGATAGATTGAATGATGACATTATAACTCTACATAAGCCCTATCATATTTTGAAAGAGGTGATTAAGAATCTAACTAGGTTATGCACAATCAGAGATATATCGAAGAAGAAGTCGATTCAAAACAAAGAGGTCAAAACCCTAACCAGAGTATCTAGAGATTAGAGAGCATTGATAATTTTGACAATCAAAGACCTGCTAAAAAGGTATATTGTGCATGGAATTTCTTATAAAATCCTTTTCAGAAATAGGGAAGGATCAAATTCAGCAAGCACAATTTATATTTCTATTAAGATGATAATGGGGGATTAGGATTTTGACCTAGATGTGGGTTGTTAAAAGATCAACTGATGGAAAATGTGCAGTTGACAAAGGAGGTAGATTACCCTTTCAGGTTTGGTACCCTAGTCACATGTCTTATGATGTACTTTCTATATTTTTTTCCATTGAAGAACAATGTTGTATGGGAAAAGAATGAACCAGTTTGTAAGCAGATTTTTGAACACTCTAATACTTTGGAAAATTGTAAGCAAGAGTATACAATTTTCTTTAAAGAATTACTAGAAAATTTTGGAGCAATTAGTATTTCCATTCTGGTAAGAACACTTGATGTTGGATTCTCTTCTGATGAGATGGATAAAAAGAGGAAAAGAGCAAAAAAAACTATTGAATGCACTCCTTCAGCATGCAAAACCCCTAAAATTGAAGGAAAGGTAAAGAGCAAGTAATTATGGATTTACCAGATGAGGAATCTGATGAGAAATCTGAAGACATTCCAAGGGAAGAACCAGAATCAATTGAACCAGATGAAGAAATGGTAGAAGGTAGTGAAGAAGAAAGTGTTTTATCCAAAGAAAATATACTGTAGCTTATTCATGAGAAAGACGGGATGTAGAAAATTGTAGACATATGGACTATTAGACCTTCATTTGAGAATAATATGATTGAAAACACACTAAGTGATTATTTTGTGCATAATAATATTAGTTTGGAGAGCTTGTCGAATGTGTTTCCTAAACAGATAATTGAATGTATTAAGGAGATCATGGACTCTAAGTCTCTAGACAAGGAGGGAGAAATAATTCTCCATCTGAAGGAGTAGTTCAGGTTATCACTCACCAAGCTGAAAAGGAAAATGAATGAGTTAAGGAAATGCATAAATACAACAAAAAAAATCTACAACTATTGCATCTATTGGCCTCATGCAGTTGGTAAATACAAAGAAAAGTTGGAGCAGATTGAAACTGAATTGAACAAGATTGGTCAAAATTATGACATGTTTCAGGACTAGGATGGTACAATCAAGAAAATGATTCATGAGTTGCAGTCCAAGCACACAAAATTTCAATTCAATAGAAAAAACATTGTGGATACCTTTTGGAAAGTGAAGGATTTAACCAAATACAGGCTAGAGTAGTTAATTGAGGTCCTAAGGAAAGGAGAGAAATTAGAAGAAGCTATCACTATTCTGGAATCCCTCATCAAAATTATCAACCAGAAATCTGAGAACAACAACTTGATCATAATCATTTCCCAAGATTTTTCGTAGAAGCTTTGAAGAAATTTCTTTCGAAGATGAAAGATAAGTACAAAATAATTTTCTAACTCCAATAACAATTGCATTTCTTCAAATTTTGAACCAATTTTTGAATTAGCAAGTTTTGGTTACATTTCAAAGGGGGAGATCAAAATTGTGTCTATCATTGATGTCAAAAGGGGGTAGAGAGTAGTGAAAAATTCCTTATCATTCTCAGGGGGAGTTGTGTTTTGAAATTTTGAACTTTGGCAATGTAATCATATTGGTTCTAACACTTAGACATTTTTCACTAAGTGTTTCCATCAATGCCAAAGGGGGAGATTGTTGGCATATGGATTTTAGTGTTGTCACTAATGGCAACCTAAGTCGTTATTTTGGTCTGCAGGTTAGGATTTGTTTATACCAACATTTAGAGTGAAGAACAGGGTATCTAGTTAGTATGTTGATCTGTATGCTTCACCAGATTATCATGTTATTTCATGGATTTTAGGGAAGGTTGCTAAGCATCTATAATATCTAATTATCAAGTTTTGTGATGTCATATTAATCCGTGTATAAGTTAGGAAATCTGATAGGATGATTTTCTGTTTATTTTTTCATGAAGGATGACTAAATGATTTGGCATGTGGTGGATATTCCAGACATAATTATTTAAGGTATTTTGTGCTTGGAGATTTTGTTTTGGGCCCTCACTATGATGTGGCCATATTTGATGGGTTCACATTAAATTTCATTCATGATTTGAGCTGACCGTTGGAGAATATTTCATATTTTGTTGAAGTCGACATGAAGTGATTAAATCCTTGGTAGTGGATATATATATAAGAGTTCGGTAAATTCATTTTTGTGTGTGTGTGTGGGTGTGCGTTCAAAGTTTAAGAAAGTACATTGTGAATATCAAAAGGGTTGTAGGGTGACTATGCATAGTTGCATTTGTGCATAAAGGATTTTTGATATGCGAATGTTAGCAGAGAAGAGCGAAGTGTAGAATCAAACATAAGGTCCAAAATCTGATCTATGAGCCTAACCAAAACTATAACCAGGAATTTGTAGATGCTACTTTCTCAGCTTAACCTTTTGATGTAATCCAAATATTCTATAAGGAGATGAGCTCTAGGCAATGTTTCTGAATGCATGTGCATTCCCCTTTTTCTCTATAATTTTAACAGAGTATAAATTTGTGGATTAACCTCCACAGTGGTTTTTCCCTTAACAGGGTTTCCACATAAAAGAATCTTGGTGTTATGGTTATTTTCTTTATGTGCTTGCATCTTTATTTTAGTTAATTGTTGTAAATGGTTTAAAGATCTAGTTTATGAGTTAAGCTTTTGCGGAACACTAATTCACCCCCCACCTCTTAGTGTTCCTTGAGTCCATTAGCTTAATTCTTATTTATGTCATCTTTTCAGTTTTTATCTTTTTCATTTGTCTTGTGTTTTCCTTTTGGGGATGATGCAAGGCGTCAAGACATTTGTGTCTCTTCCATGTTGACCGAAAATATTTTCTTTCATCTTTATCCTTTTCATTTGTCTTGTGTTTTCCTTTTGGGGATGACTCAAGGCTTTGAGACATTTATGTCTCCTCCATGTTGACCCAAAAGATTTTCCTTTATCTTTTTCATTTTTTCTTTTGTTTTCCTTTAGGGGATGATGCAAGGCATTGAGACATTCATGTTTCTTCCATGTTGACCCAAAAGCTTTTGTTATCTTTTTTTTCCCTCTTTGCTTCATTCTTCCAATTCTATGTGTATTTGGGGAATAATGATTGTTCTGAGCTCTCTAGAAACATTGCAACAAGAATATATTGACCCCAAAGCAATAGATCCCTTATGTGTTTGGTGTTTTCATTTTTCTAGCAACCCCTCTTTTCCTTTTTCTATAACATGACGTAGCTTTACTCAGAAACATATGACTTGGCATAGGGATTTCTAAGTTATCTCTCATGTCTTCTTTGTTTGCATTTATAATTTTCTACTTTAAAGTAATTGCTCACAATATGGTGTTTAGCAATTCCATTAATGTGGGGGCATACATTAGAATTATTCTTTTCATGGTTCATGGTGCAATCTTCTTACTTTATATACGGTCCGTTTTTCACTTTGTGGATGACATTGGGTGTAATGTCCTTTAACAACATGATCTCTCTTAGCATATTACATTCCTCTTAGTGGCTTGATGTGACACACTACATCCCCTAAGTTGTGAATCTTCTATTCTTTGATTGGTCCTCTCTTGGAGACATTAGACACAATTTTACCTAAGTTAAAGACCTCACATGAACTAAGAAAGACTCCTTTTGAACATTCCTTATTGTTGCATTTTGCATTTATATGGCCACCTTGTATAACACAACTTGCATGCTTGTAGGTCCATCTTGTTGTTCATGAGCTCCAAGCATATGAATATTTTCTTGTCTCATGAAGCTCGAAAATCATTTTTGTGTGGCACCTTATTAATGTTATCAAGAGCTATAACTTTGGTATGGTTTGAGCAAGAAGCCCAACTGAGGCATGACTTTCCCCATAGCCACTTGTGTGTGTGTGTGAGTGCGTACTAGCCATGAGTATATGTTTCTCACATTTTTGAACTTCTCACCTAGTGGATAGCTAGGAGTTCCATTGCCATAGAGTGGGTATTCATTTTTTTAGACAAACATCCTAGATCTGATCCACATTGCTTTGGAAAAATTGTCAAAGCTTGATCCAACTCTCCCTTTTACCTTTTTCATCTTTAACAGTGCATGCTTGTGCTTTGTTGTTGCTCTTAATATCATTTTCATGTGTGTGTTATTTTGTGCCTATGTTGGTTTGTCATGGGATCTTGATCCTGGGGGCTTGATCACCCCTCTTGATCATTGTCATATTATCTTATTAGCATTGGTACATTTTAACTCCTCTTGATGTGCATGTTTGTCTACTTTAGTGTAAGTTTGAAGAAATTTCATCCTCTCACTAAAGTGGGGGCTAAATATAGTGTCAAAAAATGTCGTCAAGACATTTTCACACTTGTTTGGGACTTCCTTGTGGATTTAGGCTTAAATATTGCCTTGATTTAGTGTTGTAATGTGGTTGACACATTCACATTAGGTCTTGGAGCCTTGTGAACTAATGAGCATAAATGGTACCTTACTTAAGTGTTATGAAGTGTTGTAACACACTTTCACACTTTTCTAAGGTCTTGTTAAGTAATTGCACGTAACTAACCTCTTTTTAACATTAATCTTACCTTATTTTATAGTGTTGTAAAGTGTTGTAACACACTCTCACACTTTTCTAGGCTTAAAATTAATAATTGGGCTTTATTATGCTTCAATTAGCCCCATTTTGCATCCGCAAGCTTTATTTGTGTGTAGTTTTTAGAATAATCCTGACAAAAAGCATTTAAAACATCAAAATCCTGAAAACCCACCTGAAATTCCTAAGGCGAGTCTCATTCACCATTTTGGGTGAATGAGTCCCCTTAGGTGGGACCCATTCACATAGAGAGACAAATGAGTCCCATTTCACTCAAAATAGAATTTAATTTAAATATTTGGCAAGATTTTATTCTCCAAGATCTAATGTTGGCTTGTAGTGTTGTAATTTCGGGAATTCTTGCATAATTGAGTATAAATACAAGTTTCTTTCATTCATTTTACACCTAGCAAGTTGACTTAGCATCTTTATAGCAAAGCTGAGTTTACAAGAGCATTCAAATGTCTTTAAGAGCATATTATCCAGCATATTAGAGCATTCTTCAAGAATCAATCATCATGTCAAAGATCTCTTGCATCATGTTTGTTATCGTGCTAACAATTATGGTGTAGGTTTTGTGATTCAAGAAAGAATTGTATTCATGAGCTATCTCCTTCAAGCTAGAGTCAAGAACCACATCCATTGCAGCCATTTCAAGAATAATTGTAGATCCCTATTTCTTGGGTTTGGTGAGTTGTAGCATCTTATCTTGTTCATTCATCATTCTCCTTTCATAGTTGATTTCATTTCAACAATTGATTTCCAACAAGGCACTTGGACATGGAAAACCCCTATCCACTAAACCCCCAACATTTCCCCCTCTCTTTTGTGTGTGATTTGTAGGGATAGGTTGCATATTACATAAGGAGTAAGATTGAAGAAGTGTTTCAAGTCATTTAAAGTTGTTAAAGTTGTCCTAAAGCATTGAAGAGACTTGGAGAAGACCTATAGATCACAAATTGTTGTTTCAGATCCAAAAACCAATCAGAAAGAGTAGAGTAGACTGACGAGCACAAAATCAGATTTGAAGTAGCAAAAAATTCTAACTAGACTTATTCACCACTTCTGGTAAGTGAGTCCCACTTTTAGTACATTTTAAAGACTTTGCAGATTTTGATACCCATCTGCCTGAAACCTGTTCCAACATAATTTCCTAGAAACATGAATGATTCACCTAGATTAGTGAATGAGTCCTAGTCAATAGTAATGACAAAATTCCCAACAATTCAGACCTTCATTCAACCACTTTCCATATTCCCAAGTGCACACATTCTATTTTATAGTTTTTTGTCTCATTTCAAACAATTATAGGTCATTTAGTGTTAGTTTGCATTCAATTAGGGTTTTGTATTACATCTTGCATTTAATTATCTTTTCCAAGTCTAAACTTGGTGGTGAAACCCTCATTTGATCATATTCATCCCCTAGGACAACCCTCTTGCAAGATCTCTTTCTCCTTTGCAAAGAGATCTCAAGGACCTTTATTCTTGAGTAAAAGTTTGTGAAGATTGTTCTTCTAGGCCCTAAACCTCTCAAAAGATGGGTGAGAAGACAAAATTCCACCATTCAGTAGCATCAAATTACACGAAAATGAAATTTCAAAGAAATAAAAGAAAAAGTTAAAAATAACAATAGATGGATCAAGCCTCAGCCATTTGTCCAAGAAATCTTACAAGTGGAACATGATGTCCACTATGTAAACCAACACATGCTCACTCTAAGGCAACAAAAATTCAAGTTTTCTGCTAGGTGAGTATCCAAAGGGTGGCTTAGTGAGAAAATCATGCCTTTGTATCCCCTTCTCACCATATAATGAGAAAGTCATGTCTGCATTTAGGCCTCTCATCATACGCTAACCAAACCAAAGCTATACCTCTTGATAACTTTGAGAAGGAACCACAAAATGATGAACCTCAAGCTCCATGAGACAAGAAAAGCTTCCCATGCTTGAATCCCATGAACAAATAGGATGGATCCACAAAAAAGAAAAGTCTATTATGCAAGGTGGCCATATAACTGAAATTGTAAATGCAAAATAAGATGTGTTCAAAGGATTTTTCTTAGTTCATGTAAGGTCTTAACATAGGGAACATTGTGCCTAATGTCTCCAAGAGAGGACCAATCAAATAATAGAAGATTCACAAGTTCTTAGGGGTTGCAATGTGTCGTATCAAGCCACTAAGAGGAATATAATATGCTAAGAGGGATCACGCTCATGAAGGACATCACACCCAATGTCACCACAAAGTGAAAGACACATCGCAGGAAGAAATAAAATCACATAATGAGACATAAGTGTTGATGTATGTTCCCACTTTAAAGTGATTGTTGTTCACCAATGCTATGAGAAATTTCTTTAAAGTAGAAGAAGACATGAGAGCTTACTCAGAAAACCCTATGCCAAGTCATATGTTGAACCAATAAGCTATTTCATGAAAAGGGGTTACCCCCAAATGTATAACTTAGTAGGTCACATGCGAGCCAACTTAAGGCATGTCATCCAAATCCCAAGCTTTCTCTTATATGTAAATGAAAGGAGGTCAACTAGCCAAAAGAAACAACAAGAAGTGACATATGAGGACAAGGCTACATAACCCCTTTCCCCCAGTTAGTGCAAGACAAGGATGAGTTGAAATGATTGATGAGAAATAGAAGAATCGGTATCAATTAGAGGAACAAGGTGCTTTGACACAAGAAAGAGTACCACATTCCTTAAGATATTGAATTTTGTTACTCAAATCCTTACATTCATTAGTAGAGTGACCATAAACTCTAAGCTATGCACAGAATGAATGGTTGTAATAGAGTTTATTTTGTGTTATTGGAGGAAGAGATATCAAATGATCTTGGAGGAGTCTTGACAAGATACTCTCTTGATCAATAGTAGAAGACGTTCCTTTATTTTACAGCAAAGATATCTCTTGCTTATCACAAGGTGTCATACCTACACAAGACTCTTTAGATTGTGATATTTTGTTTTCTTCTTTAATTGAAGGTGTAAAATATATCGAATTCAAATTGTAAGTGTTTTGCATGATTTTAAGTGAGGATTTCTTTATTTCTTTCATTTCTTTCCAAGGAAAAAAACCAAGACCACTTGTGTCTATCAGTTTAGGATGCACTAATGTTAAAGTTGGATTAAGAGGATCTAGAGTGTTGACATTAAGTGAAGGCTTTCTTATTTCTTTTGAGGGAAAATAACCAAGACCACTAGTATTTTCTTACGTATGAGGCTCTATAGGGACATGGATACCTTGTTCTTTAACACATCATTTTCCACTATACCCAAGTTTCTTCATAAGCTTATAACCTCTTCTATAAAGTTTTTTCATTTCTTTTGGATTTGGTAGTTTTTGATAGTTAGTTTCATCAAATTTTTTTGTGTAATTTGTTTCTTCTTCTAAAGTGGTCGAGGTTGATGCATTTGAATCTTGTGTTGACAATACTACCTTTTCTTTTTCCTTTTTAGACTCTTTGGTTATGATATTGTATTCACCCATGAATGTAGGTGTAAATTTTAAGGAACCCCAATCATCTTCCAATAATTTCAACCTTTTCTTGTTTTTCATATTTCATGGGTTCTATGTTCGAGGTTGGAATTAATGTGTTTAGAGGAATTGTCATTGATTTTTCAACTTGTAAGCAAATTTCAGGCTCGAGATCCATTTCAACATAGTATACTTTGTTGTTATAGACATACCTCATGATACAATGAATAGTCGAAGGCACTGCATGCATCTCATGAATCTAAGGTATTCCTTAAAGAATATTGTATAAAAGATCATGGAGCATAACGTGAATAGGATTCTATAAATTAGCCTTTCCAACTATTCTAGGAAAATTAATCACACTGAGCGATTGCTTTCCTACATTGTCAAATCCTAAAATCGATAAGGAATTAGGTTCAATTCTTGATTTATCCATTCCAAGTTTATCCAAAAGGCTCAGACTACACATATTAAGGGAAGAGCCATTGTCAAAAAAGGCTCTTTTTATTCCCCATCCGTTGTAGATAGCTATTATCATGAAGGAATCATTTCTCTTTCTTGTTTCCAAAAGGGGTAACTCATGTTGATGAAAAGTAATGTCTACATTATTTGGTGTTATAGCTTGAATTCAGGCTACCACATTGTTTGATTGCACAAATTAGGACAGGTGGGAACTTGTTGTAAAGAATTTTGAATCAAGTTGTTCGACAAGATCATACTTCTTTCCACTTTGTGAAGTCAAATGCGAAGAGCCTGACAAGATAGGGTTAGGCAATAAGAGGGATATTAAAGATGTTTTTCTTGGTTGCAGATTTTTTCTAATGTTATATGTATGAGCAATAGTATTATAACTCGATTGTTGCAAAACATTATTCTTAGGTGAGTACATGATAAGCTCAAGTTTTCTTTTAGTTGGAGGTCTATGTGAAGGTCGGTAAAGGATGAGTTGAGGTTGAATAATATTAACATCCATTAGTGAAGGAGAGCCCAATGTCACTTCTTCCTTTTCATATACAAAAGCCTCATCACTATTTACAATGTTTTCATTTGCTTGCACCATGATATCCTTCCTAGGAGGAGAGTTTATAGGAGAACTACAAACTAAATTTTCATGATATTCTAAGGTTGGTTCTTCTAAAATGACTTCATCACAAGTAAGGGAGTTATCAATGGTTGGATTGTCTTGTTTATCAATGATGGTATTCTCTTGTTCAATAATGCTTTTCCTAGGGGAAGAGAGGCAAATGATATTTTCATGACTTTCATCAATTGTGTTTTCTAAAACCAAAGTATCTTCTTTAGCAATAATAGAGATACTAGGAGAAGAAAACATGTGATCGTCATGATTGTCCATGATTTCATTCCTGTTTTCTAGGGTCTCATACTCTTGTGCCATAACTTCTACCCTAGTAGGAGATATTTTAAGATTTTCATCACATTTCATGGTTAGATTTTGCAAAGTAGCTTCATCACTAGTAGGGGAGGTATGAAGAGAAGGAAAACTATTATTTTCATGCTTACCAAATATATCTTTCCAAATAGTAGGAGCATTAGGGAAGGGAGGACAAATATTCTCATGACTCTCAATAAGTGTATCTTCTAACACCAAACTATCTTATTCACATCGAGGAGAGATATTAGAAGGAAAAACTTGATTGTCATGGTTATCTATGATTTCATCCTCTTTCACTAAAGCATTCCCACAAGAAAGGGGTGAATGGAGACTAGGTAAGGTGATGTTTAGAAATATGTCTATGATCTCATCTTCTTTTTCCCTAATATCTTCCCAAGGAGGAGGAGGAGAGGTACAATCAAGAATCTCGATGATTGTATCTTATTTCACCAAGATAACTTCATCACTAATAGGACATGTATCAGGAGAAGAAAAATTACGATTGCTATGATTGTCTATTTTTTCATCCTCTTGTGTTATGATGTTCTTACAAATATGCTAGATGCTAGGAGGGTATGCAACATGCTTATCAAAGGTTTTACTTTTTTTCCCTAGATTATGCCCATGAATAGGGAAAATAGAATCATACAAACCATTTGATATTCTAGGAACACTAAATCCTTGAAAAGAAAACATGCTAGTTAACAGGAAAAATTAATCTATCTAGATTATGCAATGTTTCTAAAATGTAAACAAATGTCCTACAGATCTGAAACTTTTAATACTAAAATGATTTTTGAAATGCTTTAAAAATGGCTTCACTACATGGATGATTCAACCTAGATACATAAAGCAAATGTTCTTGAATCTTTCTAGAAATATACTATATGTTACCAACAAGATTAGGAAGTAGAGAAACAAGGTCTTTAATGTTGTAAAATGTAGTTTCAAGATTGATTTGGGACTAAATCCCCTAGAGTGGAATATAAGTCCCAATTAAGGTTTTTGGAGGGGTCAAATGCTAGAAAATGCGTAAAAAAAAAAAATACCAAAAACTAGGCAAAAGAGCTTATACTAGGACTGAATCACCCAAAGGGGTATATGAGTCCTAGTTAGATTATTTTGCACCAATTTTAGAAAATTCTGAGTTTTTTTTAATGTTTCTAACTTTTATGATGTCTGGACTAAGTGCAAATGTAGAATTTTAGTTGAATTTAATGATCTAAGATGCAAAAATGTAACCTATATGCACTTTCACTAATGAAATATTTTGAAACCCTAGATACCAATTAACTAATGCAAACTCTAATGCAAAGCTAATGTGAGCTAGATATAGGATGATAATGCACTAAAAATCAAAGTTAAGATGTTCTAAATGTAGGTTCACCAAAATGAAAAAATAGAAATAGGATGCCCTACCTTTGAGGAATGAAGTACAAGGGTAAGGTTCCTATTTCACACTTGTTACACTTAAGGAAACCCTAGAGATCTCTCTTCGAATGTAAATATATCTTGCAATAGGGTGTCCTAGGGTATGATAAATGATTAAAAGAGGATTCACCACCAAGCTAGGGTTTAGAAAGACTAATGAAATTCAATACCTAATTATGAAACTTAATGATATGCAAGACTTCACTAAATGACCTAGAAATGCTTGTAAATCATAACATAAAGGAAACAAATCAGAAGTGTGCACCTGGAAAGCTTTGAATACCTTGAAAAAACTCTAAATTTATTAAAACACTAAATTTAGGGCATGCTGGGGCTCATACACCAGTATGGGTGTATTAGTTCCATACCAGGTTTTTGGGCTAGAACAGGTTTTTGACAGTGGTAATGCAGGATCTTCAGAAATCTTGAAATTTTCTAGTACAAGGACTCATACGCCGAAAATGGTGTATCAATATGACTCTGTATTTTTAGAGGGTTAAGAACTAATTCTTCTCTCCTATATTTTCTCTTCTTGTCCCTCTTCGTTTTCGGATTTGAAACTCTGATTTCAGACCTATAAAATACTTTTTTTTTAGGATGGTAATCTTGTGACAACTTCATGACCTTCTCCAACCTTGCAACCTTGTCTTCAAAGGATCCTTCAAGCTCTAATACACCTTGATCTGCAATCACACATGTAGAGAGTGAAAAACTTGTTGATTGTTAGGGAATAAGGATTTTCCTTGGTCAAACCCCTTTTAGGTAATTAAACCAAATGATGAGATAATGAAATGTAGATATGAAACATGAAACATGGAACATAAAATATGAACAATGATACCTTTGAATGATGTCTTGTAAATTTGTAATCTAACATGAAGTGGCCATGAAGAATGTAGATCTGGATCTTGAACTTTGATATGAAACAATGCTCATAAATGGAACATTAATGATACATCACAAGACTAGCTCAACAACATGATTGGTGCTTGATAATATTGGCATGATAATGTATCTTGAATTGCTGCAACAATTGATGAAGAGATATTCTCTTGAATGTGTTAGAATTACTCTTGTAAACTCTCTTGATGCTCTTGTGAAGTCTTGGAACACTTAACTCTTAATAGCTTGACTTGATATCATGAAGGCTTAGTGAACCAGTGATTTTAGACTTTGTTTATATAGGAAATTCACCCAACTTACCATTTATAAAATTCGAAAGGTGGAAATTCATGAAATTTAAGCTTAAAACCCTAATTTCATGGTCAAATCCCTAAAAAGGGGCCAAATGGGACTCATACGAGACAAATGGTGTCTAGGTCCCATTTGGGTGGGACTCATATGCCACATGTGGCATATGGGTCCAACGTGGCCTTTTTAGATAGAGAAAATGTCGAGGAGTGTGAAAATTAAGATTATTTGATGTTTATGTCAAGATTTCCGTTGAAATAAGCCTCAAGATGCATAATATAGGGTCTTAGGGGCCTATTAATGATGATGTAAAGGTCATAAATGCAATAGGGCCAAAAATCAATGTGAAAGTGTAAATAAATACACTTTAAAAAATTAAATGAAAACAAAATTAGGTCTATTTAGCTTCAAAGGGGCTATAAATCCAATGTGAATGTGAAAAACACATTACAACACTAGATTAGGTCCACTTGGTTTATAGGCCTCCTAAATTTAAAGTGAAGATGTAAATAAATACAATTTACAACACTAAATTAAGTTAAAGTTAGGTCAATTTAGCTTAAAAGGGTCCCTAAACCTAATGTGAATGTGTAAAACAAATCAAAACACTAGATCAAGGCGACATTAAGTTCATTTTAACATTAATCATTCCCAAATCAACTATGAAAATGT